>WNWU01000021.1:24729858-24767294 GCA_012654045.1 Ptyas mucosa
TGTCAGGTATGCTTCCTTCAAATACCAGGAAAGAAAAGACCAGACTCTATTATATTAGAAAATCTGTACTTTTACTGGCATAGAAAATGAACGCAACCAAGCGAAGCTGAAACTAAGACTTTTTCGCGCTAGCCTGCATATACAAATCATCCCCTCCCATTGTCCATCGTAAATCATCCAATCCACAGGTCTTCTAGGGGTCAGGTGGAAGCACATCTGCCCGCATCATCAATCAGGAATGTCACGACGGCTGGTCCGATAATGGTGATTTTGATTTCCCCTCCTAAGCATACTAGCATCTAAATAAGTTTCACTTTTGCCCCCCCCCCCCATAGCCCACACACCCCCTCCCCCTTTCTATGGCAGCCAAGCAATAAGGCGGAGGCTGACAACGGCGTCAATTCACCATCCAAACGACACCAAATCTTAAGAAAAATTGTAAAACAAAAAACAGATATTGTGTGCCTCCAGGAGGTACACATAGGAAAACAGGACGAAAAATATGTTCAGTACAAAAAGTTAGGTAAAGTATATGCAGCATTGGCTGAGGAGAAAAAAAGAGGGGTCATGGTATATGTCAAAGAAGGAATTGATAGCAACTTAAAATATGCAGACACGACAGGTAGAATAGTGATGATAGATCTAAAAGTTAATGGCAAAAATATTTTATTGGTGGTCATATACGCCCCAAATAGTCGACAATCAGAATTCTATAAAAATGTACATGAGAAAATAATAGAACAGAAAATGGAAAATGTATGTTTAATTGGAGACTTTAATGCGATCATCGATGTAAGGAAAGATTATAAGAGTGACCAGAGAAATAAAAATAAGAAAAATGTACTACCTAGAATCTTTATGGATTTGGCAGAAGAGTTAAATATGGTAGACAGTTGGAGATTTCATAACCCCGAAGTTAAAAACTTTACATATTATTCAAACCCACATAAATCTTGGTCCAGGTTAGATATGGCATGGGTAACTAACACGTTGATTTCAGAAATAGAAACAGTAGAAATACTGTCTAATAACTGGGCTGATCACAACCTAATAATGTTGATATGGAAGGGATGGAGAAGGAAAAAAAGTAGATGGACAATGAATATACAGCTATTGAAAGAAAAGGAGTATAAGGAGTATATGGAGAAGGAATTAGAATTGTTCTATAAGGTAAATACAAAACAGCATACCTCTTTACAAAACTTATGGGATACAACTAAGGCATATGTAAGAGGGCTAACGATAGCCTATAATGCAAAACGGAGAAAAGAAAGGGAAAAGGAATATAACAAAGTGTTAGAAGAAATCCAAAAATGGGAAAGGAAACTACAAGAAAACCCGGGAGATGAACAAATTAGAGTAAATTGGACGGCAGCGAAACATAATTTGAACATATTAGAACAGGGGAAATACGCAATGACATTGAAATATATAAAACAGAACTATTTCGAACAAGCAAATAAGCCTGGGAGGTGGCTAGCTTATAGGTTAAGGAAAGAGAGGGAAAAAAGAATAATTCAGAAATTACAGGATAAAGAAGGTACAATCCAACAAAGTTTAGAGAAGAAAAAGGAGATAATAACTCAATACTACCAGGAGTTTTATGAAGAAGACAAAGTAACAGCTGAGGAAATAGAACAATACTTAAGTGGGGAAGGTATGCCAATTCTAACAGAGGAAGAAAGAGAGTCATTAGATAAGGAAATTACGATAGGGGAGTTAAAAGAAGTACTGAAGAGACAGAAAAATAATAAGATGCCGGGGACTGATGGTCTCCCAGTGGAGTTTTATAAAAGCTTAGGAGATTCACTAAATGGAATATTATTAGAAACATACAATGAGGCATTTACGGAGGCAAGGTTACCAAGTACATGGAGGGAAGCATATATTTCTCTGATACCAAAAGAAAGAGCAGATACAACGTTAATGAAAAACTACAGACCGATCTCCTTATTAAATACCGATTATAAAATCTTCACGTGTATAATTGCAAATAGGTTGAAAAAAATACTAAATAATAGAATACATCAGGATCAAAATGGTTTCTTGCCTACAAGACAAATAAAAAACAACATAAGAATGGTAATAAATGTTTTAGAATACTATGAGATGCATCCAGAAAGACAGGTAGCGCTGATATTTCTGGATGCACAAAAAGCATTCGACCAAGTGAATTGGCAGTTTATGATACAGCAGATCCAAAATATGAAATTCGGAGAGAAATTCACAAGAATGATAGCATCAATATATAAAAATCAAAAGGCAAGCATATTGGTAAATGGAGACCCAACAAAATTTTTTGGAATAAATAAGGGAGTAAGGCAAGGCTGCCCATTATCACCCCTACTGTTTATTTTGACCCTGGAAAATTTGTTAATTAGGATTAGGTCAAACAAAGAAATAAAGGGATTAAAGATAAAGAAAGAATACAAGGTCCTTTGCGGACGACCTTGTTTTTGTTATAGAAGATCCATTAAAAACAACACCCAAATTAATAAAGGAGATGTTGTGGCTCCGACCCCCGAGCTCATCGTATCGGAGGAAGATGGCTCCGAACATGAAGGAGAGGAGCTGGCCAGGCCTCCCTCTCCAAGCCCCTCCTCTCTGGCAATTCCTCAGGTGTCGGCCAAAAGAGAGGAGATTGGAGATTCCTTGTCAAAGCGCTTCGTTATTCCAGGGCAGGGGACACGGGCGGCATCAGGAGATCCGTGCAGCTATTATCCCTCCCCACCTCAGCTTGGGTCACGCCGCGAGGCTCCAATTCAAGGAGGAGAAGACGGAGGGGGGGGGAGGAAGATGGAAGACGGAGGAAGGGGGGGAGTGCAAACAGCAGCTACCTCAAGCAAGCCGCACCACTATTACACAGGGCTCCGAGTTGTTGGAAAAGTGGCAGAAATAGCAGCCAGGGCTGCACTTTCAGCGGGCAAGCAACGCTGCCTCTGCCATGAGGAACTTTTGAGAGAGAGGGCAGGGACTGGCTGTGGCCGTTCTTGCCAGCTAAGAGACAGGCTGCTCCCACAGCTGCCCCCGCCCCTGCCCTCTCTCTCCAAAGTTCCTCATGGCAGAGGCAGTGTTGCTTGCCTGCTGCGAAAGTTCCTCATGGCAGAGGCAGCGTTGCTTGCCTGCTGAAAGCGCAGCCCTGGCTGCTATTTCTGCCACTTCTCCAACCACTCAGAGCCCTGCGTAATAGCGCTGCGGCTTGCTCGTGGTAACTGTCATTTAGACTCCCCCCCCTTCCTCCTCCTTGAGTTCGAGCCTCACGGCGTGGCCGAGGCGGGGTGGGATAATAGCTGCACGGATCCTCCGGTGCCGTGTGTGTCCCATGCACTGCAATGATGAAGCGCTTTGCCAAGGAAAGCAGAGTCTCAGGCTGCTCCTGGAGCAGCCAAGAGAAGGAGAAGCTGCCAGCGGGGAGGTGAGGTGCCCCAGGAGGACTGGAGGAGAGTGCAGCTTCTCACTCATGGAGGTCTACCGGTGGGGAAGTGGGCGCGGTAAGAGGTGCGCTGGCCGGGAAGTGGTCATGATCCCTGGCCGGAGAGGGTTGCACAAACCTTTGCTGGAGTGAATGTGCAACCCTCTTCTGCCAGGGAGCATGACCGCTTCCTGGCTCGCGCATTTATTGCCGCTTTCCGCAACCATTTCCCCGCTAGTGGATCTCCATGAGTGAGGAGCTGCGCTCCCCTACAGTCCTCCTGGGGCAGCTCGCCTCCCCACTGGTGGCTTCTCCTTCTCCTGCCTGCTCCAGGAGCAGCCTGTCTGTTACCCAGCGAGAATGGCCTGCCATCACAGCCTGCCCCCGCCCTCTCTGCCCTGGCAGTTGCTCCTGGTGCTGCTGGAGAAGCGGCAGTACGAGAACCGCTCTTGCAAGGGAGTGGCGGCGGCAGGAGCAGCAGGACGGGGCTTCCCTCCCTCCGGAGGCCTGAGGCTATGCCAGAAGTCTGCTCGGGCGGGGAGACAGGGAAGACCCGGACCGCCCTCAGAAAAATGACTTTCCAGGCCCAAAACGGGGCGGGGGCGGGGGGTGAAGTGCATGTGCAGGGTGCGCATGCGCAATGGGGGGTCATGTGCGCATGCGTGCAGGGGGTTTTCGCATTGCATTATGGGTGCTGGCACGTACAGGAGCTGTTGCGCATGCACATACACATTTCCGGCACGCCACGAGAAAAAGGTTCGCCATTACTGCTCTACTCGATGTTCTTGGGAGTTCAGGACTTATAGATTGCCTCTCCACCTTTACCTCTTCCTGTACTACATCCTTCTCTACCTCTTTGCTCTGAATCTCTGGCATTTCATTGGTAGCTTCAGTCTGAGTCTCAATGATAACCTCATTTTCAGTACCTAATTTATTCCACCCTACATGCACCCTACATGTGTGTATGTAGCTCAAATCAGGCTTCCTTCCATGCCATACGGTATATGGAATTTTGTTAGTGATTGTATTTATGGTGTTGTTTGAGAGTGTATTTGCACACATAATTGCTTCTCCCATAAATTAGCTGGTAAACCTGCATCAGCTAACATTGATCTCATCATTGCTTGTAGGGTTTGTCCTCTCCTTTCAACATGAGTTATGTTGTGGCTGATATGGAGCTGAACATTTGTGCTTTATACCAGCATTATCTAACACTGATTTAAACCTTGTGTTTACGAACTCAGTACCATTGTCAGTTACAATGATAACTATTTTTTAATTTGTTTTTCTCTCCACAAACGTAATCCATTGAACAAAATACTGAACAGTATCTACCTTAGTCTTCAATAGGTAGCAAAAACCATACCTGGAATAATGGTCAACTATACTGAGAACATAGCAAGCACCTCCTAAACTAGCCTTCATTGGCCCTATTAAATCAGCAAATACCACTTCCAGTGGTCTCTTTCTTTTAAACCCATCAAACCTATTAGCAGGGATTGTTCTACTTTTCTGCTGATTACAAATATTGCAATTCAAATACTGGTTACATGGTTTCAGCTTTAACCCATCAACTAGTTTTACAGTTTTCTGTAACCTTAAAACTGATATGGCCCATACGTCTGTGAAGCAAGTGAACACATTCATCATGTGGTTTGACATTTGAGTATACAACATTTGTAACATGGTTACTAGATAATACATATAAACCATCTTTGTTTTCCAATAATCTTGGTTTCATCTTTTTCAATTAAACAATCATTGGTTCTAAACGTTACTGTATATCCTAGTTTAACCAATACTCTAACCAAAATCAAATTAAAATTTAGATTTGGAACATACAACATACACATTTTTTCTTTTACATATGGACATATTGCCGTTCCCTCACCACATGCCTTTAGCTTCCACCCATTTGCTAAAGAAACCTTATTATTACTAGGCAACATTTTTACAAAATAGTTTTGTGTTCTGACAATGCATAGCGACGCCCCGCTAGCAATAACCCACGAATCGTGGTTAACCGGTTTCTTATCAGACATAGCTACATTACATTGTTTTTTATCTTTAATTGTGGTTTTTTGTTTCAGCCTTCTGCAAAAACTGGCTATATGACCCTTCTTGCCACAATTAAAACAATGTTTTACAGCATATACATGGTTATTTGTATTTGTATTTACATCAGTCGACTCAGGTTCTTCCCTTAGTTGTTTTCTTTCTTCTCTCCTTCTGGCCTCTTCTAGTAGTCGTGAGGTTACATTGGCCAAAGTTAGTTCCTGCTGTGTGAGAACCTCAAATGATGTTACTACATCATCGTAGCTCTCATCTAGCGATGATAATAGTATATAAACTTGTTGCTACTCGGAAAAAACCACCTCCTTCTGATGTAGCTCTTGAAAAATGCTTTTTATGCAATTCAGGTGTGTTAACATATCACCACGCTTAAGGAGTCGTTTGCGAAACAATCTTTGTGTAATGTTAATTTGTGCCCCCACAGTGTCACAAATGTAAAGAGGTTTCAAACTGTCCCAGCATTTCGCACCAGACTGTTCACCCTCTATGTGAACAAGCTGGGTATTGTCTAGAGACAAACCAATAATACACAATGCACTCTCATTCTTCCTCTGGAACTCGGCTATCTTCCTGGCATCATTGGCATCGTCAGCATTCCAGGAGGACACATCTGGTGGATTCTGCACTACATCCCATAGCCCTTCTTTGCGCAACAGGAGACTGCACTTGGTGGACCAGGATTTGTAGTTGGTGCCATCCAGCTAGGTAACCAGCGATAAGTTGGGAGCTTGACCTTGTGCCATCCTCACCAGGATATTGAATACGTATCAGAATGTCTGGAGCAATAATGTGTGTAGCAACTCTCTTATTGCTGTAACCGGTACACACACTCTGTTACTGGGCCCATAACCAGTGTTGAGGGTAAAACTGCCCTCTGCAAAGTAGTGCAACGGACCAGACAGCGAATAGATACGTTGCTCAGCAAAAACACATAAATATTCACAGTCTTTAAAGAAAAATAAACAGTCTTTACTTGTAGTATAAAAAACAAACGTGGCTTCTCAAAACAAAGATAACACTTCTTCAAATAATCACGGTTCAACACAAAAACATAGTTTGCTTACAATTCCAGTTCTCTTCAGTAACACCGACACAGACACAGTTCCTTTCAGCAGTTCAATCTTCTAATAGTAGGAGCAGAAGTGAATGAACTTCCTGCCTTCTTTTATGTCCGCTTAGCACAGCCAATTAGTATCATCTCGTAGCAGTTAAAGTTACAGAACATAGCTTTCTCTATATTATCTACCCAACCATAGGATAAGCATCCAACACTGGCTTTTAAAATATTTTATTTATTTATCATTTTATTAGTTCAATTTATATGCTGCCCTTCTCCGGAGACTCAGGGTGACTTACAATGCATTAAGCAATAGCCTTCATACTTTTGCATATACCTGCTTAGTAGGGCTTTTTGGTGCTACTTTAACAGCAGTTTAGTCCGCTGCACCACCAAGGCTCCTAAATAAATAATAAAAGTTTGTTAACTGACTGCATAGACCCTTGAGCCCAGTTTGAACAAGATGGGTAGCTCTCTTGCCAGACAAAAGCATCTTCAAATATCTTGCTTACTCTATATCAGAGGTCTTCAAACTTGGCAGCTTTAAGACTTGTGGATTTCAACTCCTAGAATTCTCCAGCCAGCTATGACTCACCGACAGTCCCATTCACTTTAATGGGATGACTGGTGATGCAGCAGTGACACAAGTTGAGGGACGTGGCAGGCAGGCAGAAGGTGAGTGGATGCCTGCTAACAGGTACTGCCATGATGGATCTGAAATAACAGGTGCTCTTTAATATTATATTTATAAGCTGCTTAGAAGTTTCACTTTCATTTTTACTGCTTGCCCTTCCTCCTCACACTTAGAGCCTGGTGGTAGATGCATTTCTCTTCAAACAATCATACAGTTTGTAATATACATAGATTTGCAAAACAATGGGATAAAGGAATATTCCTGGACTTTGTTACAATTTATCTCATGGTTACTGTGAAATTGTGTGAATGCATCAATGCAGTGCATGTTATCTCAGCTTGCAGAGCTTGGATTCATTGAGTTTACCAAAATGTAAATATTGCAGAATATATAGCCTCATGCTACATAACTAAGCTCCATTTCATGCTCAATAAACTAAATTATTAATGAATCTTAAATCTTTACATACATTTTTACCCCAAAAGCATTTTATTAAAATAAATTTGATAAAAATAAATCCGATTTTTATCCACCCTGGTTATGATATGATGGATCAAGTCCATATCAAATATATATTTCAAGATCAAGATTCATAGTACAATATTCTCAAGTAAGCTCCAAAGCCATTTGGAATCTAGTATATAGAACAGATCAAACTTGGCAGCTTTAAGACTTGTGGACTTCAACTTTAAGTCTTAAAGTTGCCACAGTTGCAGATCCCCGCCCTAAGAGAAGCAGCCCGCCTGAGCCCAGCTCTCCGCCTCCTGAATAAAGGTGGGGGCGGCGGAGCACAGGAGTGACCGGTTACCGAGGTCACCTAAGCGAGGATCGGCGAACTCCCGCACAGCAGCAGCCCGCTGCACAGCGAGGTAAAGCTAGTTGGGCGTGGCTTTCTCGTGCTCTCGCGAGATGTCGCTGACTGCCTCTCCGTAGTCATAGCAGCGACTTGAGGAGAGGGGAGTCCCTCCGTACGGCGCCGTCCTCCTGAGCTGTTCCGTCCCTCGGGCGGTGAGTCAGTAGCTACGGCCGGCGACTCCGGCGTGGGGTTAAGCGCGAGGGCATCGCCAAAGGGAGCTTGATTCGCCTTTTCCTCCTCCTCCTCCTCCTCCTCCTCGGGGTGGGTCGTGAAGGGCTTTGGGAAGACGCGGGCGGGCTTCCCCTCAAGATGGAGGGTCTTAATCTTGGGCCTTCGTGCTGTAGGCCTGCTGCTCGCTTGGCAGGTATTCCTCCTTGCCGCCGCGGCTGAATTGAGGGCCATGCGCAGCCTCGGTCTCCTTGGTTCCCTGCGCACACTTCGGTCTGCGGGGCGACGCTGCCCTTTCAGCTCGGCATCACCGGCGAAAGCTCCCCACTCCTGCGCGGAACCCCGTGGGGAGGAAAGCCGGGCGCCTCACCAGACGCCGCCCTGGCAGGAGTGGGGTCAGCTTGGGCTTTGAAGATTCACTGCTGCTTCTTGCATTTTTTTAATCCTTCTGGAGCCGGTTATTACGTTTTCCCCGCCCTAAATTTGTATGAGCTCTTCTGTCAGTACACAATAAAACTGTGACTTTTAAATGTCCCACATCGCCACCATTATGACGTTTTGTGCTTGTTGCTCCCACTTTTTTTTTAACCGGAGATGTGCTGTAATATTTAGAGAAACATTTACCTTCTAAATCCTATATAAAAGGGCCAACCTATTCACATTTATTCGGGTTTCACTGATTTCTGCTATAATTACTTCTCCCTCGGTGTTTCGATGACGGGATTTTGTAAGGTTCTTAATATATGTTGAAATTATAAACTTTTTTTAAGCTATTAAGTGTTCATTCTAGTTCAATGCACTGTATTATATTTCTGAACTTTTAGTCAGTTTTCAGAGCAGGTATGCAAGGCTAGAGACTTATGAAAAAATCAATATGTTGGATAGAATGCTATCATTGTTTGGCTTCACACATATTAGTTGTAATTTGTTTTAAGTATTGTTTGTGGAAGAAATCATAAGGCCACTCCAAGAGAGAATTTTTTCAATATGCTGAGATAAGCCAAATTGCATTATGCATTTGATTCATATTATAGATGAATTAATTTAATATGTAGATTGAAGTGGATAGAGTTGTTAAATTACAAAATATACGGTATATCTTTTGAAGTTATCCCTTATAGATCTAGTATGACTCCTTTGCAAGAGATGAACTCCAAACAGCCAAGATAGAATCTAGTGAGTACATTCTAGAATACGTCACAACACATCTTATCCTTTTTTCTGAAGTTTAAAGAAATCTTAGATCCTTAATTATCATTAGGTATGATTTTGGCAACTGACGTGGTTGCCCAGATCCATATAAAGAAGAAATGAAACTTTTTATCTCCCATTTTTCAGTTTCTGAGTAGAGTATCTGAATTAAGCCTAGGAGCAATTAGAGTTGCTGCAGATTATAACAAAGAAGGAAGCCTCTAGTTGTGCTTTCTGATCTATCCTTCTAAAGCACCACCATTTCACATAACTTCTTTCAGCTTTTAGACAATTAAAAATATCAACGCTTATAGATGGAATAAAGAGTGCAGAGTTGGGCACGGCTGGAAAGATCAGATACTAACAATGAGAGAATTCTTTATGTTCTTTTGGGTGCTGAGTGCCAGAGAAATAATCTTGCTATGGTTATCTATGCTTTGTTAATTTATGTTCATTACATGGAAAGTTAAATTTTTACAATTCATTCAAAAGAAAACCTCTATATTGCTTATCCGGTGGTATGAGACCACAATAAGCTGCAGTATTTAAGAGTGATAGCACTTCCCATTGTTCTGGAACAGTATACTTGTTCTTAGTCAAAAGACCTAGGAAACAATTCAAAATATAGAATTAAAGTCCTTTGTGACTTACAGCTAT
Source organism: Ptyas mucosa (assembly GCA_012654045.1). Classification (NCBI taxonomy): domain Eukaryota; kingdom Metazoa; phylum Chordata; class Lepidosauria; order Squamata; family Colubridae; genus Ptyas; species Ptyas mucosa. The sequence goes on from WNWU01000021.1 coordinate 24,739,907, forward strand.
ACTGTACATCAGTGGTCCCCAACCTTTGTGGCTTGATGGCCTGGCCGGGGGCAGGAGGAGGAGAACCAGGCTGCGTGAGTGTCAGGCCAGTGGCACATACAGCTCAACTCATACGAGAGTGGGAGGCTGGTGCACATGTGCATGCAATGCAACTTGTGCAAGTTGAGCTGCTCACATGACCCAGTTTTAAATAGGTTGCGGCCCAGAGGTTGAGGACCCCTGCTGTACAGCTAAATAATCATTTACATATCAGCCCATCTGTATATAGAGCTAATCTAAAAGAGTCTTTCAAATGAGTTTACTACGTAATTGTAATTGTTAACTCTTATGTCCTGAAAAGTCCACTGAAGGAGGTGCAATGTACATGTTTCTAATATCTCTAATAGAGATGGCAGCGTAAAACATGATGTAAGGATTCCATGGCATTAGATTTTCAGAGGTCCAATTGCTACAAGGAAGCCCTTTGAATTCCTTCCTAATTGCTACAAGGAAGCCCTTCAAAGACAGTAGCAAGCACAGTATCTTAGTAAGGCAGAGTGAAAAGTTGTCTAAACTGGGATATTGTTAAATGTCCCAAATAATTCACTGATTCCTTCTGGGGCAAAGTGCCTTTAAAAAGTTGTTTAAGCAACAAAGGCAAATAAGAGGATGGTTTGGCTCATGATTGAGGTGTTTGGAATATCTTGGGCTCTTTTTCTAGAATGGAGCACTTCTCCACCCTAATTATATTTTTGGTTCCATATAACATTTTTCAAGGTTATATGTTTGAATTTAGTTTAGTGAATATTTGACATTCTGTTAATCTTTCCTAGCAGAAGAGCCAACCCACCCAATGTTTTTCTGAGATTCTACCCTTTCAGTTTCATATTCCTTTATAATAGTATATTTTAGTTACTTTTGTTTCTTAGCTAATTTTTAATTAAAATAAGTGTGCTGGATCATTTCCCCCCAACCTTTGGCACCAGGGACTGGTTTCATGGAAGATAATTTTTCCATGGACTGGGATTGGAGATGGTTATGCTTGTTTTCCTATTGCTCACCTTCAGATGTGAGGCCTGGTTATTAACAGGCCACAGAACGGTATAAGTCCCTGTCCTGGGAGTTGGGGACGCCTATACTAGATTACAGTAGAGATACGATTTTAGGTAGACTTATGATTAAATTTAAAAAGATCTGGTAAATTCTTCAGATGAGGCAAATATTTTTTTTTTAATTGAAAAAGTTTTACAGATACAAATTTTCCCCCTTTTTTCCCCCCGCCCTTCCCCAACACTATAAAATACATATAGAAAAAATATATAGTTCCCTCCCAATCCCACCCTAACCCTCCCTCTCCACCCCTTTCCCCCCCATCCCCCTTGACTTCCATTATATGCAATACTAATAATCCCAAACAATATATATGTTAATCATCCTTCCATATCTTTTTCTATATTTACTAGCATAATCATCAATCCCTCTCAGCTGAAAGCTACATAATATTTTCTAGTCTGATACTTATTCTGTATATACTCAATCCATTTATTCCATTCCTGTATATACTTCTCATGCATCTGGTCTTTTAAAAAGGCTGAGATCTTCGCCATTTCTGCAAATCCAGCCATCTTCTGAATCCATTGGTCCACAGTCGGTAAGGTATCACTCTTCCAGTATTGGGCAATCAACAACCTAGCTGCTGTCACCATATACAGAATCAATTTTGTTTCACCCAATGTAAAATCTTTAACTATACCCAATAAAAATAATTGCGGAGAAAATTGTATTTTTTTCTTTAAAACATTTTGCACAACCCACCATATTTTTATCCAAAAAGCCCTCACTTTTTTGCAAGTCCACCATATGTGATAATATGTAGCATCTAAACACTCACATCTCCAACATTTTGGCTGCACATTAGGGTACATACAAGACAATTTCTTGGGGTCTAAATGCCATCTATAAAACATTTTATAAAAATTTTCTCGTAAATTTTGTGACTGTGTAAACTTAACATTCTGAACCCATATTTTTCCCATGTTTCCATCATAACTGGTTGGGAGAAATTCTGTGCCCATTTAATCATACAATCTTTAACTAACTCATTTTCTGAATCCCTTTCTAACAAAACATTATAAACTCTCTTAATATGCATTGGACCTGTCTCCTTTATCTGTCTAACCAATTCTACTTCATATTCCGTTAAACCAGTTTGTTGATCTTCTTTCCATCTCATCTGTAATTGATTGTACTGCAACCAGGTCAAAGATATCCCTTCTTCCAACAGCATGTCCAAAGTCTTCAATCACCATCTGCCCTCTTCAAAATAAAGTAACTCTTTATATAAAAAACCCCCGAGTGACTTAATATTTGTATTCCACATGGTATCAGCAAGATCCAGCCAAAACGGAATCTTATAATCCCAATTAGTTCGGTGCTTCCTCCAAATTCTCATCAAGGCATTTCTAAGTAGATGACTATTAAACACTTTATCCACTTTATTGTCATAAAATAAGTATGCATGCCATCCCCAAACAAGGTCATGACTTTCTATATTCAGCAATTCAGTCTTAGTTTTCCCAAACCAATCGCTTATTTGTGTCAATGCAGCTGCTTCATAATATAATCGAAGGTTTGGAAGTTTAAGACCACCTCTCTCACGAGTATCTTACATTATTTTCAGTTTGACTCGGTTTTTTTTCATTCCAAATAAATTTATTCACTCCTTTTTGCCATTCTAGCAGTGGTTTATCTGATTTGAGCACCGGTATAATTTGAAATAAAAAAATAAATCTAGGTAAAACATTCATCTTTACTGCTGATATTCTTCCAAGCAGTGATAACTGCAGTTTCTTCCAATTTTGCATATCTTTTTGTATCTTTTGCCACAAAACCTCATAATTATTTTGAAACAATTTTACATTTGAATCTGCGATTTGTACTCCTAAATATTTGACCTTTGAAACAATTTCGAAACCTGCCATTCTTTCCAGTTCCTTTTTTTTACTCTCTGTCAAATTTTTAACAATCATTTTAGTTTTTTTCTGGTTCAGTCTAAAACCAGATACCATGCCATAATCTTCTATAATATCTTTCATCTGGATTATTGATTTCATAGGTTGTGATAGGGTAACAACCAGATCGTCTGCAAATGCCTTAGTTCTATAGTCCTCTTGCCTTATGGCTATTCCATTCAAAGAGTTCGAGTCCCGTATTGCATTAAGTAAGACTTCTAGAGTTAGAATAAATAATAGTGGGGATAATGGACAACCTTGTCTGGTGCCTTTTTGTATGTTGAAATTCAATGTTAAAACATCCATTAATAATAAGTTGTGCATATTGCTCTTGATAAATTGCACCAATCGCTTGTATAAACCGCTCCCCCAAATCCATTTTTTCCAAAGTCTTAATTATAAAGTTCCAATTCACTTGATCAAAGGCTTTTTCCGCATCCAAAAAAACCAGCACTGCAGAGATCTGTTTATTCTTATCTAGATAGTCCAGTAAATCTATAACTTGCCTGACATTCTCCTTCATATATCTGCCTTCAATAAATCCTGCTTGATCATGATGAATTAGCTTTTGGATAACTGGCATCAATCTGTTGGCCAATACTTTTGCGAAGATTTTATAATCTGTGTTTAATAGAGATATTGGTCTATAATTTTCTGGTTTCTTAAGACCTGATTCTTCTTTCGGTATCAATGAGACAAAGGCTGTTTTCCATGAGGAAGGTATCTTACCTCCTAATAAATCTTTAAGATGCTCAATCATTTCCTCTTGTAAAATTTTATAATAAACTGCGGTTAGGCCATCCGTCCCTGGAGCTTTAGCTGTTTTTAGTTGTTTTATAGCAAAGCTAATCTCCTCGACTGTTATCAGTTGTTCCAAATTTTTCTTTTGAGCTGTTGAAATTTTTGAAACTCTCTTTTTTTCTAGTTATTTGTCTATAGAAGTGTTCTGTATATTGTCTTTAGCATATAACTTGGTGTAATATTCCAAAAAGGCCTTTTTAATTAATTCTTGTTGATAAACTTCTTTGCCAGCGTATTCAGTACTATCAATAATTCGTGTAGATGCTTGTTTCCTCAAAGTGTACGCCAACCACCTGCCCGGTTTGTTAGCATTAGTAAAAGTATTATGCTTTGCAAATTGTAAATTAGTTGCCGTTTGGTCTGCTATAAGCATTTGAAATTGATCCTTTAAAAGTTTTATAGCCATTTGCAATTTTCCATCTGTTGGTTTTTGTATCAATTGTTGTTCTTTCTTTTTTATCTCACTTTCCAACTGTAGTCTCTTTTTCTGCTGGTTCTGTCTATGTTTAGAGTTCATTTGAATTAGTACTCCCCGCATATATGCTTTGCCTGCATCCCAGACTATTTCAATAGGGGTACCTTTATTCAAATTCAGTTTTAAAAACTCCTTTAAATACTTTTTAAGTTCAATTATGGTTTTTTTCATATCTAAATAAATTCTCATTTAATCTCCAGGATCTTCTTTCTCTTTTACCCATCTCAATTTCCATCCAGACCGGACTATGGTCAGTCAAAGTCCTAGGAAATATCTTTGTTTTCTTTACTTTAGAAAGTAAGTTAGTGGTTAACAGAAAAAAGTCTATCCTGGAAAAGGATTTATGCCTGTCCGAGTAAAAAGTAAAATCCAGTTCATTTGGGTTTCAAACTCTCCAAATATCTTTCAATTCCAAATCCTCTTTCAGTTCAAAAAAAGCTTGTGGTAATTTAATCCCTAATTTGGCCGTACTTTTTTTATTGATTTTAGGTTGAATTACTCCATTCCAGTCCCCCATTATTATAATAGTTGAATAATTCCATTCCAAAATGTTTAAATGAAGCAACTTATAAAAATTTTCCTGTTGCTGATTTGGAGCATATATTCTGACCAACAAGATTGGTCCATTATCTGTAATAATTTCAATTGCAATGTATCTTCCACCTTCGTCTATTTCTATAGTTTTAGCTACAAATCTTTTGTTTATATATATCACCACTCCATTCTTCTTTTCCAAATTTGAAGCAACAAATTGCATTCCCAATCTTGAATTTATCAAATATTTCTGATCTTGCAATTTTATATGAGTTTCCTGTAAACAAATACCATCATTATGAAATTGTTTCAAATAATGAAATATCTTCCTTCTTTTTTGTGGAGAGTTCAGTCCATTAACATTCCAAGACAAAAATTTAAGTGCCATTTGATCCAGTCTGAAGTTTTGAGAGCAATTGTTGAAGATTCTTTTCTACAGAAGTAATCTTCGGTTTAGCTCCTCCCATGACTTCAGCTTGCTGCTTCCCTTTAACTCTCTTTTCTCGTTGTGGCTTGTAATGTTCTTGCTGCTGTTCCTTCATTTGTTTAGACATCGCTCTGGTTATACGTTGCTCTTCCATTTTAGATGTTGTCAATTCAAGAGCCAACGCCTCCTCTGTAATAGTTTTAGACATTTCTTCCAAAGGAGAAGCTTCAAATGGTGCAAAAGGATCAACCACAACACCACCCACAGCTCCCATTGTCTCTCTTGCCTCCTTTTGCGACTGCTTTATTTTTGCTTCTGTTTCTTGATCAAACTCAGCTTGTAATTGAGCCTCCTTATCTATTGGTGAAGATGTACGTGGAGGAGGAGAGCCCGCTTTCAAAACATTGTAATAAAATTCTTCTGCTTTTGCAATAGTATTAAGGCGGTATCTCACTCCTCGCAGCCTCAATATTACACCTATTGGGGCATCCCATCTGAATTGTATATTCTGTTTTTTCAGTTCTGCCACCAAAAATCCAAAATCCTTTCTATCTCTTAACATTTTGGGTGGCAATTCTTTAAAGACTCCAATCTCACTTCCATCAACTTGAACAGTTGTAACAAAGGAATTTTGCAAAATATCATTTCTTATTCTTCTATCTGTGAAATATATCACCACATCTCTAGGCAGTTGCCTTTGTACCGCCACACGAGAATTGACTCTGTACGCCTTGTCAATCTTACACAGAACCACACCAGGTTCTACCTTCAACAAAACTGCTAAAGCCTCAGCACAAATTTTTCTAAGATCTTCCCTGCTGTTCTCTTTTACACCTCTCAGTCTAATAGCATATTCCATTGATCGAAATTGCATCATAGTAATCTCATTTTCCATTTTTTGTGTAATTTCTTCAATTTCAGCCATTCTTGAATCAGAAGCTCTAAATTTAGTCTCCATCTCTGAGGCAAGATTATCCACTTTTTTATCAATCTGCAACACTACCTCAGACAGGCCTTTAGCCACTGTTTGAATATCTTGTTTAACTGCTTCATATTTCTCTTGAACAATTCCTTTGACCTCCTGCTCTGATCTTTGAATTTCTTTAATAATAAGGTCATAATGGCTTTCTTCCTTTGTCTGAGTTTGCAGCTGCGCTGTTTGAGGCTGCTTCTGCTTATGAGTGGGGGAATCCCCCCCTGCTTGCTTTGTTGCCATTTTGCCTCTTACAGATCTTCCTTTTCCACAAATTCTAGCAACTTTTCCCAAAAGGTTCTCCAGATTCAATCAGGTCTAAAACAATCAATTGCTGCTTTTTTTTTCTATTTTATTTTATTTTTTGCTACTTTTCTTTTTCTTCCAGCCGGATTTGTTACTGTTAGAATGTAACCAGATACACAGTTCAAATTACTTTCGCTTTCAGCTGCTCTTCGCTAAAAGCAAGCGCCATTTTTTTCCCCCACTTTCCTTTTCAGTTCCAAGTTGCTTTAATCCTCCAAATATTTCAGAAAAAAAACTTTAAATACTTGCAGTTTGATAGGAAGTCCAAAACTTTCTCTTTTATTGTTTGGTGGTAATAATGCTGCTGCGCTATCTTGCTCTGCGGTTTGCAGAGTTTCCCAGCCGTCCGGAGCTTCAGCGACTTGAATAGGGAGTCCCACCCTGTTAACTCCCCAGAAACGAAAAAAAAAACGCTCTGGGGGTATCACAGGAGACTCTACCTTCCGCCACCGGCTCTCCTCACGACGTCCTCTTGGCTCGGAGTTTTTCGAGCCGTTTCTAGTCTCCGAAACGGCTCTTTACAGGCGGCTGGGCTGGCGGTCTTCAAAGGACCGTCAGCGATGGTCCGCGGCAACACCGGAAGTCAGATGAGGCAAATATTGAGGCAAAAGACACAGATAAAAGATTTTCAATGGATTTGAACAACATGGGGGAAAGAAAGAAATGTCACCGCATTGGTCCAGGTTCCCTCTCTTCTTCAGAGTCTGCTAAATAACCAAAAATAGAAGATTTTATATGAAAGAAATCTGTTAGTTAAACAGATTTCCCTCTCACTTGTAACAAATTTCAGTCCCTGAATCACTTGAATGGACCTTCAAACAAAACTAGAAAAATGACAGCAGTTAGATTTTTCACTACAACAAGATTTATGGCAAAGCAATGCTTTCATACAGTGCAAACTGTTATTTAAGCAGCTGTCACCTGTAAAATATGATCTGAAACTGAATGATAGCCTCAAAGTTTTTTTCAGCAAAGTACCAAGCTGGACCTAAGACTTCCACTAAAGACTTATGCAGAAGCTTTGACTAAGCCACACATCCTGGACATGCACTCTGATAAAAGACAAGTTGTTTTAAAGTAAAACAAAACTGTATGTGATGACACCCCCCCCCCCCAGATGCATCCCCAGATACCTCCCCAGATGTCAGTTTGGAGGAAGATGAACCAGTTCCAGGCATTCAGGATGGGAGTTGGTTGATGGCTCTGACCAGAGACTCAACGTTTCAAGTTCAAAAGAAGGAAGGAAACGAGTGAGCACGGGTGAGAATCAACGTGAGCAAAGAAATAAAGTTTTTAAAAATCCTATTGACGATCGCTGCGAGGAAGAGACAAAGTCGAGAATCCGGAGGAGCAGCAGAAGACAGAGGGACTCAGGAACGTGCAAGCAGCAACCAACGAGGGGAGTAAAGGAGTAAAGTGACTCAGCGAAACCTGTCACGATAGTTTTGTTTATCGAAGAAACATCGAAGAAACATTCAAACATTTGAAAGAGTGTATACCTGGGAGAAAGGAACGTTAGAAAGCAGGTCGCTGATTTTTTTCTCTCTAGATAAAGCTGCACCGACAGAGAGAAATAATATAAACAACAACTAACTGAGGGCAAAAGAAAATCGGAAAGTAAGAATCGCCATTTTGGACCGTAAGAAGGAAGGACTGGGTGCGCTTTACTTCCCAACTTTATAAGACACTACAAACATCAGTGAACTTTGAAGAGCTGCAAAGCGTGTTTTGTGCAAAAGACAGTGAATCTCACAGTAATTAATTAACACTTAAAAGAAAAATCTTTATATATTTATATCTTTATATCTTTATATTCTATATATATATGTATATATTATACATAGAAATATTAAGTTTTACTGCTTAATTATAACAGCATATTTATTTCAAAGTATTTAAGAATTTATTAATTATTTATTAGAAGATCAATTTAACTTAAATAGTATTAGTTATTTTATATATATTAACTTAGTACTGTCTATATATCGTAATATTTTTATTTCTATTCTGTTTTAGACACCTTGTTAGAGATTTATTTATAGTAACATTAATTAGATAAGTAATTAACTATTTTAGAGATAGAACAGTATAATATTTAGTATAAGTTGGTATTAGTAATATATAGCATTATATAATATTGTACAGTATAACTAATTGAATTAAAAATTAATTAGGATTAAGTAAATTAGGATCAAGTAAGTTAGTAAAATAGCAAGGCTATAGAGATTGTGACTACGTAATTGAACAGGACGTACTAGACGTACTAGAATTTTCTTTGTTGTTCTTTGTGGAATTTATCTAATATAAGACAAATAGGAAAAGAAGATATTTAACCTTATACAAGAACTTTAATACCAAATAGTACATAAAATTGATTAAGAAGCGGATGCTGATCTGGGAAAAAATTGATAGAATTTTAGAAAAACAATATAAAATTTTGCAAGAAATGACATCTACTACAATAACCACAGTAAAAACAGGGAAGAAAGTTATCTCAACGTCAATTGGATTAATGTCATCCCCAGCGACACAAAAACCGATAGAAGGGATTTTCCCAACTGAAAAACAAACCTCTTCCATGACTATGCAGTCTGTCCAGACTACCCTAACAACAATACTATGCTAAAAATGCAAGAGTGCATGACAAAAAATCATGAGGAAACCAGAAGGGACCTAGATGAAATTAAAAACTCTGTCAAAGAAGATATTCAAAAATTAGATGGAAAAATAAGACTCCATCCAGGAGATAATCACAAAAAACGACTAAAGGATTACGGCAATAGAAAAAAACCTGGAACAAACAGAAGAGAAATTGGACTTACTAGACGCAAAAATGATAGGTCTCAATAAGGAACTTGAAAATACAGGTGCACAATTAGAAATGGAGAGAGCGGAATTTTATTTGCGATTTCAAAATATTAGAGAAGAAAGAGACGAGGATTTGACATTAGTAATGGCTGAAATGATAGCGGAGATTCTGCAAAGAGACAAGGAGGAGATTATTAATGAAATCGATGAAGTATTCAGAGTAAATACTAACTATGCGAGACAACATAGGCTCCCAAGAGAGGTCCATGTACGCTTTGTAAGGAAAAAGGTTAGAGATATTGTATTCAAAATAGCCAAGGAAGAACCAATATACTATAAACAAAAAGAGATAATAATACTAAAACAAATACCCAAAAGAATTAGAGAGTGGAGGAAAGATTACAGATTCTTCACCTCACTATTAAACAGAAAACAGATATTATTTCGATGGTTATTGCCAGAAGGAATATTAGTCACGTGGAAGGGGAAAAAGATAAGAGTAGACACTGTAGAAAAGGCACAAAACTTATACGATCAAGTGATGGAACTAGAAGGAACAGATGGCAGAGGAGAAGATCCGGGAAGGAGAGCCAAAATAATACGGAGACGAGAAGACCAAACAAATCCATGTGAGGAGAACGGCAAGGAGAAAGAAAAAGAGGAAGAGGGGGAAATCCAAGAAGAAGAGGAAGGAGAGCACAAAACCAAGCCAACAACAAGAGCACAAAACCAAGCCAAAAAAAGAGACAAGAGGTAAAGAAACAAAAAGAAATAAGACTAACTTCCAAAAATGGACAGAAACCTGAAAATTTTATCAATAAACATAAACGGACTTAACTCTCCTGCCAAAAGAAATCAAATATTTAAGAAATTAATTAAACAAAAAGTGGACATAGTATGCCTCCAAGAAATCCACATAAAAGTACAAGAAGAAAAATATCTACAATGCAAAAACTAGGGAAATTATATGTATCATTAACAGATGAGAAGAAAAAAGGGATAGCGATCTATGTTAAAGAGGAGATAGAAAGTAAATTGAAATATGTAGATGGAATAGGAAGAACCTTGATGATCGAAGTTAATCTTAAAGGTAAAAATGTATTATTAGTTGTGATATATGCACCAAATAGTCAACAAAAAGAATTATATCAAAATTTACATGGAAAAATAATAGAACAAGGTATAGAAAACGTATGTTTATTAGGTGATTTTAATGCTATTGTAGACCCAAAAAAGGATTATAGAAGCAATTAGAATAAAAAAACCAATAAGAATTTGTTGCCAAAAACATTTTTATCACTCACAGAAGAATTAAATTTGGTAGATATATGGAGATTATACAATCCTAAAGAATATTACTCAAACCCGCATAGATCTTGGTCATGGATAGACATGATATGGGCCACAAAGACTCTAACACAAGGGATTGAATCAGTAGAAATAGGGACTAATGACTGGGCAGACCATAACCCATTAACAATAATCTGGAGAGGATGGAGAAGAGGGAAAAGTAGATGGATGATGAACACACAGGTAATGAAAGAAAAGGAATACACTGAGAAAATAGAAGAAGAACTGAAATGGTTCTTCAAGGATAATAATAAAAATCAGACATCTTTGCAAAATCTATGGGATACAACAAAGGCATATATCAGAGGAATAACAATAGCCTATAATAGCAAAAAAAAGAAAGAAAGGGAAAGGAAATATAATAAAATTTATGGAGAGATTAAAAATTAGGAAGAGAAATTGCAGGAAAGACCGGGATGAACAAATAAAAGTTAATTGGATGACAGCCAAACACAAATTAAATATACTGGAACAAGAAAAATACATCAATTCACTGAAATTTATAAGACAAAATCAATTTGAGCAGGCAAATAAACCGGGGAGGTGGATGGCATATAAACTAAGAAAAGGAAAGGAAAAACGAATAATACATCAACTACAAGATAATGAAGGCAAATTACAACAGAATCCAGGAAAAAAGAAAGAGATAGCAATCCAATTTTTTCAAAATTTATATAAACAAGATAAAGTAGATATAGAAGAAATAAACCAATATTTAAAAAAGGAGGAAATGCCTGTGATAACAGATGAAGAACAAAAGACATTAAATAGAGAGATCATGATGGAGGAATTAGAAGAAATAATCAGGAAACAAAAAATAACAAAACCCCGGGAACAGACAGATTGCCAATAGAACTATATAAAGGGCTAGGAACATTATTAAATCCCATACTATTAAAAGTGTATAATGGGGCATTAAGAGAAGCAAAGATACCAGAATCCTGGAAGGAAGCACTCATTTCATTAATCCCAAAAGAAGAGACCGATACAACACAAATCAGCAATTATAGATTATATAGACCAATTTCTCTACTAAATACCGATTATAAGGTCTTTATGAACTTGATGGCGAATAGATTAAAAATAATACTAAACGATAAAATACACCCAGATCAAAATGGATTTTTGCTGACAAGACAAATCAAAAATAATTTAAGAATGGTGATTAATATAATAGAATATTATGAGGTGCATCCAGAAAAACAGGCAGCCCTGATTTTTCTGGATGCACAAAAAGCATTCGATCGTGTCAGCTTAAAGGACTGAGTCTGTCAATCAAGCTAAGTCAAGCCCTTGTTGCCGGGTAGACCCAGCTTTTGGCGAAGAGCTGAAAGACAGACTCGGCGTGTGGGTCAAGAGAAAAGAACAGGAGAAGAGAGCCAAACCAACCAGCAACATAGGGAGACACAAAAAAGGGGGGACCAGGCAACCTCAGGGAGGGTCTGGCTGCTGTCTCCACTCAACGAGAAGGAGCATGTCAGGTAAGACCAACGCCCCTTCTCCATTGAGAGTGGAGACAGCAGCCAGGATGGGACATACCCAAGTTCACCGTCCCGAAGACGGGGGGATTCGCCTGGTCCGAGAAGGTCTCTCCAGCAACCACCCGCTGTAACACCCGGCGTCCAAACGCAGCCTCAGCTGACACAAACATGTCCAGCTTATAGTGTTTGATGAAGGGCACCGGGGAGGTCCAAGTGGCCGCTCGACATATTTCCAGTAACGGAGCTTGGGTAGCCCAAGCTGCAGAAGTAGCCGCACTGCGCGTAGAGTGTGCTGTCAGTCTAAGAGGCCGGGGAAGCGAACGGAGATCGTAAGCTGAAGCGATAGTCTGACGAAGCCAACGGCCAATGGTGGACAAGGAAACCTTACAGCCCTGGGAAGCAGGCAAGAAGGAGACAAACAGTGACTCCGACCTGCGGAAAGAAGCCGGACATCTAACGAGTGCCATCTCTTTTCACGAGGGTGAGAAGGACGGGGGCAGAAATCAGGGAGAATAAGTTCTTGAGATCGATGAAAAACAGAGTTCACCTTTGGGACAAAGGTCGGGTCTAAACGGAGGACCACGCGGTCTGCGTGGAATACACATAGGTCCGAGCGGGTAGACAAAGCCGCTATCTCCGAAATCCGTCGGGCCGAGGTTATGGCTACCAAGAAGGAGACCTTGCAAGAAAGGAGCCGGAGACTGGCCGACCTCAACGGTTCGTAGGGAGGACCCATGAGCGACTCCAACACCAAGGGAAGATCCCAAGTAGGGTATCTGTGCAACACGGGGACACAAGTTTTTTGCGCCCCGGAGAAAACGGCAAATGAGAGGATGCTGTGCCAAGGAGGACAGGGATCCACAGGTAAGGACAGATGATAGAGCGGCTACCTGCCGACGAAGGGTATTAGGAGACAATTTTTGGGCCAGGCCCGCCTGTAGGAACATCAGGATGTGTACAATGGAAGGATGAAGAGCAGGAATGTCAGAGTGAGAACACACCAGGAACAGAAGGCGCGCCAGGTAGCCGAGTAGATTCGCTCAGTCGAAGGACGGCAAGAAGCTTGTAGTGTCCGAACCACATCCCCCGGAATATTAGCTGCTCTCAGACAGCACCGCTCAACCTCCAAGCGGTCAGATGGAGCCAAGGAATGTCTGGATGGCTCAGGGCGCCCTGAGTCAGGACGTCGGTCTCGGGAGGAATGTGCCATAAGGGAGCTACAGAGAGGGAGACAAGGTCCGCAAACCAGGGTCTCCGGGGCCAGTGAGGAGCCACAAGAATCACATCTGCTCGTTCGAGTAAAATCTTGCGGACAACCTTGGGGATGAGCGACGTAGGAGGGAAAGCGTACAGGAGACCCGGAGGCCACGGGATCCGAAGAGCGTCGGTGCCCTCTGCCAGAGGGTCTGGGTACCTGGCAAAGAAGCGGGGCAGCTGCGAGTTGGTGTGTGTCGCAAAGAGATCGATGAGCGGAGAGCCGTACCGAAGAACAAGTTGTTGAAAGATCCGAGGATGGAGGTGCCACTCTGCATTGTCCAACTGTCGGCGGCTGAGCCAGTCCGCTTGAGAGTTGTCCACCCCGGAAATGTGCTCCGCCCGAAGGGAGCAAATGTGTCGTTCCGCCCAGAGGCCCAACTTCTGAGCAACCAGAAACAGGGACTTCGATCTGGTGCCCCCCAACCTGTTCAGGTGGGCCTTCGCTGTTACATTGTCCGTCAAGATGGGGACGTGGGCACCTGAGACGAGATGATGGAACGCTTTGAGTGCAAGGAAGACTGCCTGCAACTCCAACCAGTTGATGGGACGGCGAGAGTCTGCGTCGGTCCACGTCCCCTGAGCCAGTTGGCCTTGGCAGTGGGCCCCCCAGCCGAGGAGGCTGGCGTCCGAGGTCACCACCACTCGCTGAGGTTCGATGAAGAGGCAACCCGCTGAGAGAGCCGGAGAGCGCCACCACCGGAGGGACCTGCGTACCGACGGGGGAATGGAAATCGGCCTGGCTGAAGTGGCCCTGCCCGCCTTCTGTAGAGGTAAAAGAAACCACTGTAGTTCCCGGGCATGCAACTGCGCCCAGGGAACTATCGCTATAGCTGAGATCATCTTCCCCAACAATTGAGATAACACATAGGGAGAGACAACCCGAGACCCCTCAACTTTGGTGATTAGGTGACGTAAACTATCCTGTCTGTCAGGGGAGAGAAAAACCTTTCCCTGCACGGAGTCTATTGAGGCCCCTAAATGAATCAGACAAGTAGTTGGGGACAGGTGACTCTTTTCTAAATTAATAGAGAAACCATGGGCAGCCAAGGTCTCAAGGGTAAGGCTAAGATCCAGAGCTGCCTGATGAGGAGAAGAGGACAACACAAGGATGTCATCCAAATAACACAATAATCTAACAGAACGGATCCTAAGGGAAGCTGCCAGAGCAGCCAAAATTTTTGTAAATGAACGGGGGGCCGAGGAAAGCCCGAATGGCAAGGCTCGGTATTGGTAATGTACCCCCTGAAAGCAAAATCTCAAATATTGCCTATGGGAGGGAAGTATGGGAACATGTAAGTAGGCCTCGGTGAGGTCTATAGAAGAGAGGAGATCGCCCCTCCGGACACCGTCAAGAATGGATTTTAAGGATTGCATTTTAAATTTACGGTATACCACATACCTGTTCAATCTTTTAAGGTCGAGAATGGGTCTCCACCCCCCCGAAGACTTCGGGACCAAAAAAAACACGGGAATAGAACCCCGTTCCCCATTGACTAGTGGGGACAGGCTCAATGGCCCTGATAGAAAGGAGGTGCTGCACAGCAGACTCCATGAGGGTTCTCTTTTCAGCAATACGGGAAGTATGGCAGCAGACAAAGGTCTTCGGAGGAGTGGAGATAAATTCAATGGCCAAGCCAGATCGAAGGGAGGCCAGGACCCATTCATCAGATGTGGACTGCTCCCAAATGGCGGAAAAAAGGCCTAATCTACCGCCAATGGGAGGGTCCGCTATGGTATTAACGACGGCGCCGGTAAGAACGACCCCCTCCCCCCTGAAAGGGCCGTTTGGAAACAAAGGGTCTTCCCCGAACGGATCTATCCTGGAAGCCCCACTGTCTGAGCAGAGAGGGATACGAATGGGGTGAGACAAAGGAGGAGGACGCACCACCATCAGTGGTTCTAGCCTGGGGACGAGGGACATAAGGAGAAAAACGAGAGTCACCACGACGGTAAACCGCCGCCAACACCTTCTTCTTATCACGTGTCTCAGTCAGGAAGGGGTCCAAAGCCTCTCCAAATAGTTTGGAACCCCCAAAGGGGACAGAAGCCAGACGCCACCGATGTCTGGCATCTGCCTGCCAATGGCGTAGCCAGACCAGACGACGCGCAGCCACTGTGGATGCCAAAGACTTGGCGAAACGGGCAGCGTTGAGGGTGGAATCCGTGGAGAACTGGACTGCTGCTATGATCTTGTTCAAGTCCTGCCTGATACGATGGTCTTCAGGAGGCAACTTATCTTGCAGCTGGCGCAGCCATAGCAAGGTGGTGCGATTAAAGAAGGACGAAGTCGTAGCAGCCCTGATCGCCCAAGCGGCGCCCTGATGAGCCCATTGAAGGACCAGATCGGAGCGTCTTTCTTCAGGTCGTAGACCTTCATCTGGGTCCCCGGGAGAGTTGGCGTTGGGAAGCAAGGCCGCCACTGGGGCGTCTACCGAGGGCACTTGGAGAAGAGAGTCCAGTTCGGGAGCCACAATGAAGTTTTTTCGATCATTGGCAGAAGGGACAGGGGCAGTACCTGGGGAAGCCCACTGGCGTTTGACAACATCCAGAAAGAGAGGTGGAGCTGGAACAGTAGTAACTTGACGAACAGGCTCTGCAAACATAGGGTCCAAAGCTCCCGGAGGAAGTGAAGATGCAGGAACCGCCGCTGGAGAAGAAAGTTGGGCCGCATTTACGGCCTTAAAAAGCAACGATTTAAATAATGCTTGAGGGAAGAGTGCTGTAAAGGTAGGCTGCTCTGGAGGCATATTGTCATCCTCCGACAATTCAGAATCACTGCCGTCAGTCTCTGACAAGGTGGAATGGTGAGTAGCCTGCGAACCTGAAGGAGAATCAGGAGCTCTGGAAGACAAAACCTCAGCCGAACGGGATCGCTCAGGCGAAACTGACCTGGAGGCAGAGCGACTCAGAGGATGCCCCCCAGCAGCCAAAGACCGCTGTACCGCAGCTTCAATGAGCCGTTGCAATTGGTCAGGGTGAATCTGACATGATAACGTCCCCGAAGCAGGAATATTAGATGCTGGTTGAGAAGGAACATCTTGCTGAGGAGCGTCGGATACAGCTGCAACCGGAGGAGAAGCTGCTACTGGTTGAGCTGGGTCAACAATCTGAGCAGACCCAGGGTCCGCCGGAACTGGAACAGAAGCGTCCGATGCACTGGACCCCCACAAGTTGGAAGTGGAAATGGCAACTGGGCAGTCACGGAGGGAAAGTTGATCTGGTGTAGCCGGCTGTGGACACCCAACAGGATCTTTAGGCGAAGAGGCACTCAAACCAGATGCGGCAAGATTAGCACTTGCCTCGTTACAAAGTTTGGTCAGCACTTTGTCCCTGCGTTTCTCCACCCTCGAGGGAGTCGAGCTCTGCCGATGAGATTTGTGGTGGGAGCGATGCTTGGAAGCAGGAGCAGGCTCCATGGCGTGATGGCTGGCAGGCTGATGGGTAGCAGACGAATCGTCTGATTGGCCCAGAGAAGAAGCCTCGGTCCTCCGACCGTGTTTGGATTTAGCAGAAGCCTTGGGCATCCTGGAGGAGGATGATCTATAGGCTCAGCAAGAAGGCTGTCAGATGGGCGGGGGGGAGCGCAAAAACTCCACACACACACAAGTCGGGAACACCCAGTCAATTGGAAGCAAAGGGAGTGCGAAAGCTCCGCAAAATGTCCGCCCTGCCTGACGATCCCGACACTCCGATGCGACACGGAGCGTCCAAAATGGCGGGCGCCGCTGCAGCGGCGGGAAAAAAGGCCGCCAAGAGGCAAAACGGCAAAACGCCTCACAGCCGAGCCTCGCGAACCGCTGTTGCGATCAGAAGGCAAAACGGAGGGGTCGCGGCTCTTAACAGTCCAAACACGACCCTGGGCAATGAATTGCGCCCTCCAGGAGCCCCCAGCAGAGGGGAAAACAACACCCCCACCCCAGAAGGAGGAAAGGGAAAAACCCCTGCCAATCCACAATAACTCACAAGAAGTAGAACAGTCCACAATAACCAGAATCCAAAGGAGAAGGCAAAAAAACGTAGTCAGACAATCCGGATCAAATTCACCAAAAAAAACAGCAGCCAGAGACAATAAAGGAGAAAAGTTTGAAGAGCAAAAGACCCACACGCCTATTCAGCTGAAAGGACTGAGTCAAAAGCTGGGTCTACCCGGCAACAAGGGCTTGACTTAGCTTGATTGATAGACTCAGTCCTTTAAGCTGATTGGGCGGTTGCACCCATCCTGGCTGCTGTCTCCACTCTCAATGGAGAACTAGTAAAACATATTAAGAAAGGTTTAGAGAGATGGGGGAAACTCAAATTATCACTGCTAGGGAGAATTGTGGCAATAAAGACAAATATACTTCTAGGATTCCTATTCCAAACCATCCCGGTAAAACTAGATAAAAACTTTTTTATAAATTTGAACAAAATAATTGCAAAATTTATATGGGAAGGGGAAAAAACTGAGGATAAATTTAAAGACACTACAGGACGACAGAACTAGAGGAGGCTTTGGCCTACCAGCCTGGGAAAAATATTATAAAGCAGCAAGTCTAATATGGATAAAGGATTGGGTTAATTTGGACAATCAAAGAATACTGAAATTGGAAGGTCACGATTTATTAAAAGGCTGGCATGCTTACCTGTGGAACATTGGAAAGAAAACATACAAACATTTCAAAAACCACATAATAAGAAACTCACTAATTAGCACTTGGTTGGAAATTAAACATGAGCACTATATGAAAGTCCCAGGCTGGATATCCACGTTAGAGGCAACAATGCATCCCAGTACATTAGACGCCCAAAAAATAATAAGGTACCGTATTTTCTGGCATATAAGACTACTTTTTAACACAGGAAAATCCTTTCAAAAGTCGGGGGTCGTCTTATAAGCCGGGTATAAGCCTACCAACGCTCCGACTTCCCCAGCTGACCCCCAGTGATGGTGAGCCCCAGCTGTCTGGGGAAGTCAGAGCATCGGTAATATCCACCTGGATGCCTGGGACGGTTGGGGAAGCTCCGCACAGCAACCAGCTGGGTCCAGCATTCAGCGGCATGCAGCCGTGACGAGATCGGCACAGCTTCCCGAATCTGAGTTGCCGGCGCTGACCGATGACGCTACGGGAGCGCCGACAACATTGAGGGGTAGTCTTATACGGCGAGTATAGCCCAAACCCTATATTTTAATAGGAAAAGTAGGGGGTCGTCTTATACGCCCAGTCATCTTATATGCTGGAAAATACGGTACAAAGAAGTTTTGGACTTAAATGGAAGGCTAAAAACGCGTCAAGAATTGAAGGATCAGGATATAGAAATGGACTGGTGGCCATACTTAATAATACAGACTAGATATAAAAAAGACAGAGAAGAAGGAGGAGTCGAAATAAAACCTAACCAATTAGATAAATTACTAGAAACCAAAGAAGGGAAATTAATTTCAAAAATTTATAAATACTTACTAGAGTACGATTTGGCAGAAAACATAGTCAAAGGCCCAATGATAGCTTGGGCTAGGAATATCGGAAGAAGCATTCAACTGGAAGAATGGGAAACAATATGGGAAAATAACTACAAAATAACAAAAACAACAACATATAAAGAGAACCACTACAAGATGTGGTATAGGTAGCACCTAGCTACGGCTAGGTTGGCAAAAATGTACCCAAGCTTCAATCCGATATGCTGGAAATGCAAACAATCAAATGGAACTTTTTATCATCTATAGTGGCTTTGCCCCAAAATTAAAAAATTCTGGATGAAAATTAGAACTTGGATAATAGAAATAACAGAAGATTTAGATTTAAAACCTGAACTTTTTTTATTAGGGATACTTTAAAAAAGTAATAGAAAAGAAATAAAATATATCACATTACACATAATTACGGCAGCCAGATTAACCTTAGCCCAAGCTTGGAAATTAGAGCAGTTGCCATCAGATCAGCAAATAATTCAAAAAATATTTACTTGCGCAGAAATGGACAGACTAACTAAAACTAAACGAAAAGGAAGACTCACAATACTTCAAAATATGGGACAGATGGTATGATTGGGTGAATCATTGGAAAAATGATAATGTCAAAAAACAGTAAGAAACTAAAGGTAAACAATATACACCGTCAATAAGAAATAATAACTAATGTATATATTTAAACGTTCACACAATATAAATATAGAAAATTAGTTTTTGTATGCATGTAGGATAAGAATGTAACTCTCTTTTGTTTCTTTATATATAGAGAGAGTTAAGAACGTTTTTGTTGTATTTTAACTTTTTTATATTGAATAAAGTTCATTTTTAAAACCAAAAAAAAGAAACATGGCTGGATAATTCGATTAATGATAGCTGCTTGCAAATCCCAGGATTTCAGATTCAAAGAGCAGATAAAATTGCAGAAATATCTTGTAAAAAAGGGAGGAAGTATCTGCTTTTATATTAACAACTGGTGATGTAAAAATATCATTACACTAAAGAAATTTTGTGATGTAGACTTAGGCACACTATTCATTATTTGCACACCTTATATTACGCCCCCCTTGAGTTTTCTTCATTGTAGTTGAAGTCTACACAGCACTCCAAGCTTGCATAAGCAAGGCATTGCAAACTTTAACTGACCAAATCCTGTGGGCTGAACAAAGATATTCTAGACTCTCTATCATTGTATTAGGAGATTTTAACAATGCTAACCTAAGCTAAGAACTGCCAAGATATATTCAGCATGTCAACTGTCTCAAGTTGAGACAGGTAAGAATATTTTAGACAACTTTACCCTACAATAAAAGATGCCTGTCATTCTTTACCAAGAGCAGTTGTGGGACACTCTGATCACTATTTTATTCACCTTGTACCTGTTTATAGACAAAGACTTAAAATCATAAAGCCAATAGTTAAAAAGTGAAATCTTTGACTGAAGAGGCAAAGTTAAAGCTACAGCTTGCCTCGACAACACATACTGGAACTTTTTTTGAAACTGCCTCAGGGAACTTGGATGAACTCACTGGCACTGTGACATATGTTAGCTTTTGTGAGGACTTATGTGTGCAGACGAAAACCTTACGCATCTACATTAATAATAAACCAGCGAAGCTCAAACATCTATGCCCGTGATGGCGAACCTATGGCACGCGTGCCACAGGTGGCACGCGGAGCCATATTAGTGGGCACGCCAGCTCAGCTGATTTTCGGGCCTTCTGGGCCCACCAGAAGTAAGGAAACAGGCTGTTTCCTGCCTCTGGAGGGACGGAGTGGGGGGTGGGGAAGGCCTGTTTCTCCATTGTGGGTGGAGACAGCAGCCAGGATGGGGTGTGCTCGTCTGTTAGGTTGATAGACTGAGCCTGTCAAAGTTGCTAAGTCCCGCCCCTGTTACTGGGCAGACCCAGCTTTTGGCTCAGTCTGTCAGCCTAGACAGGCGTGTGGGACTGATTCTCTGGCAATATTTCCTTGTTCTTCGGTTTTTCCGAATTTCTTCTTTTGCTGCTGATTGTTATTATTGGTTTGACCTAGGATTGTTCTCTGGACTTCGTTTTTCGGATTGCGATTTATCAATGGACTGTGAGTTTGTTGCCCAGTAGCAGCTTACTGTTTCTGGGAAAAGGGGGAGTCGTTTTCTCATTTTCTTAATTCTTTCACCTGCGTGAACCTCGTTGCTAGATCGAGTGGCGTTGCGGTCTGTTTGGGCTGAATTTCTTCCTCACTTTCGCCTACCTCCCCCCTCTCAAGCAGCCTGTGGAGCTCTCGCGCACCCGGCTTCATCTACGAGCCGCCATTTTGGATCATCAACATCGGCGGCTATTTTACACAGCTTCTCTCTGCTTCCTGCAGTTGCCTTCCCATTGAGCCAGTTCGTGGAGCTTTGCGCTCCCCACTGCGGCTGCCTGCAAGAGGCCCGTCTTGCACGGGCTTCCTTATCGCCTGGGGGATCCCTGCGCCGTTACTAACATTGGCATGCTGCTCGCTTGCCGCTACGTCGGCCTGTCAAGTAAATAAATTTCCCATCCAAAGCCTGCGGATCAGCGGTTTTACCTGACGAGCCCTGAGTGACGTCGGAGAGTCTTTGTGGAGCTTCGCGCTCCCGGTCAGAGGTTTCCTCGTCTTCCCATTGACGCGAGCGTTTTTCTTGAGCTGGTGCGCTCCCGCATTTGCAGCCATTTTAGGCTGCCTAAGGAGGCAGCCTATTGGGTGGAGTTTTGCACGCTCCCCCTTTGAAGGGCTTCGGGGCAGACTATTGCATGGAGTTTGCGCGCTCCCCTTAAAAAGTTTTTTCCACATAGTGACGGTTGCTCACGTGGCTTACAGGCTTGCCCAGGCATTATCCTAACCTTGCTGCCCCTGCCCCTAGGCCTCCAGGCTTTGGCCTGTGCCCACTGTGTGCCTTTCTTGTCGAATATTATCCGGCCTCACCCTTTTTTTGTCTCCTGATACCGCTTCTCTGGTTCCCAGGGTTTACCTGTACCACATAACGACTTCTATTTTCCACCAAATTTGTGGTTTATAAGTGCACCTGCGTGATTGCAGGATGCCCAAGGCGTCTCATAAGACTAAACATGGCCAGAAGGCAGGGCGCTCCGAGAGCCCCCATCATCTGGGTGAGAGAGTTTCTTCTGCCGGGAAAGCTCATGAATCTAAGCCTTCAACATCCCTTTCCGCTCCCTCCAGGACCGAAGCTCGCCGTGATAGGGTGCTCACTAAGCTCTGTGCTAGGGCGAGTTCTCGACAGGCTTCAGACCAGGAGGTCTCCACCGCCTCTTCCCGTTTAACCGCGGCACCTGACTCTCGGGCTCTACCTGACCAGATATCCCTACAAGATTGTCCGATCCTTATCCAGCCTAATGCCTTGTGGGGCTCCGAGCCTCCTGCTACTTCGGACTTGCTGGCTATATCTTCCCCGGCTGCAGTCTCACCACTTGAGCCTCCCGTGCCTCCGGCGGCTTCCCTTCCAGCGGAGTCGAGTTTGGCACCACAACAAATCTTGCTTTTCCCGGCCCAACTCCAGCAGATGATAACGGCAGCGGTTCAACAATCCTTAGCTTCACACCGTCCGTCGCTCAATGCATCTGCTTCAGTCCGGTCTGACATTTCTACTCATCACTTCGCACAGGAGGACGCCATTTCCATTGCTGCCTCAGGTTCCCCGGCTTCTTCCATCAATAGCCGTTCCCCTTCTAGGGCTGGTGACAATCCTTGAGACATGGATTTGTCGGACGACGAGGGTCTTCAGCCGGATCAGCCAGCCTTCACGGGCCTTTTTCCGCAGGCCTTGTTCAAATCCTTGCTCCACAAGGCCATTGCTACTGCTCAGCTGGACGTTCCTTCCGACTCGTCTTCTTCAGCGACTACGGCGAAAGGGTCCCTGGATCCCCTGTTCGCTGAACCTTCCAGACCGGTAGACATTATTCTGACACCTCCACTTTTCCTCGACATTATCCGCTGCCAATGGGCCTTCCCAGGCTCAAAGTCCCCGTTGTCGTCGGACCGACGGAATTTTAATGTGTCGACAGATTTGGCTTCTATACTCCAAGTTCCAGTCGTGGATGCTCTGGTGGCAGCTCTCCTGTCACATAACCCGGTTCCCAGATCTCCGGATGAAGGTCTCCGTCCGGAGGAGCGTCGAGAGGAGCAAGTCTTGCAGCGTACTCACCAGGGCGCTGCCTGGGCCATTCGTTCGGCGGTCACGGCATCTTTCTTTAACCGTACTACGCTACTCTGGCTCTGCCACTTGCAGGAATCTCTTTCCACTGAGGATGTGCGTGTTCGCCAAGACCTGAATAAGATCATCGCCGCTACGCAACTTTCGGCAGATTCTACTTTGAACACGGCTCATTTCGCTTCCAAGGCTCTGGCCTCCGCTGTTACTGCCCGGCACTTGGTCTGGCTTCGCCACTGGCAGGCCGACGCCAGGCACAAGTGGCGGCTGGCTTCGGTACCCTTTTCCGGTTCGAAACTTTTTGGTGAACCTCTGGACGCCTTCCTTACTGAAACTAAGGACAAAAAGAAGATTCTCCCCTCCGTCTTCCGGAGAGGGGATCCTAGATTCCATCCGTATTCATCCCGTATTCAGCCTCGCCCTTACGAAGGGTCTCAATTTGCAACTCCACCTCACAGACCTCAGGGTAACTTCCAGCCTAGGCAACGCGGGGTTCAAGATAGGGCGTCCAGGGGAAGGACCTTTGCTTCCAAACGGGAGGAGGTCGTTTCTCCAGACGCCATCGTTAACTGCTTTCGGGATCCTCCCATAGGGGGCAGATTGGCCCTTTTCGCCCCCATTTGGGAGGGTACCACTTCGGATAGATGGGTCCTGGCCACCTTACAATCTGGGCTGGCCATTGAATTTCTCTCCACTCCTCCACCGTTCTTTGTGCGCTGTCCGCTTTCTTCTAACTTCGAGAAACAGTCCCTTATGGACTTGGCGGTTCAGCATCTCCTTTCGATCAGGGCTATTCAGTCTGTGCCCGTGGTTGAAGAGGGCACGGGGTTTTATTCCCGTGTCTTCCTTGTACCAAAGTCATCGGGGGGGTGGAGACCGATTCTGGACCTTTAGCGCCTCAACCGGTATGTTGCATACCGCAAATTTAAACTGCAGTCTTTGAAGTCTATCCTTGATGGTGTTCGGAGGGGCGATCTCCTTTCTTCCATAGACCTCACTGAGGCCTATCTCCATATCCCCATCCACCCCTCTCACAGGAGGTTCCTGAGGTTCTACTACGGGGGATGCCATTACCAGTATCGGGCCTTGCCCTTTGGCCTTTCATCTGCCCCTCGTACTTTTACCAAGGTACTGGCGGCCTTGGCGGCTTCCCTTAGGGCTAAATCTGTTCATCTACAATGTTATTTAGACGACATTCTAATTTTATCGTCTAACCAGCAGCAAGCGGTTTCTGACTTGCAGCTTACTCTACAGACTCTGGCCGCCCATGGCTTCTCTATTAACCTGGAGAAGAGCCATCTTGTCCCTACCACTCGACTGCTCCACCTGGGAGCTCTGATTGACTCAGTGGAAGGGAAGGTTTATCTTTCGCAAGAACGCCGCCTTAGTCTGAGGTCCCTGGTTGCTAAGGTGGAACGGGCCAGAGTTGTGTCTCCCCTTGTCTTATCTCAGCTTCTGGGCAAAATGATTTCCACAATTTCGATAGTCCCATGGGCCCAGCTACACTCCCGGGAGCTGCAATGGTGCCTGTTGCCATTGCAGAAGGCGGGCAGAGGTACTTCTCGTGCGAAGGTTCCTGTTCCCAAGATGGTGATCAGGTCTCTGGGGTGGTGGCGGTCCACAGCAATC
The DNA here is from genome assembly GCA_012654045.1 of Ptyas mucosa. Lineage (NCBI taxonomy): Eukaryota > Metazoa > Chordata > Lepidosauria > Squamata > Colubridae > Ptyas > Ptyas mucosa. The sequence continues at coordinate 24,764,561 of WNWU01000021.1, forward strand.
TCCCGAGGTTCTCTCTTTTTTGACCCACAGAGAGTGGTGGTGACAACGGACGCCAGCCTTCAGGGCTGGGGGGCCCATTGCCTGGGACAAGTTGTTCAGGGCACCTGGAACTGCACTGACTCCCGTCGCCCCATCAACTGGCTGGAACTGCGGGCGATCTACCTGGCCCTCCGAGCCTTTCATCGACTCGTCTCCAGCTCCCATGTCCTGGTCCTTATGGACAATATCACGGTGAAAGCCCATGTCAATCGTCAAGGGGGCACGAGGTCCCTCTCCCTGATGTTGGAGGCGTTGCGGTTGGGACTTTGGTCAGAAGCTCACCTCGCTTCATTGCGCGCGGATCACATCTCGGGCATAGACAACTTTCAAGCGGACTGGTTGAGCAGTCAACGCCTGGATCAGGCAGAGTGATGCCTCCACCCGCTCATCTTCCGTCAAGTCGTGGCACATTTCAGAACTCCGGTGATCGACCTTTTTGCCACTTGGGAGAATGCTCAGTTTCCGCGCTTCATCTCACGATACCCGTCACCTCAGGCAGAGGCCGTCGACGCCCTCCGCTCCCCGTGGCCCCCGGGCCTTCTCTATGCATTTCCTCCAGTCGCCCTGCTCTCCCGGGTAATTCGCAAGTTGTTGATGGAGCAGGCAGAAGTCATCTTGGTGGCCCCGTATTGGCCACGCAGACCTTGGTTTGCGGACTTAGTGGCGTTGTCAACAGCCCTGCCATGGCAGCTACCTCAACCGGCGGACGCACTGACTCAAGGGGCAGTGGCGCACCCGGACTTGCAGTGGCTCCGTCTGACTGCTTGGTGGTTGAGCGGTCTGCACTAGTGAAGGCCAACGTACCTGCAGATGTAATCCAGACCATTCAGGCTTCACGGAGGCCTTCTATGGACCGTATTTACTCGGCCACCTGGTGGGCTTTTTGCGCATGGTGTACTTGGAACGGGGTTCTTCCCCTCCGGGCCTCTATTGTCAATATCCTGGTGTTTCTGCAGGAGGGTCTTTCCAAGGGTCTTTCCCCTAATACTTTAAGAAGACAGGTGGCTGCGATCTCCTCGATACTTACCTTTGGTTCATTGTCTTCATTGGCTCAACATCCTGTGATTCACCGTTTTCTGCGGGGCGCCACTAACTTGCGCCCTCCGGTGTTACATAGATACCCGACTTGGGATCTCTCCATCGTTCTCAATGCCCTCACGGCTGCCCCTTATGAGCCGTTGCAGACAACCAGCCTTCGGTTTTTGACATGTAAAGTTGCATTTCTGGTAGCTATTACCTCTGCTCGCCGCATCTCGGAGCTGGCCGCACTCTCCATCCGCGATGACCTCTGTGTATTCCATGCGGACCGTGTGGTCCTCCGTCTGGACCCAACGTTGGTGCCCAAGATCAACACCACTTTCCACCGCATGCAGGAGCTTGTGCTGCCTAACTTTTACCCACGTCCGGTTCACAGGCTCGAACAGCAGTGGCACGCTCTCGATGTCCGTTGGGCTCTGCGTCTCTACATTAAACGAACTGCGGAATTCCGCAGAACGGAGTCCCTTTTTGTTTCCTTCCTTCCTGTTTCCTTAGGTAATAAAGTTTCGTCGACGACCATCGGACACTGGATCCGACAAACGATAGCCAAGGCTTACGAACTGCGATCTCTTCCGAGGCCTCCCCGACTGACGGCGCACTCTACCTGCAGCGCGGCGACTTCAGCTGCCTGGGCCACGCAGGCCTCATTGCTTGAAATTTGTAGAGCGGCTACATGGACTTTGCCTTCTCCGTTCATTCGGCACTATAAACTGGACAAATTCACTTCCGCGGATGCCTCCTTTGGTCGTCGGGTGCTGCAATGGGTGCTTTCAGGGGAGGTCATTTCGGGCCAGTCTGGTCCCCCCCATTTGTAGGGACGGGTATCTTTGGTATGTCCCATCCTGGCTGCTGTCTCCACCCACAATGGAGAAGGGGCGTTGGTCCTACCTGAGATGCACCTTCTCGTTGGGTGGAGACAGCAGCCAGAACCCTCCCTTTACCAGTCTGGCTTCTGTGTTTTTCTGTTATTTCTCTTTCTTCTTTGGTGTCCCACACGCCGAGCCTGTCTTCTAGTCTTCGCCAAAAGCTGGGTCTGCCCAGTAACAGGGGCGGGACTTAGCAAGTTTGACAGGCTCAGTCTATCAACCTAACAGACGAGCACACCTCATCCTGGCTGCTGTCTCCACCCAACGAGAAGGTGCGTCTCAGGTAGGACCAACGCCCCTTTTCTTTCATACTTGGCTCCAGAGCCTGCCTATTTATCTGGGAAGGGCGAAGACAGCCTTTTCCACTCCCTTGGAGGCCCTATGGAGGCTGAAAGGGCCCATTTCCTGACTCCTGGTGGGACAGGAAGTGACTTTTTTGCTGTCCCTGGCCTCCAAAGACTCCTAGAGAGGCTCCTAGAGATTCCTAGAGAGGCTCCTAGAGACTACTAGAGAGGTTACTTTTTTCTATATATACCAATGGCTGCATCTCAAAGGATCCCTGTTAAAGGCATTTGGAGGACATTGGCATTTGGAGATGATACAATAGTCATTGGTCTCATTTGAGAGAATGAGTCTGCATATAGACGAAAGGTAGATCAACTGGCACTGTGGTGCAGCTAGAACAATCAAGCTGAATACTTTTAAAACTGTAGAAATAATAGTAGAGTTTAGAAGAAGCTCTTCTTTTCCATAGCGCTGCCCAGTCAATTCATCTCCTGGGCTTTCGCTGT
>WNWU01000021.1:24767304-24801274 GCA_012654045.1 Ptyas mucosa
GCGAAGAGTTTGGCGCCATTTTTTCCCGCCTTTTCTGCAACGGTTCCAACGGCCTGTGGCGGTGTGAGGGGAAATTCTATCCTGGCCGCTTTCCCTCCTGTGCCTTCTGGACTTGCTGCCTGGACAACCAAAGGTTGGAGGACTATTGGGAGGTTAATTTGATTCTCCCTTTTGTTGTGTGGCTAAATTCACAAGCCTTTACTGTTTCCTTTTCTGACATTGATCAGTGGAACTGACAAAGGGGTTTTTTTCCCCTTTTTTCTTTTCTATCTGTGACTGTTTCCATTGCCTTCTCCCAGTTCTCTCATTTTCTGATTGACTGTAAATACTGTTATTGGTGCTAATCTGCCTGTTATTATAATATACTTGGACCAGGACTGGCTAATTGTTATGGCTGATCAGGAATTTTCTTCTGATCCTGAGCAACCTCAGACTCCTCCCAGATACAAAAAAGGCTCAAAGTCTAAATCTAAGGCAGCACACAAAGATCAGGGGGTGGCAAGCCTCAAATCTGGGCCACTTGACAAAGATGCTCAGAGGAGGCATCTCGCTTTGGAAAAGCAATGTGACAGGGCGGCCAAGAAGATGCTAGCTGCTGTACCACCTGCTTCTCCTACCTCGGAAGAGGAGGAGGTGTTGGCTCATCAAGACCAGGATCCGGATCAGGCCAACTCTGCCTTACCTCACCAGGATTCTGTGAGGGTGGTGCACTCTGCCCAGTCCAAGGGTAGATCTATGCCAGAAGCCACATTCACCCCGACTGCTGCTGGTCTCAGAGGGGGAGAGGGGCAGGAAATGGCTCAAAATGTTAACTTCCAAACAATTTTAACTAATGCCTTAGCTCAGGTCTTGGCCTCAGGTTTCTCCCAACAGATCCAGCCTCCTCCTGCTGCACCTTCCTGTCAGATGCATCCTAGCCAACATTCTTCCCGACATGCTCCAGTCCTGCATCAGGAACCTGTCGGAAGTGAGGAGTCCTGGCAGCCTGAGGGGGACCTGGAGGAGCCAGAATTTTCGGATGATGAGGAGCTGCCACCTGAGAAACCAGCCTTTGCCAGACTCTTCAGACCTGCGGTCTTCAAGACGCTACTACGCAAAGCTAAGTTGGCTACGAACATGTGTTCCGCACCCCCTCCCCAGGACCAACCTTCTAAAGCTCCGCACAATGAGTTGTTTGATGTCCCAGCCCCAGATAATGACTTTATTCCATGTCCGGAGTTATTTTCCGAGCTGGTCAAGAAGCAGTGGGAGCATCCAGCAGCTTCATCTGCCCCTTCTAGCCATGACAAAAAGACTTACCCTGTAGACCCAAAGCTAGAGGGGCTCTTGGGCCTACCCACAGTGGATCCCCCGGTAGTTAACTTAACTTCCTCAGCGGTCTTGTCCAGTGATGTAGTAGAGGTCCTTAAGCAGGACGACAGGAAAGCTGAGGTGGCTTTCCGCAGGACACATCAGGCAGCAGCTTGGGCAGTCAGGGCAGCCACTTCAGCATCCTTTTTTGATAGAGCCAATTTAATTTGGTTAAAGCAGCTTAGGGAGCGGATTCCCCCAGAGGACTTGAGGCTCCAACAGGACCTCAACAAGATGATCGCGGCGGCCGAGTTCTCGGCGGATGCGTCCTTAGATGCCGCCCGATTTGCTGCTAGGGCCATGGGTTCGTCAATTTCATCCCGGCGCCTGCTGTGGCTCAAGTCATGGCGAGCCGATTTAAAATCCAAGTGGAAGCTGTCCACGGCTCCTTATCAGGGCAAGGACTTATTTGGGGCAGCCTTGGACCCCATCTTAGTGGAGGGCCGCGATAAAAGGAAGGTGCTGCCGGTGTCCTTTCGTAGGCCAGACCGTAGGTTCTCTCCATATTCTCAAAGGCAGCCCTTTCGGGCTGACAATGGACCCAGTGGGTCATATTTCAACAGGTTTCAATACCAGGCCTCAGACAGGTATTCTGATCGACAGTCATTCAGGGACAGGGGCAGATACCAAAACCCCCCTAGGAGACCTTTCCGAGGAGCAGGTCCCAGACAGATCAAGCGAGGCAAATGACTTGATATCTCATCCTCCCATTGGCGGCCGCCTCAACCACTTTGCGCATCAATGGGAGATCTCAACGGACGAGAACTGGATCATTCAAACTGTGCGGGAGGGTCTTTCCCTAGAGTTCAGGGCCAGACCCCCCAACCGGTTTGTTTCTTGCCCCGTTCCCTCTCAGCGGGACAAACGTCTCCATATGTCAAAAGAAATTCAACATCTACTGGACATTGGGGCAATAGAGCCGGTTCCTGCAGGACAAGAAAAGACGGGGGTTTATTCAATCCTCTTTCTTGTGCCAAAATCATCGGGGGGCTGGAGGGGCATCTTGAACCTCAGATTTGTCAACAGATTTCTTCTCTTTCGGAAGTTCAAGATGCAGTCCCTCAAGACTATCTTACAATGCGTCAGGAAAGGCGACTGGATGACGTCTTTAGACCTGCAGGAGGCGTACTTACATGTACCTGTGCATCCATACCACCGCAGGTTCCTCAGATTTGCATATGCGGGCAGACACTACCAATATCGGGCGATGCCGTTTGGCCTGTCGTCGGCCCCACGCACATTTACAAAACTTTTGGCTGTAGTGGCCGCCTCGGTCAGGCGAATTCCGGTTCGCATTCTTTGTTATTTGGACGATGTCTTGCTTCTTTCCCTGTCACAACAACAGGCTCTTCGCGACCTCCAAAGGGTGAGCGACATCCTGGCTCTCCATGGCTTTTCCGTCAATCGGGCGAAGAGTCATCTTCAGCCGACCACCTGCATCGCTCATCTCGGCGTTCTAATCGACTCGGTGAGAGGTCAGGTATTCCTGTCACCCGAAAGGAAGCAAGACATCCGACAATTGACACGCAAGATCCTGCTACAACGACAGGTAACCTTTGCCGCTCTATCGCAATTGCTAGGCAAATTTATATCTTGTATTGCAGTAATCCCGTGGGCACGCAGGCACGCACGGGAGTTACAGTGGTTCCTCCTACCGGCTCAGAGGTCCGGCCGCAGTGCGTCCAGCGCCAAAACATTGCTACCCGTCCAGGTGAGGAGATCCCTGCGATGGTGGAGGACTCCGGCCATCGACAAGGGTTGCTGGTTTCAGGAAATGGACAGGATTGTGGTAACGTCGGACGCGAGCCTGGTAGGATGGGGCGCTCACTTAGATCAACTCGTGGTTCAGGGTCGGTGGACGGCGGCAGAGGCCGCGACCAGTATAAACTTGCTCGAACTTCGGGCGGTCAGACTGGCTCTTGCCCACTTCCGGGACAGGTTGACAAACCAACATGTCTTAGTTCTAACCGACAACATGGCCACAAAGGCCCATATAAACAGGGAAGGGGGCACCCGCTCTCATCCTCTGATGTTAGAGACCAACATCCTAATGACTTGGGCAGAAACTCACCTCCTCTCGCTGAGAGCGGAGCATATCTCAGGGGACACGAACTCACGAGCCGACTGGCTCAGCCGGACTCAATTAGACCCGTCGGAGTGGATGCTCCACAGAGACTTGTTCAAGGACATTGTGGGGAGGTTCGGACAACCGGTGGTCGACCTTTTCGCCCGGCCAGAGAATGCCCAGCTCCCAAGGTTCATTTCCAGGTTCCCGTGCCAGGGGGCAGTGGACTGCAACGCCTTGCGCTGCCGCTGGCCGCGGGGCCTTCTTTACGCCTTCCCCCCTCTCCCACTCATCCCGAGGGTAGTTCGGAAGTTGATGGCGGAAGGGGCGGATCTCCTATTGGTGGCCCCCCACTGGCCAAGACGATCCTGGTTCGCCGACCTCGTAGATCTCTCCGTGTCTCCTCCCTGGGAGATCCCTCAACATCGGATCGTGCTTCTCCAGGGGGACATACAGCATCCAGACCCTCTTTGGCTACACCTAACCGTGTGGCACTTGAGAGGGTCATCCTGAAGAAAAGACAGGTCCCAGGGAGGGTCATTCCTACCATACAGGCCGCCCGGCGGCCCTCTACCACGAGGATCTATGAGGCGTCCTGGCGAGCTTTTTGTTCCTGGTGCCGTCTGCACCATGTAGACCCCACATCTGCCTCTGTCACTGACATTCTCATTTTTTTGCAGGATGGTTTCGATAAAGGATTGGCCCCAGCCACCTTGAGGAGACAGGTGGCGGCGTTATCGACTGTTTTGTCTAGAGAGGCTTCAGCGCCACTCACACATGATGTATCGATTAAAGAGTTCCTGAGGGGTGCCACTAACCTGAGACCTCCCAGGATTCACAGATATCCCTCATGGGATCTTTCGCTTGTGCTTCAAGCACTTACGATGCCACCGTTTGAGCCATTGGCGTCAGTCAGTCTTAGGTTCCTCTCCTTTAAAGTGGCTTTCCTCCTGGCCATTACATCGGCTAGGAGGGTTTCCGAGCTGGCGGCACTGTCCGTTCGCAAGGACCTGTGTATCTTTAGACCCAACACAGTTACCCTTCGATTAGACCCTTCATTTATCCCTAAAATTAATTCCAGGTTTCATAGGGAACAAGAAATTGTGTTACTAGATTTTTGTCCCTCCCCTAAGCACAGGTTGGAGATTCACTGGCACACTTTAGACGTGCGGAGGGCCTTACGTCGATACATCGCGAGGACGGCTTCCTTCCGCAAGACAGAAGCACTTCTTGTGTCATTTCTTCCTTCATCTCTGGGAACTAAGGTTTCATCCAGGACGGTGGCTGGTTGGATCAGGGCCTGCATCTCACTGGCGTACAGCTCCAGGGGACGTTCCGTACCAGGTACAGTGTGGGCTCACTCCACAAGGAGTGCGGCAACATCAGCAGCTTGGTCCACCCAAGCGTCGGTGATGGACATCTGCAGAGCAGCCACATGGACCTCCTTGACACCATTTGTCAGGCATTATAGGCTGGACAGTTTTGCGTCAGCTGAAGCGTCCTTTGGACGGCGAGTGTTGCAGAGGGTGTGTTCTGATACGCTTGGAGGGGCCAGTCAGCCTCCCACCCCTTGATGTACAGCTTGGGTATATCCCAGGAGATGAATTGACTGGGCAGCGCTATGGAAAATGGACGTTGCTCACCTGAACGTCCTTTTTCGTAGCGCTGCATGTCAATTCATCCCGCCCTTCTGGCTGCCTGGCTTGGCCAGGGGGACTGTTGTGTTTTCTCACTAGGTACCCGGGATCACAGCGGTCTTCTTCGCGAAACAAACTGGGAGCCTGAAGGACAAGGGAGGCGTGGCCTAAACTCTTAAAGGAACACTACGCTCAGTCAAGCACGAGCAGACAGCGAAAGCCCAGGAGATGAATTGACATGCAGCGCTACGAAAAAGGACGTTCAGGTGAGCAACGTCCATTTTCCACCACCTCTTAGAATATTAGACAACACAGTTTCAACAGTAGAGACTTCCATGTTTCTAGGTTCTATTATCTCCAAGGACTTGAAATGGACACCTAACATTAGAACCATCATTAAAAAAGCACCACAAAGAATGTTCTTCCTGCATCAACTTAGAAAGCTCAGATTGCCCAAGATCTACAGTTCTATAGAGGAATTATTGAGTCTGTCATTTGTACCTCAATAACTGCTTGGTTTGGCACAGCAACCAAACAGGGCAGGTACAGACTTCAATGGATAGTTAGGATTGCAGAAAAAATAGTTGCAACCATCCTGTCTTCCATTGAGGTGTGTTCCCTGTCTGTGGGAACACACCGGGCGATTGGGGATTATCACTGGCTGCAGGGGGTCCGACAGATATCCTGGGCCTAGGCCATGAAGAGCTTTATAGGATACTAAAGAAGCAATTCCCTGCAAGTTAAATTTTTAAATTCAGACACAACAGCATTCTCCGCATTCTCCTGAACAGCCTCAGTATTGGTTGCTATGATTCTAGGACAGTAATTTTAATTTTCTTAGGACTTCCTCAGAGTTAGCACAGACAGATTTATGTGCTATTGAATGGCTTCCAAGTGCTCTAAATCTAAAGCGATTTGTGTTGTTTTTTAATCAGCCTACTATCTCACTGATGGTGTTGCAGTGAGGTAAGATAGAACCAAACAAGTTTTTGGAATTAGGAAATTAATATATTTGGTAAAAGACACTGGTGAGAAAGTTTCTTGCCAGGGTCTTTTACCAAATATAAGTTAACTAGCTGAATACCCGTGCTCTTCTATGAAACTATGTGATTGGGCTTGATAAATCGACACAGCTTGAAAATTAATGAGTAGTTACGATCAGCCTCTCCTCTCCCTTTGTCTCCCTTAGTCTTGCCCCACAGAAGCCTATCCTATCCCCCTTCTCTCCCTCAGCCTTGCCCCATAGAAACGTCTCCTATCCTATCCTCTTCTCTATTTCAGCTGTGCTCCAAAGAAGCCTCCCCTATCCTATCCCCTTCTGTTCCTCAGCCTTGCCCCACAGAAGCCTCTCCTGTCCTATCCCCCTTCTTGCATTTTGAGAGTTTCACAAACAATTTGGCTGCTAACAATTTCTCCAAGACCTTACGTACCAACTAAGTGTGTTCCTCCAGTGTTTGAGTATAGATCAAAATGTCTTTCAGGTACACAAGGACCCCCCGGTAGAGGTGTTCATGCAGGACTTCATTGATCAACTGCATAAACACAGCGGGGGGCCCTTGCAACCCAAATGGCATGACCTGGAATTGGTAACTTCCCAGGAGACAGTTGAACGTTGTCTTCCATTCGTCCCCTGGTCGGATATGCACCTGGTAATAGGCTTCGCGCGTCAGGTTTTGTAAAGATGCGACTCGTCGCTAAGGTAGCAAGCAGGTCCTTCATTAGCGACAACGGGTAGAGATGCTCCACGCACAACCTATTAAGGCCACGGAAGTCAACGCACAGATGTAAACCTCCGTCCTTTTTATCCCGAAAGAGGACAGGTGCTGCCATTTGGGACCTGCTGGGTCGGATGAAACGCCTAGCTAGATTCTTGTCTATATAACTTCTCAATTCTTCAAGCTCCTTTGGCATCATTGAGTACATACAGGTTTTTGACAGTTTAGCTCCTGGAATTAACTTGATGGCACAATTGGTCAAGTGATGCAGGGGCAATACTCCACACTTTTCCTCGCTAAAAACAGCTGCCAAATCCCTGTAGATACTTGGGAACCCCTGGTCTTTGTCAGCTGGTACAGGCCCCTCCGTCAAAGTCCCCCGTCCTACTGCAGGCAGCTCAGGACTGAGTGCCAATCGCAACTTCCGGAAACCCCCTTCCCATCATATGGTGGGCTCCCATTTGTCTAATCATGCCAAGCCCAATATGATAGGCTCAATCATTTTTTCAACTACAATGAACTGGATATTCTCCCAATGGTCCCCTATGTCTAACTGGCTCCATGAGGTGGGTAGCCAGAGCCCCCCCCCCCCCCCAGCATGGACTCATCCATCTGTTTGAACTTAATGGGCCACCTCATCCTCACCGTTCGGACCCCCAATTCCGCTACCACAGCATGGTGTATTAAGCAACGCATGCACCCTGAATCACCTAGGACACCATATTCGACCCATTCAGAGGGGTGAGGGTTCTGGATGACTACAGGGTCATGAAGGGACAAATGGGTCACTCACCATTTGAGTGACCCCATTTGTCTTCTGGGTCCTCGTCGTCCCTATCCCCGGACACCACGGGGAAGCACCCTGTTCCTAGTGAAACTCTGACCTCCTGTTGTGGCTCCAACCCCTGAGCCCATCGTATCGGAGGAAGAAGGCTCCGAACATGAAGGAGAGGAGCCGGCCAGGCCTCCTCCTCCCGGCCCCTCCTCTCTGGCAATTCCTCAGGTGTCGGCCGAAGGAGAGGAGATTGGCCAGGAGCCAGGTGTCTCCGATCTGTGAGAGTGATGAGGGAGACAAGTTGTGGCTGGATCCACGCCAGCGTCGGCATGCTAAACGTTCACAGCAGATGAGGAGGCGTGCCAGAGATTGAGCTGAGTCACTGGACCACACCCCACAGGCTATATAAGGGAGGGTGATGGCCATTCCAGCTCTGTGACGGACAAAGCAAAAACTCTGGTGAGTCACTTGCACTTTTGGACGAACAAAGCCTCATCTGTTGTGGATTTCTGTTACTGGACTACTTCAAACTGTCTGTATTTCTGTGTTATCTGACAACCCCTCCTTCTTGAAGTAAAAGCTCTTGGCAGGCAGCTGCTGCGTTGCTGCCAAGTTTTGATAACGAACCTTTGACTGTTTTGAAACAATTATTTAACCCTTTGGGGTGGGTGTTTGTGTGTGTGGGAGACGGGGACAGAACACCTCCCTGGTGGGTGTAACTACATCTGCCGGCAGCGTCTGTATCACCTATGACCGCTCAGGTGTTGTTCGGGGTCGTCCTCTGGCCGGTTGAAGGTGTTTTTAGAGCCAGCGTTTGTGGGACTGGCATTGGGCACTCCGCCACCTGATGGCCCACCTGGTTGCACCTGAAACAGTGGAACAACGGCCTCCTGGCCTGGTCAGTAGGGTTGGGGATAGCTACAGCGGGCCTTGTCTTCCTTGAGAGTGGTGGCTGGTCCATCGCCCTTTTTTGCTGTCCCGTGCCTCTATCCCCCCGTGCCCGAAACTCCCTCAGCCCAACGTCCAGGTCTATTGCTGTCTGGAACTAGTTGGTCAGATGAGGGGGTTAACCCTGATATACACAGGCTTGCCGAAGGTCCCGGCCCAACCCCGTGTGGAATTGATGAACCAGGAGGCGTTCTGGCCATGCCTGCAACCTCCCAGCGATCTTATGGAATTCATGTATGTACTCCTTTGCTGACTGGCCCTTCCGCTTAAGCGCCACAAGCTCCCCCTTCGCCATCTGTGCACAGGACTCGTCTTCGAACCTGAAGCGCAGAGCCTCCAGGAAATCTCCCATGTCCGCCAGTTCTCTGGCATGGTCGCTATGGAGGTCGGCTATCCAATCCGCGGCCTTCCCTGGCAGTACTGCTGTAACAGCCATCACCATTGCCCACTGGGATGGGTAAAAGCGTCCATAAAGGTCCATATGACTGATTATTTGACTGAGGAAGAGGGTCACCCGGTCAGGACTGCCGTCAAAGGTAGCCAATATCACAGGTGGACCCCAGAGTGCCTGTTGAGGCCACATTCCTGGGCCCCACATTGGAGCCTGGTCAGGTGTTCTAGCCACACCAGCTGCCCACCTATTAACCTGTGGAAAACTCAGGTGGCCACCCTGAATTGGCTGATTGATCTCCTGCTCCACAAGTGTCTTGTGTGGTGCTTGTTCAGTTCCTCGCATAACCTCCACCAGAGAAGAGCCTTGGTCCCAAGACCCTGGGTGTTCTTTACCTCGACTGGGCGCTTGGTCCAAGCGAAACTTGGGACTGGCGAGATGGAAGCGAGTACTGGAGCTGGGGCCTGAGCCCCCTCCTTGCCATGTTGCTGGAGGTTCCATCCCCATTGTCCAGGGCTGCCAGGATGGTGCATCACGGAAGCTGGCCTCCCCAAAGCGCTCCCTTAGGATGTCCATTGTGTTAGCCCCAGGGCCCGTGGAGTAGCTCCACTCACCCTCCTCATCCTCAGTCCAACATCTCTCCGTCCATCCCTTATTTGCAATAGTGCAAACAAAATTTTGAGATGAATCCTTGCTGCACCCAATGGAACAGCAAATGCTCAGTTAAGATTTGGAACAGGAATGGTTGAAGTCCAGGGCAGGAGGAGGATGATAAACATTTGACTGAAAATCAAATTCTTCCCAGTTGCAGTGACTCCTTGACTTAATGGACATTTTCCCCCCTCTCTGGAAACAGGTTGTACAGAAGGTTGGCATTATGACTGGGTGTTCTGTAACATTCCTAATTTCTTTAGAATATGACCAAGCCAAACAACTGTTCGCTGAAATAATAAGGGATGTGGCAGAAATTGGATAAATAAGGGCATTTGGAACCAGCAAGATATTTACAAAATCTCCTGAAAGTGAGAATAGAATTTTTCAAATCATAACATTTTACCATTCAGTGGCAGCACTGAAGCTTCAAGCTGGCTTCGGCCAGGTCAGTTTTAGGGTTGACACAGTGCTCTTAGAGAAGGTGCAGCTCATGCAATAAAAGTGTTACATGAGCAAATGTGGGGGCCCTCATTATGGTGCATTCTGCTTAATTCTGAACCTGTTGAAGTTTCTAGGTGGTCTGCAACTCTATATAGCCCATTTCACTAATCCGTGCAAAGGCCATCCTACCTATAGTTACCACTTGCTCTTTGACCCTGAAATTGTGCACCAGCTCAGTCTGAGGAAGTGCCATTCTGTCCAGTCAAAAGATGAAGTATCATTTGGGTCTGGGTGACAGGCAAAAGGCAATAAGTGCTTTGTCTTGTAAGGGTTGAGTCGAAGCTGGTTCCTCTTCTGCCAGACCCTTATAGTTTCCAAGCATTTGATCAGCACTGGCACAGCATCACTTATCTGGCTAGAGGTGGAGGTATATAATTGAGTATCATCAGCATACCAACACCAAACCCTATATTGTCAGATAACTTCTAGTGGTTTCATGTAAATGTTAAAAAGGAGCAGAAGAAGGCTTGAAGAGCCATGGTGGGCAGTGGTTAAAATGCAATATTGCAGGCTAATTCGGCTAACTGCCAGAGTTCAATTCTCACCAGCTCAAGGTTGAACTCAGCCTTCCATCCTTCCGGGATCGGTAAAATGAGGACCCAGATTGTTGGGAAAAATATGCTGACTCTGTAAACCATTTAGAGAGGGCTGTAAAACACTGTGAAACAGTATATAAGTCTAAGGGCTATTGCTATTGAACCCCAGGGAACCCTGCATTGCAGGGACTTAGGGCTCAACCTTTCCTCCCCTACCAACACTGACTGGAAGCAGCCATCGGAGAAGGATGAGAACCACTGTAACCACTTCTAATCCCTGAAACTGGTCCAGAAGGATACTGTGGTTGAAGGATACTGCTGAGGAGTTCAGGAGAGGCAATATGGTCACACTACCGTCATCCCAAGTCCTCCAAAGATCATCAACAAGCATAACTGATGCCATTTCAGTGCTCTGCCTCAGCCTGAATCCACACTGAAAAAGGTCCATTCAACAAGGTACAATGCCTATTAGAGCAACAGAATAACACAATAGAATGGAAGACACCTTGGAGGTCTTCTAGTTCAACCCCCTGCTCTAGCAGGAGATCCTATACGATGGCGTATAGATGGCGAGCCTATGGCATGCATGCCACAGGTGGCACTCAGTGCTTTCTCTGATGGCAAGTGAGCCGTTACCCCAGTTCAGCTCCACCATGCATGCGCGTGCGCCTCCCGCCAGCCAGCTGGTTTTCAGGCCTCTGCCATGCATGTATGGGGGGGCGGGGCGCATGTAGGGGAACCACACATGCATATGCATCGGGGCTGGGCGTGTGCGGGACACCGTCCGCACATATGTGGGAGTGGGGCACGTGTGGGGGCCATGCGTACATGCACGGGGGTGGGCTGCACACACGAGGTCCGCACACACATTGCATTTCAAGGGTTTGGGCGCACTCGCACATTCGTGCACACACATGCTTTGGGCACTTGGTCCGGAAAAGGTTAGCCATCATTGTCCTATACTATTACAGACAAGTGGTTGTCCAGTCTCTTCTTAAAAGCTTCCAATGATGGAGCAGCCACAACTTCCACTGGTTAATTGTTCTCAGTGTTAGGAAATTTATTCTTAATTCTAGCTTGCTTCTCTCCTTGATTAGTTTCCATCCATCTTCTTTGTGGCATCCATTCAAATATTGGAACACTGCTATCATGTCACTCCTAGTCCTTTTCACTAGACCAGGGGTGGGCAAATATGGCCCCTTAATGACCTGTGGACTTCAGCTCCCAGAATTCCTGAGTCAACTTGGCTGTCTCAGGAATTCTGGGAGTTAAAGTCCACAGGTTGTAAAAGGGCCACAGTTCCCCACCCCTGCGCTAGACTAAACATACCCAATTCCTGCAACCGTTCCTCATATGTTTTAGCCTCCAGGTGTCTAATCATCTGTTGCTCTTCAAGTCTCTTCCATTCCCTCTTTCCCAGGTTGCCTTGATGCTGACCTTGACTCCCACACCTCCTCCTCCTCCTCTGATTTGGCTGCTGGAGGGGCCAGCAGCCAACAGGCTGTGCACAACAGGGACAGGAAAGGAGAATGGGAAAGAGGAAAGACAAAGAAAAAGAAGGGAAGAGGGGAAGAGAGCAAGGAAGGGAAAAGAAGGATAGAGGAGAAGGAAGAAGAAAGAAAGAGGGAAGAGGGAAGGAAAAAGAAGAAAGGGAAAAGAAGAAAGGAAAGAAAGAAAGAAAGAAAGAAAGAAAGAGGAAGGAAGGAGATAGATTATAATGAGGGAGAGTGAGGGTCTGAGGGAAATCCTGCCTTAGCACTCGGCCACCAGTAGCCATGCTGCCTTTTGTCATCTCCTTGTCCCCTCCTCCTGACCTCTCCTGGTGGTCTCCCATCCTATCGCTGAGGATGCTTTGGTTATAAAGCTGGGTCTCCTTTCAAGGAAAGGGAGTGAGCCTCCCTCTCACCCACACACTTTGCCTTCCTGGACACACAACCTGGCCAAGGAAAGCGAGCACAGCAACAGTGGGAGCTGTCCATGTCCCCCCCCCCCACCCAGCCAGGTCAACCACAACCATGATGCGGCCCTCAACGAAATTGAGTTTGACACCCTTGCTGTACATGAACTCCAGCTTTGCTGCATAGATGTCAATAGATGACATATTCAATATTTTTATTAGTTATCAAAATATAAAATACAGAAATGCAAAGAAAAATGGAAATAATGGGAAAATAGGAGAGGAAAAGGGGAAGAGGGAAAAGTGGTAAAAGAAAGAAGAAAGGGAAAAGCATTGATTTCCAACTCCTTTTAGCACAATAGAATAAGGTAATAACATACTTCATTTTTTTATTTTTACATAATAATATTCATTTCTGTAACAAATCTACCTAATCAGCAATACCCAAAATCAAAGTTTCACTTTTTTCCACCATAAGGACAAAGTCCAAAAGTGGTTACGAGCAGAAACAAAATTAATTAAAATTAATAAAGCTGCTTTTTCTGTTTCAGTCTACCAATATTTATAACTGATATTCCATTTAACAATGGCAGATTAAGAGCTCTAAATTTATATGGCAAGGCAAAAAAAAGAACAAGAATTAGATGTAAATTACTGTAAGATGCTAAGGAAAGAGGAGGCTTGGGTTTACCAGATTTGAAATAGTACTTTGAATGCCTATTATTTGATCTGACTCTCCAAACGAAGAGGTTACTTGAGTTGAATTAAGTTTTGGATGGTATACCTATTTATAGCATGATAAGGTTAAGTAAATGTTGGTTTCAACAGCCGCTTCGTTAGACATGCCATCCTAAGAGTTTGGAATAAATATAAGGTAAGGTTTTCTGTGAACATGCCCCTTTGGGTGTCATCCCATGAAGCTATTTTTAGAGAAGAAATGGAGGCCAGACTGGTGGATTTACCGTCAAATAATATTTTTCAATTATGGTGACTCTATCCTCAAATCTAAAGAGCAGTTGGAATTAGAAGGACATGTTTGATTTACATATTTACAATTGAAAGAAAGATTTTAAGTTAGATTAAAGAAAACTAGGGATTTGATTTTGTAAAAAATGAATTGGAAATTCTGTTGTGTGGTAATGATGAACATATTATTGCTAAAGTTGCTATTGAAATTGAACTTGGAGAATGAGTATGTAAAGCATTGTATGATTCATTGGGCGAAGAATTTAGTATATAATATAATACTTGGACATGGATGAAATATTTAAATTTTATATTAAATTAAAATTTAAAATCTTTTTTTATAAGATGATGTAGTATTGATATTTAACATTGGACAAATTGTCAAGAATGTATAAAGATACTTCAAATGAATGTTAGAAATGTAACTTTTTACTATTTATAACGGACATGTGATAAAGCAAAGAAATATTGGAGTAGGATTCACATCTTAATACAGAACATTCATAAAGTGAATATAAAGATAAAACCAGAGACTTTTCTTTTGGGCTTAATGGCTAAAGAACTTGAAAAAAATGTAAGTTTGATATTATATATGCTGACAACGGCAAGAATACTTTATGCACAAAAATGGGATGATATTTTGATTCCCACAATGGACGATGACTGCAAAAGTTGCTGGAGTTTAGCAGAGAAGGTTAAATTAACTGCTTTGATTAATGATTGATAGATAAAATGAGCTTTATTGGCTATATACAGACAAGATATTTCACCCATCACAAATACTGTTAAGTTTGATACTTCCACTTATCTCACATTCAAACATTTTAATGGCATAGATTGATAATGAGTTCTATGAAAGCTTGCCTCAAAGCCTTGTGTGGAGATAAACTGATATTGTTGTAATCCGCCAAAGCTATTTGGAAGACCCATGCTGAAGATTCTTCCTGGTGTTTTTCCTGCAAGTGCAAGATCAGCTTTAGTTTTTCCAGATCAATTGGGTGTTGGCCCATTAGTTGCAAACACGAATTGACTAACCACCTTGTTGCCCGAGTCTGACGTTATGGGCTGAGAGAATGACTGACCCAAAGCCACACAGCTGGCTTTCATGCCTAAAGCAGTACTAGAACTCATAGGTTTCTAGCCTGGTTCCTTAACCACTAGATCTAACTAGCTCTCATGCTATAAAGATTGCATACCACTATCCAGTAGTAACAAACAATTATTTAATTTAACTTTAAAACGTAGCATTTGGATACGTAATCTACCAAACTACTTAATTCAGCGGTCCCCAATCTTTGTGGCTTGGGGAGGAGAGGGGAACTGTTCATATGAGCGGTGGGCTGGTACACAAGTTGAACCGTGTATGCTATGGCCAGCCACTTGCGTGGCCCAATTCTGACTAGCCCATGGCCCGATAGTGGGCCATGATCCAGGGTTGGGGATCCCTGTTCTAATCTATTAGATTATCAACCAGAATGAAATATGAATTTAAGAACTGTAAACAGGGAATAACCCCAGCCTCTTACTTCAAATTATTCCCACAGCCATTTAATCCATGTATAACCACATGTTGTTTTCTTTCTTTTGCCCTCTTTATCCATATTTTATGTAATCATCATTATATGTAAATTAAACTGTCTTTCCTTAAAATCAGAAAATGGTGAAACAATTGAAATAAGAGATTAACAATAAACAAAGTAGTCAAATTAAGAAGCTTAATAAATATATTTTTCATTACAGATAGTCCTTGACTTATAATAGTTTGTTTAGTGACTGTTCAAAGTTACAACAGCTCTGAAAAAAGTGTTCTCCTGCAAGCTTAACGCACTGTAAGTCGCCCTGAGTCTCTGGAGAAGGGCGGCATATAAATCAAATAATAAAAAAAAAAGCTCCCAGGAGTGGCCAAGAATGGGTTGAATCGTCTATTTCCTGTTGAGACCGAGCTGTCTGTTTGTTTTAGCCACGCCTCCTTCTTCCACCTTCCTGCCCCAGTTTCAGCTCGGTCTTAACCTGAACAAGATGTTTCAAAGCATTACTGGCCACTTCTGAACTGCAGGATCGTGAGAATTCTATTTCTTTATTATCTTAGATGTTTTGCCTTTGAAGGTGACGGCTGCCTTTTATAGCAGTGGCTTGATGCCGTGTGTTTAGCGATCGGCCTTTTAAATCAAGGGCTGAGCAACTGCGGGCTCACAGTTGCTTGCGGCCAATTGCTTCCAGCAGGAAACCAGCGAGATCGTCGGATTTCCTCCTTTTAGGCCATTAATGGCCTGGATTGAAGCGGCGCTGCAAGAGAGGCCAGGGAGGCCAGGGAGCCGGCGGGACCATTGGCTCCCTTTGTTAATCAGCTGGGCTGCGCGAGCCGTTGGAGGCCTCAAAATTAATCACAGCAGTGTGATAAGAGTCCCTGCCTAGCTTCGGCTAGGCACACTTGTATTGAAGGCGCCTGAATTTGAGGGGATTGCTTGCCTGGGCCCACAGATCGAACAGAGGAGCTGGGTGAGTCGTTATGGGCCTATTTTCTGGAGTAAGAAGGAGTCCCTGCCTAGTTTTGGCTAGGCATACTCAGTGGCTGAGACCTCAGGAGAGGTATGGAGTCCCTGCCCAGCAGCTGCTGAGCATACCCAGGAGCCACAGCCTCAGTGGAGGCCATTGGAGTCCCTGCCTAGTTTTGGCTAGGCATACTCAGATTTGCTCCTGCTAGCCTGGTAGGCTTTAAGTCCCTGCCTAGTCTCAGCTAGGCATACTGATTGCAGGAGCCTTTGGGCTGCAGGAGTTTGCAAGGAGTTTCTGCAATGGTTGCATTTTTTAAACTGTAAAAATGGCATAGATCCAAGAAGCAATGCTCCAACAATTCTCCATTGTGGGTGGAGACAGCAGCCAGCATGGGTTGTCCTAGCCCATTCAGATTGGAGGACTGAGTCTGTCATAGATGTTAAATCCCGCCTATGTTGCCGGGCAGACCCAGCTTTGACTCAGTCGTTTAGTCTGGACAGGCGTGTGGGACTGTCTCTCTGGCAAATTTGGAGAATTTTCTCTTTCTCTGCAACTTCAGCTTTTTTCCTTTACCCTTTACTGCTGGATTTCCCTGGTTTGACTTGGACTGTTTGTTGTGGACTTGGATTGTGGATTCTGGACTTCACAGTAAGATCTTTGCCCCAGGGGCGGGTTTCCCGCTTCTGAGGGGATGTTTTTCCTTCCTCCATTTTTCCTGCAGTTTGTTTTCCCTCAGAGGACCTTTTTGCCTTATTTGCTCCTATTTCAGCTTGGTTTTTTGGGACTGTGGAGTTTCGCGCTCCCCCGGCTCTGCCGTTTATTCCCTGCTTGCCTTTAATTTTGCCTTGTTAATTGCGGAGCTTCGCGCTCCCCGATGACGCTGTTAGCTTCCCCCTTGGAGCTGTTTTTGCTCAGCGCGCCTTCTTGTTGCCGCTGCGCTCGCTGCGGGGTTTTTTTTCTTATCTCCGACATACAGCTGAGTGCTGGGAGCCGGAGTGGCGTGCAAGACGGGGCTTCATTGACGCGGCCGAATTGCCTGGCAATTTAAAGACAGCTGACTAGCGCAGTAGCGGCTTGTCTCCTGGTGGAGTTTCGCGCTCCCCTTTCTTTCTAAATTGCCTGCTGGGTGGCTAGCCTGCAACGGCGGCCATAAGTGGAGTCTTGCACTCCCGTGAATAGCGTTTTCCGCCCCGCCTCCTTCTTCTTGTTGCTGGCTGCGTAGGAGTTTTTTCCCGCCTTTGCACAGAGTGGCGGCCATTTGAGGAGTCTCGTGCTCCCCTTGCAGAGGGCTAATTAAGCCACGCCCCTTTTTTCTGACTTCGGCTCTGAACGAAGCGGTGGCCATTTGTGGAGTCTCGCGCTCCCCTTACAGCACATTAATTCAGCCAATTTTTCATACTTGTCATCTTTAGTGGAGCCTTGCGCTCCCGCAATTTCTTTCTGAACGAATTGGGCATTATTATTTCTCCCAATTGGAGTGACTCACTGGTTCTCTTGTGGAGCTTTTGCGCTCCTGCCTCTGTGGCATTGCCCTTTTTTTGTGCTCAAAGATCGGCCTAGCGCCATCATGCCCAAGAGCCTTCATAAATCTAAGCATGGCCGTCGGGCCAGCGGCTCTACGCGGGAGGTTGCCTCGGACGCTGAACCCTCATCTGCCATGTCATCCAAGGCTTCGGCAGCGGTTCCCCGCCACAGATCATCGGTTCAATCTGGTTTCTCCCGGGTGGAGCGTCGCCGGGATAAAGTCCTGCAAAAACTGTGCGCTAAGGCTGGCAAACATCCCGGCGTCCCCAAGGCTGGAGAACCCATTTCTTTACGTGAGGCTCGCCCAAGCCCTTCGGTGGCTCAGTCAGATCAAGCTTCGTTGAAGGATTGCCCGGTGGTAATCCGTCCTGACGCCTTGTGGGGTTCTGCGCCCGATCCTGCTGCTCCTGACACCCCTTCTGCGATTCCAGTGACAGCTGTTTCGCCTGCTCCATCTGAACCGGTCCCGGCTCCGCCTTCGACGGCCCTTTGGCTGCTCCGGATTCCTGCTCACCTCAACCTACGACCTTTTTGTCACCAGAGCAAATTCAACGCTTCATTGCTACGGCTGTTCAGCAGTCTTTGGCGGCTCAGTTTCATCCTTCCAGCAGGGCAGCTTCGGTGGCGTCCGGCGCCCGTTCGGTTCGGTCTGTCTCCTGTCATGAGGATACCCGGTCTGCGGAGGATCCAGCTTCTCCTGTTTCTTCTGCGGGGTCTCACACCTCCTCGGCACCTGACATGGACCTTCAGGATTTCGACCTCTCGGAGGATGAGGGTCTTCCTCTGGATCAGTCCGCCTTCACCGGCCTTTTCCCGCAGTCTCTTTTTAAATCGCTGTTATTCAAGGCGGTGAACACCGCGGGATTCGGTACGTCTGCAGCGGCTCAGTCGTCTACTCCGGGTCCGTCGGGGGCGTTGGACCCTTTGTTCGCTGAGCCTTCCAGGGCAGTGGACATCATTCCTACCCCTCCTCTGTTCCTTGATGTCATCAAAAGACAGTGGAATGCTCCTGGAGCGGCCCCTTCTCCTTCTCCTACAGAACGGCGGAACTTTAATGTCGCATCCGAGCTAGCCTCTTTGCTGGAAGTGCCATCCATCGACGCTCCTGTGGTGGCGCTACTTCCAAATGCAGCTGCCCCTGGACATCCCGACGAGGGTCTACGTCCAAATGAACGCCGCTCTGACCAAGTTTTGCAACGAGACTTCTAGGGGGCAGCTTGGGCCGTCCGCTCAGTGTCTACTGCCTCCTTCTTTAATCGGACCATGTTACTCTGGCTCCGTCAATTGCAAGACAATTTAACGTCTGAGGATGTCCGGGTGAAGCAGGACTTAAATAAGATCTTAGCTGCCCTGCAATTTTCCGCAGATTCCACTCTCCATGCGGCTCGTTTTGCAGCTAAGTCCTTGGCATCTTCGGTGGTGGCTCGCCGCTTAGTCTGGCTGCGCCACTGGCAGGCTGATGCCCACCATAAGTGGCGCTTGCAATCGGTTCCCTTTACGGGTTCCAAATTGTTCGGTGAGGCCTTGGATGCCTTCTTCATGGAAATGAGGGATAAACGTAAAGTCCTGCCAGCTGCCTATCGTAGAGGGGAATCCAGATTTGCACCTTACCCTCCCCGTTCCCACGCTCGGGGGTTGGATGGTGCTAGCACTTCCTTTTCCTCCCCTAGACAGCAGGCCTCTTTCAACACCAGGCCCCATGGTCCTCAAGATAGATCTTTTAGAGGTAGGCCGTTTCTGTCCAAACGGCCCTTTCGGGGGGGAGGAGGTCGTTTTTTCCGACGCCGTCGTTAGCTGCATCCCAGACTCCCCCATTGGTGGCAGGTTGGCCCTCTTTGTCCACCTTTGGGAATATTCAACATCTGATCAGTGGGTCCTGGCCACCCTAAGATTCGGCTTGGCCTTAGAGTTTGTCTCCCCTCCCCCGATGTCCTTTGTCTGCTGTCCGCTTTCGAGTTCTTCCTCTAAACGATCTCTTATGAACTCAACAGTTCAGCACCTTCTGTCCATCAGGGCGATTCAAAAAGTCCCTGACGGTCAGGAGGGTACGGGATTTTATTCCCGGGTCTTTTTAGTACCTAAGTCATCGGGGGGGGGGTGGCGCCCTATTCTAGATCTGAAGCGGCTTAACCGGTACGTCGTTTACCGGAAATTTAAAATGCAGTCTTTGAAAACGATACTTGACGGCGTTCGGAGGGGCGATCTCCTCGCTTCTATCGATCTTACGGAGGCCTATCTCCATATCCCTATCCTCCCTTCCCACAGAAAATTCCTCCGTTTTTATTATGGCGGTTCTCATTACCAGTATAGGGCTCTTCCTTTTGGTCTCTCCTCTGCCCCTCGGACCTTTACCAAGGTCCTAGCGGCTTTAGCCTCTTCCTTTCAGGCCCGGGCCATTCGTCTCCAGTGTTATCTGGATGACATTTTAATTTTGTCTTCCTCCGCTCAACAGGCAGAGGCCGATGTGCGTGCCACAGTCCAGGTGTTGGCTTCCCATGGCTTCTCCGTTAATACGGATAAGAGTCACCTTTCCCCTTATACGCGCCTCGTTCATTTAGGGGCATTAATAGATTCAGTAGCTGGGAAGGTGTATCTTTCGCAGGAGCGCCAGGACAGTTTGAGGGCTCTAGTCGCCAAGGTTGAGGGCTCCCGTACTTCTTTTCCTTTTGTGTTAGCTCAGCTTTTGGGGAAAATGATCTCCGCTATATCTATTGTCCCTTGGGCTCAGCTTCACTCCCGGGAGCTTCAATGGTTTCTTTTGCCATTGCAGAAGGCAGGCAAAGGGACCTCATCTGTCCAGCTTCCGGTTCCTCGGAATGTTCGCAGATCCCTGCGTTGGTGGCGTTCATCGGCGATTTCAGCAGGCTTCCTCTTCCTCGAGCCTCAGCGAATAGTAGTCACCTTGGATGCCAGTCTTCTAGGTTGGGGAGCTCATTGTCAAGGACAGATGGCCCAAGGTCTGTGGACTCCCAACGAGTCCAGACGACCGATCAACTGGTTAGAGTTGCAGGCAGTGTTTCTGGCTCTTCGCTCCTTCTGTCATCTCCTGGCCAGCTCCCACGTCCTAGTGCTAACGGACAATTTGACTGCGAAAGCGCACATCAATCGTCTCGGGGGCACGCGGTCCAAGACTAATGGCAGTGTCCATGAAATTGGGGCTCTGGGCAGAATGCCATCTGGCTTCCCTCAGGGCGGAATACATATCCGGGGCTGCCAACACCCAGGCGGACTGGTTGAGTCGACAGCAGATAGACCATGCGGAATGGCATCTCCATCCCCGGATCTTCCGGAACCTGACAGATCGTTACGGGCTCCCGGCAGTCGATCTATTTGCGACTCCAGTGAATGCACAGCTCCCTCGCTTCTTCGCCTGTTATCCATTGCTGCGGGCGGAAGCTGTAGACGCACTTTGGTCCCCGTGGCCCGAGGGCCTCCTGTATGTATTTCCACCAATCTCTCTGCTGGCCAAGGTCATCCGAAAGCTGTTGGTGGAACATGCGGAGGTGATTCTTGTGGCCCCCCACTGGCCTCGGAGGCCTTGGTTTGCGGACCTCATCTCCTTGTCTGTCGCCCCCTCATGGCGCCTTCTCCAGGAAGAGGATGTCCTGACGCAAGGAGAGTTACAACATCCGGACCTCCCTTGGCTCAATTTGACCGCTCGGCGGTTGAGTGGGGCGCGCTGACCGGCACTAACATTCCTCTGGAGGTGGTCCGTACCATTCAAGCCTCACGGCGGCTGTCCACAGACCGTATCTATTTGGCCACTTGGCAGGCCTTTTGTACTTGGTGTGAGCAGCACGAGGTCTGCCCTCTTCAGGCATCTATTGTGAATATTCTAGTATTTCTCCAGGCCGGCCTGGCCAAAGGCCTCTCCCTGAACACTTTGCGGCGACAGGTAGCATCTATCTCGTCGATCCTTACCTGTGGCACCTTGACCTCCTTGGCCCAGCATCCTCTTATTCAGCATTTTTTACGTGGGGCTGTGAATTTGTGCCCTCCTGTTATCCATCACTACCCTACGTGGGACCTCTCACTAGTCTTGAACTCTCTCATGGGTCCACCGTATGAACCTCTTAGGTCAACAAGTCTACGTCTGCTATCATGTAAAGTTGCCTTTTTAGTCGCCATAACTTCGGCGCGTCGGATTTCAGAAATCGCGGCCCTCTCCACTCGCTCGGACCTTTGTGTGTTCCATGCGGATCGGGTCGTCCTCTGGTTGGATCCGACATTTGTACCCAAAGTCAACACGACCTTCCACCGCTTGCAGGAACTTATCCTGCCTGATTTCTGTCCGCATCCCGTTCATCCTCGGGAGCGCAAGTGGCATATGCTGGATGTTCGCTGGGCACTTCGAGTGTATCTGAAACGGACGGCTTCACTCCGCCGGACAGAGGCTTTGGTTGTCTCCTTCTTACCAACGTCCTTGGGGACTAAAGTGTCGTCCTCCACTATCGGTTGCTGGATCCGGCAAAATATTTCTTCAGCTTACGAACTTCATGCCTTGCCGAGGCCTCTTCATGTGACGGCTCATTCAACTCGCAGCTCGGCGACTTCGGCGGCTTGGGCTACTCAAGCATCCTTACTCGAGATCTGCCGGGCAGCTACTTGGACCTCTCCGTCCCCTTTTATCCATCATTACAAACTGGATAAGTTCGCTTCGGCAGAAGCCGCATTTGGTCGTCGAGTATTGCAGAGGGTTCTGTCAGGGGAGGGTTCTACGGACCAGACTGGTCCCCCCCAGGTTTAGGGACACTGAACTTGGGTATGTCCCATGCTGGCTGCTGTCTCCACCCACAATGGAGAAGGGGCATTGGTCCTACCTGAGACGCTCCTTCTCGTTGGGTGGAGACAGCAGCCAGACCCTCCCTTTCTCCAGTCTGGTGTTTTGCTATTGCCTTGCCTTGCCTTGCCTTGCCTTGCCTTGCCTTCTTACTTACCTCTTCTCCTTCTCCCACACGCCGAGTCTGTCCTTTAGTCCTTTGCCAAAGCTGGGTCTGCCTGGCAACATAGGCGGGATTTAACATCTATGACAGACTCAGTCCTCCAATCTGAATGGGCTAGGACAACCCATGCTGGCTGCTGTCTCCACCCAATGAGAAGGAGCGTCTCAGGTAGGACCAACGCCCCTTCAATTTTGGATACAAATATTGCAACCCTTCAGGAGGCCACTCCTCAATCTGGGGCCCAAGGGAAGCAGAAGCATTCTAAAGCTTCTGAAAAAGATGCCAGCAGGAGACATAAAGCTCTGGAAAAACAGATTCACAGAGCAGAAAAAGGTCAGCCCCTAATAGGGCTGAAAGGGGAAATTCCAGCTCTGGTTCTGCTGAGAGGTTGCTGACTCATCAGACTGCAATTGCTGAACCTTTGTCACCAGAGGGGGCAAGTGAGCATTCCTTTAACTTGTTTTCTAATACTGTTTTCTGCCCAGCAGCTCCTGCTCCTGCATCACAGCCCTCCACCTCTGGAAAGGAGGTTTCAGCGACATTTACATCAACAGCAGCTGGCTTGAGGCAAGATGAGGACTGTGTTTCTGATTTACCTGCTGATCTTAAGTTGCTCATTGCACAAACAGTCTCTCAAGCAATTGATGATAAGTGGAGAGGCATGCAGCCCCTCCAGTGGAGGCTTCCATTAGTCTCCCTCAGGGAGGGCATTTAACAAGGGACCAGTCCTACTGGCAGGAGGAAATCACAGGATGAATCTTCTGATGGAGAGGATTCATTAATTCAAGAGGGAGGGTCAAGGAGAAGTAGATTTGTTGGAGGATGAAGGATTAACGCCCAATGTGCGGCCTTTTCTGGCCTTTTTCCTCCTGCCATATTTAAATCAATTCTACACAAGGCATGGGTGACTGCAGGGATGGGGTTACTCATCTCACTGGGACCTACGAGCCCCAGTGACCATCTTCTCTCTAAACCAGCCACTGTGCAGGAGGATATTCCAGCTCCACAATTGTTCATTGATGTGATTTAACAACAATGGGTGCAGCCAGAGTCCTTCTCTACTCCAAGCGGCCTTGACCACTGTTTTTACCATCTAGCTCCAGCATTGGAGGACCATCTACAATTGCCCAAGGTTGATTTGCCAGTGGCATCATTTGTCTCTCCCTCATTAGTATCAGGCAATATAGCGGAGGGACAGAAGCCGGAGGATAAGAAGGTGGAGTTGACATTGCGCAAGGCGCACCAATCCTCAGCCTGGGCAATTAAGGCCGCATCTGCCTGATTTTTTAATTGCACTTCATTACTGTGGTTGCAATAGATGCAACAGAGGGTTCTGCAACCAGGCTTCACCAGGACCTAAATAAACTGATTGCCACCATACAATTTTCTGCGGATGCAACCTTATCCGCAGTTAAGTATGCTTCTAGAGCACTCTGTAACATCGAGGAGGATGCTTTGGCTCCGCAATTGGCAAGCAGATGCCAAATCCAAATGGCAGCTGGCCTCGGCCCCTTATAAGGCAGGCACCCTCTTTGGGGAGGCCCTGGAATTGGTCTTGATAGAAGATAAGGACAAATGAAAGGGCCTTCCATCCTCCTTTAAAAGGGGAGAGGCACACTACTCCATATTATCACAGGTCCTCATATCGATCTGATTCCAGTCCTTCATTTCAGCAAACTCAACATTTTTTTCCTCAGCGAGCCGAACACCAACAGGATAGGGAAGGGTTTCGCGCCCAGCCCAGGCAAAGCCCCCAGAACAAACGGCCCTTTTGAGGGGCAGGAGGCCGTGCCTTTCATAGATCACGATGACTCTATGTCCAGAGTCCCCATTGGCGGCCAATTGGCTCTTTTTGCGCCCCATTGGGAGATGATAATGAGTGACCTCTGGGTCCTCAATACAAAAAGTCCCCAGCTTGGATTTTCTCTCCACTCCCCCGAACCACTTTGTGAGCTGCCCTGTTCCACAAACCAGCGAAAAGGAAGGTCTCCTGGAAACCGCCATCCAGCACCTGCTGGAGATTCAGGCAATCAAGGTGGACCCAGAATGTCAGAGGGGTCGGGGATTTTATTCCACCCTTTTCATGGTTCCAAAGTCTTCGGGGGGTGGAGAGCAATTCTAAATCTAAAAAAAAATTAAATTTGTATCTGGTCTACAAAAGGTTCAAAATGAACTCCCTCACCACCATCCTAGAGGGGGTTCAGGAGGGTGACTTTCTGGCATCAATAGGTTTTACGGAGGCTTACCTCCATGTGCACATCTCCAGTATCTTCGCTTCTGCTCCAAACAGACTCACTGCCAATACAGGGCCTTGCCCTTCCGACTAGCATCGGCATCCCAAGCTTTCACCAAGGTTCTGGCGGAGCTGGCGGCTTACCTTCGATCAATCCCTGTTCGTCTACAATGCTACTTAGATGACATTCTTGTGCAAGTGTCCTCCTTTGACAAGGCCCAGGAGGCATTGCAGACAATGAGTACCATTTTGTGACAACACGGGTTCTCCATGAACTTCCTAAAGAGTCAGCTGGTTCCAGCCATGAGACTCTTACACTTGGGGATGGAAATCGACACCAGGCTGGGACAGGTCTTCCTCTCCCAAGACTGTAAGGACAATCTGACTGCCCTGCTTCGACAGGTAAGCTCAGAACATTGGGTTCCCATTGCCCTACTAGCCAGGCTGTTGGGGATGTTTATGTCATGCATCTCAATAGTGCCATGGGTGAGGATGCACACCAGGACCCTTCACTGGTTCCTGCTCCCGTACAAAAGTCAGGCAACAGCAGCTCATGGGCGAACACGAGTGTTCCTCCGAATATGTTACACTCCCTCCACTGATGGATGTCAACAGCACTGGACAAGGGCTGTCTCTTCAAGGAGCCCAGTTGCATCACGATAACATCAGATGCCAGCCTTTTTGGCTGGGGAGTCCATCTTCAGGGCCACATGGCTCAGGGGGAAGTGGGCAGAGAAGCATTTACTTTCTCTCAAAGCGGAGCATATCGTGGGGATGGCAAACACACAGGCGGACTGCCTCAGCCGGTCCACAGTAGACAATGCAGAATGGAGGTTATATCTCAATCTTTTTCAGGACCTGACAGTCAGATTTGGTCAGCCAGTAGTGGACCTGTTTGCCTCCCAGCAAAATGCTCAGTTTCCTCAATATTTCACCTGGTTCCTGTCACAAGGGGCGGAGGGGACCAATGCCTTATGCAGCCCTTGGCCCAAAGGCCTACTTTATGCTTTTCCACCTCTTCCACTCATTCAAGGAGTCATACGGAAGGTAATACAGGAGTAGGCGGAAATCCTTTTAGTTGCTCCCCACTGGCCCAGACACCCGTGGTTTGTGGACCTAGCGGGCCTCTCAGTGTCTCGGCCCTGGAGGATTCCTTAGGAGAGGATCTCCCTCAGCCAGGGGGTCTTACAACATCCGGAGCCTCAGTGGCTCAACTTGACCTTCTGGCACTTGAAGGGAGACTCCTGAGGAAACGTGGGTTTTCCTCCAGGGTCATTAGAACCATCCAGGCTTCCCACAGGTCATCTACGAATTGGCAAGCGATGGTGGCAACGGCGGATGGCAGTGGGCCTGATTCCGACCAGGTGGCCCGTGGGCATTGCAGCTGGGGCGGTGCTGGCACTGTTGGCTGTGTTGTTGCTGGGGCTGCCCTTTACCAGACCACAGACACCGGGAAGGAAGGAGAGGGTGGAATGAGGATTCCAGTGAGGAGGCTATTTTTGAGATCTTACAACGATGGTGGCGCCAGCGGGGCCCCGGTTGGCTAGCGGGTCAGCCGGAGTTCAGGTTGTTGAGGTTGGCGAGGGGCATTATGTTGGGGGGGACCCTCCACCATGGCTTTTTAAGACCAATAGGGTTTAGCCGTAAGAACGTAAGAACTCTGCAGATTAATTCCACCCCTCACCTCAGGGGTGAGGCTCTCCTTATTGACATCATTGGAGACTAAAACTGCAAACGGAGTGCCTGCTGAAGACCTTAGGTGGAGAAGGAGGGTTAAAAAGGCAGACAGAATGGTGGTTTTCCCTGCCGCCTGGGATAATCTTCCCTCCCTCCATCCCTTTCGACTGATTTACAGGTGGAAGGACGGACACTGTACCCTT
The DNA here is from genome assembly GCA_012654045.1 of Ptyas mucosa. Taxonomy (NCBI): domain Eukaryota; kingdom Metazoa; phylum Chordata; class Lepidosauria; order Squamata; family Colubridae; genus Ptyas; species Ptyas mucosa. The sequence continues at coordinate 24,793,816 of WNWU01000021.1, forward strand.
GATGGAGATGTTCCCCCCCCCCCCCACCTGCGACACTTGATGGACACCAACATGGATCTTCTGATTTCTGGAGTTTTGGGATCTGGCTTTGTTTTTCATCCTGCTTCCTGGCTGTACGGAAAACAAGGCAGTTACGGGAGAATTGACGGAGCCGGTTCCATTGTTGAGAGTGTGATGGTGCGACAGCTTCCCCAGTACCTGGATGAAGCTGTCTATTTAGATCTGCTCCAGTCCGGTTTCAGGCCTGGGTACAGCACGGAAACACGTTGGTGGATGATCTCTGGAGGGCTCGGGGTAGGGGTTATTCCTCTATCCTGATCCTGTTAGATCTCTCAGGGGCTTTTGATACCATCGACCATGGTATCATGTTGTGCCGGCTGGAGGGATTGGGGGTGGGGGGCACCATTTTATGATGGTTCTCCTATCTCTCCGACCAGTCGCAATCGGTGTTGACAGGGGGGCAGCGTTCGACCGCGAGGTGCCTTGTTTGTAGGGTGCCACAAGGGTCGGTCCTCGCTCCTCCTGTTCAACATTTATGTGAAGCCGCTGGGTGAGCTCATCCGTGGTTTTGGGGTGGAGTTTCATCAGTACGCTGATGATACTCAGTTGTACATCTCCACCCCAGACCATTCCAACGATGCCTTGGAAGTGATGTCCCAGTGCCTGGAAGCCGTGCGGGTCTGGATGGGGAGAAACAGGCTTTGACTCAACCCTTCCAAGACGGAGTGCCTGTGGCTGCCGGCGTCCCGGTATAGCCAGCTGGCACCATCGCTGGTTATTGGGGGCGAATCACTGGCCCCCACGGAGAGGGCTCGCAACCTAGGCGTCCTCCTGGACACATGGCTGTCTTTAGAAGAGCATATGACAGCCATGGCCAGGGGGTCCTTCTATCAGATTCACCTGATATGCCAGTTGCGCCCCTTTCTAGATCGGGACTCCTTACGCACGGTCACTCAAGCACTCGTCACTTCTCGTCTGGACTATTGTAACGCTCTCTACATGGGGCTCCCCTTGGGGTGCACCCGGAGGCTCCAACTGGTGCAGAATGCGGTTGCGCGGGGGATTATGGGAACAATGGGGCGCTCCCATGTGACTCCTTTCCTACGCAAGTTGCATTGGCTTCCAGTGGACTTCCGGGTACGCTTCAAGGTGTTGGTGATCACCTTTAAAGTGCACCATGGCTTAGGGCTGGGGTACTTACAGGACCGCCTTCTGCCACCAATTGCCTCCCACCAGCCAGTTCGCTCCCACAGAGAGGGCATCCTCAGGGTGCCATCAGCCAGACAATGTCGGCTGGCGACCCCCAGGGGGAGACCCTTCTCTGTGATGGCACCTACCCTCTGGAACAATCTACTCCCAGAGATACGAGTGATTCTAGACCTCCGGACTTTTCGTCGGGCCCTTAAAACCTATTTCTTTCAATTAGCCGGGCTGGCCTGATTTTACGTTTTACATTGGTTTTAAAATTGATACTGATTTTAATTGAATGTTTTAAAATTATGGGCCAAACTTTATTTAATTATCTTAAAATTATTTTAACTTTTGTACACAAATGTTTTATTCTGGCTGTTCACCGCCCTGAGTCCGAAAGGAGAAGGGCGGTATAAAAATTCAATAAATTTTAAATAATAAGTAATAATAATAATAATATTTATGATTCGAAATGGTCAGCATTTACCAAAATGGTGTGGGGTTCGGAACCTCAACCCCACCTCAACTGCAGTACCACATGTTCTAGATTTTTGCAGGACGGGCTGGACAGCATCCTTCGTTGACAGGTTGTAGCACTGTCCATGGTCTTGCGGTGTGGGAAGAGATTATCATTGGCTCATGAACTGGTTCTCCGGTGGTTTATCAAGGGAGCGGTTAACCTCAGACCACCAGTTGTCCATAAATACCTCACATGGGATTTATCTAAAGTACTCCAGGCCCTGACATCAGCACCTTTTGAACCCTTACAGACAGTGAGTTTACGATTCTTAACATTCAAGGTTGCGTTTTTGGTGGCTATCACCTCCACCAGACGCATTTCCGAACTGGCAGCTCTTTCATTCCGAGAGGAATTGTGCATTTTTCATCCTAATAGGGTAGTCCTCCAGATGGATCCCTGCTTCATCCCTAAAATAAACTCCAGGTTCCATAGGGCCCAGGAGGTTATCTTGCCTGATTTATGCCCAGGACCTTCCCATGCCCTGGAGCACAGATGGCACACTTTGGATGTTAGGAGGGCTCTCAAGATTTATATCAAGAGGACATCCAACTCTCGTTGGACGGAAGCACTCTTTGTGTCTTTCCATCCCTCTTCTACAGGTGCTAAGGTGACCCCATCTACCATAGGCCGTTGGCTGCGGGCTTGCATTGCAGTGGCCTATCATGTTCAGGCCTTACCAACCCCTGGGGTGTAATGGCCCATTCCACTTGCAGTGCTGCCACCTCTGCAGCATGGGCAACGCAGGCCTCTATTGAGGACATCTGCAGAGCCGCCACCTGGGCTTCCCCCTCACTTTTTATCTGTCATTACAAGGTTGATGTCTATGCTTCGGCTGAGGCATCATTTGGGCGAAAGTGGTACAACGTGTACATGGGGGGACTACAGGTTCTGGCCAAGCGGCTTCCCACCTGTGATTGGGGGAGGCTTTGGTAAGTCCCATTCTTGGCCACTCCTGGGAGCTTGCAGGAGAATGGGCATTGGTCCTATTGTGATACGCCCTTTCTCTGCATCGTCCCAGGAGTGGCCACGCCCCACCCTGCTTTTTCGCTTGACCTGTGGTCCGGGAACTAATACTTGCATGGTTTGAGTTGTCTTTACAGCTACGTCTTCACTGAAACTAGGACAGGAAGGTGGAGGAAGGAGGTGTGGCTAAAAGAAACAGCTCGGTCTCAACAGGAAACAGATGATTCAACCCAATCTTGGCCACTCCTAAGACGATGCAGAGAAAGGGCGTATCACGGTAGGACCAACACCCAACTTAATGACCGTTTTTCACACTTATGACTGTTGCATCCACGTGATCACATGATCAAAATTCAGATGCTTGGCAGTTCCCTTCATATTTATGATGTTTGCAGTATCCCAGGGTAATGTGATCAGCTTTTGCAACCTGCGGACAAGCAAAGTCAATGGTGAAGCCAGATTCACTTGATAACTGGGTTACTAACTTAACAATTGCAATGATTCACTTAACAACTGGGGCAGGAAAAGTCATAAAATGGGGCAAAACTCATTTAACAAATGTTTCACTTAGCAACAGAAATTTTGGGTTCAATTGTCATAATTCAAGGACTACCTGTATTGCACCAGAATTGAATAGCTTTATTTTAACAATATAAGCAACTTTGTACTTTATTATATCTTGAGACGTGTTATTTTTTCACTGATAAAACTAATAAAAATAAAACAAAAAATTGGACATATTTTCTCTAATAATGTGAAAGTGCTATGAAATTTGAAGGATTTTCTGTGTTACAAGCATAGGATGGGGCATCTTGGGCAGGGGCATGATCTGAAATACATGCCCTTTATAAATCTTAAACTAGATTACCTTTATGGTCTTGCTACACATTGAGTTGAAAGCAGTTATTGGAATTCTCTGCAATTCTCTAATAGTGACTCCTTTGCTTTTTCTCAGTAAACCCACTTCCCTGAACTTTATGTCTTTGTGGATTTTTTGTTTTTTTCATTGCCAGATGAGGAAAGTGTGATACTATTCTCTTTTATTAAATTAGTGAATATAATACAGAATGGGCAAAAAATGAAACAATGTAGCAATGCATATGTATGTTTCTATGACCAACATCACTGAGTAGTATAAAATGTAGATTGAACCATAAAACTTAAGCAAAAATAAATATAAATATCATTATTAAGTCATCATGACTTAAGGACTACAGAGAAGAATGAAATGTTACCACTGGCCATGCTACATGTGAATTGAAATCCAAAAGATCCCCAAATAGATCAGTTGCTTAGGAACCAAAAATTGTTTCCTGAAAGCCAGAAATTCATTGTACCAAAATTTACAGCTTCGGTCCAGGAGGTATTCAGTGTGGATTGTTCCCATGTTCCCATCTCTTGTTGATTTTCACCATTTATTGCTAGTTTTGTAACTTTGTGTACTTATCTATAGATAATAAAAAGAAATATTTTGTTTAAAATATTTTGAAATCCATTTAAATATGTGAGATAAGTTAGTCTTTTTTGTGTATTTAGAACAGAATTATAACAATCAAGACAATCGTTTAATATTTCTGCCTATAGTGGAAAAGCTTTGGATTGCAATCTATATTTCATCTTTATAATTTTTTAAAAAGAACTTGCATTATGACAGTGAAGCAGAGAGAAAGAATGTGTATTATAGGATCATATTTTAGAGTGCGATAGCACACTGGCAAAGGCAGTCTTTGTCACTTTAAAAAAATAGCCTGCTTTATTGGAGGAGGTGCAATTTCTTAAGAATCAGGTGCATGTCTATAGCAATGATGTCATCTTTCATACCAGACCTGCTTGAGAGAGAGGGATTCATAGGAGGAAATTATTTCCTAAATGCAGATTCCTGGCTGAGAGGAATAAAGAGTAATTGAATACAGGCAGTTTGTGAGTATGAATAATTAACTACCGTTTTCAGGAATGAATAGCCATGTGAAATTGATACAATAATCTTTATGTGCAAATATGGACAGTGAGGTATTCAGATACATAGATACATATATACTTGCTACCAATGCTTAGAGGTAACAATTCATATTTTCCTTCCTAGTGACAGGAACTGTCATATGTGTTATTTTTTTAAAAAAAATGCATGCTGTGTGGCTTATTCCAGAAATTTGCGTGTTTCAGACTTGAAGACTTGTAAAACTGGAGTCTCTAAATTCTACTTGTACAACTGAAGTTTTTAATTAAAGTATTGCAAATATAATGCATACAAAATTGATTTTTACCTGTAGCTGCTTTTATTTATTTTGGGTTTCTTTTTTATATTAGCTTTATACCTCTGTCATGATCTAGATACAGTCTTATTTCATTATATCACATATAATCTGATATATATGCGATACAATTAATTTTGAATTTAAAATATGAGAGAAAGGCTAAACTTTACCTGAATATACTATCCATTAATTTTCTTGTGATTTTCTAGGCAAAACATGTTATTTGTTTGCATTTATTTGAGGAGCAATAGAGGCCTCACAAGACTTTTCAGCATTTGCAACCTTAGTAAAAACTTGATGTTTTTTTGGGAGGCATAGAAATTTTGTGTAGAATAAAAATTACTTCAGTACATAGACTAGAAAAACAGTAATCATGCAACTTCCTTGAATTTTGTAAATATAAATACGAGATGTCATATTTGCTTTTGACAGAAAATTATTATAACTAACAGCGGAGGGGGAATATTATGTACTGTGGGAATGACCTTGGAAGAAACAGAAGGGTGTGTGGAAAGAAATGCTGCCTAGAGAACAATCAGATCAAAGGGTGAGAAGCCTGCCGTTGAATAATAGGTGATAAAAAGAGATGGTGAGAGATCTGTATTTTCAGACTTGCAAAAGATTCTTTTAATACAGCCTTATAATAAAATAGAGCTCATCTTTCATGTACCCTGTCTGGTTCCTCTTCTCTCTGGAAGGAGAAAAAAATCCTATAATCTGTCTTCCCCCATATCCCAATAGCTTCCTTGGATTCCAGCGTGGGGGAACAAATTGGAGCAGCCAAGAAATCCCTGAAATCAGGAGAGAAGAAGGGATCATGGGGTGTGCTTTTACTGTAGGATCTGAGGGCATATAGGCAGATCATGCCCAATAAAAGCACTGGCAGCTGTCACTTCAACTGGAGCAAAATTTACAAGATGCCTTGTGTGTTCTTGGGGAGTTACTGGAAGAAGGGAGTGACACGGTTATATTTTGTTCTCACAGACCATAACCTGTTTCCCCTGGAAGGTGATGTATTAGAATGTGAGAAAGACCTTGGAAGATGGGAGGAAGAGATGCAGCCTATGGAATGATCAGATAAAAGGGGGAAGAGCCCACTATTGAGCAAGGGGAAGAAAAAGAAACTTAGAAAAGTTCTGTCTGAATAATCAAGCTATAAAAAGAGACACTAGGAGAATTGTACTTCCAGACTCATAAGTTTCTGTTAATATAGCCTTATTATAGAGTTAACTTATCTTGTCATGTTCCCTACTGGGGAGGCTGACAGTGACTGTGTCAGGGTTCCAACCAATGCCCTAATAAAAGCAGGAGCCTCAAGCAAAGTTTCAAAAAAAATCCAATTGTTTATTAGGAGCACCATGTTGGCATAGGCTGAGTGACGCCAGCTCTAATTTCACTCAGTTTGTGCCTTGCCTCTGACCTGTTTCCCCCTCCCCCCAAGGTGTGTCATCAGTCACATTCCCCAATGAAGCAATTTCGTGGGTATTAGAAGTCACTCCCTCTGGCCGTTGTGGATCTCCGTGGAGATGGCCTTGACTTCGGCCAGCTAGGATGTGTTTTGTTTTGACTGAGGTGTGAATTCCTCGATGCAGCTGCGAGGCACGATTCCCCATCCCCCTGCCTATGGCAACTCGGGAGCAGGTTAGGAAAGCTTTGTGAGTTGACAGACTGAATGAAAGTTGAATCCATCTGGATATCTTATAGAGTATGTCTAACCTTTAAAGCGCTCCATGGCTTAGGACTGGGATATCTACGGGACCGCCTTCTGCCACCAATTGCCTCCCACCGGCCAGTTCGCTCCCACAGAGAGGGCCTCCTCAGGGTGCTGTCCGCCAGACAATGTCGGCTGGCAACCCCCAGGGGGACAGGCTTCTCTGTGGTGGCGCCCACCCTCAGGAACAACCTACCCCCAGAGATACGAGTGATCCCAGACCTCCGGACTTTTCGTCGGGCACTTAAAACCTACTTTTTTCAGCTAGCCGGGCTGGCCTGACTCCATGCGGGTTTTATTGTTTAATATGGATTTTAATTGAATCGTTTTAAATTATGGGCCAAATTTTATAAAATATTTTAAATTCATTTTAACTTTTGTATACAGTTGTTTTAGTTGGCTGTTCACCGCCCTGAGTCCGGAAGGAGAAGGGCGGTATAAAAATTCAATAAAATAAATAAATAAATAAAAATAAATCTACAGGTAGTCTTTATTTAGCAATCACAATTGGGACCACTGTGACTGCTAAAGATCCTAGGTCAGTTTTCCTTTGCTTTACAGACTGTAAAGGTCCTAAATTTGAGGATTAGTCATAAAGTTACTTTTTCATTTCTCCTAACTAAACACTCTACAAGGCAGTCATTAAATTACCTGTATGTAATTAAATGATAATACACTATATAAATAGGAACAAAAAGCAATGAACAGCTGTATGGCATTTCTTCAAAAGTTGTTTACCATACATATAAAGTATAATTTCTTGGCTACAAAGAGAATAGAATAGAATAGAATAGAATAGAATAGAATAGAATAGAATAG
>WNWU01000021.1:24801284-24961207 GCA_012654045.1 Ptyas mucosa
AGAATAGAATAGAATAGAATAGAATAGAATAGAATAGAATAGAATAGAATAGAATAGAATAGAATAGAATAGAATAGAATTTTTTATTGGCCAAGTGTGATTGGACACACAAGGAATTTGTCTTAGTGCATCTGCTCTCAGTATACATAAAAGAAAAGATACTTTCATCAAGAATCATAAGGTACAACACTTAATGATAGTCATAGGACATTTATTGAAATTTTTTGTCGTTAACTTTCAGGTCCAGAAATCATTCTTCTTGAAATTTAGCTTTCTTCTTTCTAATCATTATCCCACTTGGCCAAGATCTTTCTGAACCTTCATATTGTCTTCTAAGGTCTCCTTTGTCATTGTGTCCACAAATTAATTAATGATGTCTAGCCCCTCGTAAATATGTTGAACAAACACAGGATTTAGTCAGGACTTAGTCACTCCTCATACAACATTTGTTTCCAGCATGATAGTGAGTTCATTTGTTGGGTACCGATATAGCAATAGCACTGAGACTTATATACCGCTTTATAGTGCTTTACAGCCCTCTCTAAGCGGTTTACAGAGTCAGCATATTGCCCCCAACAATCTGGGTCCTCATTTTACTTATCTCGGAAGGATGGAAGTCTGAGTCAGATATTCAACTACCTCTGTATTTATTTAATTATTTTACAGTCTTGTCTTATTTTTGTTCTTCTCTACTAAGATATCATGGGACATTTTGTCCTGTAATACTTGCTGAAACCTAGGTGCACCATGATCATTGCATTTCTGAATGTGGTATACTGAACTGATTATCAAAAATAAGAGAGCAAGTTGATTTAATATGACTTGTTCTTGATCATCTCATGGGGGTCACTGCCAACCAGTGCATTTTTTCCTAAATGTTCAGAAGCAAACCTCTTAATAATAATCAGTTCCCAGAAGCTTACCACGTATTTATATCAGGTTGGCAATCTGTATTTGTGAGATTTTTCTGTTTCACCCCTTTCTTGAAGTTAGGAAGAATGTGACCAATCCTCCATGATTTCTCAAAAACCACAGAAATGAGCTCCAGTGGGACATCTGCAAGCTTCTTCAAGACTTTCAGATATAATTTACCTGGTCCTAGAAATTAACATGTTCATGTTAACCAGATGTTTCATATCTTTTTACTTACCTTAGGTTACCACTCCTTCTTTGTGTCAATTGTTTTCCTTAGTCCATTTGAACATATGGTGAAGAGGGAAAAAGCAAAATAAAAATTGAGGAGCTCGGCGCTCTCCACATAATCTGTTATCCACCTAGCTTCTCTAAATAATGAGCTCAATCCTTCATTTTTTTTCTCTTAGTGTTGATGTAGCAAAAAAGCTGGATTTTGTTATTTTTAATCTTCTTTTACAGGTCTAAGTTCCTTTGGTATTTCAATCTTTTTAATTTCTTCTTAACTAAAGTTAAGTAACTAAATCTTAAGTGGGCAAATAAAGAACTAGTTTGGTGTAGTGGTAAAAGGTTAAGGGATTGAATTAGGAGTGGGGAAACCTAGTTCCAGACCTGCCTTAGGCAGAGAATCCTGCTGGATGATTTTGGGCTAGTCAATCCTTAGAAGCAGGCAATAACAAATCACTTCTGAAATATTCTTCCTCCCAAGGTTTCCACTGATTTTACCTCTTCAGTTAGTTTTTCCCTATTAGTTAGGGCCAGTTCTAAGAGCGATGATCTATTGCAGGGGTCAGCAACCTGCGGCTCTGGAGCCACATGTGGCTCTTTCACCCCTCTGCTGTGGCTCCCTGTCACTCAAAATATGTGTCACAACCACCAATGTGTGACACCCACCGGCACACGATTTATTGAGCTTTTCAACCCCCAGTAGGCCAACCATGGATAAATCCAAGAAAAGAAAAGTTTGAGAAGAACACAGAACATTTAATTCAACTACATATGCTAGTTTTGTGGCCGCTCAAGAAATAGTCAGGCACAGGAAGCGTTTTGTGGATTCCAGTGTGTTTTTTTCTGTGGGAAACGGGTCCAAATGGCTCTTTGAGTGTTTAAGGTTGCAGACCCCTGATCTATTGTCTCTACTTTAGTTTTCAAGAACATGGCTTTCATTAAGAGCCAAGGATTTTGTTGATTTTGCAGCCTTTAGCTGACTTGGTTTTCCAGTGGATGTCCAAGTAAGTCTCTTCTCCAGAACATCTGAAAAATCTGGCATAATTCAGATCTTATTCCTGTTCTGGCAATTTATAGCCCACCCCCATAGTAATATTGTTTCTTTTTCCTTATTGTCCAAGTATTCTTGATCGGACCCTCATGCTCAGATTCCTGGATCTGTACACCTCAATGTGCTTTTACACTATTCAATCCTTGCATTTTATTCATGCTTTGTCCTGCCAAGTTTCAATAATCCGTACTAATCATATTTGCCTTCCTGCATTAAGACTTCTAGATCATGCTAATTGTCCCCCCATGCTTTGAAAATCTTGATTTATTATACTTTGACCTATTCCTTCTTGCATTTACCTGCCCATTATTGATTGTCACTAATCCTGAATATCACTCCATTCCCATTCTTATTATTTGGCAGTTCACTGTTTTGGGGTATCTCTCTTCCCCTCCCCTGGATTCAGTTTAAAACCCTCTGGACAGATTTTCAATTGCTCATTCTTTTCAATTTTTGTGAAGTCATTTGCTAGAACTGTCACCATGGAAACATATCCCTTGATCAAAAAATCTAAACTGTTTCTATTGACATCAATGTAGTAAAGTGACCCTCGCATCATCTTCAAGATTCTGTATCAGTAGAAAGGAGGGATTGTCAGTGAACTTAAAAGGTCTTAGGAGTCTTTTCATCAAATTCCAATGTTATCTGGCAGAGATAGAGTACTTCTGTTAATGAAGATGAAGGTTGGTTATGTCCACTAACAGTTATCTGAAAAATAATTTTCATTTATTAAAGCACACCAAAGCAAAGGTAATTTTACAGTCATTAATATCTGAGAATAAGATGAGATTTTTATGCAACCAGGATTGGAAGATACCTGCTGCTTTTTTTCTTTGAAAGGAGGCAGCTTTGTGGAGATACCTGTGCTTTGAAGTAAAGCACAGATTTCTCCACAAGGAGGAGTCTTCTTTTATGAGTTATTTGATATTTAGTAGCATGAGCAACAGTTGATGGTGGTTGTTTCTCAAAGGACTTGCAAGAACTAAATCAAAGGTTAACTTTGAGACCTTAGAACGGGGTGTCAAACTCAAGATCCATGGGCTGGATCTGGCCTGCGGGGTGCTTAAATCTGGCTGATGGGGCCGCCGTGGAAATAGCAAAGGTGTCTCTGACAACCAAAATGGGGCACGGAGGGGCCACATGAGCCTCCCCCCATGCCTTGTTTTCAGCCTGACAGCCTCCTGCAGCACTCTGCCGGCAGGGTGCTGCAGGAGTCTGTCCTGTTTCTGCCTGCCCCCAGCCCCCAGCCAGCTGGCCTGTGGAGGAGAACTACAGTGCTGATCCGGCCCTCGAAGAAATCCAGTTTGACACTCCGACCTTAGAAAATTGCTGACAGAAGCTCAGTTCAATTTAAAATCCACTTCCTTCCTCTTTATATATTAATTGTAACACCCACCTTAATGCATTGTGTGCATGTGTGTGTGTATAAAATTATTCTTTTATTATTACATCTATAGTTTACATGTAAATTATTATTAAATTCAGCACATCAAGTGATTCTTGGAATGGTGAAGAGTCATGCTGGCATTAGAAGTGGTTTGTGAACATTCAGGTTTAAGAATGTTGAAAAACTAGTTTGATGTTGAATAGTTTAGGCACGGAGAAGATCTTCTGCCAATTATGCATTAATGCTTCCCTAGTTCACAAGAAATTAAGAGAGTTTAACAATCTAATGGTCTGATAAATAAAATTAAAGGTATATGAGCAAGTAGTGAGTGAATTTTGTAAAGAACTAGATCTGCATTTTTTGTATTATGATATCTGGAATTCAGTCTAGATGTAGACTGAATACATATCTAGCACAAGATAATCTCTTCTTTACCTCTCCCAGGGAGGAGAAAATCCTACCCTTTGGTTTATATATAATTTATATATATAATATTTGCCAATATGTTGCCAATGTTTTCCATCAGAAAAAGAACTAAACTTAATTAATTAATTAATTGATTAATTAATTAATTATATTTCTATACCGCCTTTCTCCCGTAGGACTCAAGGCCGTGTACATTTTAAAAGATCATTCACATGTTCATATGTTTAGCCCCACCTGTTGGAACATCAGGGTCTTGAGGGCACAGTGGAAAGCACGGAGATCAGGGATATTCCCTATCTCCGGGGGCAGTTCATTCCAAAGGATTGGAGCCCTCACAGAGAAGACCCTCCCCCTGGGAGTCGCCAGTCGGCATGATTTGACTGACGGTATCCTGAGTAGTCCCTCCCTGTGAGAACGAACTGGTCGGTGGGAGGCTATTGGTGGCAAAAGATGGTCTCGTAGGTACCCAGCGCAGGAGAGGTGTTACATGGGCGTAACGAGTTGCGCCCATAATCACCCGCACAGCTACATTCTGGACCAGCTGAAGCCTGCGGGTGCTCTTCAAGGGGAGCCCCATGTAGAGAGCATTACAGTAGTCCCTATGGGAGGTGATTAGGGCATGAGTGATTGTGTGCAAGGCGTCCCGATCCAGAAAGGCACGCAACTGGCGGATCAGGCGAACCTGATAAAAGGTCCCCCCTGGCCACGGCCGTCATGTGCTCTTCTAAAGATAGCCGTGAATCCAGGAGGACACCTAAGTTGCGAGCCCTCTCTGTGGGAAGTAAGGTCTCATCCCCAATTATCAGTGACGGTACCAGCTGACTATACCGGGACTCCGGAAGCCACAGCCACTCAGTCTTGGAGGGGTTGAGTCTGAGTTTGTTTCTCCCCATCCAGATCCGCACGGCCTCCAGGCAACGGGACATCACAGTAAGGGCATCATTGGGGTGGTCCGGGGTGGAGATGTATAGCTGTGTGTCATCAGCATACTGATGAACACTCACCCCGAAACCACTGATGATCTCGCCTAGCGGTTTTACATAAATGTTGAACAAAAGGGGTGAGAGGACTGACCCTTGCGGCACCCCACAAATAAGGTGCCTTGAGGTCGACCTCTGCCCCCCAGCCAACACAAACTGCGAATGGTCAGAGAGGAAGGAGGAGAACCACTGAAGCACTGTGCCCCCTATTCCTAACCTCTCCAGCCGGTGCAGTAAGATACCATGGTTGATGGTATCAAAAGCCGCTGAGAGATCTAATAGGACCAGGACAGAGGAACAACCTCTGTCCCGAGCCCTCCAGAGATCATCAACCAACGCGACCAATGCATTTCTGTGCTGTATCGTGGCCTGAAGCCCGACTGGTACAGATCCAGATAGACAGCTTCATCCAGATATCGGGGTAGTTGTCGTGCTACCACACTCTCAACAGCCTTCGCAATGAAGCGAAGATTAGAGACTGGACGATAATTTGATAATATAGCTGGGTCCAGGGAGGGCTTCTTGAGGAGTGGCCTCACCACCACTTCTTTCAGGGCGGTGGGAAAGACACCCTCACTCAGAGAAACATTTATAATCCCCTGGAGCCAGCCTCGTGTAACCTCCCAGGAGGCCAGTACCAACCAGGAGGGACACGGGTCCAATAAACATGTGGCAGCGCTAAGCTTGCCCAGAATCCTGTCCACATCCTCAGGAGCCACAGAGTCAAACTCTTCCCAGATAACACTCTCAGGACCTATCCCCATCTCCTCCCCTGGATCTACCCAATCTGAGTCCAGGCCTTCCCAAATCTGAGCGACTTTATCATGCAGGAATTGCACAAAATCCTCAGCTGACCCTGTAAGGGGCCTTCACGCACCCCCACCTGAAGTAGTGAGCGAGTCACCCTAAACAGCGCGGCTGGGCGGTTCTCTGTAGATGCAATAAGAACAGAGAAGTAGCTAGACTTAAATAGTATATTAAAGAATATAATAATATGGGCAGAGATAGAATACCATTCATGCCTTTATTTGAAACAAAATAACGAACAAAATAAATAATACTAGTATACACTTTTTAAATACAGATTGCCTAAAATGTATGCAGAATTGAGGGGATGAGTTTTACAAGTTTTGTTCATTCCCCTCAGCCAGGAAATGACAAAAGGAAAGTAAGAGTATTTTATTAATCTAGTTGAGCAGGATCATAATACAGGAGTGAAACGCTGTTTTTCCATTCTCTCAGCTTCTTCATGGAAGTTCTTCATTCCTGCTGCCTAGGAGCCAATCTGCATAATGGGGGGTTTTCTGTTTAAAGGTATTTTCTGCTTCCCAGTGGTTCCTGAGATCTGGAAATGATTAATGGGGGAAGGGGGTGTTACTCTTATGATTCTGTCTTTGTATATTCTTTTTTTTCCTAATTAGTTTGAAGTTTCTGGTGATTTGTTCTTTCTCCTCAGTTACTGTTTCCTTTTATTTTGTTTTCCATCCAAATACTCAGCTGATTAATGGCTCAGGATTGACACAGCAATTTCATTAGCCTTCTGTCAAGAATCCAAAACTCACTCACTATTTGCTTTCTGGGATAATTGCCCATCAGGTGAAAACATCAGGAGCCATGGTGGCACAGTGGTTAGAATGCAGTATTGCAGGCTAACTCTGCCCTCAGCCAGGAGTTTGATCCTGACTGGCTCAAGGTTGACTCAGCCTTCCATCCTTCCGAGGTCAATAAAATGAAGACCCTGATTGTTGGGGGCAATATGTTGACTCTTGTAAACCACTTAGAGAATGCTGTAAAGCACTATGAAGTGGTATATAAGTCTAAGTGCTATTGCTATTTCAGATTTTTAATCCTATGATTTTGCATTTATATGAAATTCTTCAACTTGTGTATGCTGCTATATGATGTCCCTCTGTCCCTCCACTGATTGGTAAACTTGTATGGATATGGAAAACTGAATATTCTTGGAATATTTCATCTTTTCTCCTGACAATGTCAGTCTAGCTATTATTCCAGGAGAACCTGTGTTTTATAGGAGTGATTTATTCTCTGCACATTTTTTTATCTGGTTGCATTTTAAAAATATACAAATAGTGCTCCTTTAGTTATTGTTAATGATATCTAATACTAAAATATGTCCTTGTAATTAAGTGATCAATTTGATTATTTTTTATTAAAAGATACATCCTGTTCCTCTGGTGCAAATACACTATATCCTGGGTAACAATTAAACCTAGTATAAGATTAAAAGAAAGCAAAAGCAATACCTTCCCAAAATCAGTTACAAAAGTTTAGCTGATAAGAATGGGCTAATAAAGAGGATAATGAAGTATATTTAGTCTGTGGGAAGAATACCTTCCTAAATAGGAAGCCCTCAGCCAGTTGACCAAAGTGGATTCCAGCAGGGAAATTGGTATGGCCACTAAGAAAGTATTTCTCTTGTCCCCATTAGTTGTCTCCCAGATATGGTTGGGACATAGGGAAGGGTTTAGAATTGCTAGAGTAGAAGCTGATTCATCGTTCCTATCACCCATCTCCTTCCACTAATGACTGTATGACTGTAACTTTGTTACTTGTATCCTTACGATTTATATTGACTGTTTCCTAATATGATTTGATTGCTTATTTGTACCCTATCATTAAGTGTTGTACCTTATGATTCTTGACGAACGTATCTTTTCTTTTATGTACACTGAGAGCATATGCAGCAAGACAAATTCCTTGTGTTATCCAATCACACTTGGCCAATAAAAAATTGTATTCTATTCTATTCTATGATTGGAAGACTGATGCTTAAACAAAATGGAGCTAAGATTATGGAGATTTAATAATTAATATTTTGGATTGTATCCGCAATCAATCTAGTAAAAAATAATTTTCACTGTGGTTGGGTACATATATTGGGTTAATCCATAATATGTTCTCCAGCGTGCTGCTTGGAGAATCCAAAGCGTGGGACTATTCACAGTGTATTACCAGAGACTGAGTGTATGTTCCTTTAAATTTTGTCTTGGTTCCGCCTCCTCTGCTCGACTGATGTCAGTTTTTATTCACTCAGTCAAGCTGAAGAGACTGGTTTTTGGCTTGCTCTGGAGAATAGACTTATTTCCTTTCCAACGCTTTGGATTCTACATTTATTGCAGTTGTGCATTGGATTGATTTCAGCCTAATACGTGACTGTCTGGATTGCCTTACTTTTATACTAGGGGTGGTAAGTCATCCTGGGGCTTCGGCCCGTCCCCCCCCAAGCCTCAATTAGACAGGTCAGCCACCTGTTTGGAGCTCTGTCCCGGCTGGGCCATCTATGTCCGTCTTGCCGTCGGTGAGTGAGCTGGTTTGCTGCTTGCTGCTTGCTGACCTAATTGGTGGCCCAGAGTTACTGCTACCTGTCAGAGCATACTCTGCCCTAGACATTGGCTTTGCTGCGCTTCGAGCCTGGATTGAATCATTCGCGCTGAGGGATTTTAACTTGGAGTGCGTTGAATAGAAACACTATTCAAATCAGTAGCGTCTGCCGAGTGTCTGGAAGTGCGGTAGGGTCGTTCTCCGCTTTGCACGACTTCCTGTTAAAGTTTGGGGCCGCATACGCACTAACGAGTGGGTGACCATTTGACACCAAAAAGGATTGTCAGCAGTGCTGAGGGAGTTTTTTCCCGCCACGCGCCATTTTGAACTCCTTGTGGTCGGCGATAGGGGTGCTGTTTCTCGCTCATTTGACTTTGAAAAGAGATCGCGCAGCTGCTGAGGGAGGCATCACGCCATTGTGACGTCAGCCTTGCAGGGCGCCGAGGTGCCGAGTGCAAATTCACCGCATCATTGACAGGACCGCAGAGGCGGCGACCAGCTGGGACCGTTTTGAGTTTCTGAGTGGATGTGCAGGCACAGTAGGAGTTGCCTAAACCTCACTCCATTTGAAAGCAGAGGAGGCGGCGAGCCAGGCGCTGAGAAATGGTTTTTGATGTTTCGCGTTTCTGCGAAGACTTCTCCGTTTTTGCAACTGGAGGACACCACCTAGTCAACTGACCTGGACGCTAGTTGGTGTGGTCAGCCTTCAGCAGCCCTCAACAGCCCCTGCATCTATTATAACGGACACTTAAGACTAGAGTTTTTACTCCTGCGCCTGTATTTCTGATGCTGCTGATTCTTCGCCTGTAGCTCCCAGCGTCATTACCCCTGTCCTGAGGTTCTTTGACCAGTGGATCCATCTGGGGGTTGATTCTCTATTTTTTTTAAAAAAAATCTTATCTTTTACTATTACATTTTCATTGCCCGTGTCCTTCACTCCAATGGCGGGCCTTGACTTACCTTCTGACCTTGAACAGTCCGATGGTTCACCTGCGGGCGTCCCTCCTCTGCCCAAGAAATCTGACAGCTCAAGGTCACGTCCTGTGCGGGCAGTATCAGCGCCGTCATTGTCTACTTCTCGGCCCGCCAGACGTTGTACATCAAAAAGTAAGGATGAACAATGCAGACATCGGGCCTTAGAATGTCAGTTTGACTTGGCCCAACAAAAGGCACTGGCTTCAAGGTCAACTGACGCACCACCCGCAATTTCCGGATCCTGTTCAGAATCTCATTCCCTGCCGGAGGCGGGTCATTGTCCCGATCCTGGTGAGGTGGCTCTGGGACAATCACACCTTGGTTAGAAGTTTTGGACTGTGGCTCTCCTCGCAAGTATACTCTGAGAAAACAAACCCGAAGAAGTATTTTCTAAGAAAACTCATTTTATTGTAAAAGTAAAATAAAGATAACTCTTACTACCTAATTAACTACACCTTGGCAGTGTTCCTGCTGGACCTCTCTGGCAGGGAGAACAAAGGAAGTTAAGATGAAGGAGGAATGGAATGTGGAGGATGCGCAGTTAGCTTAGAGAGATAAGAGTGAGCATCTACGGCAAGTGTAATAGTCCAAAAGATGAGAGCTCAGCTGGTAAATACAAGAATGCAGTGACAATCCCCTTCTTTGCCAGTTGAGCGAATATCAGGTACATCATCAAATAAGGCACATCTTCTTACGCAGATACTTGTGTTGAGCTGCTGGGAGTGGTTTGTTGAGGATGTCAGCAATCTGATCATGTGTAGATATATATTGCATTTTAACAAAACCTTGTTTCACCAATTGTTTTATGTTTTGATAACGGATGTCAATGTGTCTGGACCTAGAACCTGTAAAATGTGATTCAGAAATATAAACCACCAATTCATTGTCTTCCATCACGGTGATTGGTCGAATTGGACGTGTCCAGATATCTGTGACCAAAGCATCAAACCAAGTTAGAGAATTACATGCATCTGAAACACAAGCATATTCAGCTTCAGTAGATGAACAAGAAACAAAATTCTGTTTACGCACTTGCCAGTAAACAGGACATCCATTCAAGAACATCATATAACCTGAAGTACTTTTACGTGATTTCTTATCACTTGCCCAATCAGAATCTGCATAACAACATAAGTCTGCATAATCAGTATGTGTTGGTTCTAACAATAACTTCATGTGTTTAGTGTGCTTTAGGTATCTCAATAATTTCTTAACGCATGTCCAATGAAACTGTTTTGCCTTACCTACGTGTTGTGACAAGAGATTGACACTAAGTGCAATGTCGGGTCTGGTCCAACTTCTAATGTACAACAGTGACCCAATGACTGAACGATAAAGTGTTTGATCCTCGAACTCAGGACTCTGTTCTTGGGTCAAGTTGTGAAAATCTGTTTGCATGGGTGTCTTTGTTGTGTTAGCATCCTTCATGTTGCAATGATGCAAAATTTGTTCAATTTTATCTTCTTGTGAAAGACTAAACCCTTTCTGTGTTTTGTCAATCTGAACACCTAGATAAGTGCTAACATGACCTAAAGATTTCAATGTGAAGTATCTCTCAAAGCTTTGGCAAAACTTTCACTCATCTGCTTATTTGGACCAATATAAACAATGTCATCAACATAAATAAGAACTATTTCATATGCATTGTTAGATCTTTTTGTGAACACACACTCATCAGTTTCGGACTTAATAAAGCCCATTGAATTTAGTTTGTCAGTAAGACATAAGTACCTCATTAAACCAGACTGTTTCAGACCATAAAGACTTTTCTGTAGAAACCCGGTATCCCCTTCTTGCTGTCGGAACCCTGGAGGACCTCTCACATAGATTTCTTCATCTAGGTCAGCATGTAGATAAGCCGTGTCAACGTTGAACTGGAAAACTTCTAAACCAAGGATAGTTGCAATTGCTAAAGCAATTTTTACACTCTCAGTTCTGACTGTCGGTGAGTAGGTATTTGTGTAGTCCTCAGGATAACGTTGAGCAAAACCCTGAGCTACAAGTCTGGCTTTGTACAATGACTCACTGTTTGGCTTCTTTTTGATTCTGTAGACCCATCGAGTACCAATGATTCTTTTGTTTGTTGGAGGTTTTGCAGGAGTAAACACCTTAAGTTTCTTTAGACTGTCCATTTCAACCTGCATTGCCTCATACCACTTCTCTTGCTCTGAATCAGGAAGATACTTGATTTGTGTGAACGTATCAGGTGGAAGTGTAACATTGCAAATCAAAGGCAAAGGTGTTTTTGTCAGTTGCCACAAAAATCGCTGTGGAGGGATTCCTTTTGTGGCCCTCTTGGAACGTCTTGGAACAACAGTCCATTCTTCTTCTGCTTCGTCCTCGTCCTCACATTCGTCGCTAGCATCAGCATCTGCGGCTTGCGAAGACGGAACATCAGGTTGAGAAGAACTAGTGGATGGAACATTCGCCTGTGAATCTTGATCATCAGGCTGCATGGCATCAACAACATCATCTCTAGGAAAATAAACTCCAGGATCATTGGAATGAATCCTGGACCAGTCAACATCTTCCTCAAAATTAGCAGATTGGGAAATCACAATTACATGTTTAGAGTCAATAAATTTGCTCCATTTTGAGTTATCATCAATACCCATAAATCTCAGTCTTTTTGCTACTGGACTTCCTTTTCTTCTTTCTTCTTCTTCTTCGGTCCACAGTGAGGATTCCAATTGGGATGACGAAGATCATAGGGAGTCTGACTTCTCTGAGGACGAGGGTCTCTTACTGGACCGACCACCGCTTACCAGACTTTTCTGTCCATCCTTATTTAAATCCCTACTGCATAAGGCCAAAGTCTCAACTAATTTGGCAGTTCCTCCTGACCAACAGGCTGCCTCCACATCATCCCTCCCTTCTGATGGTCTATTCAATGTTCAGACGGCGACACAGGACTTTATACCTTGTCCTCAACTGTTTTCAGAAGTCATCCAGAGGCCATGGGGCCTTCCAGGCACCTTGACTGCTCCAAATGGTCTGGATAAGAAGTTGTACTGCTCCGCTCCCAACCTCCAGGAGATGTTACAGTTGCCCTCTGTAGATGCCCCTGTGGCCCAATTGACATCATCTTCAGTTTTCACTAACAATGTCGCTGACGGCTTGCGAACTGAGGACAGGAAGGCAGAACTTCTCTTGTGCAAGAATCATCAAGCAACCACATGGACGATCAGAGCGGCCACCTCGGCTTCATTTTTCAACCGTGCCTCCCTCATCTGGCTTTCCCAGTTGCAAGACTGCCTACCTCCGGACGATAAAAGGCTGCACCAAGACATTAACAAGTTGGTAGCGGCCACAGAATATTCGGCCGATGCGTCCTTGGACGCGGCTAAGTTCGCCTCCAGGTCCTTCACTGCCATCATCGCCTCCCACCGCCTTTTGTGGCTACGTCAGTAGAGAGCAGACACCAAGTCAAAGTGGCAGCTGGCTTCAATCCCGTTCAAACGGACCAATCTGTTTGGTGATGCGCTTACTCCATCCTTGTTGAGAATAAGGATAAGTGGAAAGTGATGCCATCTTCGTATAGATGGGCGGACCTGCATTATTCCCCGTATCCTCAATGACTGCCCTTTCGGGCTGATTCCGGACCCAGCGGGTCCTATCAGTACCGTTTTTCCAACCAAGGGTTCTACAGACCGTCTGATAGATCCAGCTTTCGAGACAGAGGCCGCAGACAACCTTCTTACAAGAAGCCTTTCCGAGGAACGGGCAACCGTCCCTTTTGGAGAGGGAAGTGACTATCCTTCCTTGGCTCCCATTGGCAGTCGCCTACATCTTTTCAGGGACCAATGGGAGTTGACCACTACATATGCCTGGGTCTTGCAGACTGTTCATCTTGGACTAACCTTGGAATTCCGCTCATACCCTCCGTCCAGGTTCATCCAGTGCCCCGTTTCCAAAAACCCGGAAAAGAGATTGATGGAGGCAGAAATCCACCACCTCCTGGACATTCAAGCCATAGAGCCGGTTCCTATAGAACACCAAGGGACCAGCTTCTACTCCATCTTTTTCCTGGTAACCAAGAGTTCCGGGGGTTGGAGGGGGATCCTGGATCTAAAAGAGCTCAACAATTTTATAAATTACCATCAGTTCAAGATGCAAACTCTACGGTCAATATTGGATTGCATTCGACCGGGAAACCTGATGACTTCTATAGACCTGAAGGAGGCCTACCTGCACATTCCCATCCGTGCAGCACATCGTCGCTTCCTTCGATTCACCTATGCCAATCGGCATTTTCAATATCGGGCCATGCCATTCGGCCTTTCATCGGCACCCCGGACATTTACGAAAATGTTAGCCGCCGTGGCGGCCTCCCTCAGGCAGATCCCCGTACGACTCTACTGTCACCTGGACGACATCCTCATTCCGTCGTCATCACCCAGCCAGGCAGTGCGGGATCTCGAAGCAGTGACCACCCCCCTGCAGATACATGGCTTCACATTGAACCTCGCCAAGAGTCATTTTCACCCGAGCACCTGCATATTACACCTGGGGGCGGTCTTGGACTCACAGCGGGGCATGGTGTTCCTATCTGAGGACCGTCGACTCAGCATCCGCACCTTGGTGACTCAGGTGTTATTGCTACCGATGGTACCACTGATTCTTCTGTCAACGCTGCTGGGGAAAATGATATCATGTGTATCTATCATTCCGTGGGTGAAATTCCATTCCCGGCTGCTGCAGTGGTACCTCCTGCCCTTCCAAAAAACACACTGCAGCAACTCCAGATCACGAGTTCGGATACCGTCAGAAGTGCGCCGTTCCCTCCACTGGTGGACCTCGCCGACAATGCTCAACAGATGCCTCTTTCAGGACCCGCCATGAGTGACAGTCACCACAGATGCGAGCTTGCTGGGGTGGGGTGGCCATCTTCAGTCCCACGTTGCACAGGGCCGCTGGTTCCCAGCGGAGTTAGCCAACGACATCAACTGGCTCGAGCTTCGTGCAGCCAGGCTCACTCTGCTTCCTTTCCAACGCCTCGTGGAGGGTCAACATGTCCGGATACTCATGGACAACGTGACGGCGAAGGCTCATGTGAATCGTGAGGGAGGAACGCAATCTGCACCCCTGATGGAAGAGGCAACCAGACTACTCACCTGGACAGAGCAGCATACACTGTCGTTGATGGCGGAGCATATCTCTAGGACCGACAACCTTCAAGCAGCAGCAGGCAATCTTCAAGGCTCAGCAGGCAACAAATCGATCATGCGAACTGGCGCCTTCACCCGTCCCTCTTCCGCGAACTGTCGGACAAGTTCGGTCGCCCAGTCCTTGACCTGTTTGCGCATCCGAACAACACCCAATTTCCAAGATTTTTCTCCCGGTTCCAGTCTCCCACGGCAGAAGACATCGAATCTCTTCACTGTCCCTGGCCTCAGGGCCTGCTTTATGCCTTCCCTCCCCTCCCGCTCCTGCTGAGGGTGATTCAGAAGATCCTTCTGGAGAGGGCGGACATCCTCCTTGTCGCTCCGCACTGGCCTCGCAGGTCATGGTTCGCGGACTTGGTGAGCCTCTCAGTCGCCCCTCCCTGGAGGATTCCCGGAGACAGTATTTCTGTCAGCCAGGGGGTCATACTGCATCCAGAGCCCCAATGCCTGCAGTTGACCATTTGGCACGTGAGAGGATCCTCCTGACTAAGGACAACCTTTCGGGGAGGGTGATCTCTATCATCCAGGCCTCCAGGCAGCCTTCTACGACAAGGATATACAATGCTACCTGGCGTTCCTTCTGTTCCTGGTGCACAACCAAGCACACTGATCCGACTACTGCCTTTGTCTCCAATGTGTTAGAGTTCCTGCAGGCTGGCTTCAATAAGGGCCTCACCCCAAGCACGCTCCGCAGACATATGGTGGCCTGGACATGGTACTCTCCAACAGCTCTGAGAACTCCCTTTCTCGCAACCCATGGATTCAGTCTTTCCTGAGGGGTGCTTCCAACCTTCGCCCCCCCCCCCCCCCGCGGTTCACCACTACTCTACCTGGGATATTCCGCTTGTGCTCCGGACTCTTACCTCCTCTCCCTTTGAACCATTGGGATCCATCAGGCTCTGTCTCCTAACACTCAAAGTCGTCTTCCCGGTTGCGATAAAGTCAGCGCGCAGGATTTCAGAGTTAGCTGCCCTGTCGGTGAGAGAGGATCTGTGCATCTTCTCTTCTAATAGGGTCGTTCTTTGGATGGACCCCTCCTTCTGCCCAAGGTCAACTCGCTATTCCATCGTTCACAAGAACTGGTCCTCCCGGATTTCTGTCCCAACCCGAGGCATCCGTTAGAAGACCAGTGGCATACCTTGGACATTCGGAGGGCCCTCTGTCGGTACATCAAACGAACTGCGCCATTTCGTCGTTCCGAAGCCTTATTTGTCTCGTTCCTTCTGGTGTCACTGGGCAAGAAAGTTTCCTCTACTACCATGGGGAGATGGCTGAAGGCCTGCATTTGTAAGGCTTACACCCTGAAAGGCAAGCCCCTACCGGGAAAGATCCTGCTGCACTCTACGAGAAGTGCATCTACAACCGCAGCATGGATGACTCAAGCCTCTATTTCTGAAATCTGCAGAGCAGCCACATGGATGACCTTGTCTCCATTCAACAGACACTATAAAATCGACTCCTTTGCTTCAGCTGAAGCTTCCTTTGGCTGCCGGATGTTGCAATCTGTTACTGTTTCGGAGACCATCCTGGACCTTTCTGATGTCCCCCCCAATGGAACTTGATTGGGTATATCCCATGCTTTGGATTCTCCAAGCAGTGCACTGGAGAACGGACGTTGCTTACCTGAACGTCCCTTCTTGACGCGCTGCTGGAGAATCAGCCCACCCTGTTCAATCTGTCTTCAGGTCCGGTTGGCTCCGGTTGCTGACTTACCGTTTGGGCTCCTCATTCTCTCTTCATGAACAAAACTGACATCAGCCGAGCAGAGGAGGCGGAACCAAGACAAAATTTAAAGGAACATACACTCAGTCTCTGGCTAATACATTGTGAATAGTCCCACACTTTGGATTCTCCAGCAGCGCATCGAGAAGGGACATTCAGGTAAGCAACGTCCGTTTTGCTTTGTTTTGCCAAAATCAATAAGATCAAGCAATTCTGGTTTACAAACCATAAATTTAATCTTAGATTTGATTTTTATTAAGACCCAGCTTAGTTGTAATCTATATATATAAAAAAGAATCTATGCATATTTTTTTTAATATATTTATATGCCGCCCTTCTCCGGAGACTCAGGGCGGCTTACAATGCGTTAAGTAATAGCCTTCATACTTTTGTATATTTATACAAAGTCAGCTTATTGCCCCCACAAACCGGGTCCTCATTTTACCCACCTTAGAAAGGATGGAAGGCTGAGTCAACCTTGAGCCTGGTGAGATTAAAACTCACAGTAATTGCAGGCAGCTGGATGTTAAATGTTGCCTTAATAGGAGGCATTAGCCTGCTACGCCACTCAGGCTCCACTGGATATATACGATCCAGCATAATTCTGGAACGGCTTGAGCAATTTCAACCAAACTTGGTACACAGATGATTTAACCTCTGGAAAAAATTACTGTGGGGGTAACACACCCTAACACCTCTCGGGGGGTGTGTGTATGTGTGTGTGTCAGCATAACTGGAACATTTTGAGTAATTTTAACCAAACTTGGTATACAGATGACTTACTGTCTGGAAAAAAATACTGTGGGGGTAAGACACCCCTAATACCCCTCGGAATGTCTGTCTGTGTGTCTCTGTGTGTGTGTGTGTGTTCCAGCATAACTCTGGAACGCCTCAAGCAATTTTAACCAAACTTGGTACACGGATGACTTACTCTCTGGAAAAAAATACTGTGGGGGTAACACACCCTAACATCCTTCGATGTGTGTGCGTGTGTGTGTGTGTGTGTGTGTGTGTATGTTCCAGCATAACGTTCAAACCCCTCCAGCAATTTTAATCAAACTTGCTACATAGATGACTTATTCTCTGGAAAAAAATACTGTGGGGGTAAGACATCCCTAATGCCCCTCGATGTGTGTGTGTGTGTGTGTGTGTGTTCCAGCATAACTCTGGAACACCTGGGCTGCTGAAATGAAAAGGAATGAATTATATCTATAGTGTCAAATCACAGTATTTTTGACAGTGATAGTGTGCATTTTGTATTCAAGTTCTGTTAAGATACAGCCTGTTGTGCCTTAAAATGGCTTCTAATGTACATCACAATGGAGTTGCCATGGTAACGGCTTCACAGTACTCCATAAGGGAGCTCCCTCTGGTAAGGGGGAATTGGTTCTTAAACAAACAAACAAACAAACAATAAACCCCCTAGGCCAGGGGTTCTCAACCTCACATATTTTCAGTGGTTTTAGGAATAATTTTATGGTTGGAGATCACCACAACATGAGGAACTGTATTAAAGGGTCGCGGCATTAGGAAGGTTGAGACCCACTGCCCTAGGCCCTCAGCTTCAAGGAAAGAGGGCAAGTTGTCGGGGGAGGTGCCTACTAATGTAGATAGTCACCTCAAAGACTGTTCCCTGTAGATTTTTTCCCAGACTGTTGGCCAGGGCAATTAGGTCTCTAATTCTCACCACAGTGAGCGATGACTTTTCCTGTCTAATACAGGATTGGGATAAATAAATACCCAGGCAACGCCAGTTTATCAGCTAGTTTTTAATAAAGTATACTTGGCTGAATTCATACATATTAATCCATGTCATAATTTATACAATATAGCAAATCAAAACCAAACATTTTTTATTTTGTTTGATACATAAACCCATCATGCATGATGTGTGAAGCAAATTACATTCAATAAACCATAGTTAAGCAAATTGACTTTGCATGTTGTATAGATTCAGTCTCTGGTTTAATTACATGCATTCTGTTTATTTTTATTTATTTATTTTATTTATTTTTAGATTTCTATACCGCCCTTCTCCCTGGGGACTCAGGGCGGTGTACAGCCAAGTAAAAACACATAATATAAACAATTAAAAACCAATTAAAAAGAATATCTAAATTTGGCCCAGAAATTTAAAAACACCCCACTTTAAAATCATTTAAAAGGCTTCGCTTAGGCCAGCCCGGCTTGTTGGAAGAAAAATGTTTTAAGGGCCCGGCGGAAGGCACAGAGGTCATGAATTTTTCTTATCTCAGGGGGAAGCTGATTCCAGAGGGTAGGAGCTCCCACAGAGAAGGCCCTCCCCCTGGGGGTCACCAGCCTACATTGCTTGGCTGATGGCACCCCGAGGAGACCCTCTCTGTGGGAGCGCACGGGTCGATGGGAGGTTGTCGGTGGCAGAAGGCGGTCTCGTAGATAACTGGGCCCTATGCCATGGAGCGCTTTAAAGGTGGTAACCAACACCTTGAAGCGCACCCGGAAGACCACTGGGAGCCAGTGCAGCTCGCGCAGGAGCGGTGTTATGTGGGAGCGCCATGTAGCCCCCGTAATTACCCGCGCGGCCGCATTCTGGACCCGTTGGAGCCTCCGGGTGCTCCTCAGGGGGAGCCCCATGTAGAGAGCATTACAGTAGTCCAGGCGAGAGGTGACGTGGGCGTGAGTGACCGTGCACACGGAATCCCGATCAAGAAAGGGGCGCAACTGGCGAATCAGGCGTACCTGATAAAAGGTCCCCCTGGCCACAGCTGTCAGATGTTCCTCTAAGGACAGCTGCGTATCCAGGAGGACTCCCAGATTGCGCACCCTCTCCACAGGGGCCAAAGACTCGCCCCCGATAGTCAGCGATGGCGTCAGCTGGCTATATCGGGAAACCGGGAACCACAGCCACTCAGTCTTGGAGGGGTTGAGCTTGAGCTTGTTCCTCCCCATCCAGATCCGTACAGCTTCCAGGCACTGGGACATCACTTCAAGGGCATCGTTGGGGTGGTCTGGGGTGGAGATGTACAGCGGGGTGTTGTCAGCGTACTGATGATATCTCACCCCAAAACCACGGATGATCTCACCCAGCAGCTTCACATAAATGTTGAACAGAAGGGGCGAGAGGACCGACCCTTGTGGCACTCCACAAATGAGAGGCCTCGAGGTCGACCTCTGCCCCCCTGTCAACACAAACTGCGACCGGTCGGAGAGAAAGGAGGAGAACCATCGTAGAACGGTGCCCCCCATCCCCAGCTCTTCCAACCGGTGCAGCATGATACCATGGTCGATGGTATCAAAAGCCGCTGAGAGATCTAATAGGACCAGAACAGAGGAACAACCTCTGTCCCGGGCCCTCCAGAGATCATCAACCAACGCGACCAATGCCGTTTCCGTGCTGTGACCAGGCCTGAAACCCGACTGGAACGGATCCAGATAGGACGTTTCCTCCAGGAATTGTGGGAACTGTAGTGCAACCACACTCTCAACAACCTTCGCCACAAAGCGAAGGTTGGAGACAGGACAATAGTTAGCCAATATTGCCGGGTCCAGGGAGGGCTTCTTGAGGAGAGGCCTCACCACCGCCTCCTTCAAGGCGGCGGGGAAGTAACCCTCACTCAACGAAGCGTTAATAATTCCCTGGAGCCAGCCTCGTGTAACCTCCCGGGAAGCCAGTACTAACCAGGAGGGACACGGGTCCAATAAACATGTGGTCGCATTAAGTCTCCCCAAAATCCTGTCCACGTCATCCAGAGTCACAAGGTCAAACTCCTCCCAGATAACGCTCTCAAGACTATTCCTCGTCATCCCGCCCGGATCTACCCAGTCAGAGTCCAAGTCCCGTCGGATCTGAGCGATTTTGTCATACAGATATCGTCCGAAATCCTCAGCCCTGCCCTCCAGGGGGTCCTCCCTCGCTCCCGATTGAAGCAGGGAGCGGGTCACCCTGAACAGGGCCGCCGGACGATTCTCTGATGACGCAATAAGAGCGGAAAAGTAAATGTTAATTGATGGAATGAATATCAATTCTCTGTATGTAAACTGTAGTCTAAAAATAAGAATATTCACAAAATAAATATATTATACAGGCCCTCTGTTGTGTTAACCAAAGCAAGTTCACATACTTAACATAGTTTATTAATATTTTTGTGAAATTTTCCCATTTTTCTACAAGTAAATGTAATTAACTTAAAATTTCCTTATAAGAGAAGTATTTAAGAAGGATGTTTCTTGTTTTGTTTGGTTGTGCATTCTGCTGCTGTAGTTCTTACTGTACTTCAGGACCAAATAAAGAATCTCAATCAACAATCATTCCTTCTAACTGATAATGGTGTAATATAATCTGATAGAATCAATCAACTTTGATTTTAAAAATATATTTTTAATATATTTTTGTATGTAACCAATTCAGTAAAATACACACCGCTTTTTATTTACCATTTACTGTTATCCAAATTCATCCCATTTAACCTATTCTAGTGCTATTTATGAAAAAGTGTAATTATTATATTTCTTCGGTCATTTGGTGGGATTTTGTTTTCTGTTCCTTTTACTTTGTTCCTGAGTTTCTGGGGCAAGGTAGGGAATGTTGATCTTGGTAGAAGAAAACTAAGACATTAATTAAATGACACAATATTCTCTCTCTCCACCTCCCTCCCTCCCTCCCTCTCTCTCTCTCTCTCTCTCTCTCTCTCTCTCTTTTCTCTCTCTTTCTCTCTCTTTCTGCCACAACTAGACATTCTGCTCACAAGAAAAGGAAGAACAGAAGATACCACTTAAGTCTTGCTGAGGAAATTACAGGAACCAAGAAGATCCTCTCTGCCTGAATTAAAAGAAAGTATTGAATCTCTGCTTGTTTTGCTTATAAAAAGTGAAGTTGCCTGTATCAATATTCCAGGAAGAAAATGACAGAGGAATAACAAGGTTTTTGGTTGCTAGGTTTTTTTTCTTATTTCATTTTGCCTGCTTATTAGTCTACAGAGATTACAATAGAACATAACGTTATTTTTCCAGTTTTTAGTATTTTTGAATATGTTTTACACTCTGAATAAATTTTTTACACTAGATATAGGACTTCATTATGATCATTCTTGGAAAAACTATAATTTTTTTTAGTTTGCTTCCCATTTTTTTCAGATACAAAGATGTTTTCCTTTGTAAAGATCTCTTTACAAAGATCTTTAAGCCACAGACACACCTATAGAACCAGTTTTATATTGCATATCCAAATGTGAAAGATGTCTTGGAAGAGAAATTATTTTTCTGTGGGACAGAGTGGTGTGCAAGACATGTTTACTCCACGAAATACAACATCTATAGCACCAAGTAAAGGTCTCAGCAATGAGCCAGGACAAAATAGCTGCTTCCTGAATAGTGCATTACAGGTAAGAAATCTGAAATAATAATGTGCCTATCTTTTATATAAAAAACGTTCTAATGTTTTAAAAGCATACTATAAACTTATCTTCTCTTAATCTAGTTTTCAGATTCTCTGGCATAGTATATAGCATACATATATTCAATATGGATATAAGATATTTAGTATCTTGGATTTGAGTCCTTGTGTTAGTATTTTGCTTTCATTTTTAAAATAACAAGGTTGGTATTATACCTTTCCTGTGACCATTTTTCAGAATATATCAGACAACAAAATTGTTTTCCTGCTTTCTTGGTATTGCCACAATAGTATATTAAGCACAACTACAACCATGAATGCTTCATTTGAATGAATTTTTGACAGGTTATTGGAGTCCTCTTAATTTCTTTGCATATGAAAATAAATAAGAGACATGAAGTTTTGATGTAAACTTTTGTGAATAAAGCTGACAGGTGGATAAAAGAGACACTTACTTTAAAAACCTTTTATTTAGTAAGAATATTTTCATTCATTATAAAAAATGTTTTTATTCAGTAGTAAAAGAGGGCAAGAAATGTTCTGAAGAGTTTTAACATCCTATATAGCTTGTTCGGCTTTAAGAGGATATAGGGGAAAGTACATCATCAGAAAATAAGAAAATGTCAGAAAATCTAAAAGACTAAAGTCATAATTTTAGAGTTCCTAAAAACACTGCCACATACACAAGATTTGTAGACTGGAGGCAGCTACTGAACAAATCAGAGCATATATCCTGGATATTTTACTGTATATCTCATAATGTAACACTGTAAAGTAAGATAGTCTGGTCGATATGTTGTAATCAGCTTCTTGTAAATCATAGCATAGGGAATAAAGTTGAGAAACAGGATGGGAGCCCACAAGGAAGAAGTGGAAACATGCATCCACTTGGCAAAAGACAAACATTGTGATAGAACTAAAACGTGAGAATTCCTAGAACTTGACAAGCAACACAGAGTAGGCCCTAATTGTTGCATCAGGAATTTCGTTTTTGTTCTATCCTGAATCTAGCATTAATGCTAGAATTATTTCAACAGTGCAAGAGGAGTTCTGATCAGATGGAATGCTTATATTTTATAGGCAGAGCGTCTCAGTGTTACACATATTAGTATTTCCTATTTTTATTTTTATAATTCTAGCATATGGAAGCTTTAACTATAAGTATTATAGCTAGAATGTTAAGCATTACAGCTGATAAGTGTTTTCAACAAAAAAATACAAAAAATTATTTAATGAACAATGAATAAAGGAAGATATTTAAACCCTCTTCTCTCTACGTTTAATATAGAAGTATAATTTTCAATAAAATATAAACAGCTAATAATAATTAATAGTGCAATTAAAATGAGAGTTTTTATCTAAGTCCTAAAGCTATATATAAAATCATTTGATTTATATATATAGTTCATTTGGAGCAAAGGGCTTCAGAATGTATGTCTGTAATATACTGTAAAGAATATCTCATTTAAGTCCCTTTTGCTCTTCAGATTAGTCTCTTGCAATAATAGCATTTTCCTGTAAATACTCATAACAAATTAGGTATAAGACTTGGTAGATCAATATGACTTTTACTGTCATAACATTAATAAAGGTAATTTGTATAGTTTACATACCACTTACACTAAAATTAATTGACCACTTTGCTTTTTATTCAACATTAAACTTAAAGCAGAGATTTTATTATTTTTTTTATTTTTTATTATTATAACATAAAATAACATTACAAGACATACATTTATATATATACTCTCTTTATTTATTTGTTATTTACAGCTATTTTGTTAAGTATTTACATTTTCTCCTTTTTCTCTCTATATTATTCCAGTTTCTTCTTGTCCCCTCTCTTTTAATTACAGTGTATTTATTAAGACCCTATTAACTTTATATTTTCTATACATTGACATATTCATTCTTTCCTTTTTTACATTTCACCCCTATTTTTCTTCTCCGTTATTCCTATTCCTATTCTCCAGCCACTTGTACCATTTGTGCCAGATTATATAATATTCTGTATCCTCTTTTTCTTTAAGCTCTTTTGTTAATTTATCCATCTTGGCACACTCTAAGATTTTTTTTATCAACTCTTCTTCTGTTGGTATATTTTCTTTTTTTTTATTATTAAAAGTTTTATAAAAGATACAAACATTTTCCCCCCCTCCCAGCCCCCCTCCCTCAGCCAGTCCCGCCCTCTTACCCATCCCCCCACCCCTTTCCCCCAGCCCTCTCTCCCCCCCTGAACTTCCCAGGACAAGCACAGGGTATTACATTCACAAACGTAGGATTAGAATATGCTAACATATGTTAGTTTAAAGTTTTCCTTAGATCTTTAACTCCATGTATCTCAAACCATTATAAACGTAAACTATAAGCTACAATTTAATTTAAATACTTCATTCATAAACTATTTGAAGTTGCTTAGTCCGATACTTGTTCTGAATATAGTCAATCCATCTTCTCCATTCCAATATATATCTTTCGTTTGAAAAGTCTTTCAAATATGCAGAGATTTCTGCCATTTCTGCCAGATGCACAACTTTTAACGTCCATTACTTGATGGTGGGTACATCTTCCTTCTTCCAGTACTGTGCTACTAATAACCTAGCTGCTGTTATTAAATTTAATATCAATTTAGTTTCTATTACCGTACAATCCATAACTATATCCAGCAAGAAAAATTGTGGCGTAAATTTAATCTTTTTCTTTAAAATATTTTGAATAATCCACCATATCTTTATCCAAAAGGCCTTAATTTTCTTACATGTCCACCATATATGGTAATACGTAGCATCCTGACACTCATATCTCCAACACTTAGGTTGCAAATTTGAATACATACATGCTAGTTTTTTTGGATCTAGATGCCATCTATAGAACATTTTGTAAAAATTCTCTTTTAAATTTTGGGCTTGTGTAAATTTTACATTTCTGACCCATATCTTTTCCCACGTTTCCATCGTTATTACTTCTATATTTTGTGCCCATTTTATCATACAATCCTTAACTAGCTCCGTTTCAGAATCTATTTCCACTAATGCATTATACAACCTTTTTATGTGCATTTGGCTTTTATCTCTTATTTGTTTTATCAAATTCTCATCCTGTTGCAAAATACAATTTTTTTGATCTTCTCTCCATCTGGTCTGGAGCTGACCATATTGAAACCATGTTTTAATTACTCTTTCTTCCTTTAATTGTTGAATAGATTTTAATTGAAATCTATTTCTCTCCTTATACAAAAGTTCCTTGTATGTATTCTCATGATGTTTTTGTTCTACACTTATATTCTCTATCGCGTGTCTGGGTATAGTCCAAATTGTTAACTTATCGTTTAATTTGTATTGATATTTTTTCCAGACTCGCAATAAAGCACTTCTTAATATGTGACTTTTAAAAGTCGTGTCCACTTTTTTATCATATAATAAATAGGCATGCCAGCCGTAGACCAGCCCATATCCCTCTAAGTTTAATATCCTTTCCTCCGTTAAATTCATTCAGTCGCTAATTGCCGTTAGGGCAGCTGCGTCATAGTACAATCCCAAATTAGGCATTTTAAGACCTCCCCTTTCTCGGGAATCTTGCATTATTCTCTGCTTTACATGTGGCTTCTTTCCTGCCCAAACAAAACTATTTATACCCTTTTGCCACTGCTTCAAATTTTGATCTTTCTTAAGTATGAGGATCATTTGAAAAAGAAATAAAAACCTTGGTAAAACATTCATCTTGACTGCGGCTATCCTTCCCAACAAGGATAGTTGTAATTTTTTCCAACTTTCCATCTCTTATCTGTATTTTTTGCCACAATGGTTCATAATTACACTGGTATAATTTCATATTCGTAGACAGGATATTAACCCCTAAATATTTAACCTTCTTTACTACTTCAAATCCTGTTACCATTTCCATCTCTTCTTTCTGATTTCTAGTCATATTTTTAGCTATTATCTTTGTTTTGGCTGCATTTATTTTAAAACCAGATACTTGTCCATACACCTTGATTATGTCCATCAAAACCCTGATTGACTGTGCTGGTTGGGTCAAAGTGACAACCAGGTCATCTGCAAATGCTCACAATTTGTAATCATACGGTCTAATTTTAATTCCCTTTATTTCATCTGACCCACGTATTTTATTCAGCAATATTTCCATTGACAAAATAAACAATAATGGCGACAAAGGATAACCTTGCCTTGTTCCTTTTTCTATATTAAAATTTTCAGTTAAGCCACCATTAATTACTATTTGCGCTGTTTGTTTCTGATATATTGCCTTGATAGATTGTATAAAATACTCCCCAAATTGCATCTTTTCCGTTAATTTCAATAAAAATTGCCAATTCAGTCGATCAAATGCTTTCTCTGCATCGAGAAATATTAGCACTGCAGGGACCTGGTTGTTTCTCCCCAAATATTCTAGTATATTAACAATATGTCTTACATTACTTTTCATTTGTCTCCCAGTTATAAAACCTGTTTGATCATGATGTATCATTTGTTGCATAACTATCATTAGTCTATTGGCTAACACTTTAGCAAAAATCTTATAATCTGTATTTAGAAGCGATATAGGTCTATAATTTTTTGGGTCTGTATGATCTTGACCCTCTTTTTTTTTAAATTTTGATTTATATGCCACCCTTCTCCGGAGACTCAAGGCGGCTTACAATGCGTTAAGCAATAGCCTTCATACTTTTGTATATTTATACAAAGTCAGCTTATTGCCCCCATAATCTGGGTCCTCATTTTACCTACCTTAGAAAGGATGGAAGGCTGAGTCAATCTTGTGCCTGGTGGGATTTGAACTTGCAGTAATTGCAGGCAGCAGATGTTAAGTGGATGTTAATGACTGCCTTAGTGTCAGCAAGTTAAGTTGCATTTTTTCATCGCTGCCATATCAAAGAGAAAAAGGAAAAAAAACCCGGAGCGAGCAGTACAGTTTGAAATTTAGTGCTTGGCATTTGAAATATTGTCCTTCTCCCCCTCCCTTAATAGATAGGGTTACCCAGGTGATGAAGGGAGGGGGACATTCCTGTGATCTGAAGTAGTGGGCAGAAGAGACTGACTTGGAAGATGGCCAATGGGCATTGAGATATTGTGAGGCAGAAGGGGAGGGGTTTGGTTTCGGAGAATCAGTTTTGGCTGCATATGAGTTTAGGTAGGATCGTAAATTCTTTAATAAATGAGAGATTCATCAAAGACTTTGTGTTTGAGAATGAAATTTATTTGAGATTACGCCGAATCCTGACACTTAGTCTACTGAGCCACCAGAGCTCTTTTGGAATTAAAGAAATGAAAGCTGTCTTCCAAGATGGGGGTACCTCACCTCCCTGTTGTATATTGTTAAATAACTCCTTCAGTGGTTCCAGCATATCCTCCTGTAAGTTTTTATAATAAACAGCCATCAAACCATCTGTCCCAGGAGCTTTACCCACTTTCAGTTGTTTTATTGCAGAAAAAAATCTCCTCAGAAGTTATTAACTGGTTTAAACTATCCCTCTGCTCTTGTGAAATTATATAAGTATTCTCATTCTGTAAATATCTATCTATATCTATATCTTGAATTTTATCAGCAACATACAATCTTGAATAAAACTCTAAAAAGGATTTCTTAATCAGCTCTTGCTGATAAATCTCTTTCCCTTTAAATTTTATTTTCTCTATTATCCTTGATTTCTGTTTTTTTCTTAAGAAATAAGCTAGCCACCTACATGGTTTATTAGCATTACAAAACGTGTTATGTTTAGCATATTGTAAATTAGTTGCCACTTGGTCTGCTATCCACATATTAAATTGCCCTTTAAGTAAATTAATTACCTCTTTAATCTTCTTATCCTCTGGGTTCATTATCAAAGCTTGTTCTTTTTTCTTTATCTCTTCTTCTAATGCTTTCCTTCCCCCCCCCGCTTCTTTCTACATTTATTATTCAGATATATCAAAATACCTCGCATATATGCTTTACTCGCATCCCACACCATTTCTATAGGCGTACCCTTTTTCATATTTATAACAAAAAATTCTTTCATGAACTTTTTACATTCCTTTACATTTTCTTCATATCTAAACAAATTTTCATTTAACCTCCAAGACCTCTTGGATCCCTTTCCATACTCCAATTCCACCCAAACTGGACTATGATCTGTTAGTGTTCTTGAACAAATCTTTGTATTCTTCACCCTAGGAAAAAGATCATTAGTGATTAAAATAAAATCAATCCTTGAGAAGGATTGGTGTCTATCAGAAAAGAAGGTAAAATCTTTTTCGATTGGGTTTCTTTCATGCCAAATATCCTTCAACTCCCAATCCTCCATCATGTCAAAAAAGAACCTTGGCAGTCTTGCTCTTGTTAAAAAATTTTGCTTGGGTCCCTTCTTATCTTTTTTAATATCTAAGACTCCATTCCAGTCCCCAAGTAAAATACATGTTTTATAATTCCACTGTGTCAACTTTGAGTGTAGCAATTTATAAAAATTTTCCTGTTGTTGATTCGGCGCATAAACTCCAATTAGAAGTAATTTTTCTCCTTTCACCAAAAGTTCAATTGCTAAGAATCTTCCTTGATCATTACTTCAATTAATTTTGCAATTAAATCGCTTTTCAAATATATAACTATACTATTTTTCTTCTCTGGTGCTGCTGCCACGTAGTGTGTACCTAATCTTGCATTTAATAAATATTTTTGATCTTGTATTCTAATGTGAGTCTCTTGCAAGCAAATCACATCATTTTTAAATTGTTTAAGATAATGAAATACTTTCCTCCTCTTCTGTGGTGAATTCAAGCCATTAACATTCCAGGTTAGGAATCTAGTTCTCATCCTTAAATCTCTGAAGCATTTGCTGATGGGTCTTGTTTCATTTGACCTTTGGGTCTGGCTCCTCCCACAGCTTCTGTCTTTGTAGTTTCTCGAGTTGCCATCTGCAATTGTTGCAATCTAAGGTCTTCCTTACGTTTAGCTGTTGCAGCTCTGGTCTGTCTTTGATCCTTTGGCTCATCTGTTATATCAATTAAATCCATCTGTATTTGTAGAAGGTCTTCTTGACTGGTCAAAACTCCCCCCTGAGCTACTGCCAGCAATTCTTCTCTTTCTCCTTTGCTTGCCCCCACTTCATCCTTCTTTCTTTTAGCTTCTGGTGATTTTGATGGTCCAGCCTTTAGCACATTGGCATAAAAATCTCTTGCTTTCCATATTGTGTTAAGCCGATATCTTTCTCCAGAGTAGTTGACCACTAATCCGGCTGGCACTTCCCATCTGTACTGTATCTGGCGGTTTCTCAGTTCATACACCAGAAAGGAATACTCCCTTCTGGCCCTCAACATTTTTGGGGGAATTTCCTTCATTGTCATAACCTCCTGACCTTCTACTTGGAACTTGTTTTTAAAGGTAGCTTGTAAAATTTCATTACGTAATCTCCTTGTAGTAAAATATATTACAATGTCCCTTGGTAGGTGTTTCTGTCTGGCCACCCATGAATTGACGCGATATATCTTGTGTATCTGCCAGCCAAGGTCGACTTTCTGCTCCCCCAACACCTGCGCCAATGCCTCTGACATCATCTCTTTCAGATTCTCTTGTTTATTCTCTTTCACCCCTCTTATTCTTAGGGCAAATTCCATATCTCTGTATTGCATCATTGTAACATCAGCTTCAGCCCTTTCAATTTTTTCCTGGGCTACCTCCAATTTCTTCTCCAGAATTTCATTAGATTGTTTTATCTCATCTACCTTGTCATCCAAAATTTCAATATGACCTGCCAGACCTTGAAATGCCAAAAGTATATCTTCCCTAATTTCCTGATTCCGAATTGAAATCTCCTTTGAAACTGATTGTATCTTCTCATCAATCACAGTAGCAAGTTTATCCTGTGTTCCCTTTAAAGCTTCTTGTAACATTTCTAACGTTAAAATCTGTGGCTCTGTTGGGGGAATAAGAACTTGCAATCTCGAGGTATGGGCTGGAGAGCTGCCAGCACTCCCAGACCCTTTAGTAGGGACAGTCTTTACTGATTTTGAAGCCATTTTCCGGTGTGGGTTACTTTCCCCCTCCCTTTTCCTGTCTTGCAGCCTCTTTATTTTTGCCTACCAGCAGCCAAAAGAAAAGTTTCCACAAAATCAGAAAATCTTTTTCTATTTATCTTAAATTAGTATTTTTAACAGTCCTCCTCCTTCTTTAACAAATTTACTTTCCAACAAAGACTAGAGGCTTTAAACGGGACTTTCCCTTAATTTTCACTTTCCACACCCTTTCAAGCCTCAATCGCCATTTTGTTTCCACTTTCTTTGATTAGTACTTCCGAAGGAGGCAATACACTTTGGAGTTAAGTCAAAAATACTTGCAGTCTTGTCTCTCCTGGCTTGTCCCGCCTGCAGCAATTTAAAGTATCCAATTCAGTCCTTAATTGCAGAAGTGGTCGCGGTGTCTTGCTCTGTATCCACAGAGATGTCCCTGGGTCCAGAGCTGCTTGGCAGGTTTCTAGGGAGCTCTCGTCCTTTATGCCCCAGAGTTTTCTCTGGGGCGCTTGGGGAGCTCTACCTCCGCCTGCCTGCTCTTCCCTCTCCCCTTTGCCCGGGGAGAGATTTTTCAAGCCACCAGACAGCGCTTTTCTGCCGTTCTGCCGGCTTTTACGGAGCCAAGGAGCGGGCGCCCATGAACGGGCGTCTGCAACGCAACGCGGCGCCACCAGACATCCAGTATATTTTCTTTTTTCCAATTTTATGTGTATACTATATGGGCAGCTGTTACGATATGTAAGATCAAATATTTTATTTCCTTGGTGTATTTTTCTGTAAATGTCCCTAATAAGAATGTCTCTGGTTTTTCACTCATAGGTTGTTATATTATTTTCTCTAGCCATTATTTAATTTTAGCCCAGAACTTCTTTGCAGCTGGACATGTCCACCAGAGGTGGTAGTATGTTCCGTAGCTCTTTTTACATTTCCAACACATTGGAGATTTACTTGGAAGCATCTTTGCAAGTCTAGCCAGGGATAGATGCCATCTATGAAACATCTTCAACTGGTTTTCTTTGTATGCTGTGGACATTGTTAGTTTTGTATTTATTTGCCACATTTTTTGCCATTTCTCCAATTCTATTGTGTGATTAAAGTTTTTTACCTATTTAATCGTATCCTTAACTATTTCTTCTTCCATTTTATATCGCAGCAAAAATTTGTATATTCTACTGATTAATTTCTCCTCCGTCCCTTGTATAATTTTGTCCAATTCATTTTGTTCAGTGTGTATCACATTTAATTTTGTGTCTTCTTTATATTTTGACCGAATTTGCGTATATGTCCATCAATCAATTTCTCTATTTAGATCTTGTTCCAATTCCTGTTTTGTTTTCAGACTTCCTTGTTCTTTTAATATATCTCTATATCTTATTATCTTGTCCCACTCAGTTAAATTTGGATGCTTTAATGTTTCTGTAGGTGAAATCCAAATTGATATTTTTGTGTGTTGTTTTTTAATCTTGATCCAAATTTGTAGCAATGCATTCCTTAGTATGTGTCTTCTAAAGTAACCATGTATTTTATATTTTTCACCCCAAAGGAATGCATGCCATCCCACTTGCAGATATTTTAAGTATACAGTTGATCTTAAATGATAAATTGACCAAAGTTCAATCAAACTTGTGACTTTTTAAAAAAAAGATTACATTAATTAAAAATCACATATCAAATTATCCACATTATTTGTGAAGCATTTTTTTCTTTTCCATAACTAACTTTGTTTTCCTTTAATAAATAATCATTACTTCATATTCATACTTTCATAATTATGTCTTATGAAATATATCCATTTGTCTGTGGTTTGCCTTTTTAAATAAGTAGCTAATGTAGATACTAATCAAATCCTGCTGTATGGATACTACCCTGCTTGAAAAGAGGAGGTATATTTAGAACTTTTTAGTTATTATGTAGCTCAGACCAAGTCATGAGAAAATTACTGATATTTCATTATTTTGGTCCCAACCTGCTTAGGGCTTTAAAATCATAAGAACCCCTGTTTCCCTGAAAATAAGACCTATCCCAAAAATAAGCCCTAGCATGTTTTTACGCATGCACCTAATATAAGCCTTATGCCCAGTGGGGATGGTGCATTGATTGGACCAAGTGATGGACATGTGGGTGCAGGGGAAGGGACTTGGACTTTCTTTTGGGTGGGGAAAACCTGGAAGCTTTCAGATTCGGGTTTTCCCAGATGTGCCAATATGACATCTCTAATAAAATGAAACTTTGAGGCACTTCTAGCCTCGGAGTTTTCTTTTGTTGGGGTGTTACTTGAAACTCTGACAAGTGGACCTACATAGGAAAAAATAAGACATCCCCAAAAATAAGCCCTAGTGCTTATTTCAGAGCCCAAAAGAAAATAAGACCAGGTCTTATTTTCTGGGAAACACAGGTATTTTGAACTATTCCTAAGAATACACTGCTGACCAATATATTTGAAATGGGAAAGCTGTTATATGCTCTGTTTTCCTAGCAACTACTCAAAATTCTGGCTGCCATATTTTAGATAATTTCTAATTTTTGGAGGATCTTCTGAAATACAGTGTGTTAATCTAATTGAAAGGTGACACTTGAGGATAGACTAAAGATAGGGTATGTGTGCATACTGCTGTTCATTTTTCCTAGGAGTTTAACATCATAGGAAACATTATTTTCTGCCTTCCCAGTAACCCAGATAGGAGACATGACTGGATGAACTAATTCTACATTATTATAAGGCTGTATTAACAGGATTTTGCAAGTGTGGCAGCAGAAAAGGTCCTGCCACACTGTTAATTACTTAATCCATTAGGGCAGATCCTTCCTAAATTTCTTTTTCCAACCATTAAGCCACTGGGTCTCCTGCCTCTCTTGTCTGATTGTTTCCTAGGCAGCATTGCTTCCCCCTTCCCCCAAAGTCATTCACACATTCCATTACAATTATTCATAGAGACCTACCCAAAGTAGTATTTTGAAACAACCTGACAAATAGAATATACAAGTAGATCATGATAAAGCATTGTCTTCTCAATCTACCCCTCAAGATAATATTTTTATCAGTAGCATTGAAACTGGTCCTCCAGTTGGAGGACCAATGAGGTCATACTCTCAAACACCACTAACTATTCTAGATATAAACCATCTGCCAGACTGAAACCTGAATCAGGACTGAAACATATTCAGTTACCTATTTTAATTCAAATCTTTTGGAGCTGTGATGCCACTATTTAATTTACTTTATCCAAAAGAGAGAGAATGATGAGCCAACTGTTAACTTAGTTTTGTCCCTGGTTGTCATGGAGGCAGTGAGGTCCTGAGTCATATCAGTTTTAGGGCTGTTTCAGTCCTGGTAGGAAGGCTGTCTGACAGCAGGGTGTACTGGACAACATCTCTAGTTCTCTGTCTTGTTCCATACTTCCCTGAAGAAGACAGGCATTCGAGACACTGGTGAATTTGTTGGTAAAGGAATTAAAGATTGTTTTGCCTGTACCTCTCAGTACCCAGTACTCAGTACCCAGTACCAA
This sequence comes from Ptyas mucosa, assembly GCA_012654045.1. Classification (NCBI taxonomy): domain Eukaryota; kingdom Metazoa; phylum Chordata; class Lepidosauria; order Squamata; family Colubridae; genus Ptyas; species Ptyas mucosa. Next base: position 24,834,353 of record WNWU01000021.1, read on the forward strand.
GTTGATATGGAGTTGTTAGAGAACATGAAATCTGAGTCTAGAGGTGTTGTAGACTGTACACTAGACTGTATATAGTGTACACTGTACACTATAGTGTACACTGTACATTATGTACAGTGATATATAGATTAACTTTGTTGTTCTGAATCAAATACTTCATTATATTTTTAAACTTGTTGCAATAAAACTCCCAGAGATCTACCAATTTGGAGAGGGGACCAAAATGTGATATGCATTAATATATTATTCTACTCTGGAATAGTTCATTTGCTACCTGACTCGGCCCACAGCAGTCCAATCAGCAATCATTTCTTCCCCTTTTCCAGTGCGCTGCTCTCACTATCCATCAATGGGTTAATGCTTCAGCCTTAGCTAATATAACTGAATGTCGCTTTAAAAAAAGACCTTCCCTTTCCCAGCTACCTAGCCACACCCCCTGGTCCCATGATACCCCAGTCTTCGCTCAGTTGTTAGCTAATACTGAAGTGTTTCTGAGAGCTCCTGGATTCTGGAGGTATTTTCCTGTTTCCCTTCTCTTTTAAGTTTCTTCTTGAATTTCTCTTCCTTCCCTTTCCTAGGGGCGATTAGGCATTTGCTTTATTTTTGAATATTTTTTCCTTTCGGGTCCTTTTTTTGACGGTTTTGGTGCTGCGCGTTGTGGCAGTGCTCGTCAGCTGGGCGGCGGGTTCAGGGCTTCGCGCCGCCCACGCAGCTTCTTTTAAACTCAACGCCACGCTTTTCAAACGGAGAAGCCGGCTTTATCAGGCAAGTGGAGCAAGTTCGGAGAGATTATCTCTGCTACGACGCCAAGCCTCCGGACTCGTGGGGGAGGCACAGAGTTACCGTGGGCGGCTGGAGGAATCTTATTGTTACCGCTACGCTACAGAAAGCCCCTTTGTAGCGGCACAAGAGCGCGGCATCTGGTAGGACCTTCGGGCTGCCAGTACAAGTCCGCCTCTCTTTTGGCAGCATCGAGCCGCGTGCCACGTGGCGCCCGCCATTTCGACGGACCTCTGGGCCGCCATTTTGGACGACTATACAAGCGACCAGCTGGCGAGACCTCCGGGCTCTCAGCAACGGTACCCGCTAGCCAGTTCATCGCAGCCCAGGGCACAGGCATGTCGGCCTCCCCATATTCCTCGGATCTAGAGCCGGAACTAACTCCACTACATAAGGTGGCTAAATCATCAAAAAAGAAGGCTAGCAAGTAGTCGGAGAATCTCAGCCACTCGGCTAAGCCAGATAAGACACCGGCTGCCCATGATAGGGATGCCCTAGGACGCCACAAGGTGCTGGAGCGGCAGTGCGAAAAGGCGCAAAGAGCATTATCCTCAGTCCTTGCCAGGGAACCAGGACCAGCTGAGTCCGTTCTCCCCATGCCAAGGGAGTCAGAGTCACTGATCACAAGCCCAGCCAGTCTGGCTCAAACCCCAGTGACACCAGCACTGCCTATCTCGGTTTCTCAATCAGCGGAACCCCCCCCCCGGTATCCCCAGTCGGGTCTGGCATACCAATAGCAAGCATGGGGCATCAAGGGGGGGGGGGGGGTCACAGCATGCACAGCCGGATTTCCAGGCCATGCTTTCGGCAGCTTTTTCATTCTTCTTAGCTGCAAATTGGCAACAGGCATCGCAATCGCCTCCGGTTCCCTTCCCGGCCCAGGGAAGACACCACCACTTGCTGCCCCAAAATCATCCTCACCAAGATCAAGTATTCTCCTCAGAGGAGTCTGATCAAGCAGAAGAGGGACCAGCAGAGGTGGAATTCTCGGAGGATGAGGGGCTGACTCCAGATATGCCCACTTTCACGGGCCTATTCCGACCGGTGCTGTTCAAGTCACTCCTCCACAAAGCTCGTCTCACGACAAATTTGGGATTGCCGGGCGAGGCTAGAGCAACCTCACCTGCTACAGCGGGGCCCCACAATGCCCTTTTCAAGTCTTCCAAACCTGAGAAGGACTGCATTCCCTGCCCACAATTATTCTCTGATGTAATCCAGAACGCCTGGGGGCAACCGGCTTCCCTAACTACACCTAGTAGCCTGGAGAAGAAACTGTACAGCTCGGCCCCGGAGCTAGAGGACCTACTCACCCTCCCAACAGTAGACCAGCTGGTAGCCGCTCTCTCATCTCCATCAGTCATCTCCACGGAGGCGCTGGATGGACTCAAGGCTGAGGACAAAAGGACGGAGTGGGCCTTTCACAAAGCTCACCAGGTGGTGGCCTGGGCGATCAGAACTTCCACAGCCACGTCCTTTTTCAATAGAGCGGCCCTCATCTGGCTTTGACAGGTGCAGGAAAGACTTCCTCCAGAGGACACCAGGCTACAGCAAGATATAAATAAAATAATTGCTGCCACTGAGTATGCCTCAGATGCCTCCCTAAATTTAGCAAATTAGCATCAAGAGCCCTAGCCTCCACAGTCACGGCTAGGAGGTTGTTTTGGCTACGTCCCTGGAAGGCTGATTTAAAGGCCAAGTGGAAGCTGGCAGCAGCTCCATACAAGGCTCCTGATCTTTTTGGACCGTCCCTTGAACCCGTCTTAGTCGAAGACAAAGACAAAGACAAAAGGAAAGTGCTTCCTTCGTCCTTTCGCCGCCAGGAGCAGAGATACTCACCTTACCCTCAGCATCAGCCCTTTCGGCCAAGCTCAGGACCCAGGGGGTCCTTTCCACATCGCTCCAATTACCAAGGCGGCGACAGATCCCAGGACCGGCAACAGTTCCGGGACAGAGGCAGGAACCAACAGGTCAAACACCCTTTTCGTGGTGCCGGATTCAAGAACACCAGGAGGGGGAAGTGACTACAGGGCAAGGGGTCCCATAGGAGGAAGACTTCTCCACTTCCACCAACAATGGGCCCGCTTAACATCGGACTGGTGGGTAAGGCGCATGACTTCTTCCGGATTATCCATCGAATTCTCAGGGCCACCACCCCACCGCTTCGTGTGGTGTCCGATCCCTCAGTCCAACAAACTCCAAGGGTTGATGGAACAGGAACTGACCCACCTACTGGAGGTCAGAGCCATAGAACCAGTTCCACAGTGCCACCTAGGTTCGGGGTTTTACTCAAGTATTTTTCTGGTACCCAAGAACTCAGAGGGTTGGAGGACCATCTTAAACCTGAAGCAACTGAACCGGTGCGTACTATACCGCAGGTTCAAAATGCACTCGCTCAAATCCATCTTAGCGGGTGTGAGGCAGGGAGACTTTCTCCAGTCAGTGGACCTTCGAGAAGCCTATCTTCATGTCCCCATTCACCCGAACCACCGACAGTTTCTGAGGTTCAAATACGGGGGCCGGCACTTCCAGTACAGAGCAATGCCATTCGGCCTTTCCTCAGCACCCCGTACGTTTACCAAGTTGGTAACAGTGGTGGCAGTCAGCCTACGGGCCATTCCGGTACGAGTCCTCTGCTACTTAGACGACATTCTGATCCTCTCGTCGTCCCGCATCCAGGCGGTCAAAGACCTGGACTTGGTCCTGGAGACGTTCCAAAACCACGGCTTCACGATCAATTTCGAGAAAAGCTATCTACAACCATCCAATCAGATCCTCCATTTGGGGGCAGTGATAGATTCAACCAGGGGGCAGGTATTCCTGTCTCCAGACAAGGCCCAGAGCATTCAGGACCTGGTCCATTAAACTTTGACAAGGAGGAGGATTCCTCTGGCCCAATTATCATGTCTTCTCGGGAAGATGGTCTCTTGCTTCGATATTGTACCGTGGGCACGCAGACACTCGAGAGCACTCCAATGGTTCCTCCTGCCATTCCAGTGAGCGGGGAAAGCCAACTCGAAGCGCCTAGTCAAGCTCACGCCTCAAGTGAGACTTTCTCTCAGATGGTGGTCCTCCCCCTCTCTTCTCAAGGGCTCGGAATTCCTGGACCCAGACAGGCTGATCCTCACCACGGATGCGAGTCTCCGGGGGTGGGGAGCTAATCTTCACAATTTAGTGGCACAAGGCCAGTGGTCCAGAAACGAACAAGGCAACAGCATCAATCTGTTGGAACTCCGGGCGATCAGGTTAGCGCTACGCCATTTCCAGACAGCGGTCCAAGGCCAACATGTACTGCAAGTCTTAATGCCCTCTACCACAACTATCACACTCCGCAGCAAGTACTCTCCTCCATCTCTGCCAAATATATGGACGATGCTGTTGAAATGATACAAGAGGGAACCATAAATGCTTCACCCCCAGTTTGTTTTACAGTTACATAATCAAATATTATGCTTATCATCAATGCTTAAGCCCACACTCTCACAAAACACCACTATCAAATGTCAAATGCAAAAGAAATATGTCAACAAGAACTTTCTCTTTTTTTTTGTCAAGTAGGAGGCATTCTTGACTCTCCAGACAAATAGCCCCCAGCCAATCGGATGGTGGGCAGAAGCAATAGTGCTGCAGGGGCAGCATGTGATTACTGATGGGCGATTGCAGGGGCTGGGGGGGGGGGGCAGTGTGTGATGCAAGATTTTTTTTAAAAAAGTACTGCAGCTGCTCTGCAAATTTTGGGCCCTTGGAGGTTGGGCACCAGGACCTGAGGGAGCGGGAGTGGTGACAGGAGTAGCAGCTACCTGGACCACTGGGAGCTCCCAGACAGGCAAGATTGCCTGGGGGAGGGGAGGGAGGGGTGCTTCAAGGGTACTTCATAAAGACAGGTTGGCTCGCAACTCAGCTCCAATGAAAGAGGGGAGGAGGAGCAAGGCTGGCATGGCTTTTGGCGTTGCAGGTGGGCAGTTGGGGGGAGGGGCACAGCAGGCAAACAGCAAGGCCAGCACGGCTTCTCCGATTGCAGGGGGTGTGGGGGGGGGCTCATGGTAATGGCAAGTCTGACACGGCTCCTGGCGTTGCTGGGGGGGGGGGGTTACGGCAGGCTCTTACCCTTATCCTTGGTGTTACTTCCTTATTGCAAAGGCATGCCAATTTATTGTTAAAGTGCAGTAACATTAATTGAATAAATGCTGAGTATATACTGGTTGAAGGAGTAATTACAGTGGTGTTTAAAAGTTTGTATTCCTTTTGAATTTTCAATATTTTTTCATAAATATGACCTAAAACGTGATCTGTTCTCCACACAAATCCTAAAGCTAAAGAGAACCAAATTAAACATATGAGTCATAGAGATTAGCACATTCTGTTTCTTCTGCCATGATTCTCACTGCCTTGATTCGGTTTTTCTTAATTCTGCCCATTCAAGTGGTTCCTACTCATAAAATAAGAGATGATTTTTCTCCCTCTTTCCACCATTCACAGTTCAGGTTCCCCTTTTATGTCATCTCCATCTTCTACAAATTTTCCTCTTTACATTTTTTTCTGTTCTTACTAATTCAGCTACCTTGGTCTTTACTACTTCTGTAGCTTAAATAGGTAGAGTTGCCTCTCTTTCTATCCCTTTCCAGTCCAGTTCCTGCCCTTATGAACATTTCTGTCCTGTATAAGGGAAAGGACTGTTGCTGTTTCTTCTTGCCTGTATCATTGGCCCCATCTCACTTCACCTCTCTTCCGTTCATCCATCTTAATACATCGCAATATTTCTCATTTATTTATTTATTTTTAATAAACCTTTTATGTATAGATTGTAACATTTAAGTAAAGGGATTTTCTGATTTTTTTATATGCTCACAATAAAGATTACAAAATTATTCACTTTACATGAAAATATTTTTCTTAACAGTGAATTACTTAGAATGTATGTACCAGATGCTTTCAAATGTAGTTAGATTTTATTTTCTCAGATGTTACTAAAACCAGTTTTCTTCCCTAAAACATTCTGAAGAAAATTGATTAAAAGTAACAATACTTTGCTTTCTAGGTACTCTGGCATCTTGATATTTTTCGACGCAGTTTTCGACAACTTACAACACACAAATGCATGGGAGATTCCTGTATATTTTGTGCCCTCAAAGTAAGTGATAGAATGAATTCAATGAGAGTCAACAAATATATATCTATGTAACTATTAGAAGTATCTATATCTATAAAAAGAGTTCAATTTCATTACAAAAATACATTGATGTTATATTGATTTATAATTTTGTATTTATATGTATATTGCTTGTGCAGCATTTTCACTAGATTTGATGTCCGTTCCTCCAAGCATGTCAAGGGATTTTAGAAGGCTGGCATTCACTGGTATTTTCCCCTCCCCAAACATTAGCAAAAGCCTGAGCCTTTGGGGAGGGAAAACCATCAAGCTACACACCGTCCTTCCGAAAAGCTCAAAAGGCTGACTTTCACTAGCATTTTCATCAGATTTGAGATGTGTTCCTCCAACACACCTTCCTCCATTCATTTTCTGGGGATGCTGGCAGAGAAGATTGCAAATGGTGATCACATTATTGTGGGGCAGTTGTCACCAGCAGTGAAATCCACTTACCTTCACTACCGGTTAGGGAATGTGCATATGCATGTGCTATGCACTCATGCGCCTCTTCTGCGCATATGCAGAGCCTTCTGCACATATGCAGAGGGTAAAAAACGGGATGTAATGACGTCCCAGGGGGTGAGCAGAACCTCCCGCTGCTGGCACTACCAGTTCATGCGAGCTGAATAGATCCGGCCGGATTTTACTGCTGGTTGCCACAGGTTGTAATTGTGAAATAGGTTGCCAAGTATCTGAAATTCAACCACATTACCATAGGATGAGACCATTTACAACAGCCAAAGGTGCCTTACAGGCTGCACAGCACCTGCTCCAACACTATCATAAATGCGAATGCTCATAAAACAACCAGTTAAAACTCGAGGAGGAACCAAACAAATGTTCTCTAGAACATCCTTTATTAGAAAAGACTGGAGTGTTTTTTTATTTAGAAAATGATAGGTCATGGTAGGGGTAAATAAAATTCTGCTTGGAGAGAAAATACTTCAACAAAGTAAAATGGGAGTGTATTAAGATAGGCTGCCTTCTACATGTTAGTAGTAGTGTTAGTAGTAGTCAACTTTGTTTATTTGGAAAAGATAATGGGGAATAAGGTTATTTATGACTTACTTATAATGATTGTACATAATCTTCAGAATTAGAAAAAAATTATCTAGAATTATCATTTGTTGAAAAACATCAGTGGTGGGTTGCTACCGGTTCGGCCCGGTTCTACCAAATAGGTAGTAACTTTAGGAACTAGTTCTCCGAACCGGTAGTAACAGCAGCCAGGCCACACCCCCGAACCGGTCCCCCCGATTGCTGCTTGCTCGCCCACCTGACATGTCTGTCAGATGTAAGCTGACCGAATCAAAGAAGCCTCTCAGCCGCCTGGCTGCAGGGTGCCGAAAAGTCCTTCAGCCGGTGAGAAGAAAGCTGCGCATGCGCGAAGATGGCAGCAGCAACCAGAGGTCTTTCCGGTGCTGTGCGCCAGTGGCAGGGTGGAAAAGAAGCCTCTTGGCTTCCAAGTTCAGTAGCAGGCTCAATCCCTTCACAGGGTTGCTTTTCTCCGCGCCTGAGAAAGATCAAAAGGCGCGGAGCAGCCTTTAATGAGAAAGCCACCTAGACGAGGTAAAAGAAAACAAACCACTGAAGGAAGGAGCCCCCCAAAGCTGCTGCTGTTGCAGCCGCCCTCCCTCCCCACAGCTTGGAGCTCTTTGAGAGCCACTTTGCAAAAAGGTGCAAAGCCCTCTCAGAGAACGAAGCGGGCATGGCACACCCAGAGCTGCTGTTTCTTCGCAACAGCTGAAGGCAGAAGAGTTCACCCAGGAGCAACACCGGCGAGGAAGGCAGCCAGGTCAGAGGGAGGCATAGCCCAAGCTCTCTGGGACGAGTAAACAAGTGTGAAGAGGTGAAGGGGAGCAGACTCACCCCCCCTGTGTGTTGCACCCCCTCCCACCCTTCGCCACCAGCATCTCCTGAAGCTGCTGCCGTTGGAGCTGCAATGGACTGGGGCAGCCCGGTAGCCCTCTAAGCACTATGGGTGACAGAGGGAAACAGGTGCGTCTCTCTGCACAGAGCTTTCCGGATGAGACTTGGAAGAAAGCGCAGCTCATGACTGCTAAATTTCGCTCTGCTGCACCAAATGCTTTCCCATAAAGAGCAACGAAGGAAAGAAACAGCCGCTGACCTGGAGAACACGTGGACTGGAGCAGCTCTGTGTGCTCTCCACTGGCGGTTTCTTCCTCTTTGCTAGCGCAGCACAGCGAAATGTAACAACCATGAGCTGCGCTTTGCTCCAAGTCTCATCTGAAAGGCTCTGTGCAGAGACAAGCACTTGTTTCCCTCTGCCACCCACAGCGCTTAGAGGAAAGCATGGCTCATGGCTGCTAAACCACCTCTGGTGTCTTCCCCTTCGCTCGTGCAGCACAGCGAAATGTAGCAACCATGAGCTGCGCCTCTAAGTCAAATCCGGAAAGATATGGCTGGGGAGGGGTGCCTCCATCTGCCGGTTCAGGGCAGTGGGGCTCAGCTGCAGCCCAGACGAGCCGAGGACCTGTGGAGAGCCTCCTGTGTGTTGCACCCCCTCCCAGCCTTCATCTGCGCCTCCGTGTCGCCAGAGTCTCCTGAATCCTCTGCCGTTGGAGCCGCGACAGGGATGGGGGCAGCCCAGTAAGCTGGGGGCCCAAAACGGCACAGAAGCATGGTGTGAAGGCTGGGAGGGGGGTGCAACATGTGGGAGGCTCCCTGCAGTTCCTCGGCTCGTCTGGGCTGCAGCTGAATCCGGTGCCCTGAGCCAGCGGAGTGGGTTGCAACCATGGGGAAGGGCCGTCAGAGGTGAGAAGGGGCACTTTTCGGTCAGGAAGGGCAATGGAGGGAAAGCCGAGACAACTACCGCCATCCCATCGCATCCCGACCTGGATATGCGGCCGGAGTATCAAAAAAAGTGTCAAAAAGTCCCAAAAATTTTAGCCATCTTTTCAGTGGATGTGGCTTGGGGAGGAGGTCATGTGATTGAGTGTGTGAGTGATGTCACATTGGCCACGCCCAATCAGTCACACCCCTCACCTAGTCACACTCACAGAACCAGTAGTAAAAAAATTTAGAACCCACCACTGGGAACATGGATGGGTGAATAATGTAGTATCCAGATTCTTTTCACAGATACAGGTAGTCCTCAAGTTACAACCGTAATAGAGCCTGCCCATTGCAGTCATAAATTGTAACAGTCACAAAGGAGATCAGTCATGACTGAATTTACAACCTTTCTTGCAGCAGTCATTTAAATGAACACTGTGGTCATAAGCAACTGCTGCAGTCATTAAGAGAATGCAATAGTCATTAACCAAACCAATTGTTGCTATGTGGCTGGTTTTGCCAAAAACTGGAAATAATTGTCAGTTTTCAGCAAAACCACTTTAAAATGTTTTCATATGTTCATGGGATGATGCAAAAGGCCATGAATTCAGCTGGTTATCAAGCGCCAAAAATACAATCATATGACCCTGGGGCCACTTTCAGAACTTTGAATCTGTGTCAAGTAGTATGCATCAGAACTCCAGTCATAAGTTGAGGAATACCTGTGCATGGCTGACCAATCTTTTCTTGAAAATTTCTGGTGATACTCACTAGTTCATGAGGCAGGCTTTCACAATGAGGATATTCCCCTTGTTGAATCTTTTCTCATTAGTTCTCTGCTTCCAGTTAGCCATTTGCCCAGGTTGCTGTAATGATTCCTGCACTGGAAAAGGGATTGGACTATATGGAAGGTCCTTCCCAACCCTCAGATTCCACGTGTAATTTATGAGGAAATAAAAAACTGGAGTAAATACTGCTTTGTTTTTATCTGTCAGTGCTCTTTTGTTTAACTTTTAGAGTTTTCTGAGAGTTGTGATCTCTTACAGAAAGCCTGTTTTGAGTGAAAATGTTTCCTTAGTCTTTCAAGTAGTTTATAAAAGCTGACATTTAAAGGCAGTTAATTTAAGATAATTATTGTTTTATATTTTTGTAACTTGCTTTCAAATTATAAAAAAAACTTGAGAACCCATAAGTGAAAAAATATTTTCTCCTTCAGTCCCCCACTCTCCTTGTTGTTAATCAGTATATAAAGTGGTAGTTCTTATATGTGCAAATGTTATTTATATTTTGAATATCTAATTCCTCAATATTAATCTTACACTCTCCAATGGTTGTCTTACTTATATTACTTACTTATATGCATGTACCCATACTAGTTTCAGTCCACAACTTGCCATAACCATAACTTGTTAGTTATTCAGATAAAGTGTGCTTGCATTATACTGTCATCTGAGTTATAACATTGCCAATAAACAAAGACATGAATTTTCGTTCTTTATTTAAGTCAATGCTCTTAATGACTGTAGGAGCTCATAATAAGTTTTTTATCTGTTCCCATGTTGACATCTGTTGAGCATAATCCTTGCATTTTTTTTACCAAACTGATGAATAAAATTTATTGGAAGCTTGTTTATTTTTGCTCATGGAATGGGTAGGGGAAAACCTTCCAGTGGAACAAAACAAGTCACAAAGAATTTGTTTGCTTTTAGGGACTGTGGTGCCAGGATGTAGGACAGGGGATGTTTTGTTGTGGCTAGAGAAGAATGAAGACTCCATTTGTAGATTCTAATAGTGCCTCTGTCTTACAGGATTTTCATATGACAAAAGATGGAAGAATTAATTTTCAGGATTGAAAGTTTGCTTTCTGAGATGAAAAATAAGATTCTTAGTGTTTAGTCTGATAAAGAACAAAAAAATACTGTTTCTGTTTTGGTAAAAAACCCATAGCCATTTTACAATATAAGAACTAGAAGAGATACACTTTGTAATTTTTTCCCTCTTATACACCATTTCTGATTCACATATTACATGCTTAAATCATTAAAAATACTAGCTACATACAAACGTGAACCATATTGTCCACTTATGGAACATAATTGTATGAAGTACTCCTTAGTAATTTGGGTTACTGAATTAATAAATAGGCTTCCCTTTGGCCAAAAGCCTCATAAATTCTTCTATTTCTTTCTGTTACTTAAATCCTATTAGTTATCTTTTATCAATGTTGCTATCAGCTATCTGTGTTGATAAAATAAATTTATTTTCTTGAGAAAAGCCAAATAAAAATACTACTGATATATAATTATAGTATTGTCTTGAGTCTATAGTTAAGACATTTACAAAATAATATAAAGTGCATGGGGAGTGGGAGGACAGCAATGTCTATGGACAGATTAATTTAGATATTCATGAAAACATCAAAGTCAGTCCATTTCATAAAAATCTACACCAGTATCTAACAATCTGAAAACAAGATGCTACATTCCTATGGAATAAATTAGACAATAGCTCCTGGCTGACAAACACACTTATTCATCCACACAAATATGGAATACATAAATTATAAAGACCTGCACAAATGCATATACAGAAGGTCTGAAGCTTTAAATCAAGGCTGAATTAATAATGTAAATATTGGAAGTAGTGCATTAGAAGAGAAGTTTGAAAAAAGTATGGAATGTTGAAAATTTGTTTGGATTTAAGCAAGAACAGAAATGGAAGCTCAACCACAAGCTGGTATAGTAGTACAACCGTTAAATAATCAGGCTATGAACCAAGGACCAGGGGATCTGGCACACATTTGGAATAGAAATTGCTTTTTTAAAAATTATTATTCCCTCATGAATGTCTTATTATGAGTATCAGCCATCGGGTTCCTGGCCAACAAGTGGGAAAACAAAATGTGTTTGTCCAAAAGGTCAAAAACAGCTGAAAAATCTAGGTGATTGGAGCGTCAAAAATTTGGAAAATACCAAAGGTGACAATGCTAGCTTGTCACATGGCTCCCCTGCAAACAACAGAAAGCAACCCTTCCCCACTCATCCCAAGCAATGGTGACAATGGTAGCAAGGCTGAGCCTAAAGTAAGATCCAGGCTCAACTTCAGACCTACCGTCACAGCTGCCGTTAAAAAAAGCCACCTCACATAATTCAAGGCACATGAGCCTTTGTGGAACGGTATGATTGCCCCTCTGGCTCACCACTCCCCAGGGTTTACCATGTACTGCTTACTTTCAGGCCACATTCTCTTTCTGTTGACAGGTCCCTGTGGCCTCTCTGAGATTGTTCCCAATTGCACAAGGCCTTTGTTCTTGAAGCAGCTTCAAAGAATACTCTTCCACAGGCTCTGTAGCCTCTAAAAATCGAAGCTTCTCAGCCTACCTTCAATATCCAGGTGTTTTGTAGCAGTTACTGATTAGCTGCAATGTAGGGTGACTCCAGGCTATAACAAGGCAAGAAAATGCCCCTGAGGGACAGGAGGAAGAGCTGCTACCAAGACTATGAGCAGATAGAAGAAATTTGAATCTAGGGTAGGACTGTAACTCTAGAACTAGAAAACATTTCAGATAAGACCCTTCCTACTTCTCACAAAGATAAAGGGTGGGAGAAGGGAAGCACATTCAGACTTTTAAGATTCTGTTACTATATCTCTACAAATTAATATTGGCCTGCATGATTTTGGTTTCCTAGTCTGGTCTATGTTCAATGGCTGACACAGGCAGATGGGTATTCTTCCATTCTCCATCATAGTGGAGACAGCAGCCAGGAATGGGTTGTATTCATCTGTTCAGTTGAAGGACTGAGTCTGTTAAATTGCAAGCTCCGCCCTCGTTGCTAGGGCTTTCCAGCTTTTGACTCAGTGCTTCAGACTGGATGGACATGTCGAGCTGTTTCTCTCTGATCCTTCCTGGATGTTTTTTGCCTTAATTGAGATATTCTATCAAAACCTTCTCTGGATTGTGTGTGTTACCGGCTGACTCCCGACAGTGGTTGAGTTGCCGGGGAGCTTCCCGCCGGCTCGGGGCTTTGGTTCCAGTTGTGAGCAGGGAACTCTCAGCTGCTCGGCCGACAGAGTCAACGTTGGCCTGTGCCTAGGCATTCCAGAGTGGCAGTGGAGTCGAGCGCTCCCAGAGCAGCTGAGAGATTGAACTGTGGAGCTTCCCCTATCATTGGGGAAGTTGCTTGGAGGAGCTTTGCACTCCTGGAGGGGCTGATCGGGCGGCCACTTTACATCTACACGCCGCCCGATAGATAGAACAGATTGGTGCAGCTTTGCGCTTCCGTTTGCCAGCCTGTTTCCTTGGCAGCAGCCCACGCTTCCCCACGAGCCGCGGAAAGCACCATAGGAACTTCACGTTCCACCTGTAGTGCAGCGGGTTTGCAAAATTACAGGAGCTTCACGCTCCATTGTTGAAACGGCCACCATTTTGGGGCTTCATGCTCCATGGGCTGTACTGCCATCATCTTAACAGAGTTAGTGCTCTCTGACCTAAACGGCCTTCAGTTGGGAGCTTCAGCTCTATTAACCATCGGAGCTTCGTGTTCAGGAGCTTAGCACTCCAAAGTTTGGAAGACCGCTGAGGAGCTTTGCGTTCCATGGGAAAGTCATCCGCCATTTCTGGAGATTTTGCGCTCGTGATTGAAACACAGCAGTGAGAGACTCCAAAGCATGCAACACGCAACCCATGGATATACTGGTAGGAGTCACGCTCTGGGGGTTTTCGGGCAGTCTCACCAGATTGCTTTGAGGTTAAAGTGACAGTGACTGATCAATTTATTCTAGCCCCGCTGCTTATTTTACTGGCCATTGAGACCTTCATGGGATTAGAATCTAACCCACCCAGTCATGCCTAACGCCTTGTGTAAATCCCGCAGAGGTGGGAACTCAGAAGCGACCAAAATGGCCGACTCTCACTCTGCAGATGGCTATCCTACAACAACCAGGACTGGCAGATGTGGCAGTGCTTCCAAGGTTACCCAAAAAGATGAAAGGCACAGGGATCAGGCCCTTCAAAAATTTTACAATAGGGCCAGTAAAGTCCCGACTTCTGGGTCAAAATCCCAAAATGATTGCTGTACCTCAGCTGCACCCCACCATTACAGAAGTCCACTAGGGGGTACCCCAGACCAGGTTTCCCTCCAGGATTTCTCATTGCCACTGACCATGACCGACATATGGCAGTCTGTTGCCACCTCTGCATTATCACCTAGGGCAATGCTGGCTAACATTTTTGCCATCATGTGCCAGGAGTGTGGGTCAGGGAAGGTTTGCACATGCACATGCCCACCCCCATAATTCTATGCGCCCCTCCCTATGCATGCGCACGCAACCCCCCCGGCTCCTGGCACGCGATGGCGTTTCTCACCTGGCTCCAGATCCTCTCTATGCATCTGGGAAGGGTAAAAACAGTGTTCCCCACCCCCTCGGAGGCCCTCCGGAAGCCTGAAACAGCCCATTTCCCAACTCCTGGTTGGACAGGAAGTGACTTTTTTGCTGTCCCCAGCCTCCAGAGTCTCTCTAGGAGTCTAGGTCTAGACTGGACCCTCCCCAGATGCATAGAGAGGATCTGGAGCCACATGAGAAAGAAAAACAGGCCTTCCCCCCGCCCTGGCCCTCCAGAGGCAGAAAACAGCCTGTTTCCCTACTTCTGGTAGGCCCAGAAGGCCTAAAAATCAGATCGCCAGTGCGCGCATGCGCGCCAGAGCTGAGTTGGTGTGCCCACTGATATGGCTACGCGTGCTGCCTATGGCAGACATACCATAGGTTTGCCATCACAGGCACCTGAGCAATCTTCCCAGGCGGACCCTCAATCCATAGTTGCCTCAGCGGCACTTGATGTGCCTCTTGTTCCTGGGCCAGGGTTCGTCCTCTCTGACAATATTCAGGATATTATTGTCAGAGCCATTTAACAGAGTATTTCTGTGGGGTTTCAGCAGCCCGGATGGGCATACTCTGAAGCTTCTGCCTTCTCTGAGGCTCGCTCAGGGCCCAGTCCTGATGACTTTCATTCCTTTCGGGACCCAGGTTCTCCTGCCCCTTCTCAGGAGAGCTGTCCATAAACTTTCAGAGGAGGGGGACCGTAGAGAACCTGACCTATCCGATGATGAGGGCCTGCAACCAGAGATGCCCTCATTCACTAGGCTTTTTCTGCCAAGTGTTTTCAAGTCTCTATTATTTAAAGCCACTAATGTTGCCAGTATCAGTTCGACCGCTGAGGGACCAACACCAACATGTTCCCAGCAGTGAATGGACCCGCTTTTTTCGGAGCCGAACAAAACTCTGGACATCCCTTCACCTCGGCTCTTCATCAACATTGTCAAGTGACAGTGGATGAACCCAGGCTCAGCACCACTTTCTACAGATAGACATTATTACAACGTTGGGCCAGAGCTGGCAACCATCCTCCAAACATCAACAGTGGACGCACCCATAGCTGCCTTTGGTTTATATTGTCTATTCCCAGAGAACCCAAAGACGGATTGCGACTGGAGGATCGACGATCAGATCAATCTCATCAGAGGGCACACCAGGGGGCAGCCTGGGCTATCCAATTGGCCACCACGGCATCATTCTTTAATAGAGCAACTTTGATTTGGCTAAGACAGTTGCAAGACAAATTACCAGCAGACAAAACCAGACTCCATCAAGATCTCGGCCGACGCAACGCTGCATTCGGCTCAATTCGCCTCCAGATCTATGGCCTCCACTGTGGTGGCACACTGCTTACTCTGGCTGAGACATTGGCAGCCAGATGTCCGCCACAAATGGCACCTTGCTTCTGCTCCTTTTGCTGGAAAAAAACTTATTTGGGGAGGCATTCACGCCCTTACTTGTTGAGACTAAAGAAAGCGAAAAAATTTGCCTTCTTTTGTCATGCTTCTCTCCATTATTCTGTTGCCCTCAGTTTCGGGGATCTGAGTAGGGCGTCAGGTCTTCCCGATCTCAGGGTTCCTTGAGCCAAAGGAAGGTAGGCCATTACTAAGCAAGCGGCCCTTTCGAGGGAGAGGAAATTGTTCGTTCCGACGCCAGATAACTGCATTTCTGACCTTCCCATTGGAGGCAGGTTGGCGCTTTTTGCCAACCAATGGGAGGTACTTACTTCAGATGCTTGGGTCCAGGATACTATATGATCTGGCCTATCCCTTGAATTCTTCTCCACCCCCCTGAGGTTTTTTATACGATGCCCAGAGTCTAGAGACAAGGATAAGAAGATCCTTATTTGGCCTTTCAACACCGACTGGACATTAGAGCTATCCAGAGGGTATCAGAAGATCAGCCTGGGGTTCTATTTTCTCTTATTTGTCGTTACCAAGTCCTCGGGTGGGTGGAGACCTATTCTTGACCTCAAAAGACTGAACCGATATATCATGCAGTCTCTTCAATCAATACTAGCTGGCGTCAGGAAGGGCGACTTCCTCACCTCTATTGACTTAACTGAAGTGTACCTGCATATTCCGATTCTTCCAGCACATCGGAAATACCATAGATTTTACTATGCAGGTACTCACTTCGGGCTATCCTCAGCACCTTGCACGTTTACCAAGGTACTAGCAGCCTTGGCAGCCCACCTCAGGGCCCTGCCGATATGTATCCAGTGCTACTTAGATGATACCTTAATTCTGTTGTCTTCTTGGAATCAAGCCAGAGAGGATCTTCAGGTAATGATTCAAACTCTTACACATCACGGCTTTTCTATTAACAGAATAGAAAAGCCAATTAATTCCTTCACCCTGACTTTTCCATCTTGGGGCAATCATTGATGCGATTGAGGGCAAGGTATATTTGTCCCAGGAGCGGCAGGACAGCCTCAGGGATCTAGCTACTCGAGTCCAGAGAGTGCCCTTAGTCCTGCTATCACAGCTTCTGGGCAAAATGGTGTCAGCCATTTCCATCACACCATGCTAGAGACCTTCAATGGTTCCTTTTGCCTTTCAGAGGGCAGACAGAAGCAACTCGACAGCCAGAGTCTGAGTTTCCAACCAAGTTCTCAGGTCCCTCAACTGGTGGAGATTGCCAGACATTTCCAAAGGTCGCTTTTTTCATGAGCCACAGCATCTAGTGGTGACAACAGATGCCAGTCGCTTCAGTTGGGGGGGGTGCACTTTCAATCCCAAGTGGCTCAAGGCAAGTGGAGTCCCCTCGATTTGCAGGACAACATCAACTGTCTGAAACTCCGAGCTGTGTATATGGCCCTGCTTCATTTTCAGCAGTCAGTCTCGAACAAAGAAGTGTTGGTGCTAAACGACAATGTCACTGCAAAGGCGCATATAAATTGTCAATGGGGTACCATGTCCAAATCTCTGATGTTGAAGGTCAGGAGACTGGGCCTTTGGCAGAATCACATCTGCGCTCCTTGACAGCGGAGCACATCTCTGGGTGTCCAATGTGTAGGTGGACTGGCTCAGCTGGACAGTCATTGACCATGCGGAGTGGCGCCTACACCATCCCTCTTTCGGGACTTGATGGAATGTTTCGGCATCCCGGAGATGGACTTATTTGCCACCCCAGAGAATACATGGCTCCCAAGATTTTTCTCATGGTTTCCAGTTCATGGAGCGGAGGAAGTCGATGCTCTCTGCAGCCCATGGCCACTGGGACTCCTTTATGCATTTCCTCCTGTTCCCCTACTTCCATGAGTGGTTTGGAAAATCCTGGAGGAGAGAACGGAGATCCTGCTTCTGGCACTACATTGGCCCAGGAGATCTTGGTTTGTTGATCTCAAGACTCTTTCAGTAGCCCCACCCTGGAGGATCCCTCAGAGCGTGACTTCACTCAGCCAGGGGGCATTGGTCCACCCGGACATTCAGTGGTTCCAACTGACCACCTGGCGCTTGAGTGGCGCGCTCTGAGAAGGGACAACTTCTCCTCCAGGGTCATTAGGACCATTCAAGCTTCCCAGAGGCCTTCCACAGAACGTATATACTCTGCCACCTGGAGAACCTTTTGTACTTGGTGCACCAAGTCAGACATATCTCCCCTCACAGCCTCGATAGCCCAGGTCCTGGACTTCCTTCAGGATGGTCTAGATAGTGGGCTGTTGCCCAACACCATTAGGAGGTAGGTGGCGGCTGTTGCATCTGTGTTGACTTCTGGTTCCCTTGAATCTCTTTCTTAACATCCCACAATCAGGTGATTCCTTAAAGGAGCATCAAAGGATGCCCACCAGTGGTACACAGGTACCCGACCTGGGACCTGTCCATTGCATTGAAATCCCTTATGGGAACACCTTATGAACCTTTATGTTCTGGTCTGGTCTCCCTTTTCACATCACTTCATTTCTGACACGTCGAGTCTGTTTCTTCATCTTCGTCAAAAGCTGGAAGGCCTTAGCAACGAGGGCAGAGCTTGCAATTTAACAGACTCAGCCCTTCAACTGAACAAACGAGTACAACCCATTCCTGGCTGCTGTCTCCACTCAATGAGAAGGTGCGTCTCAGGTAAGTCCAATGCCCCTTTTATTTCCTTGTGAGTACTATTCCCAGAAACTCAATACATCTGAAAAAAAGGTACTCCATTTAGCATAAAGGATTATTAGCAATGAAAGCTGCCTTTGAAACCTGGTGCCATATGCTGGAGAGTAAACAAATCCATAACTACCTACCAGAATCTTGAGCATCTTTAGAAAACAGGAAATGAATCAAAGGCAAATTTGGTAGTTGCTCTTCTCCCATTTTAATTTTAAATTTTATACATTGCAAGTAACCAAAAACAAACATGCCAGTGCCCTCTCCAGGAAGCCAGAATTTGAATGTTTCAACACAGACATTCTGCCTGCCAGTTTTATGCTTCTAAAAAAATATGCTGCTACCAACAATGGATCTGTTTTGGGAATTACAGGAACAGCAACATCACCATCAGAAGGAAATTGAGGCCACACCTGGCAAACATCGGACATTGGACTGGAACATACTACAATTCCAAGGCCTTATTTTTTGCCATTGTAATACATATTTTTTAATTCCATTTCATACTTTAACATAATTATTTTGAAATAACACATAGCTCATATTAGTCATGTAACATCTAGATATTTTACTTTGTTCTAAATTAATTCTTTTTGAACTTCCATCGTCATATTTTTGTTAACATCTTCATTTTCTCTTTATTTTATTCCAACCAGCACATCAAAATTATTTATTTCTATTCCTTCCATAGGATTTTCCAAAATTGAACCAGGTTATCAGAAAATGTTCTTAATTTGTGTACTTCTTTTTTTCACATCAGTTGTTTTTTCATCATGTCCTATGTCTATGTTCAAAACTCCAAGGGCACAATGGATAACAGTGGTGAAAGCTTGTCCTTGTCTTGTTCCTTTTTTTCTTTCATGAAGTTTAGTCAATTCCCTGTTAATTATAATTTGTGCCCTTTTAAGTACTTACTGATTTCACCAATATAGTAATTTCCCCAAATCCATATGATCAAAAAAGTCAATTTAATCATCAAGTTCACCAGTCTTTCCATCCTTTTTTTTAAAATTTGATTTATATGCCGCCCTTCTCTGGAGACTCAGGGCGGCTTACAATGCGTTTAAGCAATAGCCTCCATACTTTTGTATATTTGTATATACAAAGTCAGCTTATTGCCCCCACAATCTGGGTCCTCATTTCACCTATCTTAGAAAGGATGGAAGGCTGAGTCAACCTTGAGCCTGGTGAGATTAGAACTTGCAGTAATTGCAGGCAGCTGAATGTTAATCAGTGCCTTAGTCTACTGCGCCACTCAGGCCCCTTCATATTAGTTTGTTTAGTTTTTTATTTTTCTTTAAAATAAATAGAACCCGGAAGCGTTGCAGCGAGACTGGTTGGGAAAACACCAGGCTCTAACGAGCCTGGCGAAAACTCAGACAAACCGCTGTCGGGCGGTCTTTGGATCAGAACTGTCCTATAGGGACAGTGAAGAAGGAGAGGATGGCTTCTGGTTGGCTAAAGAGGAACAGGCAAGTTCCTCGAAAAGCCAGAAAAAACTCTTCGATCCGACGGCGGGGCGGCGGACATTGCAAACCGCCATGAAGCTGGGCATCCGGAATAAGAATTGTGCAAGAGCGAAGATATGAGTGGAGTTTTGGTACTGGGTGAGTGACTGGCCAACTCACAGGTAATAAAGGAAAAAATTGGAAAATTTTAAAGTTATCCCAGCATGAAAACAGCGGCTAAATAGTGTTGGGGGGGAGATAGTTGATAGAGAAGAAAGCAGAAGTGAAAGCACTAAGCCCAAAACGGAACTGGATACTTAAATGTGGATATAGAATTTGGAGAGACTAAATTGACTATAAGAAAAGAAACCCAAAAGAAAATACGTTTGGAACAACATAGGATATAAACGGTTTAGAAAAATTTGAACTTTAAAAGAAGATTAAAAAATGAAGAAAAGCCTGCAATAGAAAAGCCTGGCAAACGATTTTAAATTGAATTTAAACTGGAATGTAAAGTTGGAATCTGGACTTCGTAAATTTGGATTGGACTATAAACTGATTTGGTGCATATAAAGGTAAAAAAGGAGGAGAAAAATTTAAACCAGTAAAGATTGCTAAAGCAGATTGCAAACAAAATGGATATTTTTTAAATTACTGATTGGAATTGTGGATTGTAGAGAGACATCTTCAGGAGAAACAAGGTCATTACAGCACTAAATTTTTGGTCTGGAAAAAACTCTGATCTTTGAAAGGAATAACAACAGTGAAGGGAACCTTGAACGCTGAAAGCGATAACAGCTGAACTAAGAAGGATTTGTTTGTCTCAAGCAGCTTGACTTTGATTATTAAAAAAGGAGGATTACAATGCAACTTTAAATTGGAATAATATTAACTCAGAAAGAACAAAATGTTGCAAGAATTTAAGGAAATGATGAGAATGATGTACTTATCACTGAAAATGGAAATAAGGGAAATTACTATGATGTTGCATGGAAAACAGAAATCTGATGAAAAGAGTGGGGAATAGAAAGAATATAAAAAAATTAAATGATTACACTGGGATTAACAGTGGAAATACAAGAAAGAAGGAAAAGGGATGGAAAAATGGGAAATATAGGGCAAAATAGAACAGCTTATGATTTTAAAATACAAAATGATTATATTGGGATTAACAATGGAAAGATAAGAAAAACGGAAAAGAGATGGGGAATAATGGGAAATATAGGACAAAATAGAGTTCAGAATTTTAAAGCACAAAAGAAAAGAAGGGAAAAGAAAAAAAATAAAAATAGAAAGGGAGAAAGAAACGAAAGAGGAATATGTTGTATACATTTTGAATTGAAATATGAATTGAAGTAAAATTTATAGATGAAATGAATGTTAGAAAAAAGATGAAATTGTGATACTGATTAAGTAATTTAAAATAATGGAAAATTATATGGATGTACGAATGAAATTAAATAAGATTTAGAAATATGTTTTATTTAAAATTAGAGAAATTGTAATGATTGGAATATCTTTAATTGTAATGTTGGAGCTTATAAATATTTTTAATTGCATATTTGAATTAATCAGACTGGTGAAAATAGGGAAGAAGGAATATGTTGTATTTTGAATTGAAATATGAATTGAAGTAAAATTTATAGATGAAATGAATGTTAGAAAAAAGATGAAATTGTGATACTAATTAAGCAATTTAAAATAATGGAAAATCATATGGAAATGAAATAAGATTTAGAAATATGTTTTACTTAAAATTAGAGAAATGGTAATGATTGGAATATTTTTTATTGTATTGGTGGAGCTTATAAATATTTTTAATTGCATGTTTGAATTAATTAGACTGGTGAAAAGAGAAAGGATTAAGATGTGGTTGAAGAGTAAATATATACTTTTGACAAAGTATTTGAAAATTAGAGATAAGATTTAAGGAAGCAGTGCTAAATAATTAACTGATTTTTATTAAGATGTCGGAGTGTATTATTTGGAATAAGATCTAAGGAATGTATGTTATAAAATGTTTTGATTTATCATTTTGATATGAAATAAATGATTGTAATATTAGGAACTGTTAAAGGAGATTTCAAATTTAAGCGGTTTAATACAGAGAGGAAGGGAAAAATGAGATTTGGTTAAGATTAGAGATAGGATGAATGGGTAATATTGATTTAAAAAAAAGAAAAAGGAAAGAAAAAAAAGAAAAAGAAAAATAGAGAGAATAAATACTATGGCAAAAAGGGAATATATAAATTGTGTTGAAATGACTAAAAATTGTTTAAATTTGTGAACCGGCCAATGCTATGTTCAGAAAAAATATATTGTATGTGTGTCTGTGTGTTTCAAAAAATAAAAAAAACTTTTATAAATAATTAAGAGCCCTGGTGGCGCGGCAGACTAAAGCACTGTTATTAACATCAGCTGCCTGCAATTACTGCAAGTTCAAATCTCCCAGGCTCAAGGTTGACTCAGCCTTCCATCCTTTCAAAAGTAGATAAAATGAGGACCCAGATTGTGGGGGCAATAAGCTGACTTTGTATAAATATATACAAAAGTATAAAGGCTATTGCTTAACGCCTTGTAAGCCACCCTGAGTCTCCGGAGAAGGGCATATAAATCAAATCAATAATAATAATAATAATAATAATAATAATAATAATAATAATAAAACAAATCTGCAGATAATAGTAAATTGGGTGCAATGTGTAATACCCTAAAAGACAGAAATGCAATTCAAGGACTACTGACTGGTTAAAAAAGTAGAATGAAAAATATATATAAGCAATGTGGTCTGACTCAAAAAAGACAAGTGCAAGTTGAGGCACTTGAAGTATAGTACCCAAATTATGGGAAGGCTAGTTCTTTTTTATTATGCTCTCATCTTTCAAACCTTAATGCTTTTCAACTTACCAATGAACTGGGGGGAGGGAAGGGGGAATTAGAATGCTGAAAATGTGTGCGTGGATCATGAGAGCCTAGCAACCATCAAAGTCACCATAGCAGGTGCTTGAGAAAGAGATGGACTGTTCCCATAACAAAAGGACATCTCATAATTGGGCAATGTGATCATCCAGGGGTGGGGAGAAGAGGAAGCTATTGTTTAACTAGGCAAGCATTTGTGCGGAAAAACCAAGAGCTGGTTTTGATTCTTCAGTACCAAAATGGCGTATCCAATAATGTTTTACTTTGGGGGATTTAAAGCTCCCAGGACTGTTTCCTTATTTTGGGTTCACTACTCGGACAGTTGACATGCATTGTGAGGGCTCCATGTTGACTACTGTGGCCTGTTCTGCATAACACAATTAAAGGACTAGAGAAACTAGAATAAAGAAGAGCAATGGGTTTCATAGGATTAGAAACAGAATCCTGGGAAGGAATTAAAGGAATTGTATATATTTGGCCTTAGTAAAACATCTATGTTAGCTTAAGTATCTCAAGGGATCTTATACATAGATAGTAAATAGCTATGCTCCATCCTCCCAGAATGACAAGAGTATTGTTAACAGTTTGGCAAACATACTTACTTTTGGCTCTTTATCAGTATGGTAGAAATAATTTGAGCAGTTTAAAATTTCTGTTTTTATCCATCTAGGGTATCTTTAACCAGTTCCAGTGCAGCAATGACAAAGTGTTACCTTCTGATGCTCTTCGTAGTGCTCTTGCAAAGACCTTTCAAGATGAGCAGCGTTTCCAGCTGGGCATTATGGATGATGCTGCAGAATGCTTTGTGAGTATAAAAGTGGTAGAAAGTTGATGAATCCTAAAAAACAATTCTGTATTTTGCCAAGTTAGTAAAAGCTATAGTATTTGAGGAAGCAACAAATAGTGAAGCTCCTCCCCCCAAAAATCAAGCTTGGTTTTCTTTACTAATCATATTGATGTATTTTCCTTGTTCTCTTTTTCTTTGTTTTCTTTTTTCTTGGTTATTTTGTTGTTCCATTTTATTTTCATTTTGTTTAATCTTCCTTTTTATTTCTTCGGAATTTTTTTGGTTGCGAGCTGCCTAGAGTAGCCCTTGGCGAGATAGATGGCAAGCGACAAATAACAACAGCCCCTCCAGTGAGGCACTACCTTGATATGATTGTGGGGCTTGTGTGCTCTGAGGAAGATGAGAGCTATGGCAGAGGTTCAGCCATACTGGATGGTCTTATCAAAGGAATCAGACAAAGAGTGTCCCTCCCATAAAAAATATGGTGAGACCTAAATTACAGAAATCCATAGCTGGCTTGGTTGCCCAGGTTAACAAGGATCACACTAGATGTTGGAGTTCCTGGACCTCCAATTGGCCTCAGGACTCAGGATTGTTGGTGAGCAACCAGGGCCAACAGCTGCAAAACTATTGGAAGAAAAGATGTTTACCCATCGCAAATACACAGTGATTGAAAACAAAGAAATAATGATCTGTTATTACAGATCAAGTCCTGCAAGAAGAGGATATTTCAAACAAATGCACCAGTTCTGGAAAGAACAACATCCAGAATCAGAAAGAACAAAATGGAGGCTAGCAGATCAACATTGATTTATAATACAAAACTCCTAGTTTTTAAATGAATTTTAGAATGTTTTGAAGCAAATTTCACACAACTCTAAATGATAAATTTAAATTATTTAATATTAACCCTAATTTCCTTTTTCCTGTTTTCCTGGATGTAGGAGAACCTCTTATTGAGGATTCATTTCCACATTGCAGATGAATCTAAAGAAGATATCTGCACTGCCCCACATTGTATTTCACATCAGAAATTTGCAATGACCTTGTTCGAACAGGTACAGAAAAACAAAAATTCTAAGTTATATTAATCCTGAAATGAAGAAATAGATTTGGAAATGAGCAAAAGAATATTTTCTTCTGTTGATATGTAAACATTTATTTATCTGATTTAGTGTGTCTGTACCAGTTGTGGTGCTACTTCTGATCCATTGCCCTTCATCCAGATGGTGCATTATATCTCAACTACTTCACTCTGGTGAGTCTCAAGCTTTTTGCAAAAAAAGAAGAAATTCCTTGGTTTAATTTCCCCCCTTTTTTCTACTTGAATGAGATAGATAGTACATTGATATTTTGGTATGTATTATGAGCCTTCCTAGGTAAATCAGATAGGACACACAAACAGATTAGCTAATTCTCCTTTATTGTAAGGCTACATTAACATAATCTTGCAAGTCTGAAAGTACAACTCTCCTGTGGTTTCATTTACAGTCTGAGAATTTAAGAGTATGTTGTTACCCTGGAGCAAAAATCAAAGATTTTACTGAGAACCCTACAAAATAACTCCTACACATGGGGACCAATGACACAATAATGAATCTAAAAACAATAACAAGGGATTTTGAACAGCTAGGGAAGAAAGTTAAAGATGTCAGCCTTGGAAGTCATATTAGGCCGGAAGCTTCAATGCTGCCACCTCCTCATGTGTGGGAAAGTAGGAGGGGGGATTTAAGAGAGGGGAATTAGTAGACATAATAGCATTCTTCCTATCCGTCCAAGTCAGGGTGATCCAGCATCTGGAGGAGGTGCGGTCAGGGGCTGGGTCAAGGTGGAACGGACGTTGATTGTAGCATGTGATCGATTAAGGAGAAAGGGGGTGGTTTTGGGAGCTTTGAATTACTGAAGGAAAGCCCGGGCTTTTCAGATTCGGGATTTCCCAGATGTGCCAGTTTACCTATTCTAGTAAAAAGAACTTTGGAAAATGCCTGCTTCCACGTCTTTACTGGGAGTTGGGGGTTTTCTGGAACACTGACAAAAGAATTAGGAGCATAAATGGAGGTTTCATCTATACTGCCAACAAAAGGCCAATATCCAATGAGGGAGCAAAGGATTTTAGAAATGAACCACTGGCTTAAAAACTGGTGTTTTGGAGAATTTTGGTTTCGTAGACCATGGTCTGCATTACTTACATGAAGGGCTACTGGCAAGGGATGGAGTTAACTTGACAAGAATTAGAAAGAATATATTTGGAAAAAGACTGGCTCATCTTATCAGAAGGGCTTTAAAATAAAATTGAGGGGGAAGGGAGGAAATCTTCAAAATCTTTAGAACCTAATTCCAAGCAAAAACAACTAGATAACCAATCATATAAGGAGGTAGAGAGTAAATAGAAAGAACAAGAAAGAAAGGAAAAACACAATGAAGTAGAGAATGATGGAAAGGATGGAAAACCCATTTACAAAGTAGGAGATACAACAAATATACCCCCAAATTTAAGGCGTACAGATAGTCCTCGACGTACAATCTAAATTGAGCCCAAAATGTGTTGTTAAGTGAGACATCTGTTAAGTGAGTTTTGCCCCATTTTATGACCTTTCTTGCCACAGTTGTTAAGTGAATCACTGAAATTCTTAAGTTAGGAACACGGTTGTTAAGTGAATCCGGCTTCCCCATTGACTTTGCTTCTTAGAAGTTTGCAAAAGGGGATCACATGATCTCGGGACTCTGCAATGGTCATAAGTATGAACCAGTCACCAGACATCTGAATTTTGATCACGTGACCATGGGGATCCTGCAAAGGTTGTAACTCTGAAAAACTGACATAAGTCACTTTTTTCAGTTCAGTTGTAACTTTGAATGGTCACTAAATGAACTATTGTAAATCGAGGGCTATCTGTGAATCCAAGACCCACAAAAGGCTTAAATGCCTATATACAAAAGCTCAAAAGTTAGGGAACAAACAGGGTGAACTTGAAGTACTAGTACATGATGGTAAATATAATATAGTTGCCATTACTGAAACATGGTGGGATGAAACTCATGACTGGAATGGACTGATGTAAGGATACAAACTATTCAAAAGAAATAGATCTAACAAAAGAGGAGGTGGAGTTGCATTATACATAAAAGTTCACTACATCTCTACAGAAATCCACAAAACTAAGGATGAAAACCTCCTAGAATGCATATGTGTCAATATTAAAGGAAAAAAGAATGAATTGTTATAGGAGTATATTAAAGACCACCCAATGAAGCAGAAGAAATAGATGAATGTTTTGCTAAACAACTAACAAATGTGTGTAGGAAACATACCACAGTAGTAATGGAGGACTTTAACTGCCTTGATATCAACTGGAAGATAAACTCGGCAGCAAGTGGGAGATCAAACAGATTCTTAACCAACCTACTGTATTTTTCGGAGTATAAGACGCACCTTTTCCCCCCTAAAAGGGGGTGAAAATTTAGGTGCGTCTTATACACCGAATGTAGCCCCGCCCACCCACTGGCCCCCACCCTTTGGCCTGTACCTCGCAGCAGTTACCTCCTTGCAAGCAAACAGCAAGAAAAAACAGCACCTTTAAGCTTTGGCACAGCCTAATTAGCACAAGTTGATTAGATCGGCCTCCCGACTCTCAGCTGATTTGCTCTCAGTTGTTTTGTGCAGGGCTCTGCTGCTTGCTGCAAAGAGGTAATTTGCTGGAGCAGATTTTTTTCCCCCTTGTGCCAATCAAGCTATGCTGAAAGCGAAACTGAAAGTAAAGCAGGCTGTTTGCTGTTTGCTGCAATGTGGCAAAATTAGGCAGAGGCAGAGGGAAATTTCTTTTTCTTCTTTTTCCTCACCAAAAAAGGTAGGTGCAAACAATGGGAAATTTAGGACAAAAGAGGAGAGTTCAAGATTTTAAAGCACAAAAGAAAAAAAAGGAGAAAGAAAAAGGCAACAATAAAAATGGGAAGGAATAAAAAGAAAAAGAAATGAAAGAGAAAGATGTTATACATATTTAGAATTGAAATATGAATAGTAGTAAGAAATAAATGGGAAATCTTGATTGTAAAAATGAAATGAATAATAATTGGAATATTTGTTTTTGTATTTTTGAAATCTAGACAATGATAAGTTTTTATTTTTTAATTCTTTTTAGAAATATGAATAAGTATAAACTGTAACAATTGAAATACCTTTAATGGTATATAGTGGTGAAAGTAAAAAGGATTAAGTTGTAGCTTGGATAACAACTAGAACATTTTAAAATTTAATTAGGGAAATTGTAACAATTGAAATATTTTTAATTATTGTGATGAAAGTAGAAATGATTAAGTTGTGATTTGGAGGATTATATGGGCAAAGCTATTTGGGTTATTGGGAGAGTTTAAGAAATGAATATGAGTAACATAAGGGGAAAGCTTTATTTAGGGAATTGTAATAATTGAGATACTATTAATTGTATATTGTGTTGAAAGCAGAAATGATTAAGTTGTGGTTTGGAGGAATATATGGGGAAAATTATTTAATTTATTATTATTGCTAAATATAATTAATTGATTTGTAAGAAATTGGATTGTATGGAAATAATTGGAATATTCATGTTCATATTGATTAATATACAAAAAAAGATAGTTATATAACTAATTGATTTATATTAAAATGTTGAATTTGTATTAAACAATTATAATATTACATAATTAACCAATGTGAGGATGGATATAAAAATAGATGACAATGGGAAGGGGTATAATATAGAATAGAAGGGAAAAATTGAATTTGATTAAGATTAGAGATGAGGATGAAGGGTATATTGGTTTGTTAAAAAAATAGATGAGGAATAAATATGGCAAAAAGGAAATATAGAAATTGTAAATTTAATTGAAATGACTAAACACTATTTAAATTTGTGAACCGGCCAAATACTCTGTTCAAAGAAAATACATTGTATGTTTGTATGTGTGTTTGTCTAAAAAATTTTTAAAAAAACTTTTTATAAAAAAAACCAAAAAAGGTAGGTGCGTCTTATACCCCGGTGCGTCTTATACTCCGAAAAATACGGTAGCTGACAATTTTGTCATCCAAAAGGTAGAGAAGGGAACTAGAGGAAAAGCTATACCGAATCTAATTCTTACTAATAGAGAAGAAGTGATAAAGGGAGTTGAATTTGGGGTGAGAATGATCATGTCATATTGGAATTCACTATAATGCAAACACAAGCAATAGAACATAATCCAGCCAGTATCTTAAATTTTAAAAGAGCTGATTTTAACAAACCCAGAGAAGAGCCTAAGAAAAATTTCATGGATGAAAATCCTAAAGGGAAAAACAACTCGAGAAGCATGGGAAACTGAAAAATATTATCATAAAAGCCCAGTCCAACACAATTCCACTGAAAAAGAAAAACAAGAAATCCAAGAAGAAACCAGCACGGTTGCACAAATATCTCGCTGATAAACTAAAAAACAAAAAAGGACAAGTAGAAAATATGGAAAGAGGGACACATAACTAAGGCAGAATATTAGCAGATAGCCCGAATCTGCAAAGATGAAGTCAAGAAACAAAGGCCCAGAATGAACAAAGACTTGCAACAAAAGTCAAAGATGATTTTAAAAAAAGTTTCTTTCAACATATAAATAACAAGGAAAAAACTCAAGGAAACAATGGGTCCACCTAAAAAAGAAGATGATAAGGAAGTAACAGGTAGCAGAGAGAAAGCAGAATTGCTTCATTCATTCTTTGTATTAGTCTTCACGCAAAAAGAAACTGTAGCCCAACCTACCAAAAACCTAACTGTAAAAGAAAGACTAGAAATAAAAAATAAAATAAGCAACAAAATGGTTATAAAACACCTGTCTGATCTTGACAAATATAAATCACCTGACAGATTACATCCCAGAGTTCTGAAGGAATTGGCAGATGTTAGCTCAAAATCATTATACCATATCTTTCAAAAATCCTGGAACAACAGGGAATTTACCTGAGGATTAGAAAAGAGCTGATGTGGTTCCCATCTTCAAAAAAAAGGGGGGGGGGAAACAGACCCAGGAAATTACAGACAAATCAGCCTAATATCAATACCTGGAAAGATAATGGAAAAGATAATTTAAAAAAAACAGATCCATGAACATCTAGAAACAAATTAAGTTATAACTAGTAGCCAGCACAGGTTTGTTAAAAACAGATCATGCAAAACAATCTTATTTCATTCTTTGACAAAGTGACTAAGAGAAATGCTGTGACAAAGTAGATCAGAGAAATGCTGTGGACATAGACTTCAGCAAGGCATTCGGCAAAATAGACTACAACCTACTTCTTGGTAAGCTAGAAAAATGTGGGATAGACAGCATCAACACTGGATGGATTTGTAACTGGCTGACAAACTGTACTCAATGAGTAGTCATTAATGGTACTACATCTACATAAAGAGAAGTAAGCAATGGGGTACCACAAGGTTCTGTCTTAGGCCCAGTACTCTTCAGTATTTTCATAAATGACTTAAATGAGGGAATAGAAGGGGAACTCATCAAATTTGCAGATGACATTAAGCTGGCTGGAATAGCCAACACCCCAGAAGACAGGATCCAAAAAGATCTTGACAGACTTCAACACTGGACTCTATCCAACAAGTGAAATTTAATGTGGAGAAAAGTAAGGTTTTTGTTGTGGCTCCGACCCCCGAGGCCATCGCATCGGAGGAAGAAGGCTCCGAACAGGAGGGAGAGGAGCCAGCCAGGCCTCCCTCCCCCGGCCCCTCCTCCCTGGTAATTCATCAGCTGCCGGCCGAAGGAGAGGAGATGAGTCAGGAGCCAGGTGTCTCCGATCAGTCGGAGGATAATGAGGAAGGCCAGAGGTGGCTGGACCCACGCCAGCGCCAGCGTGATAAGAGAGCTCAACAAATGAGGAAGTGTGCCAGGGATTAGCAGGACCGCACCCCACAGGACCACACCCCACAGGTTATTTAAAGGAGTGGGGTAGCAGTTGGAATTCTGTGACAGACAAAGTTTTACCCTGGCTAGTCCTTGGAGCTAAGCATCAGCCGGCTGGAAAGATTTGGACTTTTGAATTATATTTCCCTCAATTGGTGTGTATGTGTTTTGTTATCTGGTGGAGATATTTCCCCCCCCCTTGTTTAGTAAAGACCTTGGCAGCCGGTTTACAAAGGGCTGCCAAGCCGTGATAACGAACCTTCCGTGTGTGTGCTACTCCTTTAACCCTCGTCTGTCTGTGTGGGTTGTGTGTGTGGAGGACGGGGACAGAACAGTTTTATACCTGGGCAGTAAAAATCAAAGGTACAAATACAGATTAGGTGAAACCTGTCTCAAAAACTGTAACTGAGAGGGACCTTGGAGTCCTAGTGGATAATTACTTAAACATGAGTCAGCAGTGTGCGGCATCAGCCAAAAAACTAATACAATCCTTAGTTATTAAAAAAAAACTAATACAATCCTTGGTTAAACAGAGGCATAGAATCAAAATCTCATGAAATATTAGTACTGCTTTATAAAGCCTTAGGAATGCCACACCTGGGATATTGCATCCAATTTTGGTCATCACATTACAAAAAAAAATTGAGACTTTGGAAAAAGTGCAAAAAACAGCAACTAAGATGATTAAAGACCTGTGTTGTGGCCCACCAGCTGCCAACGGAGCTGGCGGCAGACTCGGATGATGAGGCGGTTGGGGAGGAACTTGGGTCAGTTCTGGGGTCTGGGGAAGGCTCTGATGGATGCTCAGCATTGGACACAGAGATAGAGCCAGGGCCGTCCAACATTTCCCAGCCACCGGAGAGGCAGCTGCCTTTGGAGGCTGATCTGAGTGAGGAGGAAAAACAGCTGGGGCCTGTTCCAGATGCACGTATGTGCAGAGCAATTAGGAAAGGTGAACAACAGAGGACAAGGAGTCGATTCGGGAAGCAAAGCAAACATGGACACGGATTGGTCCCTCCCTGGCTGGGGAAGTAGTTGTCGTAGGAGACAATACTTCGTATTTCTGGAGATTTTGCTCATTGTGTTTCGTGCCATAAAGACTGCTTGCCAGAACTTAAATTTTCAGCCTTTCAGCTGGAGCTCATGGCCTTGCAATTATTGCATAAGGTCTGTTGCTGCAGTTAACCCTTTGCAGGATTCTTGCCTGGACTTTTTGGTGGGTGAATACAATTAATTCACAAGAAGTAAATAAAGAGGGGGGTTTCGTGACAAAGAGTCTGTTTCTTGCTTCTGCTAAGACTGGGTCAGAACAGCCTGGAGACTAAAACATATGAATGGTTGCAGGATTTGGGTTTAGCTAGTCTAGGAGTAGGAGGGACATGATAGCAGTATTCCAATATTTGAGAGGCTGCCACAAAGAAGAGGGGGTCAATTTATTTTCAAAGCACCAGAGGGCAAGACAAGAAACAATGGATGGAAACTAATCAAGGAGAGAAGCAACTTGGAATTAAGGAGAAACTTCCTAACAGCGAGGACAATTAACCAGTGGAACAGCTTGCCTTCAGAAGTTGTGGGTGCTTCATCACTGGGGGTTTTTAAGAAGAGACTGGATAGTCACTTGTCTGAAATGGTATAAGGCCTCCTTCTTGAGCAGGGGGCTGGACTGGAAGACCTCCAAGGTCCCTTCCAGCTCTATTCTGATTGATTGATTGATTGAATTTAGGGAGGATCCCTTCTGAGCTTCTTTTGCTACCAATTATGCAGCTGTGGGCTATGTCCTTTCTTATCTGACTGTTCTCTAGATCAGGAATCCCCAAACTCTGGGTCCAATGATTTTCTCACACATGTTGAGGAATGTTAACACTGACTTGAAGTCATAAATAATTAAAGAAATGTATGCACCATTTCAAGGAAAATTCTGCTCAAATTACTAAGTAATTACCTCCTTATTTCTGTTACTGTTTTCTTAACATTGTAAATTCTATGGAGAAAGTAGCTTGTCATTTTTCTTAATTTTATAAAACTCACTATTCTTTCTTGGAACTGTCACATTAATAATTTTAGCCAATTTGAAGACATCAAAGGCTGTGCATTCATCGTAGATAAAGCATCACAAATTTCAGCTCAGAATTGAATAGCTGACAGAGTGACCAGGATGTCAGGCATTAAAGTTCAATTTGCACTTCATTAGAAATCTTGCTTGATTGAGGCATAGATTTTATTTAGGTGCACATCTGCTGAACCTGTAAAATGAAATACTGTTCTTTCATGACAGATCTCAAGAAACAGCAACAGGTTTAAATATTGTTTATAAAGAAATATATTTTTATTCTTGTTTTATACTTTTTAAATATTTAAAGCAATCAGGCCATTTGCATGCTGGAAAGACGAGACAAACCGACACCTGATATGTTTGGAGAGCTGCTACAAAATGCCAGCACAATGGGAGACATGAGAAACTGTCCGGTTTGTATACATAATTTATATTTAGTAGAAAAAATAGCCC
Source organism: Ptyas mucosa (assembly GCA_012654045.1). Taxonomy (NCBI): domain Eukaryota; kingdom Metazoa; phylum Chordata; class Lepidosauria; order Squamata; family Colubridae; genus Ptyas; species Ptyas mucosa. Next base: position 24,867,108 of record WNWU01000021.1, read on the forward strand.
GAATGGAGGTGGGGGAGTATGCACTGAAGGCTGCTTTTGAGTTGAGAGGTAGTATGCAATTTGTCTGTACAGGTAATCTGCAAGTTACCACCACAATTGAGTCCGAAATTTATGTTGTTAAGGGAGTTCACTCCTTTTTATGACTTTTCTCGCCACAGTTGTTAAGTGAATCATTGCATTTGTTAAGTTAGTAATGTTGTTAAGTGAATCTGACTTCTCCATTGACTTTGCTTGTCAGAAGGTCACAAAAGGGGATCACATGACCCCGGGACACTGTAACCGTCATAAATATGAGTTAGTTGTCAAGAGTCTGAATTTTGATAACGTGACAATGGGGATGCTGCAGTGGTCGTAAGTGTGAAAAATGCTCATAAGTCACTTTTTTCATGAACTGACTGAACTAAATGAACTGTTGTAAGTTGCGGACTACCTATATAGATAGTCATTGACTTAGAATCACAATTGGGACAAGAATTTCCACTGCTAAGCAAGGCAACTATTAAGTGAGATACCCAATTTTACAATCGTTTTTGCCACAGTTGTTAAGCATTTGCCGTAGTTGTTAAGTGAATCTCATGGTCATTAAGTGACTGACCTGTGCTGAAATGCCTGATCATGTGACTGAGTGGGTGTTGGGATGATCGTGAGAGTTGGTTGTAAGTCACTTTTTTCAATGACATTGTAACTTCGAACAGTCATTAAACAAATGGTTGTTAGTCAAGGACTACGTGTATACTAAATAGATTTATCATTATATATTACTCTGGAGATTGAATTTGCACTGAAAATCCTTAGTCCAACTAAAAGAACTTTTTTTTTAGAAAGTGGTGCATTCTCTGACAGGGCTTTTAAATGTATTGCAATCTCTTCCAATCTCTTTGTGCTGGAACAGCAACTATAAAAAGTTGCAGCTATGCCCGGTCGAGAAAGCTATTCAGAGTGTGTAGGACAAAGTCCCACTGCTCTTCACATACAGATGGATCAGTGTGCAGAAAGTACAAGGAGTGCAAGTTAGCTTTTTAGGTATATTCTTTTGGATGCAGTAATGGAATGTGGCCTCTGTTACACAATAGGAGTTGTGCCTACAACCAGAACCAAGCCAAAATGGCTAAAACAAAGTGATATTTATAAAAGTACTACAAATATTTCACTTCTAGAGTAAATGACATAATGAAAACATACAACCCGATTACTTAAAACCTAGCTTAACTCTATTATGCATATGTTCTCAAAAAGTCTTTATTTCAAAATTATCCTTTTCCTTACCATCATTCTTTTTTAAATATTTTAATGAGGGGTCTTTGGTGCTCTCTGAGCTTGGTTGTTTTCTTAAAAACATTTCATTACTAGCCAGTACTGATGATGTTACCTAGTTTGGGTAATGAAACATCTGCAAAAAACAAGCAAGCTCAGATAATACCAAGGACTTTTCATTTCACCCCTGAGTTATAAATATTCTCCTTTGTTAGAAACAGTTTAATATATGTACAATATTCCTTTTAACATTTAGGAATATTTGAAAAAATTAATATATTTTATTTATTTTTTGTTAAATTTATTTGATAAAAGTTTACTTGAAATAAAATAAAGAACTACAGTAGACTTTTATCACCTATCACCCAGTTAAACAAGGATCATTGACTGTAACGTTACTGATAAAGCAACAGGATGGTTTTATATTTAGGAAAATGTAATAGTACTTACTATGAGAAAAGGTTTTTCTTATTCATTTGGTTTTCAGCCCCTATGAGTCATCACAATATAAATCTATCTTGCTGTGGGGCTACTCTATGCGAGTTACTCCTGTTTATACTCTAGGTGGTATACTTCTGCTTCTTTCCACTATGCAAATCAGTTGCATTTTCGAAATTTTTGACTGAAACCAAGATATGTCATTGTTATCAGGAGATGAAGGCATATAATACTAAATACTTTAAGAGCCTGGTGGCATGGCAGACTAAGCACTGTAATTAACATTCAGCTGCCTGCAATTACTGCAAGTTCAAATCTCACCAGGCTCGAGGTTGACTCAGCCTTCCATCCTTTCTAAGGTAGGTAAAATGAGGACCCAGATTGTGGGGGCAATAAGCTGACTATGTATAAATATACAAAAGTATGAAGGCTATTGCTTAACGCCTTGTAAGCTGCCCTGAGTCTCCGGAGAAGGGCGGCATATAAATCAAATAAAAAAAAGGAATGTTTAAAACCACCAGGAATTAAATACATTGGTTTCTTTTCAGAGCAATTGCGGAGAAAAAATTTGGATACGCCGAGTATTGATGAACTCTCCACAGATCATCACCATCGGACTGGTCTGGGACTCGGATCACTCAGATTTGGCAGAAGATGTCATTCATAGCCTGGGCACTTGCCTTAAACTGGGTGATGTGAGTCTTACATCTTATGGCAATATGTACATTCTTGTTTGACTGTGCTACTGTCCTTCATCTATACGTGCACGTTCATGTTTCTGTGTTCTGGATTTATTTCAAACATTTTTTCTTCAGCTTAAATAGTTACTTTTCAATAAGTAAATTTAAGTTTTAGAGAAATGTAAGAATTGTACTGAGATTATTCTTCCCTCCCTGAAGCTGTTCTTCAGAGTAACTGACGACAGAGCAAAACAATGTGAATTGTATTTGGTTGGAATGATCTGCTACTATGGAAAACATTACTCCACCTTTTTCTTTCAAACAAAGATTCGTATGTGGATGTATTTTGATGATGCCCATGTTAAAGAGGTAAGTTTAGAGGGAAAAGAATAAAATGTTTGGATAGTCACAGTGTAAATCTATCTGGATTGTTTTTAGATGAGTTGATAAACTTCCAATTATTTGCAGGTAGTTTATGGTGAAACATTCCAGATAGGTTGCATCCACTGTTTCTAAAATATCAAAATGACACGAATACATTATTTAAAAGAGTAGGGCAGGATATATGTTGTCTGCCATGTTTCATTATGTCATGAGTTGTTATGGAAAGATCAAACAAAATAACATAGGATCCAGTACAATGCAATTATGGTAAAACAGAAAGTTTTCAACTCTTCTTGGGAGAAGAAGCGAAGATCAGGCATGTCTACCCCATGAGCTGTGTGTGTTCCTGGACAGTTCCTAATGTGGCCCCACAAGATCATAAACTTGTTAACATTATTTTGTTTATGTACATTATATATTTTATATGCTGCTCAAGACAATTCCTCTTCAGCCCAGGCAAACCAAAAAGTTGGACTCTTGTGTCATAAATAAGTAGTTTTTTATTTGTTCATCACTTACTTTAACCTGGATGCTTTCTATAGGGTTAAATTTTAGAGAACAGGTTCTTTTATCATGACCCTGGGAGTACACACACACGTGCGCGCGCACACACACACACACACACACATCTATGGCTTTTTCTTTTTAAACTTTTTACTTTGTCTCATATTTGAATGTTTACAGGTTTTTATTTTTTTTTCTTCAATATTTTCTATGGGCGTCTTTATTTTTTCTTATAAATTGCTAGCCTTTTTAAATTTTCCTGATCTGGGGAAATAATAATAATAACTCAACAATATTCATTTTATGCTGGCTGGGAATCAGCTAAATTTTGCAAACCTGCATCAGTTTTTTATATAATTATGTCAGTATCACAAACTAAGATCATCATTATGCAAAGATATAAATTTCTATGGTGCCCTACTTCCAATTCAAAAGATTCATTTCAACCCTGAGGAGTTGAATATCACAAATATTATCCTTTATTGGAAACATTTTAAAACATGCACAATATTCTTTTCAATATTTACTGATATTTGAAGATATCAGTATTTCAATATTTACTGATATTTGAAGATATATGGCAAGACTTGCATGTATGTATGTATGTATGTATGTATGTATGCGTAAACCCCCCCCCCCCTTAGATATTTTAATTGTAAATGAATTTTAGTCGGGATGTTTTAAATTTTGGGCCAAAATTTTGTTTAATTCTTTTAAAATTTAAAATTTTGTATTGGGATGTTTTTTATTCTTGGCTGTGCACTGCCCTGAGTCCACAGGAGAAGGGCAGTATAAAAATTTAAATAAATAAATAAATAAATAATAAATAAGCAAGTCTTGGCATATTCGGGTCTTTTCCCGGGTAAGATTGAGAGTATCTTGGCGATGTTTTGACGAAGTCCCACTCGTCATCTTCAGGCTGGTGTCTTCGGCTTTGTGCTTGTGCGAGCAAAGCATGATCGGAGATGCCGTCTCTCTATAAATACTGGTGGGGAGGTGTGGAGTGCTGGCTTTGCTGTTGCAAGCGGGTTGGTTGGCTGTGTTGTTACATCTTGATTAGTAGATGGAGTTGATGTTTGCAGATTAGTCAGCTGTTTCGTAACATCCTGTATGGCCGAGGTCCTAGCTGTGTGCCCATTAGCCTTTGGTGTTGTAACGACGTGGGTAATGGGTTGTGTGGTAGTCCACACACGTTTCAACAAGTTCTCTAACTTGTCATCATTGGGTTTAGAAGCTGTGGGTATGCTGCAAGATTGGAGTTGTCACTTTTCTATGTTCGCTGCTGCTGACGTATGCTGGTTAGCCTGCAACTCTGTGTCCTGATTGGAGGGCAGCAGTTTTTTCTCCTGCTTCATTATCCTAGCTGCAGCCTGACTGCGTGTTAAAGGCCCAGCTTTCTCTGGTTCCCTATTACTAACTGTCAACTGCAAAGAAGGAAGGATTCTGGTAGGCATCACAACACCGCTGAACATAGAAAAGCAACAGCTCCGATCTCACAGCATACCCACAGCTTCTAAACTGAAAGTAGGGGCCCAATGATGACAAGTTAGAGAGCTTGTCGAAACGTTGCCAAAAAGAAAACTTTTAAAGTGTTGGTTAGGATTTTAGCCAGAGTTTCAAAAGACCTTACAAAGTGTTTTGTTAGGATTTTGGAGGATCTTAAGCTGGGATTTTAGCCAGGATTTTAAGCATTTCAACTAACAGACTTTTAATGACGCAGGAAAACACCCGAGATTTTAACTTTTTACATACATACACCCGCGAAAACTTGAGAAGACACACACACACACACTTCTCTTTAGCCAGGTTCTTCCTACGTAAACCACGATTTTTATGCATCCCTAGTTCAGTGAAATCACAATCCACTAGTTTCTAGGCTTATTTTTCTGGCAGCCAGCAAACACTCTGCTGCCCATTGGCAAATTATAATTGTTAAATTTATTTGATGAAAGTTATAGTTGACTTGAAATAAAATAACCACAATAGACTTTTATCTCCTATCACCCAGATAAACAAGGATTGCTGACTGTAATGTTACAATGTTACAGATAAAGCAATAGGATGGATTTTTATTTAGGAAATGAGATGTGATTCCTGCCTTAGTTCTTTCTAAGAGAAAAGGTTTTTCTTATTCATTTCGTTTTCGGTCCCTATGCATCAGCACAATATAAATGATTTTGGGATCATTGAGTCATAATGAAGTACTTGTGCACTTAATTTTAGTACTAGCTTATAGCTCTTTCATTTATTTAATTCTGTATAATTTATCTTTATCTTTGCCTTCTACTTTCCATAATTTATTTTTATTTATTAGATTTGTATACCGCCCTACTCCCGAAGGACTCAGGGCGGTGAACAGTTAAACGATAAATACAAAATACTGATATTCAGAAACCGATTAAAATACAATTGAATAGTTTGAATGGAATTAAATTAAACATCTCAAATTCAGATGTAGGTAGATTCAGATTTAAAGAATTTAAAAGTGGTTTTAAGGGAGGTTAGGTCAGGCCGGCTTGCATGAATAGGAATGTTTTGAGGGCCCGGCGGAAAGCCCGAAGATCTGGGATTAACCGTATTTCCGAGGGCAGCTCGTTCCAGATTGTGGGTGCTCCCACAGAGAAGGCTCTCCCTCTGGGGGCCGCCAGTCGACATTGTTTGGCCGACGGCACCCTGAGAAGTCCCTCTCTATGGGAGCGTACTGGTTGATGGGAGGTTATTGGTGGCAGAAGGCGGTCTCGTAAATACCCCGGTCCTAAGCCATGGAGCGCTTTAAAGATGGTAACCGAAACCTTGAAACGCACCCGGAAGACCACAGGGAGCCAGTGCAGCTCGCGCAGGAGTGGAACCACATGGGAGTGCCACGCTGCTCCCATAATAACCCGTGCGGCTGCATTCTGGACTAACTGGAGCCTCCGGATGCTCTTCAAGGGGAGCCCCATGTAGAGAGCATTACAGTAGTCCATGCGGGAAGTGACGAGGGCATGAGTGACTGTTTTCATTCATCAGATGTTCATTGTAGATGAGTTTCTGCTTACTGAATAGCACCTCAATGGAGCAATCACTCCATTGTTACAACACAAAAATTTAATATTTCCCCCCCTCAAATCTACAGGACACAGTAATCATCTCCAGATCCATAATTCAAAAGTGTTTCTTGTTCTTCTCTCATTTTTTTTCAAGAGCTAGGTTTCATAGCCATGTGTTACCACTGGAAAGAAAATTATATTAACTATTTTGATCTTTGTTATAATAGATGCATCCTTTCTCTTTATAATCTTGCCAACTCTGCATTATCTTCTTCCATAGAGAGAATCTCAACTATGTTATGTCCATCTTTATCTATTCAAGAGCATAAGAAAACAAATCTACTACCTTCCATTCTTTATTGTCATGTTCATGAACAATGCTGGTTGAACAATGCTTTTAGCGCCATAACATTTAACATTAACCTAGATTTTTTACTTTCATTTTTAATGTCATTATGACTACAGGTTGATGTTAATAAAGTGTCTGCAAAAACACATAAAATGAATAAATGTATCTTTGGTTAGATATTTCAGAAGTGATATATCACTTCCACATAAATCGTCCAGTACTTACCTTGTTCAGAAACAATTTGTCTGAAATTTTTATATATTTCTATTTGTTGAAAATGATATAGCTCAATTCTGATCTATCCTTTCAATCTCTTATCAACTTTATTTTGGCAGCAGGTAAATCCCACCTTGAGGAAGATGGGCACTCTAGAAACATGAAATGTAAATAAGTAAACAAAAAACAAACAAACACATAAAATAAATTGGAAGAGGCAAGAAACTGAAAAGAACCTACAGAACTTTCAATAGATAACTAGATTAGGAAGTTATGAAAAATAAAGATTTACTCACAACTGAGCTGTGCTAAGAGGTTGAATATACACACACAAACACACACCTCTTCATCATGTACTTTTGCTCTACAAACTACAATAGGATCAAATCAATTGCTGCTGCTTGTTTTTAGACAGAGATCCTGGAAATTGAGTCTCTCTGTAAATGCTTGCTGTAGATCAGTGGTGGGTTCCTCCCGGTTCGGCCGAGCCAGTAGCGGTGATGATATGACGTCACCGAACCGGTTCTCTTGGGAGCTGGGCCCCCCCACCCCCCGTGTTATTCTTACCTTTTATTTGGCCCTGCCCCCAATTTTTCGCTGCCTCCCAAGTCCCAGCTGATTGACGGGAAGGAAAAAAACTGTTTAAACTCTTGCCGCGGGGCTTCAAAGGGTCGCCCTACAGCTGATCAGTGTTAAAAGGCAGTGTGGTGGTAGACCAGTGCTCTCGAAAAACAAATGGGTAGACCAGGACGCTCCAAAAACAAATCAGTAGACCGGGACGCTTGAAAAACAAATGGGTAGACCAGGACGCTCCAAAAACAAATGGGTAGACCAGGACACTCCAAGAACAAATGGGTAGCTTTTAACTGCTCTACAAGCAGTTAAAAGCCTGGTAGACCAGTACCTCTGCTAAATCCTAAAGAATTGTCACATGACCATCAAACCATGCCCACAAAATAAGCCACGCCCACAGAACCTGTAGTAAAAAAATTTAGAACCCACCCTTGCTGTAGATGTTATGCCATGTTTTGTAGTATGTTTTGTTATTTTAAATTCTTAATGGAATAATCTTAAAGAGCTTTTTGAAGTTCTTTATTTTAAACTGGCACTGACCTTTAATGTAATATTTTGTTTGTATGTAATTAATATGTTATTTACAGCATAACAATTGTTTCCCATTGTCAGTTGGATTCTATTTGTTAAGACCAATGTCTTTGTTGTACTTAATTGTATCAAAAATGACCCCTCTCAATTACTTTTTAAAATATTTTCAGATAGGCCCTAAATGGAAAGATGTTGTTACTAAGTGCATTAAGGGTCATTACCAACCCTTGCTACTCCTTTATGCAGACCCAAGAGGAACTCCAATATCAACCCAGAATCTATCCACACAGGATTTACCACAGTATAGCAGAACCTATTATGATAGTGAAGATTCAGGTAACCTTTTGAAGTTCCTCATGTGTTTTTTGTAGTAATCAAGATATATGATATCAATATTAATGGTATTGGCAATAAGTAAAGACTTGTGAACTATCAGATATCAGTAAAATGGCACAGTAGAATTTAGCTCTTTGCCCACCTAAAATATAGCAAATTATGCAAACTACATCATACATTGTGCAGAAATTCAACTATTCTGAATACCATATGTATTATTGTACATACAATGGAAAATTATTAGAGAATTAACGAAAGACCTTTATGCTTTATTTTTCATAATGTTAAATATATGGTGAAGGCTATTGAATTACCTGCTAAATATCTGCTATCACTGGAAGATTTTAAGAAGAGACTGGACAGCCATCTGTCAGAAATGGTTGCGTTGTGCGCTCCGAGACATTGACCCAACCCAGCCGTGGCCAATGCCAACCTCACTAACACGAGGGCTGGCAGGGTGGGAATGGGATCCGGGAGGAGGGTACGAGGGAAAGGGAGACAGGCTTGCAGCTGAGGAGTGAGCACGAACTGTGGCGGCTTCCTTTTCCTTCTCCCCACGTGACCCCCCTGGCCGGCTGTTGTAGGACTGGGAGGGCACGCACAAGCGGGGATACTCTCCTTAAGCGAGCGTCCCGGGTCAACCAAAGTGCAGCGAAGGCACACAGGGTGGGCAGGTTGACAGCTGACAGGCGAACGTCTTTGGCAAGGGTGCTTCAGCTTTTTCTGAGCCTGATCCCTGGGGTGGGCATGTGAGGTTCGGTGAGGCCAGTCCCCTTTTCCCGCTGCCCTGAGCTTCTTTACTCCTCCAGCTGAGCAGTGCTGCCGGTGGCATTGAAGTGTGAAGGGCCTGGCCCTGCAGTGCTTCCCCACTCAGTTGAAGGCTTCATTCATCCTTCAAACAGTAAGGCTGACTGTGGGATCGGAATCGGCCAGATGCAGGAACCAATGCCATCCGTGGCCCTGGTGTGTTGTGGGGCCAGGCCCTTCACTCTTGCATGTGCCAGCCTTATTGTTTGAAGCCTTCAACTGAGCGAGGAAACACTGTGGGGCCAGGCCCTTCACACTCACATCCAGCCCGCCAGAGTTCGCTGCGCCAGGGCAGGAATGAGACCCTGTCCCTCAGAGCCCACTGCCACTTGGGCGAGGAGGATAACAATGAAGACGAGGAGAAGAATGGTGAGGCTTTGCGCAAGCCAGCAGGGAGCAGGTCAGGCAGGGCTGGCTGGCTGGTTGGGGAGGGGGCAATCATTAGGTGGCTGCCGTCTCCAGCAGCTTGAATGCCCTGACTGAAGCTGGAATTTGCCGGGCCAGGGGAGAAATGAGAGACCCTGCTGTCCCACAGGGCCTGCCACTGCTTGAATGGGGAGGAGGAGGAGTAAAATGGCTGCCTAGTTCGCTCTTCCCCTCCCTCCTGGCTGTTGGCAGTAGCTTGAGTACCCCAACTAAAGCAGGGATCGCACACACACTCTCTCTCATACACACACACACACACACACACAGAGTTTGGAGAGCCCCCCTTTCTCTGTCTCGCTGCGGTGGCAGTTGCGGCGCTTCAGTGCCTGACTGGCAGGGTGCTCAGGTAAGCCAGTGTGGGGCGTTGGGGGGCAGTTCTGCACCCCCTTGGTTTGCTTCATACTCACACACACCCTGCCTCACTGCTCAGGTGTCACCCACGCCATTGCCAACATTTTGGGTGCCCTGGCTGAAGTACAGATCCCATACACACACACATACACAATTGGATTGCTCTCTTGCTCTGTCTCACCCCATTTGCATGCAAGCTTGCTCCTTGCGAGGTCTCATTAAGTAGTTAAGTGGAAAGTAGTTGGGGGGGAGGGGAGGAGCAGGAGACCGGCAAACACTTTTCGCACCAAGAATAAAAGTTTCTGGGACCCTGACTCTGCAAAAGAGAATGGGTGCCTGAATCTGTATGATATTATAGCACCCTGGAGCATCCATTTTTGGCACGAAAAGCATTTCCCAGCCAACTCTCCTCTCCCTTCCTCAAAGGCAAAGAAACAGAGAAACAAGAGGAGACAGATGTTTGCAAGGTTTGCAAGTTACAACAGCAAAAGTCACATTAATCAAAAGCATGCCAAATGCAAATTTTTACTTTTGAATAAAAAGTTGTTTGATTCATTGAAACCTCTGTTATTATGGGTTTTTTTTCAGAGAAAAGACGTTAATCATGTATGAATTATTTTTTCTAAACTAAAACCTCATTATTCAGGTTAAATTGCCATGTTGGCACTTCACAATAAATAAATGGGTTTTGGGTTGCAGTTTGGGCATTCGGTCTCTAAAAGGTTTGATGGATGATGGAGATGGATTGCAAGATGTACACACACAAATGCAGCCTTTTAGTACTCATTGAGCAACCTTTATTGTCTTAGAAATGTAATTAGAAATTAGGGTAAATGTATTTACCCTAATTATATTAATATTTTTCTCATTTTCTCAATTCTAATGTTTACTATTTTTAATAGGACGTGAACCTTCTATCTCAAGTGACACTAGAACAGATTCTTCTACAGACAGCTATCTACATAAACATTCCCACCATGAATCTATGGTCAGCCATTTTTCTTCTGATTCTCAAGGAACTATCATTTATAATGTGGAAAATGATATGGTTTCACAAAGCAGCAGGGACACAGGTAAACGTTTTCTTTTAAATTTAGGGATGAAAATCATAGAATTCATGAGTAATAAACTCACTCGGATGTTGTCAGAAAACAAGCACTCAGAATATATTCTTTAACATTCATTGGCAAATATTGGATTGCCGCTTCAGTGATACTTATTGTTGTCTGCGATGACTAAAGTTAATGGAAATTAAAGTTCAGAAATATCTGAAACTTCACATGTTGGTTTCAATCAGTTGAAAAAAGAAAATACTGTTTTCATTGTTCTTTCAGTAAGAATTCTCTTCTCTTACAGTGCTCATGTACCACCAAAAAAAAGTTTTAATTTTTCTTTTCAATCATCCTACTTAATTTAGTGTGACAGAAAGAGGCAAACAAAGCACAAAAAATTAAAGGGACATAGAAACTACTCTAGCTTTTTTCTATTTGCATTATTTATTCATGAGGATTCCTATTCTTGCTCATTGTAGAATTCTCATAACTCCCCCCATCCCAAACAATTATATTTCTCATTCTCTTGTGAGAGATGCTACACATCATTGGCAAATATTTAGGCTGAAATATTAGCTGAAATTACAAACCAATGCCTTGTTGCTAGATAAGTTTATTTACTTCTCTTCCCCAATATGTCAATTACTAAAAATTTGAAGTACAAATAGAAAAATTGTGCTAATATAAAATGTTCCTACTTGTATCAGGAATAGATGGGTCGAAGAAGAACAATAAAAATAATAAATGAAAGTAAGTCCATTCTGAAAGATCTGTGGACACTACATTGTTTAAAACACCCTCTCCCAACTCAAGTTCTGCAAGATCCTAGGGTCACCAGGTTCTATGAGAGATGATGACTGGGGAAAAAAGGCATGCAGTGGCAAGAATTCTTTGCATGCTGTTTGCTGTGGTTGTAAACGTTGTAAAACATGGATTGTGTAGTTTAGAAGTAAATTTCTTCTTATACTACATGATTCTTTTGTAGGAGATTATCTAGGCGAATTCACATTTCTGGCAAGAATCAGAATAAATACTATTGGTTATGTGCTAATTACTATGAACCTGGTATCCTATTATATTTAACATACCTGAAGGCTCACTTCATTCCTTCAACTTCTCTAGCAGGTCAAGCAAGATGTCATGTCAAATGGATCCTGCAGCTTAACCAAAAGATGAAGAGGGCATTGGTAGAAGTATCAGTTGGCCCTCATGTCAGCCAACCTCAATGAAGATCCTTTGGATTTATACAAAATTCTAGTGCAAGAGCTACAGTCTTTATTGGCTTGCAATCCCAATTTCTTGGCTAAGTGGCCGTCAGTTTCATCAAAGCCATAATTTGATAAGAATTGTGTTGAAGCTAAGAATGTCTATATCTCAGCTTATCATTTTTAGAAATCTGAGATAGGTGACAATAATATCTTCTAAACCTTAAAAAAATATAAACAACTAGTGGCTTTTAAGAAGAAAAATGTAAAGGCCACCTGGGAACAACTTACTGAAGCAATGAAGAAATAGAAGTCCGCTCTTTTCTAGCACCTAATATCTTACCAGGTTTCCAGAGCTTCTACCCCGTTAGATTCTCATATACCTCCTAAAGCCTGGGAATTACATTTTCAGAGGATGTGTGGAAATACATCATTGTAAGGATGAGGATTTACCTGAATGGCTCTCAGTATCAGCATCTGAAATTAAGACCGTTATTGGCTAACTCAGGAGGGGGAAGAGTCCTGGAGCTGACTTTATTCTCTCAATACACAACAGATATATTTGTCACTGCTGCTTGCTATGATATGCAGGTAGAAACACCTAACAATCGGAAAACTTTCTCTCTTACCTGATATCATGCTCTCCCCTCTGCATATTGGATGTTAAAGATAAAAAAGTGGCTGAAAGGCTTTACTGCTATGATCCGGAGAGGTGGAAATTACACAACATCTTCTTTGTTGCTCCTTTTACAGAGGCATCCGAACCAGATTCATCCTACCTCTGATTAGTAGATATTCTGATTGCCCAGATTCAGCCCATGCCCAGATGCTGGTCATAAATGAACTATCTTTTGTTACAGCGCATGTAGCTAGGTTTCATGCAACAACATTGGACCCTGATGGGCCAATTATCTGCAGTGCATTCTATGTAATTGTAATTCATTTAAATTTTAGATATTACTTTAATTTTAGAATTATCATGTATTAATATAATTTTAGTGTCTACATTCTAATTTAATATATGTTGCCTTCCAGATTAAAAAAGTTGAGAAAGGCAGTTTTAAAGGATCGGTAGTGTATCATTCTGAATGAAGATGCAATATCCTGCTTTCAAATCCTGTAGGTTCTCTATAGAATTTATAGAAATCAGTATTAGTTTGATTAAAAACCTTTATTCTACATATAAAATAAAACTAGAATTGTTTTTAAAAAACTAATTTTCAAACATCAATAGATAGTTTTTGTATCTAAAGTCTGTGAGAATGAACAAAACTTTTTTTAAAAAAAACATTGAACTATAATTTGTAATATGTTTTACATCTTTTCTTTCAGGTCACCTGACTGATAGCGAATGCAATCAGAGACATACTTCCAAAAAGAATTCTCTGGCAGACCGTAAGAGAAATAACAACAGGTCTAGAAAGAAGGGGGATGAAGCACAGCCTTCTGGATATCACAGTGAAGGTAAAAATGATTGGATTCTATTATTTGTGTTTGTCAAAGTTGGGACTGGATTACTTTTTGGACTGTATCAGTTCAGAAATTTGATGAAAACAGTCTACTGAAGATATTTATATTGTTTACATAGTATTCTTCTGCTTTTAAAACAAAGGAGAGACACTGAAGGAGAAACAGGTCCCCAGAGCTGCCTCTAAAATGTTGAATGGTACCAGCAAACTAAGGGAATTTAAAGAGACAGTTAGCAACATGATCCACAACAGGCCTTCACAGACACATCAGGGCTCCCCTCATGGGAAGAATCAGACTGAAATCCAGTCACTACCCAGAACTCTGACCATTCAGTCTCAAGACTGGGAAATAGAGAGCAACAGTAGTGAATCAAAGTCAAGTTCTTCTAGCAAGTACCGCCCATCTTGGAGACCCAAACGAGAGCCACTAAATATAGACAGCATCTTCAGTAAAGAAAAGAGAAAACAAAGTGGCTACACCCAACTCAGCCCCTTCGCAGAAGATGCAGGTAAAAATGGGCAAGATGTGTAATTCAGAATGGAATGGAATATATACACTTGTTTATTGAGAATCATTGATACTATCCAAAGAAATATTTTTTTTCTGCTTATCATTAAGCAAAGAAAAAAAAAGCTGTCAAAAGATATTTCATGGTTAACATTGAATTGTGCTTTGGTGTTCCGACTTTATGAAATAAAATAAATAGTAAAATAAAATAACATGGATGAGAATGTATCTTAAAATGGTTCCAAAGGTTCTACATCTGTTTTCTTTGTAATATTTTCTGTAACTTTTTCCTTATGTATATAATCAGCAAACTGTAAGGGCCACGTAGGCCATCAAGTCCACTACTCAATGCATATATCCATATTAAAATATCCCAAAACAGATGATAGCTAAGTCTGGGTAAAAAGCCAGTGAAATAGAGTCTATCACTGCTGGGTAATTGGTTCCAACAAATCACAGAATGCTGTTTCTTCTGCAAAAATAGTGAAATTGGCTAATCCTACAAGTTTTAAAATGTATTAATTTAAAGAAAAAAATTACCTGTGCAAAAAATGTTAAAATGTTAAAAAATGTTAAGTTTTAAGTTGACCTCTGTAAAAAGGTGGTATCTAAATTCAGTTTGGATAAATGTCTGTCTAACAGTATATCAAAAAGATAAGAGAAATTTGAGAATGTTTAGAAAACATTAGAAGTAAATTTGAACAGATTTTTGGAAGGAGGAGAAAAAGTGGATTATACACTGTGTGCACAATTATTAGGCAAGTTGTATTTTTGAGGATTAATTTTATTGAACAATTACAGTGCTCTTGGTCAATCCAAAATGTTAATAAACTTCAAACCTGAATATTTAAGAAAGAAAAAAATGAGGTTATGGCTTTCTTAGAAGAATATCTTATGTGTGCATAATTATTGGGCAACTATTAGTGTGCAGAAGTATTATGCAACTAAATGAAAAATTACTCATTTATTTTCATCTGTTAAATTGAGAATAATAAACAAACAACTCAAAATGAACAATGTAACCACCCTTCTTTTCAGTAACAGCCATAAGACTTCCATTCATGGAGTCTGTCAGTTTCTTGATCTGTTGACGATCAACTTTTTGTGCAGCAGCAACAGCAGCCTCCCAGACACTGTTCAGAGAGGGACAAACTGTTTTCCTCCGTTGTACATCTCCCATTTAACAAGGGCCCACAAGTTCTCAATAGGGTTTAGGTCAGGAAGGGGGCCATGTCATTATTCTTTCATCTTCAAGGCCTTTACTGGCTAGCTACGCAGTGGATACTTTGATGCCTGCGATGGAGCATTGTCCTGCATAAAAATCATGGTCTTCTTGAAAGATGCAGACTTTTCCCTGTACCACTACTTGAAGAAAGTGTCTTCTAAAAACTGGCAGTAGCTTTGGGAGTTGATTTTGAGTCCATCTTCAACCTGGAAAGGTCCAACTAGCTTATCTTTAATAATACCAGCCCATACCAGTACCCCACCTCCATTTTGCTGACATCTTGAGTTGAAGTGGAGCTCTGTGTCCGTTGCTGATGCAGCCATGGGCCCATCCATTTGGTCCGTCAAGAGTCACTCTCATCTCATCAGTCCATAAAACCTTTGACAAATCTGTCTTCAGGTATTTCTTCACCCAGTCTTTCTGTTTCATGTGTCCAACGGACGTGTCCTGTTCAGTGGTGGTCAGGTTTCAGCCTTCCTTACTTTGGCCATGTCTCTGAGCATTGAACATCTTGTACTTCTGGGCACTCCAGGTAGGTTGCAGTTCTGGAATATGACAGTACTGGAGGATAATGGGTTCCTGGTAACTTTATGTTTGATTCTTCTGAAATCTTGGACAGTTAATGTGTATCTTTTTCTCTCAACGCGTTTTTTCGACCCTGTGATTATTTGCAACAAAATGATTGATGGTTCTGTGATCACACCTCAATATCTTAGCAATTTCAAGAGTGCTACATCCCTCTGAAAGACTTTTTTACAATTTTTGACTTTTTAGAGTCAATTAAATCTCTTTTTGGCCCATTTTGCCTGAGGAAAAGAAGCTGCCTAATAATTATGCACACCTTGGTATAGGGTGTTGATCTCCTTAGGCCACATTACACAAATACACATCACTTGTAACAGTAACAGAGTTGGAAGGGACCTTGGAGGTCATCTACTCCAACCCTCTGCTCACTCAGGAGACTTATACTATGGATTTGAACTGCCGAACTGCCAACTTTTCTGATTGACAAGCTCAGCATCTTAGCCACTGAGCCACCTATATGCTTATATCCACTAAGCATTCAAGTTTATACAGCTTGGAGCTGGAAATATGCATAAAAATGATATGCATAGGTTGAAGCAGGGGTGAAATGCTCCCAGTTCCTACTGGATCGACCGATCTGGTAGCGATGGAGGTGGGTGGTTCGGAGAACCGGTAGCAAAAATCCCTGGCTCCCCCCCATGCCCAGCTGAGCTGCGCGATCATCAGAGACTTTTTTTCTTTTAAATGGCTCTGACGATCCAAGCTCTGACGATCCCAGCTGAGTTGCCTGATCGGCAGCGGGTTTTTTAAAAACCCTCTGACGATCAGGCAACTCAGCTGGGATCGTCAGAGCCTTTTGAAAGCATTTTTAACAGCCTCTTCGCCAAAGAGGTTATAGAAAAAATGGTTTTAAAAGTTAAAAAAAAATGGCCATATCCACCCAGTCACATTACCCCCCCCCCCCGAAGCCACACCCACAGAACCGGTAGTAACAAATTTTAGATTTCACCACTGGGTTGAAGTACTCACTTGCCTAATAATTATGTACACAGTGTATAGCATCAGAAAAGATTTAAATCTGTCTTTTGATTCAGCATTTTTATTATGCAAAACTAAGTAGATGTACTCACATTATCACACAAAATAAAAAATAAGTAAGCTACATTATAGCCTAACATTATTGTGAATCTAATTATGGATTTAAGATGCAATTTAAGATGGGCAGAATAGTACCAGGTTTTTTGGGCAATCATTTGTTTATTCAATTATTTTATAGCCTTCTTTTCTGTCACAAACTCAAGAAATATATGTAGAACTCCCTCCTCCAATTTAACTCACAACATCAACCTAGTGAGGTAAATTGGCTGACTTCCAGGTTTCCCCCAAAATAAGACCTGGGGACATTGTCTGGCTGTGGCTGCAGCTCACTGGCCCCTTGGTACACTCTGGGGCTGCACAGGCTGCGCAGTGCAGGTGAGTTGATTACCTGTCCAAACAGTGGTGGCAGAGGCACGCGGGAAGGAACACAATCCAGATGCGCCACATGGACTATGGGAAAACCAAGCATCAGTGGGCTGGAGTGAGCAGTCAGCTGCAGGAGGCACATCTTCACATGCTGGCATCAGCAGCAGATGGAGGCAGAGGTGCAGGGGGAAGGCAGGTGATCCCGGCACACCACATGGGCCACAGGCAAGCCAAAAGATGGTGGGACAGAGTGGGCTGGCAGCCGTGGGAGGCTTGTCTTTGCATCTCTTGGCTTGCCTGTGGCCCGTGCGGCACATCTGGTTTGCGCACCTCTACCTCCGTCTGCTGCTGGTGCCACTGTGAGAAGACAAGCCTCCCACGGCCGGCCGCCCACCAACTCTCAGTTGTTTCGCAGCTCGTGCATTGCCTCCAGATCACATGCCTCCCCCCACTTCTGCCTGCTGCTTGGACAGATAATTAACTATCTGCACTGCGCAGGCTGCAGTTGCTATCAACCCCTGTACCCTCGCTGCCTTTGGTGCTGGCCACACCCCCCAGGCTGATGACCTTAACTAGAGTTTATTTTTTGGGTGGGGCTTATATTAGGAGCATGCTAAAAAAATCAAGTGAGGGCTTATTTTCAGGGTAGGTCTTGTTTTAGGGGAACCGCAGTTCCCCTAAAGTTACAGTTAGCTGCTGAGGCTGAAATTTGTGCTTCCAGAAACTGAACTGTATTGGAATACTAAGTGAAAGAATTACATTTACCTTTTCTTTCATATAATATCTTTGTTTGTCAGCCAAAGAATTTATAGAAGATGAGTTGAAGGAGCCATCATGTGAAACAAGATCAAGGCGGTCCAACAGGTATAAGCACTGGACTTTAGGGCATGGTGCACATCACAGGATGGATCAGCATCCTCGTCTGATCCAAAGGATGGAATCTGGGTATGAAAGCAGTGATCGCAATAGCAACAGTCCAGTCAGTCTGGATATGCCTTTGTCAGAGAGCTCAAATACCTCTAGGTATGTTTCATTAAAATTTATTTAATTGTTGTAACATTGTTCTCAAGTATCTTAATACATTATTTTATTGTGAAATGGGAAATTATTACAAACTACCGTTTTCCCTGAAAATAGGATCTACCCCAAAAATAAGCCCCAGCCCAATTTTCATGCCTGTGCATGAAATAAACCCTACCCCTAAAGTAAGCCCTACTTAAGAGCCTGAGCAGAGGGCCTGCCGCCCATTCTGTCCATGTTGGTTGCTGCCAACACCAGGCTGATGGGTGGGTGCCATAGCCACAAAGCGAGGCAGTGGAGGGGAAGGATGAAATAAGGCATTGGAGGGGAAGGATGAAATGAAGCAGTGGGGTGGAGAACAATGCTTCTCCTTGCTCACCACCAGAAGAGAGCAGGAGGCCGAGCGATGCACCGGTGCCGCAGCCACTAAGTGAGGCGTTGGAGGGATGGAGGATGTAATGAACCCTTCCTTCACCATGCACCATGCTTGGATGGGAAGCCTTTTTTTTTTACAACTTTTTTATTTTTTTACAAACAAATCAATGCGTGAACAGTGTGGCACCTGGATGTCATACATTCTAATGCAAATAAAACTAGTAGAATTAATCATAGTTATTACATTCAATCAACTTACCATATATACTCGAGTATAAGCAGAGTTTTTCAGCACATTTTTATGCTGGAAAAAAAGCCCTCCTTGGCTTATACTCGAGTGAGGAAAAAATGCCTTTCCCCCCCTGCAAACGTTTTGGCTCCCAGGGGCTGCAGGGAGGCTTGCTAAGGGCAAAATGGGGCGTGGGGGGTGCATTATAGTAGTCCAGTCGTGAGGTGACAAGGGCATGAGTGACCGTGTGCAAGGCGTCTCGATCCAGAAAGGCCCGCAACTGGCGTACCAGGCGAACCTGACAAAAAGCTCCCCTGGCCACGACCATCATATGCTCTTCTAAAGACAGCCGTGCATCCAGGAGGACACCCAGATTGCGAGCCGTCTCTGTGGGGGGCAAAGATTCACCCCCAATAGTCAGCGATGGCACCAGCTGACTATACCGGGACGCCGGAAGCCACAGCCACTCGGTCTTGGAAGGGTTGAGCTTGAGCCTATTTCTCCCCATCCAGACCCGCACGGCCTCCAGGCAGCGGGACAGCACATCAAGGGCAACATTGGGGTGGTCTGGGGTGGAGATGTACAGCTGGGTGTCATCAGAGTACTGATGGACTCTCACCCCAAAACCACAGATGATCTCACCCAGCGGCTTCACATAAATGTTGAACAGAAGGGGCGAGAGGACCAACCCTTGCGGCACTCCCCAAGCGAGGCACCTCGAGGTTGACTTTTGACCCCCTGCCAACACAAACTGCGAACGGTCGGAGAGGAAGGAGGAGAACCACTGCAGCATGGTGCCTCCTATTCCTAGCCCCCTCAACCGCTGCACCATGATACCATGGTCGATGGTATCAAAAGCCGCTGAGAGATCTAATAGGACTAGGACAGAGGAGCAGCCCCTGTGCTGATCCCTCCAGAGATCATCTACCAATGCGACCAATGCCGTTTCTGTGCTGTACCCCTGCCTGAAGCCCGACTGGTACGGGTCTAGATAGACAGCTTCATCCAGGTGCTGGGGAAGCTGTCGTGCCACCACACTCTCAACAACCTTCGCACAAAATGAAGGTTGGAGACCGGCCGGTAGTTTGCTAGTACAGCTGGGTCCATGGAGGACTTCTTGAGGAGGGGCCTCACCACCGCTTCTTTCAGGGTGGCGGGAAAGGCACCCTCACTCAGAGAAGCATTTATAATCCCCTGGAGCCAGCCTCGTGTAACCTCCCGGGAGGCCAGTACCAACCAGGAGGGACAAGGGTCCAATAAACATGTGGCAGCACTAAGCCTATCCAGAATCCTGTCCATGTCCTTGGGAGCCACAGAGTCAAACTCTCTCCAGGTAATATTCTCAGGACCTATCCCTGTCTCCCCACCTGGACTCATCCAGTCGGAGTCCAAGCCTTCCCGAATCTGAGCAACTTTATCATGCAGGAATTGCACAAAATCCACAGCTCGATCCTGCAAGGGATCTTCCCGCACCCCCCCCCCCCCCAAGAAGGGAATGGGTCACCCTAAACAGAGCGGCTGGGCGGTTCTCTGCAGATGCGATAAGAGCGGGAAAATGGTTAGATTTTGCCGCTTTTATTGCCACTAGTAGGTCTTGATATAAGACCTCACCAGTGTCCGGTCAGAATCAGATTGATTAGTCCTCCAAATGCTCTCTAGGTGTCTTTTCCGATGCCTTTTTGCATCCCCTTTATAGGTTTAATCTTCTAACAGAGGCCCCTTTAATTAAATAGCTTCCTTATTTTCATATTTAAGTCTCCAGTAGTCATGGGGTAATTAAGAATAATCCAATAAATATTTTTACAGTCCTTCATATAGAATCCCAGACGTGTAATTTTTCTTTTCGCCAGCAGGTGGCACTCTGAACTTAAATTTCAGTATTGTCACCAGTCAATCATCATTTTCATTGTAAATCAATTATAAAAGCAGAATAAGTTTTGTAAGTAAATGATTCCAGCATTTTAAAATGCCTTCCCAGTACCACGTCTTCCCGGTTTAAGAGTCTAATTTTCTGTATATTTCAAAGTTTATTATTTTTCTATCTTGCGCCTTTCTCTTCCGGTCTGGTATTTTCTCAGAATGCTTAGACACCGCTTTATTTATTTTATTTATTTATTTAATTTGATTTGTATGCTGCCCTATCTCCATAGGACTCAGGGCGGCTCACAACAATTAAAAAATACAATCCCAATCCAATAAAAATATGTTAAAAATACACATTAAACCCATAAAACACATTAAAAATAATCAAAACTCCATCAGTCCAGGTTGGGCAATTTGAACAGCCATGCTTTTAGTTCATGGCGGAAAGTGCGAAGGTCAGGGGCCAACCAGAGCCCCAAGGGGAGTTGATTCCAAAGGGTGGGTGTGCCACAGAGAAAGCTCTACCTCTGGGGGTTACCAGCCGACATTGTCTAGCCGACGGCACCCTGAGTAGGCCCTCCCTATGAGAACGCACCGGGCAATGGGAAGCTGTTGCTGGTTGCAGATGGTCCAACAGATATCCTGGGCCTAAGCCATGTAGGGCTTTATAGGTCATCACCAGCACCTTGAATCTCACCCGGAGGGCAACTGACAGCCAATGCAAGTCGTGCAGGAGAGGTGTAACATGGGAGTATCGGGACCCTCCCATCACAACCCGCATGGCCGCATTCTGTACCAGCTGAAGCCTCCGAGTGGTCCTTAAGGGCAGCCCCAAGTAGAGAGCATTGCAGTAGTCAATACGGGAGGTGACTAGCGCATGAGTAACTGTGCGTAGGGCATCCCAGTCCAAATAGGGGTGCAACTGGCGCACCAGATGAACCTGGGCAAATGCCCCACTGGTCATGGTTGTTATATGATCTTCTAAGCTCAACCGTGAGTCCAGGAGGACACCCAAGTTGCGTGCCCTGTCTACAGGGGGTAACCTCCTATAACCAAAGATGGAACCTCACGATTGGACCAGGATGCCAGTACCCACAGCCACTCGGTCTTGGCAGAGTTGAGCCAAAGCCTGTTCCTCCCCATCCAGACCCGTACCGCTTCCCGGCACTGAGACATCACGTTGAGCGCATCACTGGGCTGGTTCGGGGTAGATACCTCACCCCGAAATCACAGATGATCTCTCCCAGCGGCTTCATATAAATGTTGAACAGAAGAGGCGAGAGGACCGACCCCTGGGGCACCCCACAAGTGAGGGGCCTCATGGCCGACCTCTGTCCCCCTGTCAACACCGCTTGCATATGACCCGAGAGGTAAGAGGAGAACCACTGCAAAACAGTGCCTCCCACTCCTAACCCAAGGCGTCGCAGCAGAATACCATGGTCGATGGTATCAAAAGCCGCTGAAAGATCTAATAGGACTAGAACAAAGGAATAACCTCTGTCCCGAGCCCTCCAGAGATCATCCACCAGCGCGACCAATGCCATCTCCGTGCTTTATCCAGGCCTGAAAACCGATTAGCATGGATCTAGGTACTCCGCTTCATCCAGGGCCACCAGGAGCTGACGTGTCACCACGCTTTCAACAACCTTCGCAAGAAAGCGAAGGTTGGAGACCGGACGGAAGTTACTCAAAGTAGCTGGATCCAAGATGGGTTTCTTGAGGAGGGGCCTAACCACTGCCTTCTTCAAGGCGGCAGGAAAGCTTCCCTCACCCAAGGAAGCAGTTATCACTGCCTGAATCCAGTCACATGTCACCTCCCGAGCTGAACAAACCAGCAGGAGGGACATGGGTCCAATACACACGTGGTCGCACTCAGCTTCGTCATGATCCTGTCCACTTCCTCAGGGGTAACAGGATCGAATTCCTCCCAAATAACAAGACCCGCTGTCTCCTCACCGTCTGACCCTGCCCAGTCAGAGTCCAAGTTGTCCCGAATCTGAGTGATCTTGTCCAGCAGATGCTGACAACTCCTCGGCCCGCCCTCGCAAGGGGTCCTCCCCCGTCCTCTGATTCAAGAGGGAGCAGGACACCCTAAACAGGGCAGCTGGGCGATTATCTGCGGACACGATGATGGCGGAGAAGTATCAACGCTTCGCCACCGCCATCTCCACCAGGTAAGATCATGTAAATGACCTTAGCTGTGCACGGTCAGATTCGGAACGAGTGGCTCTCCAACAGCTCTCTAGGCCTCTCCTACAGCGCTTCATCCCCTGGAGCTCCCCGGTAACCAAGGAGCCAACCGAGATCTGCATCGAGTCAGAGGCCGCAAAGGCACGACATGGTCGAGGGCCCCGATGGCTGCCTCATCCCAGGCATCCACCAGGGCTGCGACCAGAGCGTGGGAGAGAGAGAGAGGTATCGTCCCAAGCTCCATCTGGAACCTCTCTGGGTCCATCCCGCATCCCAACGAGGAGGGGCGGCATACTGGAAGCCTAGCTGAAGGAGATAGTGATCGGTCCATGACAGGGGATAAGTAGCAGATATTCCCCCACCGAACTCAACCCACCACTGTTCCGAGATAAAAACAAGATCAGGCGTGTGGCCCCTCTCATGAGTCGGGCCCTGAGTAATCTGAGTCAGGTCCATGGCTGCCATGGAAGCCATGAACTCCCAAGCCACCCCCAACACCCCGCCCAGGGAAGGCAGATTGAAGTCCCCCAGTACAATAAGTCTGGGAAACTCCACCATCAACCCTGACAGGGCGTCGAGTAGCCCAGGAAAGGCCATTGTTACGCAGCTGGGAGACAGGTACGCAATCAACAGGCCCAGCTGCTCTTGCGGGCCCCATTTCCTGAGGAGTGTCTCACATCCGTCTATCTGGGGAACAGTGACTTCCCGCGGACTAAGGGTCTCTCTAATAACAACCGCCACCCCTCCTCCCCTACCCTGGGCCCTCGGCTGGTGTAGCACCCGGAAACCTGGTGGGCAAAGTTCTGTCAGGGGGACACC
Organism: Ptyas mucosa; assembly: GCA_012654045.1. Lineage (NCBI taxonomy): Eukaryota > Metazoa > Chordata > Lepidosauria > Squamata > Colubridae > Ptyas > Ptyas mucosa. The sequence continues at coordinate 24,890,930 of WNWU01000021.1, forward strand.
TCCCTCTGAGCCCAACCAGGTTTCCGTAATGCAAGCCAGGTCTGTGTTTTCCTGTGCTTTAACAAATAATTCTGAGCAAATAGTTCTAATTATTCCTTGGGGTTAAATTTAAGGCAAAAAGGAACCCTCTCCCCCAGTTCCAGCACTATTCACCTACTTCACTCCAGCACCAGTCTTAGTTGTTCTTCGGTTGTCTCAGCTTTGTGGCAGCCATCTTTAGGCTGCCTCTTCTTCTTGCCGTGACTGAGAAGGGAAAAAAAAATCCGGGTCAGATAGAACTGCAACTCTCCGTGACCTCACAGGGCACCCCTCTTTGCTTCACCGCACCCACAGGATGGCTTTGGCTCTTCTCAGAGCCCACAAACAGGGAGAAGTCAGCACAGGGAACGCGGAGACCCGTTCCTTGTGTCTGATATTGCCGCGGAAATCTTAGATGGGCAGCCTTTATAGTGGATATAAAAAGTCTAAAATATCTAGGAAAATGCCAGTGTTTTGATATGTAAAAAAAATCAGACCAAGATAAATTCAGAATTTTTCTCGTCTTTAACATAACATATAAGTTGTACAATTCAATAGAACAGGACAACTTGCTGCAGTACAAGAATTACATTAATATTAAAGAAATGGTGGAATAGAATCATTTAAAGAAAGGATGCAAAAGGAAAGACAAAAATGAAATGTAAATGACAGAAATTAATATATTATTTTCATTATTTTAAATACTTGAATTGTTGTCTTGTCCTACGGCAAGTTGGCCGTGGCGCGTTGGTTGCACCAAGTTATCCCATTCCAGGTCATTCAATTGGATTTAGGTCTGGGCTCTGGCTGGGTCATTCTAAAACTTTGATCTTTTTCTATTGAAACCATTCTTTTGTTGATGTGGAGGTTTGCTTTGGGTTGTTGTCATGTTGAAAGATGAAATTCATCTTCAGCATTTTAGCAGAGGCCTGAAGGTTTTGTGCCAAAATTGACTGATATTTGGAACTGTTCATAATTCCCTCCATCTTGATTAAAGCCCCAGTTCCAGCTGAAGAAAAACATCCCCAAATCATAATACTGCTCTGCTTCATGGTCGGCATGGTGTACTTATGGTGATGCGCAGTGTTGCTATTGTGCCAAACATACTTTTTGGAATTATGGACAAAAAGTTCAACCTTGGTCTCATCAATTCATAATACATTTTCCCACATGCTTTTGTCAGACTCAGTGTACGTTTTTCCAAAATGTAGTTAGAGTTCCCAAGAAAAGTCTTCCATCTTGTCACCCTATCCCACAGCTCAGACATATGAAAAATATAGGAAATTGTTGTCACGAGTAGTATACAAACAGTATTTTCCAGAAATCTCTACTGCTTCTTTAATATTGCTGTAGGCCTCTTGGACCATTTTTCTTCTTTCTTCTTCTTCTTTTTAAAATTTTTATTATAACACAGTATGACAAACACAAAACGTGTATATATACTCTCTTTTTACAGCTATTTCGTGGTGGTCATCTTCTAATTTTCATTCTCCCCCGATTCCCTTTATACTATTCATTTTCTTCTTGTCCCTTTTTCTTTTAATTACATTATACTTCTTAACAATCATATTGATTTTATACATTCTATACATTATCATATTCGTTCTTTCCATTTTCAATTTCACCCCTATTTTTATTATCCATTTTTCTTCTTTTTTTATTCATTTTAGAGAACCATCCAGTTCCTGGTGATGTCACTGTTGTGCCATATTTTCTCCTCTTGTTGATGACTGCCTTCACTATGTTCCAGGGAATAGCCAATGCTTTGGAGATTCTTTTTGTACCCTTCTCTTGACTGATAACTTCCAACAACCCGTTAATGCTTTGTAAGCTCTTTTCAGACCATGGCTTTTTCTGTAAGAGGCAACTGAGTAAATGTCAGAAAAATCCTACTAGAACAGCTGAACTTCATGGGCTTGAACATGTCAGAATATTCATGAACTGGGATAGACATGTCAACAGGTCAGCCATTGGGGATTGGCTGGAATGGGAAGACATGGTAACAATGTCAGCCAGTGAATAGACATAGCAACTGGGTCAGCTCAGTTGGAATACTGTCACCTCCACTAGCTTTGTTGTTGCTCAGATTTCCTAAGGCCCATTTGACTTCACATTCTAGGACAGTGATAGCTAAACTTTTTGCTATCGTGTGCCAGGAGGGGGGCGGGGGGGTGCGCGCATGTGTGTCCACACCCATAATTCTATGCGCCCCGCCCCCGCGTGCGCCTGCCGCTCCCCGCTCCTGGCACACGATAGCCCAGTAGGCCCATTTTTCTTTCTCACCTGGCACCAGGGTCTCTCTAGGAGTCTGGGGAGGCCGAAAACAGCCTGTATAACAACTTCCGGTGGGACCGGAAGACCCGTTTTTTGCTGTCCCCAGCCTCCAGGGCCTCTCTAGGAGTCTGGGGAGGGCGAAAATGGCCTTCCCCACCCCCCTGGAGGACTTCCGGAGGCCAAAAATGCCCTGTTTGACAACTTCTGGTGGGACCGGAAGTTGTCAAATGGGACATTTTCAGCCTCCAGAGGACTTCCATGGCATGGGGAAGGCCATTTTTGCCCTTCCTAGACTCCTAGAGACGCTCTGGAGCCAGGTGAGAAAGAAAAACAGGCCTTCCCTACTCCCCCAGGCCCTTCGGAGGCAGGAAACAGCCTGTTTCCCTACTTCTGGTGGGCCCAGAAGACCTGAAAATCAGCTGGCCAGTGCGCACATGCGTGCCAGAGCTGAACTCGCGTGCCCACTAATATGGCTACATGTGCCGCCTGTGGCACGTGTGCCATAGGTTTGCCATCACGGTTCTAGGATGTCTGGCTTGAGGTCAGTGACCACCCCATCATGGTTATCAGGGATCTTAAACTTGTTCTTGTATAGTTCATCTGTGTAATTTTGCCACCTCTGCTTAATCTCTCCTGCCTCTGTTAGGTCCCTACCATTTTGGTCCTTTATCATGCCCATCTTTGCATGAAACTTTCCCTTCATATCTCCAATTTTCTTGAAGATATCTCTGGTCCTCCCTATTCTATTGTTTTCTTCTATTTCTTTGCACTGTTCATTTAAGAAGGCATTCTTATCTCTTCTATCTATTATCTGGAATTCTGCATTCAATTGGGTGTATCTTTCTCTTTCTCCCTTACTTTTTGCTTCCCTTCTTTCCTCAGCTATTTGCAAAGCTTCCTCAGACAGCCATATTGCCTTCTTGCATTTCTTTTCCCTTGAGATGGTTTTAGTTGCTACCTCTTGTACAATGTTGCGAACCTCCGTCCATAGTTCTTCAGGCACTATCAGATCTAATTCCTTAAATCTATTTGTCATCTCTACTGTATATTCATCAGGGATATGATTTAGTTCATACCTGAGTGGCCTACTTCTTTTCCCTACTTTCTTCAATTTAAGCCTAAATTTTGCAACAAGAAGCTCATGATCTGAGCCACAGTCAGCTCCTGGTCTTGTTTTTACTGACTGTATAGAGCTTCTCCATCTTTGGCTGCAGAGTACATAGTCAATCTGATTTCTGTGTTGACCGTCTGGTGATGTCCATGTGTAGATTTGTATTTTGGTTTGTTGGAAAAGAGTGTTTGCTATGACCATCATATTCTCTTAACAAAATTCTATCAGCCTGTGCCCTGCTTCATTTTGTACTCCAAGGCCAAACTTGCCTGTTATTCCAGTTATCTTTTGGCTTCCTATTTTGGCATTCCAATCCTCCATGATGATAAGGACATCATTTTTTGCTGTTAATTCTGTAAGGTGCTGTAGGGCTTTATAGAACCAGTCAATTTCATCCTCTTCAACACCAGTGGTTGGGACATAAATTTCAATTATTGTGATATTGAATGGTTTGCCTTGGATTTGAACTGAGATCATTCTGTCATTTTGGGGATTGTATCCCAGTATTGCTTTTCCTACTCTTTTATTGACTATGAAGGCTATTCCATCTCTTCTGAGGGATTCTTGCCTACAGTAGTATAACTAATGGTCATCTGAATTAAATTCGCCCATTCCTGTCCATTTTAGTTCGCTGATTCCTAAGATGTTGATGTTCAGTCTTGTCATCTCTTGTTTGACCACGCCCAGCTTGCCTTGATTCATGGATCTTACATTCCAGGTTCCTATGGAGAATAGACCTTTACAGCATCAGACTTTGCTTTCATCACCAGCTGAGTGTCCTTTCGGCTTTGGCCCAGTTGCTTCACTCTTTCTGGCGCTACTAGTAATAGGCCTCTGCTCTTCCCCAGTAGCATATTGAACAGCTTCCAACCTGAGGGACTCATCTTCCGGTGTCATATCTTTTTGCCTTTTGGTACTGTCCATGGGGTTTTCATGGCAAAGATACTGGAGTGCCATTTCCTTCTCTAGTGAATCACGTTTTGTCAGAGCTCTCTGCTATGACCTGTCGGTCTTGGGTAGCCCCGCACGGCATAGCTCATAGTTTCATTGAGCTATGCAATCCCCTTCACCACAGCAAGGCAGTAATCCATGAAGGGGAGAAACTCTGTACAAACTGACTAAACAAAGTATTAACATTTTATTTTCTGAAAGCATTTTTGTAGTTCCAGTATAAACAGTTTTATAACATCTTAAAAAACTATAAAAAAACACAGCAAAAAACCATATGTTTTTCATATTTTCTTTAAAAGGTACTATCATGAAAATAGATTGGTGACCAACTATTGCAAAATCTGAGAATCCAATTTCTACTTTATGTAATTATTTTCAAAAACATTCAAAATTTATGATACACTTTTAATTTCTGTAATAAAGAAAAGGTTTTCTCAAATGTATACCTATATAGTTGTTTTTAACTACTTAGGTAGCTTTTTACTACCTAAGCTTTTTAGGTAACTATTACACTGCTTCATTTTACCTCTACAAGAAATTATTTTTCCATTTCATTTTTCTCTGAGAAATATTGGTGATTTAATGTAAATTAACACTTTTATATAAATAGACAATCCAAAAACTTATTGATGCACTTAAAATATATAGAAAGACAGAGTGATTGTACACTGTCTCTCAGCTGCCACCTCTATGCCAAATTAATTTCAAGACCATAGTTGACAGGAGTTCCAATTGGCATTCATTGTGGATAAGAGTAGTATTTTGTAAGCTCCGAACAAAATTCAGGCCACTGAAAGGTAGGGATCATTAATTCTTTAATCATATATCTATTATACATCCAAAAGATCTATGGAACTTGCTTTTGAAAAAATACATTACTGCTCCTTTACAAGGAAAAGTGAAAGTGTTTTATGAGGAAATAAAAGTTTTTTTCCCTTTTTAAAGGGATTATCGTATCAAACGAACTGGAGATGTTATTCCTGCCTGGCATAATATTCCAAAATCTCATAGCAGTAGCATCTTGGAAGTAGAGTCTACCTCATCTATAACCTGCAGGACAAAAAATAAATACTCCTTTGGTAATGGTAAGGTGTCATTCTCCTAATACTTGCAATCCTGGATCATATTATGATTTCCTCTTTTTTTTCTAGATCATTGTCCTGTGTTCACAAAAGGAAGGAGATAGCATCTGATCAGGAAAGGGACCCTCAATGTATTGTGGATAGCCCAATATAAACTCAGTGTGTGCCAGTAAAAAAAAAGTTAAAGCCTATGTTAGTAATCAGTAGGAAACTACCATTATCATTAGTAAAACTACGCATAAGACGTAGTTCCACTGCTAACTGATGCAATTGCTAAGTGACTTATACCTGATTTTATGTAATTTTTGCCATAGTCGTTAAACGAATCACCATGATCATTAAGTATATGGACATTAAGTGAATCCAGCTTCCCCAACTGACTTTGTCAGAAGCCCCTGGGAAGATTGCAAATGGTTTCCCCAAGATGCTGCAAACGTAAATGTATGCAAGTGCCCAAATTTTGATCACATGCCCATAGGGATGCTGTGACAATTGTAAGTGTGAGGATTGGTCTTTGTCACTTTTTTCAGTGCTGTTGTAAACGTGGTTAAATTAATAGTCATAAAACAACTATCTGTAGCTGGGAAGGGCAAAGAAAACGGAGGCAAAATGAGTAGGGAACTAGATCAGTTCCCTTGTGAGAAATGCCAATAGCATTTGGAGCTTTTTAGAAGAGAAAGAAGCAACATAAACAGCAGCAAATGATATGAAGTACTGCACACCCACAAAAAATACTGTATGGCTGAATCTTACAGAACCATGGTTCTGAATGGTTCTAGTACCATTAGATATTACTACCATTATATATTAGATACCAGTAGATATTATATAGACTATTTTTACTTCCTCAATAAACCTTTCATTGGAAGCTATTGTTTGACTCAAAATTTCTATTATTTCTATTATTATTTAGTTCATTTAACAAAACTAGCCTTATAAGAAGCACAGAAAACTATAAAAGTAAATAATGTAGTAATTAAATATAAGATGAAACATTTTGATTTTTTCCACCCTCTAAAGGTGGGGAGATACTTGTTTCTTCCAAGAGTGAACTAGATGAATTACAAGAAGAAGTAGCAAGAAGGGTCCAGGAGCAAGACTTCCAGAGGAGGCAGGAAAAGGAACTAGAGGCAGCCTTGGGCTTTAATCCCCACCCAAGCAGATTCATGGATCTGGATGAATTGCAAAATCAAGGTAATGTGTTCATCGGATAATATGTGCTTGGAAAAATGATAACAGATAGTGTACTAATCTGCTGTGCATTCAGAAAGAAAAACATATGAACTGTAAAAAAGATTTCGTAAAGAATAGTTTTTTGCCATTATTTAATAAAGCAAATCAAAAAAAGCACTAGTAGAAGAAAAAAGAAAAAAAAAGCAATTCAAAATAAAAGAACAGCAAATATGTATAAGGGCTTCTCATATATGTAGATATGCATATAAAATTTATTCAACAGTTACAGAATTTCGTTGGAATTAGCCATAAGATGATCATACTAATCAGTGGTGGGTTCCTCCTGTTTCGGCCCGGTTTGGCCGAGCCGGTAGTGGTGATGTTATGATGTCACCAAACCGGTTCTCTTTGTTCGGGAGCTGGGCCCTCCCGCCCCGCCAGCGTTATTACCGTTTATTTGGCCTCGCCCCCAATCTATTCGCTGCTTCCCGAGTCCCAGCTGATGGCTAGAAAGAAAAAAAACTGTTTAAACTCTTGCCGCAGGGGTTCAAAGGACCACCCTACAGCTGATTAGTGTTAAAAGGCAGTGTGGTGGTAGACTGGTGCCTCCAAAAACAAATGGGTAGACCGGGATGCTCCAATAACAAATGGGTAGACAGGGATGCCTGAAAAACAAATGGGTAGACCGGGACGCTCCAAGAATAAATGGGTGGACAAGGACACTCCAAGAACAAATGGGTAGACCAGTACAGCTCTGCAAGCAGTTAAAAGCCTTGTAGACCAGTACCTCTGCTAAATCCTAAAGAATTGTCACATGACCATCAAGCCATGCCCACAAAATAAGCCACGCCCACAGAACCTGTAGTAAAAAAATTTAGAACCCACCCCTGATACTAATACATATGAAGAATGCCTACAGGATTTGGGTTTGATTAGTCTAAAGAAAATAAGAATTAGGGGCGACATGATAGCAGTATTCAAGTATTTGAGGAGCTGCCACAAAGAAGAGGGGAGTCAAATTATTCTACAAAGTGCCAGAGGGCAGGACAAGAAAAAATGGTTGGAAACTAACCAAAGAGAGAAGCAACCTGGAATTAAAGGGAAACTTCCTAACAGTGAGGACAATTAACCAGTGGAACAGCTTTCCTTCAGAAATAGTGGAAGCTCCATCACTAGAGGTTTTTAAGAAGAGACTAGACCAGTGATGGCTAACCTTTTTGCCATTGTGTGCCAAAAGCGGGGGGAGTGCGGAGGGTCGCGTGTGTGTATGCCCACACCCATAATTCTATGTGCCCCGCCCGGGCCACCGGGCCATTGCATGCGTGCGCGCCCCCGTGCTCCCCCTGCTTTTGGCATGCAATGACCCATTTTTTGCTCTCCCCAGACTCCAGAGCCTTTCTAGGAGCCTGGGGAGGGCGAAAACGGCCTTCCCCACCCCCTCGAAGGTCCTCCAGAGGCCGGATATGGCCCATTTGCCAACTTCCAGTCCCAACGGAAGGCCCATTTTTCGCTCTCCCCAGGCTCCAGAGCCTTTCTAAGAGGGACTGGAAGTTGGCAAATGGGCCATTTCCGGCCTCTGGAGGGCCTCCCGGGGGGGGGGGGCAGAGAAGGCTGTTTTCACCTGGAAACGGAGCCTGGGGACAGCAAAAAATAGGCCTTCCCCACCCCCTAAGAGGCCCTCCGGAGACCAGAAACTGCCTTTTTCCTTACTTCTAGTGGGCCTAGAAGGCCCGAAAATCAGCTGGCGGGAGTTGAGCTCACGTGCCCACCGATATGGCTCCGTGTGCCACAGGTTCGCCATCATGGGACTAGACAGTCACTTATCTGAAATAGTATAGCTCCTTCTGCTTGAGCAGGGGGCTAGACTAGAAGACCTCCAAGGTCCCTTCCAGCTCTGTTCTATTCTATATTTAATGTACATCTGTAAGCATCATGTTCATTTATCACAGGTTTTCAATCTACTAATTAATTAGTGCCATACATTTATCTTTTCAATATTGAAGAAAACATTGGTGAAACTTACTTAACAATAAGAATGCAAGGATAATCCTTTGCCTAACCTTCAATTTCAATGGCTCAAAAGAATAGGACATTACAAAGAAGTTAAGATTTTTTTTTAAAAAAATCATTCATTCATTCAATTGCTTAATAATTTACTCACACTTTCCCAGTACAAATGTATTGGGAAATGTTGAACTTTCAGAAGAATAAATAATATCGTTAACATAACTCCATAGTGAGTTATTCAGGAACAAAGATAGTGGTCCTATGGTCTCTTAAATTGTTCCCAGAAGGATCAGAGATATTAAAGTCTTTACCTGTTTGAGATCAAGATGATAAGATTAATAAAAGAGCCAAATTCCTATAACTTAAAGCTCTCTTAAGCCTCACACATAGCCAGTCTGAAGAAAATTTTTAGAATAACCTGAAACTGATCTAGCTCTGTCCCAATGTGTGTAAAGTTTTCAAACAAAAATAAAAAAGGCAGGACACAACTCCTTCTTCTCTTCTTCGCTAGAATGAATATCAACGCATCCAAATTATATTATCTGTTACCAGTTCTTGATTATGGAAAATCACCCAAATCATATGCCCAATTAATCATTATGAAAAATGTGTTGGAATAAAATGTATGAGATATCACTTTTTAATTTGTCTGTTGATACTATATTATTTTTTGTCAAATAGTGATTTCAGATGAGGTTTTCATTAAAGTGGATGGACATTTTATCTGCACAGTGCCTTTTGTTTGATGGTGCCTTTTGATCATGATGGACAGCTGCTGAGTCAGTATATCATGATCAAAAGTCAGTATAATTTAAAACAAGAGCATACCACCAAGAAAAAAATACATTTCTAATTTAGATTTAAATTTAAACATTTTAAAAAGTTTTAACATATTCAAAATTTATCTAATAAAATCTAATCTAATAAAATCTGACTTTGCATAATTGAAAAAGGAATGCCGAAGAATATCCGGATGTATAAATAGTTTCATAAGGAAGACAAACTCAAGCCACATATAAATTAGAACATTGAAATCAATATTTGAAATGTTTAGACAGAGTACTAATGATAGTGTTTTGAATATAGTAATGCATTTCCAGTGCCTTTGCATTTTACAGCACCTACAGAGCTCGAGTCTGCTTCACGTATATTTTATAATTTTCTTTATTCATGTCAAGTTATAGTCATATAATGATCAATGCTGAGCAAATAAAATAAGTATAAAATAGGTCATAGAAATATAACATGTGTAAAAAGTAAGTAAAAGAAATAGGATTAAAACTGACATTTTATTAACTTAGTTTGGATATTATCAAGGTAGGGAAGACCACAGCTAAGCGCTCTGTCCAGAAAAAAATCCCTGCTTGTTCATGAGCCTTAGTCACTAAACAGTTCTATATGCTATAGATGCACTTAGAAATCTAAAGTGAATGGAATCATAGGATTTTTTTTTTAATTTATATTTATATGCCACCCTTCTCCGGAGACTCAGGGCGGTTTACAATGCATTAAGCAATAGCCTTCATACTATTGTATATTTTATACTTTTGTATATTTTATACAAAGTCAGCTTATTGCCCCCACAGACCGGGTCCTCATTTTACCCACCTTAGAAAGGATGGAAGGCTGAGTCAACCTTGAGCCTGGTGAGAATTGAACTCGCAGTAATTGCAGGCAGCTGGATGTTAAATGCTGCCTTAGTAGAGGCATTCGCCTCCTACGCCACTCAGGCTCCTCAGGATTGAAAGAGACCTTAGAAGTCTTACAGTTCGACCCCTTGTGAAAGACAAGAATAATTAGACCATTACAGCAAAGGCTTATCCAATCTTTATTTGAAGCCTTCAGTGATGAGCAGCCATAACTTCAGGAAGCAGGCTGTTCCACTATTTAATACATAGCTGTAACAGTCAGGAAATTCCTTCTTATTTTAAGTTTCAATTTCTCTCTACAAAGTTTCCATTCACTGGTTCTTGTTCTAGTCTCCATACCAATGAAGAAATAAATCCCAATGGCGGGTTTGAAATAATTTAACAATCAGTTCTCTGCCCTAATGACCAGTTGGGCAGACGTGGCTGGGTGGTCATGTGACTGGGTGGGCGTGGCCAACTCAACATCACTCACGTCAAGGGGTGCTTTGCCTCTCCTGGCCTCTCATGACCATGGGGATGTGCAACGGTTGTAAGTATGAAAAATGGTCATAAATTACTTTTTCAGTACCATTGTAACTTTGAATAGTCACTAAATGAACTGTTGTAAAGCAAGGATTACCTGTTCAAAAATACAAAAAGCTTCTTTGCTTGCAAAAAACTGCCCTAAATACCAATCTTCAGATTAGAAATGGGGGAATACACACTGAAGATCAATGATAGTCACAGCTATCATGGAAATCTAAAACATTCTGTCTGAATGTTTTCCTTTTCCTTTTCATCAGCAATACCTGCAACCTGGAGTTACAAATCAGGCAGGGTGCCAGAGCACCTTGAGGAATTAAAACAGTTAAAATGCAACGATAACTATCAGCAGCCAATTCTTGCTCATAAACCCTTCAGCAGAGAGGTCATTTAAGCTCTCCAGAAAGTGGGTGGGTATATTTGGGCTACAAAATGCTGAGCTAAAGAGACAAATTAACAAAGTATATAGGGGACCCAGGTTCAAGTCTCCCAAGCTTGTCAGGATCATAATAAAATTAGTACATGCCACAGATATCTATATAAACTTCAAGCCTGGTGCCATGTTACTAAGCCTTATTATCATGAGAGAAAACTAAAATGAATTGAAAGATCCACACCCCTACCTCCTTCTTTTTTTAAAAAAAAAATCTTACTATCAGTGAGCAATCATGTGTCTTGGCCACTCCAAAGCAATGAAAGAGGCTCCTGTCCCAAAGGTGCTTTTTTTGGAAACCAAGAAAGTCCAGTTCTCTTGTAGAAAGTTAGCACCCCTTCCCCAGAAGAATGAAGTACCGTATATACTCGAGTATAAGCCGTCCCGAATATAAGCCGACCCCCCCAATTTTACCCCCAAAAACTGGGAAAACTTATTGACTCGAGTATAAGCCGGGGGTGGGAAATGCAGCAGCTACTGGTAAATTTCAAAATAAAAATAGATACCAATAAAATTACATTAATTGAGGCATCAGTAGGTTAAATGTTTTTGAATATTTATTTCAAAGAAAAACAGTAAACTAGCTCTGTAAGTGGAAAAGAGGGTCAACAAAAACAATATGGTATCAACAATAACTTTAAAAGTGCAACCTTTAAAACCTTAGCTCAATCAGCAACCAAGCTAAAACACAAGAGTTAAAATCCTTCAAAACTGGATTAGTCACACCATTTTTAAACAGTTGTGGAACAAATGAAGACAAGTTGGATTCTATCTGTACTTTAGTACTGTTTTATTTAATTAATAAAGTCAAAATTTTATCCTTGTGATCTATTTATGGCGCCAGTAATGTTTTACACTGACATGATGGTACATAATCGAAACTGAATTTTAGATTAGCTAAATGTAATAAAAACAATAAAATTTTAGTTCCTTTATTTTAAGAAGACCCAAACTTCAGATGTGACAGCAAGCCATGTCCAGAATTGTACAAAACATTTTGCATCTTTAATAGTACCTTGCATTTTGCAGTGCTTTAATACAGTAGTCTAAATCTATGCTTGTAAATAGGAAATAAATATGTAAATAGGAAATAACTTATAATACTATAAGCTTTCAATGATGTACTGGAATATATTGGTCATATTAACATTAAAATTTATTTTTTATCTGTTCATTTTTCATTATCTAATGGGACATAAAGAGGATTGCTTTCTTTTTTCTTTCTTTTTGGTGACAGTCTGTTCAAATACGTATGTACAAACAAAGAAAAATTGTCCTAGTAATTCAACTGATATCTTATTGATTAAGGGCCAGGGTTCACTCAGTCAACCAACAGGGAGAACAAGGGAATTTGGAAGGAGAGTTCAACTGAGAAGAGGGAGAAGGCAGAAGAGCCAACAAGGGTGCTAATGATGACTGTTTTGGATTGTCAATTGTGTGCAAAGGAAGCATTGTTTACTGCTGACCTAATTGAGGAAGGTTCAGGGGACCCGTAAAGAAGATAATTCTCCAGAAAGTAAATCCCCCCCCCCCAAAATCAGCAGCCGCGGGAGAAGCTGCAAGCGCTGCCGTGGGATGGCTGGCTGCTCGCTCGCTCACTCAACGCGGTGCTTGCAGCTTTTTGCAGCTTCTCCCGCAGCTAGCTGGCATGTGGGGAAATGGGATTTTGTCTCTTTAAGCAGCTGAGCAAACCATAGGCGAAATCAGGAGGAAAATAATCCTGCCGAGAAAGAGGAGAAATATTTTTGTCTGATTACCTTCCTCTTTCCCTTTTTAATTTCTCCTCAAAGCTGGATCTGTGGGTGCCTCAGGTTCTCTCTTTCCTTTTTTTTTGGCAAGAGGAGGCTTTCTCTCTCCTCCCCCCCCCAAAATCAGCAGCCGCGGGAGAAGCTGCAAAAAGCTGCAAGCTCCACCTTGGGATGGCTGGCTGCTCGCTCACTCGCTCGCTCGGTGCGGCTGCTGATTTTGGGGGGGGAATGAACTTTCCTGCCAAATTCCCCTTGTTCTCCCTCTTGCCTGACCCAGTGAACCGCGGGAGAAGCTGCAAAAAGCTGCAAGCACCGCTGTGGGGTGGCTGGCTGCTCGCTCGCTCGCTCGGCGCAGCCGGCGAGCGAGCGAGCAGCGAGCCATGCCGTGGTGACACTTGCAGCTTTTTGGAGCTTCTCCCGTGGCTGGCTGGCGTGTGGGGAAATGGGATGTTGTCTCTTTAAGCAGCTGAGCAAACCATAGGCGAAGTCAGGAGGAAAATAATCCTGCCGAGAAGGAGGAGAAATATTTTTGTCTGATTACCTTCCTCTTTCCCTTTTTAATTTCTCCTCAAAGCTGGATCTGTGGGTGCCTCAGGTTCTCTCTTTCCCTTTTTTTGGCTTTCTCTCTCCTCCCCCCCGCCCCAAAATCAGCAGCCGTGGGAGAAGCTGCAAAAAGCTGCAAGCCTCCCTGCCACCCCTAAAGCCAAAAAGGGGTGCGGGGGAGGGGCGCCGCACCCCCCCCCCCCATTTTGGCTTTAGCAAGCCTCCGTGCAACCCGGGGAGCCAAAATGGTTACAGGGAAAAAGTCAATTTTTTTTCGTGACTCGAATATAAGCCGAGGGGGCGTTTTTCAGCCTGAAAAACGGGCTGAAAAACTCAGCTTATATTTGAGTATATACGGTGTTTTGAGAAATATTAAAAAGGCAGAAAATTATATTGCCCTAAATGAGAAATAGGGAAACATGCTCTTAAAAGGCAGGAAACGGACTCAGTCTTTCTTAATAGCCCCAAAGAAACTGAGGAAGTCACCTTTTAAAAAAGCAGATTTGGTAATCCATTCAAGACAGAATTAAAACCCCAAGGAAGCCAGCATCTAAGATTAATTACATTTGTTAAAAAAGATTAAAAAACCCAAGTCACTGCTGGCCTTCGCTGGACAAACTAATTAAAATCAAATAACATACACAAAACAAGCCTCTAAATTACAAAATGCTGTAGAACAAACTGTATAAAAATCCATGTATTCATCAAACCAATTGGTCAGCTCCCCAGGACCTTAAACCCATATGGTCCTGTTCACCAATAAACTATCTTCCCAATCAGCCTCCATGTTTCCAGTGTCTTTCTCCTCACTTGGAACTGAACCAGATATTTCTTCCAACACTCTTGAAAAAAGCACCTATGGGACAACCATGACCTGGATGACTGAAGAACCTTCTAGACAAGAGACTCCTGTGATCAGTGAACTGACAAAGCACCCTTTCACACCCAGGAGAAGCAATCCTTAGATCCATTTGCACTACTTAAAGATAACAGTTGGTCTCAGTCACCTCACAAGATATCCTAAGGAAATCATCCAGATTTAAGGAAAGATCACATGCCCCCAGAAAGGCAGTAAAAAAATCAGAGAGTGCCAAACTTGCATCCTGCCTCTTGGAAGTACACCCCAAAAGTACACCCCAAGCAGTGTAAAAAGCTTTTTAAAAAGTCAAGCATCTAGCAAACAAACAACAAAAACTCCAGAGAACGGTTCTGGCTAGTCTGGGCATACTGCCAAGAACCATTAAGGGCTGTTACAATGTAACAAGGCAGTTTCTGAAAATACTTAACCAGGGCAATAAAAATAAGGATTAGGCTAGAAACAACACAGCGGCACACCAGAATGTTTTCTTCCTGACAGGATTAGCCCTGTAAAGTGGGAAACCCAAAAGGCTGTTGGAAGGAGATTTCCAACAACCGGTTCACCGAATTGCTCAGAAAGTTAACAAACAGTTCTCCCAAACCGGTGCAAACCAGCTGAATCCCACCGCTGATCCATATCCTCTTTCTTGTGATGGTCTTCAAATATTGAAAGGCTGCTCTCATGTCTCTTTTGTCTTCTGTTAAACATGGCCCATTTCTTTTAATCATTTTTCATAGGATTTAATTTCCAAGTACTCTGTGTGTACTGCAGCTCAATTTATTAAATTGATTTGTAAAACTGGGTTTCATTAACATGTTAATAAGACCCAATTCCAACCCTCTGTGCTGTATAACCTCCCTTGTTATTGTGGAAAGAATTTTATTTTAATAATCAATAGTAATCATAGGATATTTTTTATTCCAAATGAACTTTATTTTTCTCACTGTCTCAGCTATCCTTTAACCATTAACACAAATCCATGATCCACTGAGATTGGAAATTCTGGGAGATACATTATAACAATTGATTGCTAAATTGCACCTCTGCTAAATTATCATCTGACAATAGCAAAACCAAGTACCAGAACCAAGAGTAATTAACCAGACAAAGAAAGAACCTGTTCAGTCACACTTCCCCACACCCAGAAACAGTCTGGCCAGACACCATCTACACAACAAAAGGCAAGTCAGCAGACACCAGAAAGGACAATTAAAATTGACCTTTTGACTATGTCACATACTAGAACTCACACACCCCAAGCCCACACCAAGGACCAGTCCTCCTCCTAAAACAAAGACTCTGTACTGCATTTTCTCTGAAGCTGCCCCAAGAGCAAACCTCTGGATTGCTGCTGGTGCTTGCGATTTCCCAGCTTGGAAAAGGGACCCAGAACATTGTTTTAACATTATACATGCCTTTGCTTCTGATGCATATTCCTTGCATTGGTTCCAGACAGGTTTCAAAGAAGCAGGCTTCAAGATATGTGATCTGCAATATGAATTGTTAAAAAACAGGGGAGGGGTGGGTATGGGTGGGAGCTGTTTAGATGAAGAAAGAAAGAAGCCTGGAATGGAAACCAAGAATACTGCCCTTGCAGGGAGGACTGGTGGCTTTGAGAGGCCTATGCAAGAGGCAGATTCAGTCTTTCAAGAGTCACTTCATCAAGAGGAGAAGGGAGATAGTTCTGCAGCTTTGGCTCTCTGCAATGAAGCTATATGTAAGTATTTATTAACTGCTTCAGCTTATTATGTTTTGTACAGCTTATTAATATCTATTAACATAATTAAGTTAACAGAACTAATTGTTTAATGCAAAATAAGTCAGAAAGGGGGGATGTAAAATAGTCTTTTTCTGATTTTTTTGTTATTTCTTTCTTGTAATATCAGAATATACTATTCTTTTTTATTACTGGAGCTCCTTCTGTTGAAAGCTGAGAAAAGCAGATGAATTCTTGATGCCACTTATTCTGTCTGCTAATTGTGCTTTCCTGCATTTTCTCCTGCACATAATTTTCTCAGTTCAGAAACTGGTTTATTAAAAAGTTTTAATTCCCAAAGTACAGCATGAAGTTGCTCTATCATACAAAAAAGCAAAATGTATACAGTCGTTGAAATAACAAGAAGATGACGAAAAGGAGGGGTCATTGTTTAAATATGTGCTGTAACTTTTGGGAATTTGTGCTGCTGCATTTTTTTATTTTCATATCTCATATTTTTGATTGGCTAACTCTCCTTCCCATCCTCCATTCTCTTCTCGCTGGTTAGCAAGGTTGCAGACAAACTGGCTTTGAATGATTAACAGTATTTGTTTCTAGAAATCTGCTCTAATGGATTAACAAAACAAGAAAGCAAAAGCAGACTTCATGAAAGCTTTGCCAGCAAATGTCTCACCTGGCTGCCTATTGGGTTTCAGCTAACTGGGACTAGAGACAAGTATTTGGATTTAAATGGTTAGTTGTATGAGGATTACAGTGACTTAAGTTACCAAGGGCATTTCATTAAAAACCATTTAAAATCTTGCTTAATTTTACTATTTTATTTCTCATTAACTTGTTTGGACATGTAGCCAACCTGAATGTGCCTTATTGGGAAGAGATGCATCCTTGTGAACTTTTTCATGGCAGTATTTGCATGTTCCTTTTTATTTTTTTTGTTGCATCATTACTTTTTTCTCTCCTTCCCCGAATTTTGTTTTTGTTTCTGCTATGTTTTCTTTTGCTTTTTAGCTAAACTAAGACTTGCCATGCATGATGCCAGCTCTAGCACTCAGAGCAGAGCCCTAATCGATAAGAAGCTGCAAATCTATGTCCGAAAAGAGCGGAGCCTTCAGGATCGCATGCAGCAGCAACAACCTGTACAACCGCCACCTACCTGCCACCCATCACCGGGCGGCAACATGACCCAATCTACAAGGTAGACTAAAAAAATATTGCCATACTCCAGATCTGAATTGGGCTTGATCTGGAAAGAAGCATTGAACAATAAGTTTCCCCTGTTGTATGAAACTTAATTATTTTACTCAGATTTTGAATGATAAAGAATATGATGGATTCTCAGGGTAATTCTAGAATGAACCTCAGGTATATAATATTTTTACATTTGATGCAGGGTTAGTATCTACAACATGGATCCAGCTGGGAAGTGACAATATAATTGGGAAACACTTAACCACATAAATTCAAAAAGAAGAGGGCATACGTATTATTGCACAGAAATTATGTGTGGCAAAGTTTTCTGTGAAATCTTTAAATGATAGTTACTCCTTTGGTTCTTTCTATGTTGTTTGTTTCTATGGCTTAAAGTGGGCATACGTTCAGGATAAGTATCTGTATCTGTCATTAGCAACTTTTCCTGACCTATTTTAGGATTTTTGAAATGTCTGTAAATTTATTAAAAAGAAAAAACTGAAATATCACATTGGCATAAGTATTCAGACCCTTCAATCAGGGTCTGAAGCATTCTTGGCAGAATTACAGTGAGTCTTTTTGGGTATTACACAAGTTTTGCACACCTGGAATGGGGATTTTCTGCTATTTTCCCCTGCAAATCTTCTCAAGCTCAGTCAGGTTGGATGGCAATTGTCGATGGACAGTTGTTTTCAAGTCCCCTCAGAGATGTTCAACGGGGTTCAAGTCAGGGCTCTGGCTGGGCCACTCTTAAGACATTCACAGAGTTTTCCCTAAGCCACTCCTGTGTTATCTTGACTGCGTGCTTAGAATTGTTGTCATGTCAGAAAGTGATCCTGAGCACTGTAGAACAGGTTTTTATTGGGGTTATCTCAGGGGTGAAATGCTCCCGGTTCGGACCGGCTCGGGCGAGTAGGTAGCGATGGCGGCGGGCAGTTCGGAGAACCGGTAGGAAAAATCCCTTCCCCCCCCCAGCCTCCAGTTTGCTTACCTTCGCACACCTGCCTTGCTTCGCTTGCTGCAATCCCTGCAATCCATTGCATCAGCAAGCAACTGAATCTCCCTGCCTGCAATCAAGCTCATCGGTGAGTAGCTCTATCTGCCTGCCTGCCTTGGCAACTTTAAGACTTGTGGACTTCAACTCCCAGCAAAGCTAGCTGAGGAATTCTGGGAGTTGAAGTCTACAAGTCTTAAAGTTGCCAAGGTTGGAGACCCCTGTTCTATTGGATAAGTTTTTTCCCCCTTTGGGAGCTTTAAAAAAAATAGTTAATTGGTTTTTTTTTAGTTGTTCTTTTTTTAGATCTAGCCATTTAAAGTTTAGAAAGTTTTAAAGTTAGCTGCTTTTATATAAAAATAAAAATAAAATAAAATAAAATAATATTTGTGCAGCTTTCTGAGATTTTTTGTGTTTCTGTAGTGTTTCATTCTAACTACACAAACACACAAAATCTCACAAAGCTGTATGTGGAATTTAATATGTGTAGGGTGTGAAAGTTGGTTTTTTGAACTTTTTGTGGCTGTGTGAGGTTCCTGCTTGTTGCAAGGGCCATTTTGGGTCTAGCACAGCTGCTTTTACATTGTGGATGAGCCAGTTGTGTTGTGTTGTGTTGTGTTGTGTGTGTGTAAAGTGTGAAAGTTGGTTTTTTGGGCTTTTTGTGGCTATGTGAGGGTCCTGCTTGTTGCAGGGGCCATTTTGGGTCTAGCACAGCTGCTTTTACATTGTGGGTGAGCCTATTGTGTTGTGGTGTGTTTTGTAGGCAAAGGGCAAAGAAGTGACATCGACTTGGCCACGCCCACCCGACCAACAAGACACGCCCACCCAGTCACCTGACCACCAAGCCCCGCCCACTAATTAAGCCACGCCCACAGAACCGGTAGCGAAAATTTTTAGATTTCACCCCTGGGATATCTCTGTACTTTGCTCCATTCAGCTTTCCTTCAACCATGACCAATCTCCCAGTCCTTGCTGCTGAAAAACACCCCCATAGCATGATGACCACCATGCTTCACTGTTGGGGTGATAATGGGCAAGTGATGGTTTCCTCCAGACATAAAATTTAGAATGGAGGCCAAACAGTTCAATCTTTAGTTTCATCAGACCAGAGAATCTTGTTCCTAACAGTCCTTCAGATCCTTTTTTTCAAATTCGAAGAGGGCTTTCATGTGTTTGGCATTGAGGAGAGACTTCTGTTTAGCCACTCTGTCATAAAGCCCAGGTCAGTGGAGGGCTGCAGTGATGGTTGTCCTTCTGGAACTCTGTCCCATCTCTATACAGGATCTCTGGAACTCAGAGTTACCATCAGGTTTCTTGGTCACCTCTCTTACTAACGCCCTTCCTCCCCATTGCTCAGTTTGACCAGGCAACCAGCTCTTGGAGTTCTAGTTGTCCCAAACTTCTTCCATTTGAGAATTATGAAGGCCACTGTGCTCTTAGAAGCCTTCAGTGCAGCAGAAATTTTATTGTAGCCTTCCCCAGATCTGTGCCTTGCAATAATCCTGGCTCTGAGCTCTGCAGGCAGTTCCTTTGACCTTATGGCTTTTGCTCTGCTACAGTAAGCATTGTCAGCTATAGAGAAGAGTGTGCCTTCCAAATCATGTCAATCAATTTAATTTGCCACAGGTCAACTCCAGTCAAGGTGTAGAAACATGTCAGCAATGATCAAGAGAAATAGGAGGCTCCTGAGCTAAATTTGAAGTGTTGTTGCAAAGGGTCTGAATGCTTATGCCAATGTGATATTTCAGTTTTCTCTTTTTAATAAATTTACAGATATTTCTAAGCTTCTGTTTTCACTTTGTCATTTTGAGGTACTGAGTGTAGACTAATGAGAAAAAAATGAATTTCAACAACTGTAGAATCAGGCTGCAGCATAACAAAATTCCCTCTCTCTCTCCCTCTCTCTCTCTCTCCCTCCCTCCCTCTCTCTCTCTCTCTCTCTCTCTCTCACACACACACACACACACACACACACAGAACAGAAGGATATATATATACAAGTATAGAAAGAGGAAAATGCTTGTTTTGATCTAGACACTACTGTATAATTGCATGTTCTTAGCAGCTGCATCACACTATTGATTCATATTTAGCTTCTAGTCCAGGTCCTTTTCAAGTGTATCAAAGCCCACAAGAGTACCCTGGTATCCTGCAGGCATACCTTTGTTTTTTAAAAAAATTCTACTCCAGTGTAGAACTTTATCCCTGGCAAAATTAATCTTGCTGATTGTTGTTGATTGTTCCAGTTTGTCAATATCCTCCTGAATCTTTATAATCTCAAAGGTCCTTGCTATCCCCCTATGTTTGTGTAGTCTGCAAATTTGATATTTTCTAACCACTTATCCAAGTTATTTATAAATATGTTCAAGAATGGCGGTATAAGAATGGAAATCCGTACACCAATTGACATTTCCCTCAATTTTGACACAGGGCCACTTGAATTAATTTGGGGCTGGGACAATCAATCAGCCATTTTTGTACCCATCTAATGGTAGCATAATCCAGCCCTAAAATTCTCTACAAGAATTTTATGAGAGCCTTTGCCAACTACTTTGTTGAAGTCTACCACATTCTTATGGCTAACTAAGCTGGTCACACTATCAAATCAGGTTCATTTGACATGATTTATTCTTGATAAACCCATGCTGGTTTCTAATAAACAATGCTTGTTTTTTTAAAAAAAATTCAAAAAGCAGCTTCTTAATAACCTATTTTAGTTGAAGTTGAGGTCCTGCAATAGGTTCAGATAAATAAGGTGTTATATCCTAAACTGACCATAGTGCTGATAAACTGCCATCTGGTATATTCCCAAATTTTATTTTTTTTAGTTTTAATAAATATTGGAAGCTTATTCTAAATAATCCTTTCTGCTTGTTGGGTATAGTTTGCATAGTTTGCTTTTTCTACCTTAAAATTTCCAAAAAATTAGGAAACTCCCATGTTTTGGCAGTGCAATTGAAGAGTTTTCTGAATGACTATAAATAATGGTTTGAAAAGTATATGTGGGGTATAGGTCTTTCCTGTACTTCCAAAATTACTGTTTGTTATTGGAACTTGAAAGATTTTAGAACCAGCAATACTTTCTTCATAAGCAAAAGAACTAGATGTGTCCTAGTTGAATTTTTCCCTACCCTATTCCTTAACATTTTTTTTACTGTATCTGAAAGAGACCTGGATGCAAACTTTATGCAATGTTGTATTTAGCTGTGTTTTTGTACCAAATCGTTTATCATAATAGTATCTTGGATTATTTATCATAATAGTAACACGATAGCCAATAACAACAAGAATATGACCTTAAGCAGAAATTCTAGCAAACTATAAATCAGGATCAGATATACATTATTAATATCTCATTAGGATTTTTATGTTTACAATAATGTAATGTTTCAGCTGCCAACTCTTTAGAATTGAATTCTTCCCAAGATTCTAGTTAGTATAATGTATTGGCATGGTATATGTGCAGATCCAGGCAGTGGGGCCTTTTGCATTTGAGAGATGGAAAGATTTTCTAAGTGGGGGCCAAGATTATGGCTACTCACCCAGTCACTGTTTAGGCTGGATTTGGCATTTCTATTCACTTATGGAGTCCTCCCCAAGGACCTGGGATAGGCAGATGTTGTTAAAGTTGTTGTTATAATATAGGAAAAAGATTAGTTTAAGGATCTTTTTGTGTGGTTTCCAATCTTCTCCTAGTATTGTTCTTTTTTGCTATTTAACAAAACTGCATATTTATCGTCAGGGACTAACATTCATCATTTGGAAGGCAATGAAGCAAAATGTTTGGGCCATGGCACACATGGCCAAGAGTTTTATTTCTTTAATGCTCTCTTTCTTTTCAAAATAATGTTAAACTAATTTTTACTTACTGTGAACCAGTTTGGTTATAGTGGTTAAGGCACCAGGCTAGAAACAAGGAGTGTAGAGTGACCACACACACACAAAGGTTGAGGATGTATGTGGTGATTTTATTGTCTTACATAGTGACATTATATAGTTTGTTACTTTCAAGTTACAGTGTACTTGGCTGCATCTCATTGGCTACAGAATTTTCCAGGTAACTAGAGTCTTTGGTTAACCATTACTGCTTTGCTTAATGTTAGACTTAATTAAAGTCTAATACACATATATCCCATTTCCTCTACTCCTGCACATAGCAAAAATTAATTTCTGCACATAGCAAAACTCCTACATGTCCTCTCTTTTTATTTAATCTTGAGGGAACAAAGATTTTTGTATATATCACATTTGATGAGGAGGCAGAGACGAAACATAGTAATTAATGAAGGAATACACTGAATGAAACAACAACAAGCAACTAACATGACAATAATAATTACAGCATAAAAGAACAACTGCTTAAGCCAGGACCAGTCAGGAAGCCAATTGGCCAACCAGTCAAAAGGAAAGGAAATAGCATGAACATTATTCTGAAAATATGATTGGAGTTTAGCAAGTTCATCTTCAATGGTTTTGTTCAAAGAGTGAAAATGAACAGCACATTCATGATAGCCAACAAGTTTACAAAAACCTCCTTGTCGTGCTAACAAATAGTCAATAGCAAAACGTTGCTGGAGCACATCCTGATCCGGGACCTCAGTTTCATGTTGGAGATCACGAACAATAGCAGCAGTGGCATTAATTGATTTCCCCAGGCGACATGTTAAACCCAGGATAGAATGTCTATTTTCTTGAGCTATTATTCCAGGGTAAGCCCCTAAGGTGATCACCCCAGTAATAGCTCCAGCCACAGCACGACCAAAGGTATTTAGAGAAGACAGTTGTGCATCAATGATAACTTCATCATTACATGTAGGACCTAAAGGAGCACAGCGTCGTTGTGAAGAAGAAGAGAGAGCACCAATCTGCACAGGTAGAGAAAAGTAGCCAATAGTTCTGAGGGTGTACGTTGGTTGCATATTTGTCAAAAAAGAACTACATATTAGGAAAGCATTAAAAATAGGAAAATTATCAGGATACATTTCAGGCACAATATTAGGCCCATACAAAGAAGAATTAAAGGTTCCCCAGAGCCAATAATAGTCAGTACAATAACTATAATTCCCTACTTTCAATAAAATGCGTTGAGCCTTAGCATAATCATTCCAATTGTCAAGCCAAGTATGGCGAGCATAACAGCAAAAACATAAGCCTCTAGTATATTGATTAGTATGAAGATAACGCCAACGAACAGAATTAAGTTGCATTGGCGGCTTAGAAAACAACCAAGAATAATGAATGGTTTGCAGCTGTGAAACAATAAAGGAAGAAGAAGATATTAAATCAGGTATGAAAGCAACTTGACCAAAAGCCATAGGAGGCTCATAGTACAGGATGACAGTACCGTGAACCAAAAACATATATTGAGCATGACAAACCCAGAAATTAGGACTAAGTTGTATAGGCTGAGTGTCATGCAAAGCAGTAACAGAACCAAGAGAAGACAAGAAAATACAAAAAAGAATTGTAACAGAATTAGCTGTAATAATAGCAAAGACAGAAACAACTAGATTTTCTGGAGTTTGAGGTAGGGCAGCATGAGCCAACTGTTGTTGAGCTTGGTATGTTGTGGTCTTCACTTGCCCGCATGTGATTGGTGGGGATTGTTGCCACTCAGGATTAGGAGCAAGACAATACTTCACTAATGGCTTGTCAGTGGTTTTATTGCATGAAAAATGAACATTAACAGGAACATCTGAAAGAGAATCTACAAGAGTTAAATAATTCCAGGTAAACAAAGCAACAGATAGTAAATGCTGAATCTTTTGCAAATGGTATGGACCAGACTCATGCTGTAGCTGTCTCTGCAAGAAGGACTTAAATGTTCGATGGGCACGTTCCACAATTCTAGGATCTTTTGGTAATGAATATAAAACTTCTCCAAGATAATTGGAGAAGGCAATCTGATAACTTTCAGATATCATCATAAGATGATCATGCTCAGTCTTTGTACAGGTGAAAGCAATGCCTATCAAATCCTGTCCAATCAGTTGCAAAGCACGCTTTCAGCCTTTTATAATCAATTCTTCTAAAGCAGACTGGTAGGGATAAATGTTTCTAGGTGGAGTAGCAGATAAATTTAACCACTAATGAATAGCTATTTTTAACGTACTCTTAATGGTATATAAACACCCAGTAGGCAATGGAGAATAGCTAAGCGTAGTCCTGCTTCTATTAACTCAATTTGGTCAACATATTGTTGCTTAACTTTGTCCAAAATGAGCTGTAAGCACCTTTTTTGATCATTCATCAAATGAACTGTATCACCAGGGGATTGCGCTCCTTTTAAGGGTTGGAATAGAGGTAACATATCACCAGTTGTTATGCAGAAGAAAGGCCTAGCTCAGTTAATAATGCCTAGCAACTTTTGCCATTGAACTAAAGTATAAGACTTTTGTACCTTTAAGTCAGGCAATACTGGAATAGAAGAAGCTTTCAGTAACCTATGACCTAAGTATAGGTAAGGTTCAGTTTTCTGAATTTTATCATCTGCAATAAACAATCCCTTCTGTGCAACAATAGTTTTTAATTCCTGCAGAAGGGCTATAGAATCAAACTGAGGAGCAGCTATTAAGATATCATCCATGTAATGATAAACCAAATAAGATGGAAATTTCTCACGAAATGGCTGAAGTGCAGTGTCCACAAAATACTGGCACAAAGTAGGAGAATTAAGCATGCTCTGTGGTAAAACACACAAATGATATCATTTGGTTGGCATGCTATTATTAAAAACACCACACGGGGGAAGCAGAGAGCCACTTAAGGGGAAGAGCCATCATCCAAAATCAATTTTGTATTTAAAAAAGAAAGGAGGTCCCGACCCCAAATGTTAGTATGAATAACAAAGGGTGAAAGAAAGTAATAGAGAGGATTAAGCAATAGAGGATCGATCAGGAAGAATTTGAGGAAGGTTCACCCAAGCCTGAATTAAAAGAGTTCCAGTGTAATCAGAATCAATAACACCAGGGACATAAAGCACCCCTTTTTATGAGAAGGTAGCTGGAGGAAGCACAGTTTGGGCAGGAATTGAAGCAATTTTTTCTTTATCCTGTGGTTGAAGTGGAATAGTAAAGAAACAATCTTTTAAATCAACCACCAATAATTGATAAAAATTAGGAATTAAATTAGGATTAGGAAGACCACATTGCAAAGGACCCACTAAACCAAAGGGAAGAGGGCCCTTAAATTGAGAAGGAATCAATTTAACCTCCAAAGGAAATTTAAATTCCACAGATTCCTGAGTTATTAAATCAAGTCCAGCATTACCTGCTGTGGCTCGAACTGCGGTAAAGAGGCTAGGGGAGGAGACATGGCTACGGGGAAGGCACTCTTTTGTCCCCTCTACCAAGCCTCTGGCAAAATTACCACTAAAACCATAATCAGTGACAGCCTTTTCTCTTAAAATTTGATAAGGCAGTCCTTCCCATTCTGGAATCTGCTGTCCTGCCAATTGGCCCTGGCCCTGATGATATTGTGCAGGACATACAGACAACAATTCAGCAAGTTCTGCCCCAGGCATGGAGGAATCCCGTTTACAGGATTCCACCATTTTTTGAAAAGAGGATTGAACAGTAGAGTTAGAAAGTTTAGTAATCTGACCTGTGTCAGGAGGAGCTGAAAGAGGTGAAGTTACATAGTCTGGAGAGGAAGGAGGACAGACAATAGCATTGGAATAACTTGGAGGTGAAGGAGTTAAAAGAGACAGTTCAGGAATTCCAAATTTTTCCACTGCATATCTACATAAATGCCATACCTGCAAAATCTCTACGTTGGCTCTTGGCTCAGCATGTAAAACTTTCCCAATTTTTCCCCAATCAGATAATCTTAAAGACCCCTGTTCAGGATACCATAAACACTTATTTGCAATCTCCTGGACCAGCCTTAAGAGACTGCTTTGTGGCACATCAGTGTGAGTTTTCTTAAGTAAATAGCTTAATTCTTCAGCATGCTTTTTTTGTTCCTCAGAAAGTGAGGCCCCCATTACTTACAGAAACCTTTAGAAGGTTGAAGAAACCACGAGTAGTTAGAGAAACCTTTAAAAGGTTGAAAATTCCACACGGGTTGACGGTGCACCAAATCCTTGCCAGACAAAGTAAGGGTTCCTGTTCGGGCGCCACTTGTAGAGTAACAACACACACACAAAGGTTGAGGATGTATGTGGTGATTTTATTGTCTTACATAGTGATATTATATAGTTTGTTACTTTCAAGTTACAGTGTACTTGGCAGCATCTCATTGGCTACAGAATCTTCCAGGTAACTAGAGTCTTTGGTTAACCATTACTGCTTTGCTTAAGCACTTATAATGTTAGAGTTAATTAAAGTCTAATACACATATATCCCATTTCCTCTACTCCTGTTTACAGACTTAGGGTCTTATTTACTAATGCTGACGTCTACGTGGAAATAACCTTCCTTATCTGAGGTTTGCCATCAGATAGGAAAATTTCTGCACATAGCAAAACTCCTACAAAGGAGATCCTGAGTTGTAGTCGCATCTTGGGCACAAAGTGTCTTTGGGTCAGTCACTCTCTCTCAGCCCCAGATAGGAAGCAATAGAAACTACTTCTGAAGTCTTACCAAGAAAACTGAAGCTGCTGCCAGGAATCAACACTGACTAGAAGGCACAAGCAAAAAAAAAAAAAGCTTATATTATTATTTCCATATGTTTCTTACCTCAAATGGCAGGAAACCATGCCACTGATTAACAGCTAATATGGGGATTGAGAGGTTTGGAGATTTCCCCTATTTTATTTTCTATATTATTTCCTTTTTTATGTATTATATTGCACAAATTTATAATACTATTTTAGAAATAAACATAAGAATGTTACCTAATTAACAGTGTACACATTCATTTAGTCACTATTTCTCAGTAGATATTGATTGCATCATATTGTAAGTGGTTGACGTTTTTTGAACATTTACAGATGAAAAAAAGTTAAAAGGGAAAAGAGGGAAACAGTTCTAAAAGAATTCTACTGTAATGTGATAGACTGTATTCCTGTACAGTAAAGAATTGCATGTTCTTAGTCCATGATGAGGATATTCTCCATTTGACTCATCTTCAAAACTTCAAGAATATATTAACATGCATACATTCTTGAGGTTGAAATTGTTGATCATTGGTGGAACTCTTCAATGAAAAATTATTTTTACCAAAATAGATCATTGTTCTTGGTGCCATTCTGATCCAGAAAAAATTCTTATCAGGTTAGCAACTATGGATGCAACCATGCAATAATTTTACACTCACACATACTTGATACCAGAAAACACTGATAAAATATGTACCTTGTTAACTTAGTAGATTTTAACTTAGCCTAATATTTCTAATTAGGAGTCATCAGTCACTGATGATGTTTTGATGTGTGTTTCAGTAAACAGACTATCCCACTCCAAGTACTGCTGAAACAGAAGAAAGTGCTGGAACCCAGCAAAGAAGCAGCACCTGGGTCAAGAGCCTACGTCCATCCACGTGCTTCCCATCCTGAAAAGAAATCATCATATTCCAAGCCCATATTTCAACCCCTTCTTGAGAACAGCCTGAACTTTCAAGCTGTGTCTATTACTTTCAGTGATGAAGCTACTACTTTTCCTTTTAGACAACCTGGTAGTGACCAATCGATTCAGACTAAGAACAAAATCAATGGTGATGTGAAACTTGCTTCTCCTAGCACTTTAAAGGATTACGAAGATCACAACAGTAACATTAAGGTCAAGAACCTACATAATGCAGCATCTCCTCTCATCCCCTACTGCAAAATGAATTTAACTATAACAAACTCTGAATCATTACCTACACTCTTCCCCTCTTCACCAGCATCGGAAACTCCACCTGGCAAAAAAGGCCTACATAATCTGCTTTTCAATTCAGGAAGCATTTCAGAATGGCCTAGTGCTGCTCCACCTAGGGATTATCATGGTGCAATACTGCCTTCTCTTCCCCCTCTGCCTCATTGTGCTCCAGAAGAATTGCAGACAACTGGGCAACTTGAGGTAAACAGTCATGAGAGTTTACATCCTCCACAAGAACTTGTTAGTGGGGATTCTTTGAAATCCGAAGGTGTAAGTAGCAAAAGGCATGTTCTTTCCATTGCAGAACAGTTTCAATGGTTGGAGGGAAATTTCCAAAGACTAGATACTTATGAGGAAAAAAGGAAGGCAGCTTCTTGTCATGATCAAAATACTCCAAAGTTACAGCAAGAATCCTACAGTAGTCATTTTTACCTCAAGCTGTCAGATGTTGGAAGACAGGAGAATGGAATGGCACCTGCTGAAACATTGGACTCAAGTCTTTCTAAAATTGAGTTGAGTTCTGAAGATTGTTTTAATGCTTCCAACATCATTTCTGAGAGTTCTGATTCACATATAAAAGTCCTCTGCAACAAAGGGAAACAATGTACCTTGAATCCCAAGTTATATCCAGGAAAATGCAGCTGTGAGGAAAAAACAAAATATACCAATTACAGAAATTCTGCTGGCTTGATTGCATCTGTGCCTGTAGAGAGCTGCACAGACCATGTTAACAATTTTAGTGCAATAGTAACTCAGCATAAGAATGCCAGTTGGCTTTTGATACCTGGAAACAAATCACCTGTGATCAGTCAAAGAGCTTTTGGGGACTACCCAGTGCAGAATCAGGAAACAGTGCAGGAAATTTATGAGCTGGAATCTCTGTACCAGACCAGCATGCAAATACCTCTATTGGGAAACCTGGACAATCCCAAACTGGCACTGAACAAAACAGGTAAAATTATTTTATGTTCTATGTGAAGTATTTTCTTAGGGAGTCTTCATGTTCCTAAAACCTTGGAATATGTGTGAATTTAGATTTATATTGAAAGGCCAGCATGATTTTAGTTTGCATTAGGCTGACCAACATTAATACATTAGGAGAAAATGTACTGCATTTCCTAAATATAAAGTATTTGAGCACAAATATTTTTGAAACAAAGTTTGTTAAAAATATGTGTCAATATTTTTATGTTACATTTAACAAAACTATTTTGATGCTCAACTGTATTATTCTTTATTTACGGTACAACATTTGTTACGAAAAGAACATTGATTAAAACTCTCAAAAACTGACCCCTCAGTTGGAAACAAAAAAAAATTGGGCAATAGTATGTTGTTCTTTGTGATATCTGATCTTCAGGGGAAAAGCCTTGCAGCAGTTCTCTCTCTTATAATTATCTCCCTGAAATAAAGTATATCCTCTTACTTTTCTATGTGGAGTTGCATTTTATGTAATTTAATCAATTTCCCTAAGATGAAAATAGAAGAAGCTCACAATAATAAACACAGAAACTGACTTTAATTATGGTGAATATTTAAAAGAATGATAAACTGACGTTTATTTCCTGTCAGTTATTACGAGCTTTGTCAATTTTCATTTTAGGGAAATTAATTAAACCACATAAAATGGAATTCCACATAGAAAATTAAGAGGATATATTTTATTTCAAAGAGACCTAAAAGATCATGTAGACAGAACTTCAGTTTAATCTTTTTTCCTTCCTTTTCTCTCCTGCGTCAGCAAACTGGCCTACAAAAAAACCATATAGGGGTCTGTCAAGAACAGCAGAACCTGAAAACAACATCTGTGGAAATATTGGTTCTCCAGATCCTAAGACACATGTAAGGATATGCTAGAATGGGAACTGGGTTATGGGAATGCTACTTGTACAGATGAAAAAAATGTAAGGTAATAAAGTAGAAATATTTTACATGTTAACATTAAACATAGATAATAAACATTTCAGATAGAGTGTGCAATACCTCTTTCTGTTTACAGTTGTGCAAGAGATTATTACTAGTAAGACCTTAGATACAGTAACTGAATATTAATCCTATCTTGTTTTTATTTTAAGTTTAAAACAATGGTTGTGTGATAGATTTCTATAGCTTACTATTGCAACTGATTACATTATGAGATGCATAACTATCTACCTTGATATATTTATCAATCCATTCTAACAGTGAATTATTTAGATATCATCAGCCAAGGGCCCAGGGGAGGGGTGGGAGAGTGGTGGTGATTATTAGGGAAAGTCTTTGTCCGAGGGAGACCACTGTTCCTCAGATAGCTGGATGTGAGTCCCTTTTTGTGAAGTGGGGCTGTGGGGTGCAGATGGGTTTGTTGACCACGTACCTGGCTCCCTGCCACATGGCAGCAACCCTGCCCGAGCTACTCGACGTCATTGCCGGGGTGGCAGTTGATACCCCCAGACTTATTGTCATGGGGGATTTCAACCTCCCATCTGCGGGTGAGGCATCAGAGGTGGCTCGGGAGTTCATGGCTTCCATGACGGCCATGGACCTGACCCAGTTAGTTCAAGGCCCCACTCACATAGGGGGATACACTCTGGACCTGATTTTTGTCTCTGGTCAGTGGTTGAATGATCTTGGTAGAGGGGACCTAGATATTAAACCCTTGTCATGGACAGATCATTTGCTCCTTCACTTAGACTTTCCCACCACCTTCCCCTGCCGCAGGGAGACGGAACCGACTAGATGGTTCTGTCCCAGGCGCCTGATGGATCCCGAAAGGTTCCTGATGGAGCTTGGGCCATTTCCTGAGACTCTGGCACACGACTCGACTGAAGAGCTGGTGGCCGCCTGGGGGAGTGCGGCCGCCAGAGCTTTGGACCGCGTTGTGCCTTTGCGGCCTCTGACGCGATGCTGATCTCAATTGGCTCCTTGGTTCTCTGAGGAGCTGAGAGAGATGAAGCATCGGAAAAGATGCCTAGAGAGCATTTGGAGGACTAGTCAATCCGATTCCGACCGGACACAGGTGAGGTCTTGCATCTAACCATTTTTCCACTCTTATCGCATCTGCAGAGAACCGCCCAGCCGCCCTGTTTAGGGTGACCCACTCCCTTCTTTGGGGGGAAGTGCGGGAAGATCCCTTGCAGGGTCGTGCTGAGGATTTTGTGCAATTCCTGCATGATAAAGTTGCTCGGATTCGGGAAGGCTTGGACTCCGATTGGATGAGTCCAGGGGAGGAGACGAGGGCAGGTCTTGAGAATATTATCTGGGAGGAGTTTGATCCTGTGGCTCCCGAGGATGTGGATAGGGTTCTGGGTAAGATTAGTGCTGCCATGTGTTTAATGGACCCGTGTCCCTCCTGGTTGGTACTGGCCTCCCGGGAGGTTACACGAGGCTGGCTCCATGGAATTATAAGCGCTTCTCTGAGTGAGGGTGCCTTTCCCGCCGCCTTGAAAGAGGCGGTGGTGAGGGCCCTCCTCAAGAAGCCCTCCCTGGATCCAGCTGAATTAGCTAACTACCGTCCGGTCTCCAACCTTCATTTTGTGGCGAAGGTTGTTGAGAGCGTGGTGGCATGACAGCTTCCCTGGCACCTGGATGAAGCTATCTATCTAGACCCGTACCAGTCAGGCTTCAGGCAGGGGTACAGCACGGAAACGGCATTGGTCACGTTGGTGGATGATCTCTGGAGGGCTCAGGACGGGTTGCTCCTCTGTCCTAGTCCTATTAGATCTCTCAGTGGCTTTTGATACCATCGGCCATGGTATCATGCTGCAGCGGTTGAGGGGGTTAGGAATAGGGGGCACCGTTCTGTGGTGGTTCTCCTCCTTCCTCTTCGACCACTCACAGTTTGTGTTGGCAGGGGGGCAGAGGTCAACTTTGAGGCGCCTCACATGGGGAGTGCCGCAAGGGTCGGTCCTCTCGCCCCTTCTGTTCAACATTTATGTGAAGCCGCTGGGTGAGATCATCCGTGGTTTTGGGGTGAAGTGTCATCTGTACGCTGACGATACTCAGCTGTACATCTCCACCCCAGACCACCCCAACAATGCCCTTGATGTGATGTCTCGCTGCCTGGAGGCCGTGCAGGTCTGGATGGGGAGGAACAGGCTCAGACTCAACCTCTCCAAGACCGAGTGGCTGTGGCTTCCGGCGCCCCAATATAGTCAGCTGGTGCCATCGCTGACAATTGGGGGTGAATTGGTCTGACCGAGTTTGTACATAGCAGTACCTTGCCTCTTTAGGACCCAGGGAGATATTCCACAAAGTTATTTTTATAAACTACTGCATTTTCCCCACCTTTGCTTGGCTTCATTGCTAGAAGTAAACCTGGACTTGTTTGTTTTAACCAAACCAGTGTCTTAGACTTCAAAAGAACTGATTTTAACAAACTCAGAGTTCAGGAAGGATTCCATGGTGAAACTTTTAAAGGGGAAAACAACTCAAGAAGCTTGGGAAACTCTGAAGACCTCTGAAGAACTTAGCATAACACCACTGAAAAATAAAAATGGGAAATCAAAAAAAACCGCAGCATAGTTGCATGAAGATCTCTCTGATAAACTGAAAGACAAAAAGGCTAAGTACAGAAAATGGAAAGAGGGACATGTAACTACTGTATTTTTCGGAATATAAGATGTACCTTTTTCCCCCAAAAAAGAAAGTGAAAATCTGGGTGCGTCTTATGTGAATGTAGCCCCACCCAGCTTCTCAAACGGAGATTTCAGAGGCTGAAAAAAGCCTCAGAAACAGAGCTTCAGAGGCTTTTTTTCTGAAGCTCTGTTTTGGAGGCTTTCAGGGGCAATTTTTTTTTTCTGAAATGGAGTTTCAGAAGATTCAGAGGCAGAAAAAAAAAGCAAAAGAAAACAAGGCACAGAGCTCACAACCAATGAACCTATTGCTATAATTCATCTCTGGGAACAGCTGATTGGGAGTATTCTGGGAGCCGATCCACCCGCCAATCAGCTTTTTTCTTATTTTCCTTCCCAAAAACTGAGGGAGAGAGACAGAGGGAGAGAGACAGAGACACAGAGAGGGGGAGGAGAAAGAGAGAGATGTCAAAAGGTTTTTGTGGTTCCCAGTGTTTTTTAACTCTTCCCTAATGACCAGCTGGGTGGGCATACCTAGGGGGTCATGGGACTGGGAGATGTCAAGTTGGCCACGCCCACCCAGGTTTTGTGACTGCCAGTGTTTTCTGTGGGAAACAGGTCCAAATGGCTCTTTGAGTGTTTAAGGCTGCAGACCTGGCCTAGGAAGACCCAATTGACTTTACGAACTCCCTCCAGAATTTGGCCGTAAACTGGACCCCCCTGTCAGATATGATCCTCTTTAGGATTCCATGTAGTTGATAAATGTGCTTCAGGAACAGCTTTGCCAGTTTTTGAGCTGAAGGGAGGCTGGAACATGCAACGAAGCGAGCCTGTTTGGAAAAAAGATCAATCACTCTCCAAATTACAGTGTTTCCTCCACTTTCTCAGAGTACCACAATAAAGTCCATTGTTATTTCCTCCCAGGATCGAGACGATTCAGCCACTTGTAACAATCCTGAAAGCGTTCCAGGTCTTTTTTTCATCCCTGCGCATGTTGCACAGCTTTTCACATAGCTTTCAATGTCCTTTTTCATTGCTGGCCACCAAAATTGTCTTCGCACCAGATGCCATGTCTTTAGGAATCCAAAGTGGCTGGCTTGCCTGGAATCATGGCTTCTTTGCAGAACTTGGGTGCAGAGGGTGCTGGGGATTTACAATTTTGGACCTTTCCATGCCAATCTGTCTCAGGAGGTCAGGAGTTTTAATTGAAATTTATTTCCTTCCTTATACAAGAGTTCCTTATAAGTAGTCTCATCTTGTTTTTGTTCTACACTTATATTCTCTATCGCGTATCTGGGTACTGTCCAAATCGGTAATTTGTCTTTTAATGTATATTGATATTTTTTCCAGACACGCAATAAAGCATTTCTTAGTATGTGACTCTTAAAGATACTATCTACTTTTTAATTATATAATAAATAAGCATGCCAGCCATAGACCAGACCGTATCCTTCTATATTTAATATCCTTTCCTCTGTTAAATTTACCCAATCACTAACTGCCGAGAGAGCAGCTGCTTCATAGTACAATCCTAAATTAGGCATTTTAAGACCTCCTCTTTCTCGAGAATCTTGCATTATTTTCTGCTTTACTCGTGGCTTCTTTCCTGCCCAAACAAAGGTATTTATACCTTTTTGCCATTCCTTCAAATTTTTATCATTTTTAAGTATAGGTATCATCTGAAACAGAAATAAAAACCTTGGTAAAACATTCATCTTTACTGCAGCTATCCTTCCCAGCAGAGATAATTGTATTTTTTTCCAACTATCCATCTCTATCTGTATTTTTTGCCACAATGGTTCATAATTATACTGATATAATTTCATATTCACACTTGAAATATTAACCCCTAAATACTTAACCTTCTTTACCACTTCAAATCCTGTATCCCTTTCCATCTCTTCTTTTTGGGTCCTTGTCATATTTTTAGCTATTATCTTTGTTTTGGCTGCATTTATTTTGAAACCAGATACTTATATACCTTATACCTTAAGGTCCATATACCTTAATTAAATCCATCAATACAGTAACCGACTGTGCCGGTTGGGTTAAGGTAACAACCAAGTCGTCTGCAAATGCCCGTACTTTATACTCAGACTGTCTTATTTTAATTCCCCTTATCTCGTCCAGCCCCCGAATTTTATTCAACAATATTTCCAATGGCAAAATAAATAACAATGGAGACAAAGGGCAACCTTGTCTTGTACCTTTTTCTATTTTAAAATTATCAGTTAGGCCTCCATTAATTATTATTTGCGCTGTTTGTTCCTGATATATTGCCTTAATAGATTTTATACAATGTTCTCCAAATTGCATCCTTTCCATTAATTTGAATAAAAATTGCCAATTCAAACGATCAAACGCTTTCTCTGCATCTAAAAATATTAGCACCGCAGGGACTTGATTGTTCCTCCCCAAATATTCTAATACATTAACAATATGTCTTACATTACCCTTCATTTGTCTACCACTTATAAAACCTGTTTGGTCATGATGTATCACTTGTTGCATAACTGTCATTAATCTGTTTGCTAAAACTTTGGCAAAAATCTTATAATCTGTATTTAAGAGTGATATAGGTCTGTAATTTTTAGGATCTGAATGGTCTTGACTTTCTTTGGGAATTAAAGAAATAAAAGCTGTTTTCCACGAGGGAGGTGCCCCACCTCCTTGTTGTATATTGTTAAATAATTCCTTCACTGGTTCAACCATTTCCTCCTGTAGATATTTGTAATAGACAGTCGACAGCCCATCTGTCCTAGGTGATTTACCCACTTTCAGTTGTTTAATTGCAAACGAAATCTCCTCTAAAGTTATCAATTGATTTAGAGTATCCCTCTGATCCTGTGTTATTATATGAACATCCTCCCTTTGTAAATATCTATCTATATCTGCATCTTCTATTTTATTGGCAATATACAATCTTGAATAAAATTCTAAAAAAGACTTCTTAATCAACTCTTGCTGGTAAACCTCTTTCCCTTTGTATTTTATTTTCTCTATTATCCTCAAATTCTGTTTTTTTCGTAACAAATAGGCTAACCACCTTACAGGTTTATTTGCATTACAGAAATTATTATGTTTGGCATATTGTAAACTAGTTGCGGCTTGATCAGCCATCAACATGTTAAATTGGCCTTTCAGTAAATTAATTGCCTCTTTGATTTTTTTATCTGTGGGGTTCGTTATCAAAGCTTGTTCTTTTTTCTTTATTTCATCTTCCAGTAACTTTCTTTTTTCCCCTTGCCTCTTTCTAAATTTATTATTTAAATAAATCAAAACACCTCTCATATATGCCTTACTCGCATCCCAGACCATTTCTATAGGAGTACCCTTTTGCATATTTATAACAAAAAATTCTTTCATAAACCTCTTACACTCTTTTACATTTTCCTGGTATCTAAACAGATTTTCATTTAGCCTCCATGACCTCTTAGGCCCCCTTCCATACTCCAATTCCACCCAAACTGGACTGTGATCTGTTAGTGTTCTGGAGCAAATCTTCATATTCTTCACCCTAGGAGAAAGATCATTAGTAGTTAAAATAAAATCAATCCTTGAAAAGGATTGGTGTCTGTCTGAAAAAAAGGTAAAATCTTTTTCTGTTGGATTTCTTTCCGTCAAATATCTTTCAGCTCCCAATCTTCCTTCATCTCAAAAAAAATTTTTGGCAATCTTGCTCTCGTTGTTTGATTTTGTTTAGGGCCTCTCTTATCTTTTTTGACATCTAAGACTCCATTCCAGTCACCAAGTAAAATACATGATTTATAATTCCACTGGATCAGCTTTGAATGTAAAAGTTTATAAAAATCTTGTTGTTGATTTGGTGCATAAATTCCAATTAAAAGTAGTTTTTCTCCTTTTACTATAAGTTCAATTGCAAGAAATCTCCCTTGATCATCTGCTTCAATTAATTTTGCAATTAAGTCTTTTTTCAAATATATAACTATACCATTTTTCTTCTCTGGTGCTGCTGCAACATAATGTACACCTAATCTTGTATTTGTTAAATATTTTTGATCTTGTATTCTAATATGAGTCTCTTGTAAGCAAATTACATCATTTTTGAATTGTTTAAGATAATGAAATATTTTCCTCCTTTTCTGCGCTGAATTCAAACCATTAACATTCCAGGTCAGGAACCTAGTTCCCATCTTTAAATCTCCGAAGTTTTTGGAGCAGTTCCTGATGGTCTTTCTTCATTTGACCTTTAGGTCTGGCTCCTCCCACAACTTCTGTTTTGGTAGTTTCCTGAGTTTCCATCTGTAATTGTTGCAATCTTAAATCTTCCTTGCGTTTGGCTGTAGCAGCTCTAGTCTGTCTTTAGTCCTTTGGCTCTTCTGTTATATCAATTAACTGTATTTGAAGGAGATCTTCTTGGCTAGTCGACCCTCCCCCTTGAGCGATAGCCAATAATTCTTCTCTTTCTCCTTTTCTTTCCCCCCTTGCTTCTTTCTTACTTTTAACTTCCAGTGATTTTGGTGGTCCAGCCTTTAAAACCTTAGCATAAAAATCTCTTGCTTTCCATATAGTATTAAGCTGGTATCTTTCTCCTGAATAATTCACCACTATACCAGCTGGCACCTCCCATCTGTATTGTATCTGACGTATTCTCAGTTCGTCCAGCAGAAAGGAATACTCCCTTCTGGCTCTCAACATTTTTGGGGGGATTTCTTTCATTGTCATAACCGCTTGACCTTCAACTTGAAGCTTGTTTTTAAAAGTAGCCTGTAGAATCTCATTATGAAGTCTCCTTGTAGTAAAATAAATCACAATGTCCCTTGGTAAATTTTTCTGCCTAGCCACCCATGAATTGACTCTGTAAATTTTGTCAATCTGCCAGCCAATTTCGACTTTCTGTTCCCCCAACGTCAATGCCAATGCCTCCACCATAATCTCTCTCAAGTTTTCTTGTTTGTTCTCTTTCACCCCTCTTATTCTCAAAGCAAATTCCATATCCCTATATTGAATCATCATGACATCAGCTTCTGCCCTTTCAACTTTTTCCTGGGCCAGGCCCAATTTATTGTCCAAAATTTCAGTAGACTGTTTTATCTCTTCAACCTTATCATCCAAAATTTCAATATGTCCTGCCAAGCCTTAAAATGCCAAAAGAATATCCTCCCTAATTTCCTGATTCCTAATTGAAATGTCATCTGAGACCATTTGAATCTTCTCATCAAACACAGTATTAAGTTTATCCTGTGTGATTTTTAAGGCTTGTTGTAACATTTCTAATGTTAAAATCTGTGGCTCTGTTGGGGGAACAAGAACTTGCAATCTTGATGTATGAGCTGGAGAACTGCCAGCACTTCCAGACCCCTTAGTAGGGACAGTTTTTACAGGTTTTGAGGCCATCTTCCAAAATGGGCTGGTCTCCCCCTCCCTCTTTGCCTGTCTGCAGCCAAAAGAGAAGGAAAAAAAAATCCAAAAGATCAAAAAAAGAAAAGTCCTTGTTCCTTTTTCATTTGATTTAATTTGCTACTTAGAAAATCCTCCTTCTTGCATTAACAATGTTACTTTCTTGCCGTTACAAAGTCTCTTTCCCACAAAGGAAAAAGGAGGCTTAGTCAAACTTTTCTTAACTTTCACTTTCCACACCCACTCAAGCCTCAATCGCCATTTTGTTTCCGCTGTTAATTAGTACTTCCGAAGGAGGCAATAAATAATTGGAGTTAAGTGTAAAATACTTGCAGTCTTATCTCTCCTGGCTTGCCTGTCTGCTGCGGTTTTATATCTTCAAATCAATCCCCCCAAAAAGGCAGAAGTGGTCGCAGCGTTTGGCTCTGCTGCTGCAGAATTGTCCTGGGTCCAGAGCTGCTTGGCAGGTTTCTAGGGAGCTCCCACACTTCGCGCCCCAGAGTTTTCTCTGGGGCACTTGGAGAGCTCTACCTTCCCCTGCCTGCTCTTGCCTCTCCCCTTTGCCCGGGGAGAGACTTTTCAAGCCTCCCGACAGCGCTTGTCATCTGTTCAAGGGCTTTTACGGAGCCAAGGAACGGGCGCTCATACTTGAGCGTCTTCAACACGATCGCGGTGCCACCGGAAGTCCAAGCTCTGAACTTTTGAGTTAGTTCTTCCCTCAGCTCGATCAATCACCTCTGAGTCTGTTGCCTCATAGTGACTTGTGCTACCTTCTGGGGGATGGGAATGATGGTGTTGACCACCTCTTCACACTTACTGGGGCATCCACTATGAATTTTTCATATGTTTGCAGCCAGGAGTTTCTTTAGTACATAGCGAATCAGTTTGATATGCTCTTCCATCATTTCTGTGAAGATGAGAATGTAATTTTAGGTACACCAGGACCCCCTTGTATAGGTGCTCATGAAGCACTTCGTTTATGAGTTGCATGAAGACCGCAGAGGCCCTTGGAGCCCAAATGGCATTACTTTGAATTGGAAGCTGCCCAGTGGCCAGTTAAAAGCAGTCTTCAACTCATCCCCCTGTTTGATCCTCATCCAGTAGTATGCTACCCTCAGGTTTAGCTTGGTGAAGATCTACCCTTTTGCTAGATGGGCCAGCATGTCTTTCATTTTCCATGCACACGCCATTTATCCCCCTAAAATCCATGCAGTCTCATTGTCCCATCTTTTTTCTCTAAACAGCACAGGAGCAGCCACCCGGGATTTTGCCCATTGGATGAAGCCTTTGGCTAGGTTTTTGTCAATGTACTCCCTTAGCTCCTTCATTTCTTTTGGGATCATGGAATACATTTTTGTTTTAGGCAGCTTTGTGCCTGGTAGGATCTCAATTGCACAGTCAGAGGGGCAGTGGGGATAGCACGCCACATTCCTTCTCGCTGAACCCCCTGCTAGGTCTCGGTATTCTTTGGAGATTAGCTGGGTTTCAAGCTGTTGCTCCGAAGCGGTTTTAAGGAGCTTGCTTCCTTTAGTTTTGGCCTGATGCTGGACAACTCCTCCCTTCTGGCTGCCTTGAGGAGAGAGAGGGCCTCTTCCTAGCCTCATTTTTCTCTCTCCCCCTTCCCACCAGATCGTCGGGCCCCACTTGTCTAACCAAGACAGTCCTAGAATCACTGCCTCTGTCATGTTCAAGACTATTACAAATCAGATGATCTCCCAATGTTGGCTCATCTCTAGCCACAGTAGCTCAGTGAGGTGTGTTGCAGTGATCCATCAACTTACTCGAACCTCATGCCTCAGAGCAGTCTCCTCACTCTGATCCCTAGCTTCAGCACTGTCAGTAGGCTAATTAGGCACCTGGTGCAGCCTGATTAGGACGTCCACATCTTCCTGGATTCCTGACTTTGGCACCATGATTTTTGTGGGGATGGCAAAGGGGCAGATGGCTTTACTTACCATCGGGTCATTTTCACCCTCATCATCGCTGTCATAGCAGGCAGGCTGCTGGTCCCTCTGGGCTGGAGTTCCCTCTCCTTCATTTGAAGGGGGGCAGACCTCAATGGCCTGGTGTGCCAAGCTCCATTTCTCCTGACCTTTCTGTGGTGGCTTTTTTGGCTTAGACAATGCAGTCGGGGTCACTTTCAGCTGGGGTGTTGTTGCCAGGCACTCAGTGGCTCGATGACCCTGCTGACTGTTTAAAAGCCTGGGTGGTGATGTTGTCTGTAGGCTTGTGCCCTGGTGATCACTTTGGCTGCTAGCTAAGGGGTTTGGAGTAAAGGTTTAATTATTTTGGCTTTTGTGCTATTGTATTGAGGTTTTCTTGACAGCCAAAAAGTTTTTCCCTCCCAGGAAATATTTGAGGGCAAAATCAAAACGTTTGAAGTGTACCTGCTTGGGGGAGTTTCTGCAGGGTCTTAAGGGCCTCCAGGTTTTTATGATCAGTCCAAACTTCAAAGGGGATTTTATTTCCCGCTAGGAAGTGTCTCCAAGTTAGGAGTGCCCAGTGCATCACATATGCCTCCTTTTCCCAAATGGGCCACCTCTGTCAGTTAGTTTTTTGGAAGTATAAGCACATGGTCTTGCTCGGTTTTTTTTGAAGCAAGACGGCTCCAACCGCTATGTCACTGGCATCTGCTTCTGTGATAAAAGGCTTACAGAGATAAGAGGTAGAAATTAGATGAAGAAAGATTATTGCTATGTATGAATTAAATGTAAATATGGTTTATAAATATGGTATATATTGGCATATAAATATATGCCAATATATTTAACAGAATTATAAATAAGCTAATATAAAAAGAAATTTAGCCAAAACTATTCTGTTACATTATTACTATTGTTACCAGTATATGTGTTAATATTTTTTACTGTCTTTTCCTTGTTTTTCTTTTGTAAGTGATATACCCTGACAATGTACTGTATTCAAAATGTTTATGAATATATATTTTTTAAAAAGGAACTGGTAAACCATTTGAGCAAAGACTAGGATTTAATGCACTGCAGCTTCCTCACTGCCATGCCCAATCCAGAAAAATGTAGATACTTATAAATTTGTGTCTGTTTTTATAACAAATTTATTTGTTATAAAATTGTGTCTGGTTTTTGCATACAAAAAAAGATTAACATTATGAAAAGTGCACTTTAAAATGTCAACTGTTCAGATTTACTACTAATCAGGATGATAACAGAATAACACTGTTGGGAGGGACCTTGGAGGCAGGAGACCCTGTACCATTTCAGACAGATGATTGTCCATGTATGACATATCAATATAAATTTATATAAATTAATATTATAAATTATAATATTATAATTTATAGCAATATAAATTAATATTTCAACTAGATTGGTAGAAGCCAATAAAATATAAATGTTAAGAGCTATGTTCAAATATCTATGTCCTATTCTATTCT
The DNA here is from genome assembly GCA_012654045.1 of Ptyas mucosa. Taxonomy (NCBI): domain Eukaryota; kingdom Metazoa; phylum Chordata; class Lepidosauria; order Squamata; family Colubridae; genus Ptyas; species Ptyas mucosa. The sequence goes on from WNWU01000021.1 coordinate 24,932,325, forward strand.
ATTCCATTCCATTCCATTCCATTCCATTCCATTCCATTCTATTCTGTATACGGAAACAAAGGGAAACCCAGAAATGCAAAATACAGGGCAACCAATTTCTCCTTTAATCGAATCATTTTAAGGGCCTTGACAAAATGCTTTAAAAACCAAAAAAAAAGCATAAAAAAGAAGGAATTACAAGAGGGAAAAAAGATAAACGGCTTTTCTGGTTTTTAAGACTGGTTCCACAAAGAACAATTGTTTGAGGGTTTCAAATGCTGCTTGGCATTCCGTTGTCCAGTTTAAAGGTTGTTTTGGTTTTGGCTTGTCCTGCCCTTTGGTTTTTAATAGGTTGGTAATGGGGAGGGCAATTTGTGCGAATGCAGGAATGAATTGGCGGTAGAAATTGGCAAACCCCAAGAAACTTTGTAATTCTTTGTGATTGATTGGGTGGCGCCCAATCATTCACGGTTTGCACTTTATGTGGGTCCATTTCTATGCCTTCATGGGAAATGCAATACCTTAGGAAGTCTATTTTTTCTTGGTGGAATTCACATTTGGAAAGTTTGGGATAGAGTTTCGCTGAGTGGCATTCGTTTAGGGCCGTTCAGACTAGTTTTATGTGCTCCACTTTGGTTTCAGTGTATATTAAAATGTCATCTAGGTAAACCAGGACCCCTTTGTATAAATGTTCATGAAGCACCTCATTTATTAGTTGCATAAAAACGGCTGGGGTGCCTGAATGGGAGTATTTGAATCGGTAGCAGCCCAGGGGTATATTAAATGCTGTTTTCTATTCATCTCCTTCCCGTATTCTGATTCGTCCCCTTCCTTTAAGTTCAGTTTTCAGAAGATTTTTCCCTTAGAGCAGCGGTTCTCAAACTGGGGGTCATGACCCCTTTGGGGGTCGAACGGCCATTTCACAGGGGTCCCCAAAGCCCTCTTTTGCCTCACCCTCTGCCTCTGTTGGATCGCCGTTCGCTGTTCGCTTACCCCACCCACTCCCAATCTATTGCTGCCTCCTTAGTCCCAGCTGATGGCTAGAGGGAAAAAAACTGTTTAAATTCTTGCCGCAGGGCTTCAAAGGGCCGCCCTACAGCTGATCAGGGTTAAAAGAAAACAAATGAGTAGACCGGTGCCTGCAAAAATAGAAAAAACAGCCCCTTTCAGCTTCAGCATAGGTTAATTACCATAAGTTGATTTGATCAGCCTCCCGACTCTCAGCTGATTTGTTCTCAGCTGTTTTGCGGAGGGCTCTGTTGCTAGCTAGCTGCAAAGAGGTAAATTGCTAGAGCAGATTTTTTTCCCCCTAGCTATGCTGAAAAAGCGAAACTGAAAGTAAAGCAGGGTCTTTGCTGCAACGTGACAAAATGAGGCAGAGAGAGATTTCTTTTTCTTTTTCCTCACCAAAAAAGGTAGGTGGAAAACTGCAAACAATAGGAAATTTAGGGCAAATTGTGTGTTCAAGATTTTAAAACACAAAAGAAAAAAAGCTCTATTTAACTAGGGAATTGTAATAATTGAGATACTATTAATTGTATATTGTGTTGAAAGCAGAAATGGTTAAGTTGTGGTTTGAAGGAATATATGGGGGAAATTATTTGGTTTATTATTATTGGTAAATATAATTAATTGTAAGAAATTGGATTGCATGGAAATAATTGGAATATTCATGTTCATATTGATTAATATACAAAAAAGATAGTTATATAACCAATTGATTTATATTAAAATGTTGAATTTGTATTAAACAACTGTATTACATCATTACATAATTAACCAATGTGAGGATGGATATAAAAATAGATGACAATGCGAAGGGGTATAATATAGAATACAAGGGGAAAATTGAATTTGATTAAGATTAGAGATGAGGATGAAGGGTAATATTAGTTTTTTTAAAAAATAGATGAGGAATAAATATGGCAAAAAGGAAATATAGAAATTGTAAATTTAATTGAAATGACTAAATACTTTTTAAATTTGTGAACCGGCCAAATATTCTGTTCAAAGAAAATACATTGTATATTTGTATGTGTGTTTCTAATTATTGTTATTTATTCATATTTGTTCTCTTTTATTCTTTAAAGTTTAACAATTCATTCTTTATCTTAATATCTTTATATTTGTTTGGGGTTGGTTTTCTTCCCTTTCATCTTTTTTATTGTACAGCAATCTTTCTCCTCAAACCTACCACCTCTCTCTTTTCTTTCCTTCTTACTTTCTCTTTCCCCCCTTCTTCTCCTCCCTACTTCCTCTTCCTTTCTCCTTCTCCTCCTCTCTTCCTTCCTCTCTTACCCTCACTCCTACTCTAATTTTCCTTCCCTTCCTTCATCCCTCTCTATTGCTGTATTCTTTTATGCATATGGACTACTCAGAGGGCTGAAAAAGTTATTTTTGACTGGTCCTCGCACTTTTCACCAGTCCTTGAACTTACGACTGTCCTCACATTTTACGTTTTTGCCCTATCTTGTCACCATGGTGAAGAGAAGCAGTTGTGAAATGAGTGGTATTACATGGTTGTTAAGAATGCTGCACGGGCATAAATGTGAGAAGGGTCATAAGTGTGAGGACCAGTCAAAAGTGCGAGGACCTGTCAGAAATGACTTTTTTCAGCCCTGTGAGTAGTCCCTATACACATAGCCATGGCCACCCAGTCACATGACCAGCTAGCCAGGCTCACCCAGTCACATGACCTCTGTAAGCCACGCCCACAGAACTGGTAGTAAAAATTTTTAGAACCCACCCCTGATTGGGGGTCACCACAACATGAGGAACTGTATTAAAGGGTCGTGGCATTAGGAAGGTTGAGAACCACTGCCTTAGAGAGATGGCCCAGCATATCTTTCATGAGGGGGAGTACACATTTTCTATACTTACAGCATTGAGATTTCTGTTGTCCACGCAAAGACGCAAAGTGCCGTCTGTTTTCTCACGAAACAGTATTTGGGCACCGATTTTTCGTTGGGTTGGTTCGATGAATCCCCTCGCTAGGTTTTTATCAATGAAAGCTCTCAGTTCCTTTAGTTCCCTGGGGGATATGCTATACATTTTTAGTTTCGGAAGGTTAGCCCCTGATAAAATTTCGATGGCACAATCTGTGGAGCGGTGGAGGGGTAAAGGTTTGTGAGAGTCTTCTTCGCTGAAAACTTCAGCTGAATCTCTGTACTCTTTAGGCATGCCCTGGGTTGGCACAGTCCAGCCAGGCATTGCTATTTATTCGTTTGTAGCCCCCTTGGTTTTCTCCTTTTGGTTATCAGCGAAGGTTACATTCCATTGAAATCCTATGGTCTCTTGCTTCCAATTTACTTTGGGGTTCCATTTTGTCAACCATGTAAGCCCCAGGACTAGCCACTCTATTCCGGGAGCCACAATAAATGTGAGCATTTCATCATGGTTTCCCATGTTTATCTGTAGGGATTCTGTGGCAAAGATGGCTGGCTCCACACACAAACCACTACTGATCCATTTAACTGGCAAAATGCGATGGGGGGAGGTTAGTTTTCTTAGGTGTATCCCCAGCTTTCCCACCAAGGTTGGGCTAATTAAGCATCGGGTACACCCTGAGTCCAGTAAGGCCAAGATTTTTACTGTTTTTCCTCAACTGGGGATAAAAAGCTGTAAAGGCAGGGTGAGTGGCTCGATTGGGTCGCTTACCAGAGGGTCGTCTTCCGGGTTGCTTTTGGATGGACTCTGTTCTTCACGTTGGGGTGCCGGAGTTACCTCCCTTGGGGTTGTGGAGGTGCAAAACTCCACAGCCTCTCTGCTTCTTAAAGCAGTTTATTTCCCTCAAGGGGTTGATTTCGCAGGTTTTCCTCCTGACAGGTGCTCAGGTTTTCTGGCGGGAGTTTTTGAACAACCCTCCTTTCCGCATTTGAAACAGGCAGAGGTCTTCGGTGTGAAGGTGGTTTGCTGTTTTAAAGGTTCTCTCTTCCCCTGGGGTGGGAATCTCCTCCAAACTCTCCCCACTTGGTACTGGTTCCTGGTCATCTCGATCTCTGCCTCTTCTGCCATGAGGTACCATTCATGCAAGCAGTTACAGGCACCTCAGGCTAGGCAGGCAGTGTAGAGGTCATTATTCAGCCCATCTTTAAACCAGCTCACCAGGATGTTGTCTGGCCAATCCACATGGCAGGCCTGGTCTCTGAATTCCTCTGGTGTACAACCAGCCAGTGCCCTTGCTTCATGACTCTGATGCGATCATGGGCTTTCCAGTCAGCAAGGGGGTTTTCAAAGTGACGTCATAGGGCCATCATGAAATGGTCAAAATTCCGCAGCTCAGGGACATCGGCATTATGAAGGGTCACCATCCACTGGGCAGCTGCTCCTTCCACCCTAGTGGGTGACAATTCGGACTCATGCCCCCTGGGTCTGGAAATCCCGCCCATATTCCTGCATATAGGTGAGGATGTGTGCCAGGAAAAACCCCAGCTATGGTGGGTCTCCGTCATACTTGACCCCAAGAGGGCAGCATCGGCCTGGTCAACTGCTTTTGGGCCCAGGGTGGCGGCTCTGCCTTCATCCGCAGCTGTTTCCAGTTCCCCCCCTCTGGTGACGGTCCAGTTCTCCTTGGATGCTCAGGTTCTCCAAGGTTTCCATCACACTGTGATGTGGCTTTTGAGCCAGTCTTCCCTCAATGGTTCCTCGGCCAGCTCTTCCTGGTCAGATAACTTCCATCCTGGTTTCCAGCTGCCGCGGGTGACTCCTCTGGTTCTCCCATCCCAGCTCTCCTTCTTCCCCGCTCCAATTGACCACCGGGGCTTTTTGGAGGACAGCCTCAATGTCTTCGATGGGGCATAGGGAGTTGGCTTCTAGCTGGGTGGTGGTAGAAGTTTCTCCCCAGCATTCTGCCTCCCCCTGCTCGCTGCTTCATTTGGACATGATTTGTAGGTTTCCCTTGGTAGAGCAAAAATTTGCTTCTCCAGGTGTCAGGGTTCCAAGGAACATCCCCAACAAAATAAAGCTCTGAGGCCTGAGGTTCCTCAAAGTTCCAATTTATTAGAGATGTCAGGTTGGCACATCTGGGAAAACCTGAATCTGAAAGCTTCCAGATTTCCCCCAACCAGCTAAGAGTTCACAGCCCTGCCCCACACCCACAAGTTCATCACATTGTCCAATCAACTCTTCACACTCCACCGGATACAATCTTCAGGCAGTCTGCATCAGATGCAGGCAAAAGTCTTTGAATAAGGAATGTTTTACAACTAACTTTCTACCACTCCAACAACAATCCCCTCCCAACTTCCCCAGCTAAAATATGTGGCACTTTAGAAGCAAAAAGAAAATTGTCTTCCAAAACTGACACCGGGTTGACCATGTTTCCAGAGTCTGTTTTATGTAAGGTCCGGTCTCTCCTCGTTCAAGAAAGTAAAAACTCTTGAAACTTTTGTCATTTCAAAAAGGAACCTTTTATTGAACAGGAGTGATAGCAGGACAAAAGAAAAGCAGACTCTTGAGTTTCCCTCAGGCAATATGGTTAGTCTAAAGGAATTAGAAACCCCTCCCTTCAGTCTGATGTGGATTCAGCCAATCCAGGTGAAGGTATGGAGATGTTATTGTAACAGCTGTCCTGAGAACGTGATAAGCGAACGTTCTCAGGGTCATCTTCTGCTGGCTTTCGGAGTGATACAGCCCACATGGCTCTCCCTCCCCATACATTCCCCAAAAGGTGAGAAAATCTCAGGACGGCTAGGCGCCAGGATAAAGGTTATAAAGTGAAAGGTTACAGGCTGTGAGGTGGTGAGAAGAAAACAATATATTAAGTAATAACATCCATGGTCTCCCCTTCCCCAGAAGAATGGCAGCATCATTATAGGGATCTTGGGACCTTATGTCGCTTTGCATAACTTGTATTTATTCTAAATATTTCATCAATATTTCTTGTCATCTCTTTCTTGTCTATCCCTAGAGCGTTTGCCAATAGCTCTGCCATCACTTCAGGAGGTCTTTTTTGTCCTCTATGTTTTGGAATCTTAGGAAATGGGCTGCCTTCTCCATTTCTAAAATGATAACTGTCTCCTCGAGGTTCTTATTTGCTTGTGTCAGTTCCTCCATTCTTTTTTCAGTTTCTTCTGATTGATCCTCTTATTATCTGGATCCTTTGTTCATCTTTTGTTATCATTTGCTGAAAATTCTCTAATCTCTCATCCATATTCTGAATCTGTTATTTCATTTCTCCCAAGTCACCTTTCACCTCGCTGTGGTTCATCCTTTTTCTTTCTTTCTGTGCAACAATAGCTTCTTGAATAGATTGGAACATCGCCTGTATTTCTTTTTGGAAGCTATTCATTTTCTCTTGTTGTATCAATACATCTATTGATTTCTGACTTGATGGGCTGAATGTTGCAGATGTCGATGTATAAGATGCTTTCTTTCCTATTTTAGTTATATTTGGAGCGCTCTTTTTTTCTTCCCCCCCTTTCCTTTTTCTATTTGTCTACAATACTAATCTAAACCTAATTACACCATCAATACCTTTTTACAATTAATTTTGCAATACGTTCAGCGTATATCAACACCAATACTAATATACTGAGTCTATTTGGGTGGGGGGATAAAAGTTATTTAAGATCACAAGTTGTTTTAAGATCCAGTTTTCCCTGTCAGCCTCTTGTCCAAGTCTATCTATTGTTTCATTTTTCTTCTTTTACCTTTCAGAATGACTATCAAATGATGTTTGTAATCCAAAAAAGCCCTACCAAATTCCCCACTTTCCCAATAAACCAAATAGGCCAAGAAAAAAAAGTGTCTTCGTTCCAGCTCCAATTAAATTCAAAACAATTTCACAAGGTCAATAATATTTATAATCCAGTTCTGCCTTTCCTTCTGCTGAGGAATCCTGTTCCACAAATTTAATGAATAAAACAGCTTTAGCCTAAGAAATAATGTAATGTAATGTAATGTATACCTCTCAACTCACAACTATCAAAGCAGATTCAACCTGTTAGTTAATAAAAACCTAAAATGAACTCAGTCCATGATGTTGTAGGAGTACTTGAGTAATGTGATTCTGTACATTCATTTATCATTAAGTTCTCTTTCTGAATACAGTTGCCATATACTGGCCAGGAGCCAGAGGAGGAAACCTACAATGCAGAGAACTTCCGTCGCATTGCCCGCAGTCTCAGTGGGATAGCCATCACAAGCAGAGAAGAGAAACTTGCTTCTTCTCAGAATTTTGTAAGTAAAATGGTTTAAAAGGACATTTCTTGAACTGATGCACTTTATTGGTTTAGTGTGATTGCTAAAGGTTTTACAGGAAGAATACCCTGTTCCAGTGGTGAAATCCAAACTGGTTTGCTATCGGTTCACTGGCTGCGCATGCACACTGCACACCAAATGCATACACTACACACACCAAAAGGAGGCTTGGGAAGGTAAGTAGAACAGCAGGGGGGATCAGCTGTGGCGCGCAATTTAGTTTTGCTAGAAAGCAGGTTTTCCTGCTTTCTAGCAAAACTAAACCCTGCTGGACAGCTGATCGTCAGAAATACCAGTTCGGAGGAACCGGTAGCTTTTTTTTTAAACTACCGGTTCACCCGTGAGGTAGGTTGGATTGAGAACATTTTACTGGGCCAAAGTCACCCAGTGAACATCTGGACTAGGTGGACTAGAAACTTGGTCTCCCTGCTGCTAATCAACACCTAATCATTACCTCACACTGATCCGAAAAATGTATGTGTTCCTTTTCAATACAGAGGTAATAAGGAGGTCCAATAAGTCCAAAATATTGTTTCTTGAAAAAGCTGTAATTTAATATATTTTCACATTTTTATTACCAATATTTAGATGAAATAGGGATCTATTCCCCTTGTGCCATTCAGTCATTAATATGAGTGTGTCAAGTTGCTTTATATAATAATTAATTGTTAATAATTAACAATTATTATAAACAAAAATTTTGAGCCTTTTGTGCTGGCTATGAGGATAGCTATAGCCATGAGGAGAAAAATGATCACCACCAGAATGAAAATTAAAAACATGCATGGAGGTGCTTGAAATGTTCTGGTTGGGGCTGTTCTGTTTGAGGTATCAACCCAAATGTGACTGTTCCAAGCAGGAGTAGTTCAGAGAAAAGTTGGAAAAGGCAGAACTGAGGAGTTTAGTCAGTCAGGGACCTGAGTGGTGGCAGCAACAGCTGAGGAGCAGGGACAAGGCAGAGTGGGAAAAGAAGGCAGAAAAGAACAAGGGAGTCAAACTCAAGGCCCGCGGGCTGCATCCAGCCTTTGGGGTGCTTAAGTCCGGCCCTGGAAATATCAAAGAACCAGCCCACAGTGCCTCTTGGGGCTAAAACGGACTGTGTGTAACCCCCCCCCCCACCCTTGCCTCATTTTCACCCTCCATGGCCTGCAGTACTGCTGGCTGAAAATGGGCCGAAAACAGCTGGCAAAATGCTGCATGGAGGGTGAAAATGAGGCGCAGAGAGGCCACGCCCAGAGCCCCGCACTCTGTTATGGCCGGCAGGGTGCTGCAAGAGGCATCCATCCCACCCATCCCCGCCGCTCCCCCACCAACCCATGGAAGAGAACTACAATGCTTATCCAACCCTCAAAGAAATCCAGTTTGACATCCCTGCAGTAGAAGAAGTAGAGGGGGGAACGGGGGAGGAGGACATTAGGGATGTGCTGCAGCAGCTGAGGGAAAAGAGAAAAGAAATACACTGGGAAGTTAGCAGCAAGAGGCTTGTGGGCATGCTATATTAGAGCGTTGGGCAGCAGCAGCAGCAACCAAGAGGGGGGAGCAATAGCACATAGACTTATATACCTTCATAGACTTCACATAGAACCACATAGACTTCATAGTGCTTTACAGCCCTCTCTAAGTGTTTTACATTTATATTGCCCTCCAAAATTTGGGTTCTCATTTCACCAACCTTGGAAGGATGAAAGGCTGAATCAACCTTGAGCTGCTCCAAATCAAACTCCTAGAGTGAGCAGTGAGTTAGCCTGCAATACTGCATTCTAACCACTGCACCACCATGGGTGCTGAAAAGATGTGTTTTAATGTTTATGTATTATTTGTGCTAAAATGGAGTTCTGGAGAATGTGATGTTGTAAGTGCATTTTTTTCTTATATTCTAACTTTTATTGATTTCCTGGCTCTTTACTGGCCACCTGTTTGCTCTTGTTGATCCCAATTTTGGTATTTATTTATTTCTCTTTTTCCTTATTTTAAAAGGAAGTGTCCAGCAAGAGGAAACTGTCAGTGGAAGCCAGGTCCTATTCTTCCAGTACTACTTCCCTTTCCTTCCCTCCCAATTTGCCTCCTGGGCTCCCCTTCTATCCTCAGCACTCTTCATCTGAACTGCAGCACTTCTCCCATGATGCTCCAGTGACTAGTATGGTGGGCAAGATGCATAGACAATCAGGTAAATGACTGGGCTATTTAAAAAAAAAAATTCGAATCATTTTTAAAAATACAAGAAAAAAGAGTGAACAACAAAAATAGAAACATAAAATTGGTAAGTAGATAAAGAATTAATACCTGGGGAGATCCTGGAAAACAATAATCAAATAGCACATTTGTGAGCACTATAAATGAACAAGTCAATTACTAGAAGTGAGCATGGGTTTGTTAAAACAGATCATGCCAGACAAACCTTATTGCATTCTGCGATACAGTAATTAAATTAGTGATCAGGGAAATGCTGCATATTTACTTGGATTTCTGCAAGGCATTTGACAAAGTAGACCCCAAACTACTTGGTAAGATAGAACAGTGTGGGACAGACAGCACCACAACCAGATGGATTCGTAACTGATTGACCAAACACATTGAGCATGCAATGGAGAGAAGCATGCAGTGCGGCCCAGTACTCTTCAACATCATTGTAAACTATTTATATGAGGGAATAAAAGCGGAATTCATCAAATTTGCATGACCATAGGTGGGAGGAATTGCTAATACTTTAGATGATAGACTCAAGATTCAGAAGGTTCTTGAGATACTTGAACATTGGGTCTTATTCAACAAAATGCAATTCATTGGTGAGAAAAATAAGGTCCTTATACAATAGGCAAAAAAATCCAAATGTACAGCTGGTACCTGGCTCAACAGTACCTGTGAAAGAGATCTAGCTGTCCTTTCCCCCAGAACTATGATCCAGCAGTATCCTGTAACTGCCAAAAATGCTGATGCAGTCCTAGGTTGCAGAGAGATACTTTCAAGATCATGTGAAGTGATCTTGAAATTATCGCTTTATACTGCACTGGTGATACCACACTTCGAATACTGAATCCAGTTCTGGTCACCATGATACAAAAAAGATGTTGAAATCCTTTTATGATGAATAATTGAGGGAACTAGGTATGTCTAGTCTAATGAAGAAAAGGACTAGGGGTGATATAATAGTAATCTTCCAATATTTGAAGGGCTGTCACTGAGAAGAGGGAATCAAGCTATTCTCCAAAGCACCTGAGGACAGGACGAGAAGTAACAGGTGAAGACCATTAAAGAGATGTCCAAACTAGAAGAGAAACTTCCTGAGAATATTTAATCAGCAGAATGGCTTATCTCTGAAAGTTGTGTGAGTTGGAGGTTTCACTGGAGGTTTTAAGGAGACTGGACATTTGGGGATCAGCCATTTGTCTGAAATAATAAAGGGTCCTCTGCTTAAGCAGGAGATTGGACTAGAAGACCTCCAAGATCCCTTCCAACCCTGTTATTCTATGTTCTAATTACCAGGATTTTATAGTTGGTGTTCAGTGTATTTGTGATGAGTATTAAATTATATAAAATAAAGTACATTAAATTATTTTAATGATGAGAATAGGGATTTGAATCTTTGAGCTAAATGCCAGAATATCCCTTATTCATTTGTTTAAAGATAAAAAAAGAAAAAGAAGAAAACTAAAATATAATAGAAAAATAGGCTATTGACTGTGCCTTTTGTCTATTTACATGTTCAAAATCCACTACCTGACTCTTCTGTTACAGCACATTGTCAGAGAATTGCGCAGCCAGTGTCCAAATGGAGTCAGAGATGATGACAAGAACTTGTGTTTTTTTATAAATAAATAAAAATATTTACAGGAAATAAAGGGAGCATGGGCAAAACAACAGGGAGAGAAGAAGGAGAAACAGGAGAAGTGTTATTTGGGTTTGTCAGGATATTGATTGTGGAAATGTTTTACAAGTTTAGGGGCTCTAATGTGGCGATGGTCAACCCACTCATTCTGAGCTGTTGGGAAATCTTTCCAGGCCACTAAATATTGAAGGGTCCCACTATGCTTACGGAAATCTAGGATTTCTCTGATTTCAAAATGCGGCTCTCCTTCTATCATTAATGGCTCAGGGGTTGGTGGAAGTTTAGGTCCAAGGGGAGAAATGACTTCAGGTTTCAATAAACTGCAGTGAAACATGGGGTGGATCTGCCGAAGGGACTTGGCAAGTCTGGCTCTATAGTTACAAGGTTAATGATGCGCTTAGTTGGGAAGGGCCCCACAAACTTGGGTCCTAGTTTCTTTTTTTTCTTTTTGAAATTTTTTAATTTATTTTTAAAACATAAAACAGCTTTTTAGAGCAAAGGTTTGGTCTGGTATAAAATAAGTATAAATTCCAAATTTCATCCATTATCATCTTAAAGAAGAAAAAAAAGAAAAAGAGAAAAAGAGAACAAATCTAAACCCAATTCTTATCATTCAATCTAACATTTTGTTCTAGCATTTAACATTCTATTATATATCACCCTAAATCTTAAATTCCAAATCTAAACAGTTTTTTCTAATCAGTATTTCATATATTTTCCTTACTTCAAAGACCCAAATCAAATCAATGTTTCTTCAAAATCACATCTAAAGACCGACATAAAATATTTTACTCCTCTCTTAAAAACATTTCAAAATCCATTCACTTTAAAATTTATTCCACATTTCCACCTATAATTTATTATACCCAAAATATTTTATTTTTGCTAGTTAAAGCTTCTTCTCCATTACTACTAATTCTAGTGTTTAAGTGATTCATAACTTATATAGCTATTCCCCAGCAATATTTTCCTCCACTCCTATCAATTTGGCTTTAATTATTCTTCAAAAATACCTCCTTCACTCCTGCTAGGTTTATTTTTGGCTGGATTACATCTTAGTTAGCTGGTTTCCAGGGATGCTTTCCTTCACTCCTAACCTTATTTGTTGGCTGGATCACAGTTTGATTTTAACTGCTCTCCAACATTTTCTCCTCCACTCCTCCTAGTTTTATTTTTGGCTGGATAACGGCTTAGTCAACTGTTTTCCAGGGATGCTTCCCTCCGCTCCTAACCTATATTTGGCTGGTTCACAGTTTAGCTTTAACTGCTCCCCAGCATTGTCTCCTCCACTCCTCCTAAGTTCCTAGTTTCTTTGATGGTTGTAGGAACTGGAGATAACAGGATGAGGTAGACCCAGTCACCAATCTTGAATGGTTTGGGTTCCTCATGCTTCTTTACAGCCTGTTTCTTATAAGCCTCATGTGCATCCGCCAGAGGCTTCCTTACCACTGGCTATGTATTTTGCAGTTGGCAGATCCACTCCTTTAGTGATGATATCGGAGGTGGGTGGATCATTGAGGGGTAGTCCAGGCACTGGCTTACATTTCTGTCCTGTAGCCACTCTAAAATGAGCGAACCCTGTACTACTATGCACAGAATATTATACACTACTTCAGCAAAAGGCAACAAGTTATCTTGTTGATAATTGATATAACACCTGAGATGCTGTTCCAATGGTGAATTGGTATGTTCGTTTGGGGGTCATAACTAGAGGTGATCACTGATTTATTTTCAAAGCAGGTGCATTTTGTTCTGTCAGAAGATTCCTTCAGCCTAGGGTTTGGCCAAACTATTTCTACACTATATTTACATGTAGTTACATGGAACACCCCAACACATTATTTCAGACAGAGGGTGCAATTCACCTCTAAGTTTTGGATGGCTTTTCTTAACCTATTTGGGACTGCCTTTTGAGCCAAGGATTTTTCTTTCCCTGGGCTGCCTCTGTCCATTTCCTAGGAAAGAAAAATCCTTGGCTCCATAGATTCAGAGAAATCTGAACTTGTTGCTTTCTACTACTGAAAGCAACAAGTTTCAGGCAAGATCTGAGGCAAACCATGTGTAACAGCAAATTGAAACAAACTGTAGAGCCCAACCCCATTGGAGCCAGGCAACCAGAGGGCTGCTGCATACCAAAGCTAAAAGAAATGACCTTGGAGAGATAGGCAAAGCCCAGTCTGTACTTGCAAAGATGCAACAAAAAAATTTTCACTGACCCCTTCCTTCTTTTTCATGGAAGCAAGCAGCAGGATAGCTGACGTTTGGTCCCCGTAACAGAGGCTTAGCCATATAGATAATATTTATACAAGTAAAACAAACACCAAGAACAGTGATTCATTCAGGATTTGTCAGGGTATTTTCTATGAAAATTCTGGAGGAGTTTAGGTGGGTGGATGTTTAGCATCCACCCATTCAGACTTGCAGGTGGGAAATGTTTCTAGGCAACAAGGTGTTGGACCTTCCCTCTATGTTTCCTGGAATCCAGAATTTCTTTAATTTCAAAATGCTGCTCTCCTTCAATTAGCGTAGATACAGGAGAAGTGTCAGGTGCAGGGTGAAGGGATGACAGAGTTTCAGGTTTCAACAAACTGCAGTGAAGTACAGGATGAATACATTTAAGATTCTTAGGCAACCCCAGTTATACAGTGGCTGGGTTAATTACTTTAACAATTGGGAATGGACCCACATATTTAGGATCCAGTTTCTTAGATGATTGGGTGGACTGCAAGTATTTCATGGAGAGGTAAACTCTGTCACCTACTTTAAAATCTTTTGGTTTCACATGTTTTTTGTCAGCTTGTTTCTTATGTGCTTGATGTGCCTCCTTAGTGCCTTACGGGCAACTGGCCAAGTGTTCTTCAGTTGGGCTATCCACTCTGCTAAGGAGAGTATGTGTGGTTTTTCTTGAGGCAGCTGTAGAATAGATACAAAGTCCTGACTGGAGGCCACCTTAAATGGGGCACAGAATTGTTATATGCTACCTCTGCAAAAGGCAAAAGGTCAGCGCAATTGTTCTGTTGATAATTAATGTAGCACCTGAGGTACTGTTTCAGGACAGTGTTAGTTCTCTCACACGCCCCATTAGTCAGATGGGACGAGCTTGAGCTCTGGGGGGTTCCCAACATCTTCAAAAATTCCCACCAAAACTGTGATGTAAATTGCACTTCTCTATCTGAAATAATGCACTCAGGTGTACTGGGCAACCTATACACATGTTGTACGGAAAGTTTAGCTAACATCTTTGTGGAGGGAATCTTGGGGCAGGGAACAAAGTGACCCTGTTTCGAAAAAAGATCAGTAACAACCCAAATAACAGTGTTCCCCCACAATAAAGTCCATAAATATTTCTTTCCATAGTACCTGGGGGCTGACCACAGTCTAAAAGCCCTGTGGGCTTCCCCGGTGGTCTCTTTGCCACTGCACAAATTGGACAGCTGACCACATAGCTTTCAATGTCTTTCTTCAAGGATGACCACCAAAACTGCCTCTTAACCAAATGCAGAGGAAGGCCATGGGGGTCCTAGCAATGGAACCTGTTCCATTGTTAACATGTTACCACAACCATCCAACGGTCACAGTCCAAACTATGTTTGGGAAACAGAATGGGGGATGTTTAGGCTCCTGCCCCCAGCCTGGGGAAGGCTACAAGGAGCTCCCATCCCAGCTTCTTGTTTAACTTTCCCATTCTTTTCCTCCCCAATGTCACAGTGGGGCTGTAAGGGGGGAGACAACAGAGGTAACGACAGGGAGGAGGAGTCAAAATGGAAAGCCTCTGCTCACTCACACGTGTGTGTGTGTGTGTGTGTGCGTGCGTGCGTGCGCATGCAGGGGGTCTCCCCCCCTTGCAGCCCCAAACTTTGACATTGGAAAGGAAAAAAATGGGAGAGATAAGAGAAGCTGGGATAGGAGCTTCTTGCAGCCTTCCCTGGCGCTGGGAGCAGGGCGCGATGCAATCAGAGGCAGGTTAGGGGGATGTGCAGTCTACAGTCCCTTGAGCACACACCATTGAAGTAATAATAGGTGAGAAAAAAAACAAGCAGTCAAAAAAAAGAGTTTTCATTAGTTTGCAGCCTGCCATTGCCTTGCACCTGCAAGGGGTGAGACCCATGTGCGTGCACGCACACAGAAAAACATGTGCAGCTCTGGGAGAGGTGATCTGAGCCATGCAGAGGCTTCTCAGGCCGAAGTCCTAGCACAGAGGCAATGACGGTGAACCGTCAAATCCCATCACTGACTGGCCCCGCCTGCCCCACCCCGCCCAATCACTCCTCATCTTGCCCGGCATAGCTTCTGCTGTTGCTCTCTGTCTGGCTCCCTTGCTTGCCTCGACCACAGTCTCTACAGGCCAGCCAGCTTGCCTGCCTTCGCCACTGCAGCTGCATCCCATGCAGCGCTCTCCCTGTGGCCCAGCTGAGCGGCCCTGATCTGCCTGGGTGAGCCTGCGAGCAAGGTCCAAATCCCGGCCTAACTGCCTCCCACGTGGGCCAGCCAGCTTGCCTGCCTTCCGCTGTGACCTATCATGTGGCAGCCACAGCCCAGCTCTCTGCCTCAACTGCCTTCCTTCGCCAATCTCCGCTCCTCACTCACCCAGACTAGACTCGCCCAGCTACCTCGACCTGCTCCTGTCCGCTCCAGCAGCAGAAACCCCTCGGGGAAGTAGGGCTAGGAAGGGTGCTTGTCTCCAAAGCCTCCCGTTTCTCTAGCCCTCCACCTCTCACCCTCAATCCTTCTGCCTCCTACTGCTTTCTCAAGGCCTGAGACAAAGCACCTGGTCTGGGCACACAGTCCTCCATGATGGAGCCCTTCCTGGGGAGCAAAGCCTTGGATGACCTGATCTGTCCTGAAGGCCTTGATGAGCCAGACTGTCCATACACCTCTGCTGGCCCGACTGCCCTGCCCTTCAGATCCAAATGGGGCTAGCACCCGGTGGGTGGGGCGCTCCGGGAGGGCAGGCAGATGTTCCAGGGCTGCACGCACGCACCGCAGCAGAGCAGCAGTCTCGGCCCCAATGCGGTATCTCCCCTGAGGACTGCCTGCCATCATGGGCAGCTGTGTGCTGGACCCGTTGGGATCTGAAGGGCAGGGCGTTCTGGCCAGCAGAGGCACATGGAAGGTCTGGAAGGTAAGGCCAATGCTGACGGTGGGAGAGGGAGACCACTGCGCTCGGCCGAAGAGCCACCTTGGGTGTACACACTCGGCTTCCGCAGGGCCTCCGGATGATTGCCACCTGCTTCCCTTCCCCTCTTGCCTCGGGTCCCACATCCAGCCTATGATGGGGGGATGCACAGCTGTCGGGCCAGCCAGTGGGTGGGCATGCGGCCCTCGGGGGAGACACTGTGCTTGGGCCAAGACTACTGCTCTGCTGCGGTGCATGCGTGGAGCCCCTGGAGAGCCCACCCTCCCAAAGCGCCGCTGCCACTGCTCTGGAGCTCGTCTTCTGCCTTCTACCACTGCTGCTCTGGAGCATGCCTTCGGGACGGATCAGTTCGTCCAAGCCATGCTTTGCTCCCTGGGAAAGGCTCCTGTCATCCCTGGAATGGGCTCCAAAGTGCCCAGACCAGCCACTTTCTCTCGGGCCACCGCCTTGCATGTGGCAGTGGGAGGAGGAAGTGTGTGGCTGGAAAGGCTGTCTGCAGTTCTTGCAGCCAATATTGCGGGATATCTGCGAACCCGCAAGAGCAGAAGGTTGAACTATAAAACCTCCAAGGTATCTTCTTCTAGCCTATGATTCTAAACTCTTCAAGACAAATGAATTTGCTTGAATTAAGTGTTTGTGTGTGAGAGAGGGAGAAGGAGAGAGAGATGTGGCTTCTTAGGGTGCATTTTGGAGAAGTATCAAGAGAAATGCCAAAAGGCCAATCAGTTTGGGATTAAATTCTAAATGAAATTGGGTTTTCAGGGTAAGAAGACGTGAAAAACTTTCAGCTGCAGGTTTCTAAAATTAAAATGAATGTATAGAGGCAGCTCTTTAGCTCATTAGTCCAGAGGGAGCAAAGAGATAGGATCCCAATGAGAGTCTTAGCTATTTAGCTCAGGAATAACAGAATAACAGAATTGAAAGAGACTTTGGAGGTCTTCTAGTCCAACCCCCTGCTCAGGCAGGAAAACTGAGGATGCCAAAATCTGAGTGGAGGGCCTGGGAAAGATGGCAGAATAACACTTAGAAGGGACTTTGGTGGGAGGGGGACAACCCTATATCATTTCAGAGAAATGACTGTCCAGTCTTGTCTTTAAAACTTCCAGTAATCGAGCATCCAGAACTTCTGGAAGCAAGCAGTTCCACTGGTTAATTGTTCTCACTGTCAGGAAGTTTCTCCTTAGTTTTAGGTTGCTTCTCTCTTTGTTCAGTTTCCATACATTGCCCCTCTTCTTTGTGGCAGCCCCTCAAAAGCCTGCTTTGTGACCTGCCTATCACATTCTTGGGCAAAGCATGTGAGCCATTTCCTCCTTTCAGTGATCCATGAAAGTACATCTATAGTATGTGATGCAGATAATAAAGTCGAAAAAAGGTGAACAACATTTTTACAGAACTATAGATACTTTGAGGCCGGGTGTGACAAGGAGTGGCTGGGAGGGGAGGGGCCGGGCGAGGCAGCCTTTGGCGTGAGTGATGTTGAGTTGGTCACACCCACCCAGTCACATAACCACCCAGTCAGCCAGCCATTAGGTCAGAGAACCAGTTGTTAAAAAATTTGAATCCCACCACTGCCTATCGCCCATTGCACACTGGCAGGCAGAAGCTTCCATGGCTTCTGCCTGCCACCCGATTGTCTGGTGGCTATTTGTCCCATGTGACCAAGGGCCTGGGTCAAAGGGTTCTCAACAAATGGGCCAGGGCCCATTGGCCAGGTGGGAATGGCCAGGGGACGGCCAGCAGAGGAGGAAAGCTGGCTGTAAATGGGTTGAGGCGGAAGGCGAAGGAAGTGCAGCCAAGGGTGGGAGACTAAAGGTCCTAGATTGGGTGTCGGCAATCCACGGCTCCAGAGCCACATGCGGCTCTTTCATCTCTCTGCTGCGGCTCCCTGTCGCAGCAGAAGGATGAAAGAGCTGCCACCTTGTCGCAGCGATGGTGATGGCCAGAGCTTTAGTGCGGGAGCGAAGTGCCCCCTACACTTGCCAAAACAGCACTCTGCCTTGCCTGCTGCTCTTGCAGCACCTTGAGCAGCACAGTGAAATTTAGCATGCTTCACAATGGGGGAGATAAGGTCCCTTCCTTCTGGAGACCATTACGGTGCAGAGCGGCTGCGGTGACTCGCTTTCACCTCCAGGATGTCAGTTGCTTTTCCTGCAGAGCCGCCAATGTTGTGATGACCCGCCTCACCGCTGACCAGCTGGTCTTATGCTCTCAGACAACCAGCTGATTGTTGGCGAGCTGCTCCTGGACTCATTGGCC
The DNA here is from genome assembly GCA_012654045.1 of Ptyas mucosa. NCBI lineage: Eukaryota > Metazoa > Chordata > Lepidosauria > Squamata > Colubridae > Ptyas > Ptyas mucosa. Next base: position 24,950,723 of record WNWU01000021.1, read on the forward strand.
TCTGGACATCAGATTCCCACCACCCAGCACCAGTTCAGGAGTTCCTTCCACCCCCCTGGGGAGAGAGAGAAAGAGAAAGAGCGGGGGGGGGGGGAAGAGAGAGAGACAGAAAGAGGGGGGCAAGAGAGAAAGAGATAGACAGAGAGTGAAAGAGAGAAAGAGGGGAGGGAAAAAGAGAGAGAGAGAGACAAGGGACACAGGGACAGAGATAGGTAGACAGAGACAGTCAGGGTGGGAGTGAGTGAGTGAGTGATGTCGAGTTGGCCACACCCACCCAGGTTTTGTGGCTCCCAATGTTTTCTGTGGGAAACGGATCCAAATGGCTCTTTGAGTGTTTAAGCTTGCAGACCTCTGTCCTAGATCCTCGAGAAAATAGCTCAGTACTGATTGGCACAGACTGTAGAAGCTACTAATTAAATTCAAGAATGAAGTATGTAATGTCCCTTATTGCAGCTTATATTTCCTGCTGAGCTATTCCAGGCTTTCATTATGAAAAGTTGCTCAAAGCAAATGATTTGGTCAGCTGTAGTTCTTCTGTTATGAGTAGGCTAGAATTAATTTCTTGTTGTAGGATTGGTATTAAATATGAAAAGACTCAAACTCCTTTCCTGATATGTATTTTTGTTGCTCTTCAACTTGGGATAGGTAAAATAATATTTTTCAATTTGTTCATTTTTCAGGAAATCAAAAGAATATCCAATATCCATGTCTAACTGTGCCAGACAGGAATGCAGCTTTCCACACAGAAGATAAATCATGTGTGCCACTGAATTATGGGAACACCATTTTCAAGCAGGACTGGTCCTCTCAAGGGCAAACATCTTTTAATATATTTTTAGACAGTGGAACATCAAATGCTTCCAACCACTGGCTACCGAGAAGTCATGATGGCCAAGAGCTAGCAGCAGCCTCAGATAGCAAAGCAGCGCATGGGGAATCTCCCACCCAGATGAGCGAGGACTCACAAGAGCCTCTGCCCCAATGGCCGCTCCTTCAGGGAAAGGAAAAGGCTGGTGCTCTTGGCTGGAGGCAGTCTCCTGGCAGGGATTGTGGAACAGTCTCACATGGGACTGCCAGACACAAAGGCTTTCAGAGTGGCTTTCTGATTTCCCAGCAAGCCAAGGTCCGAGGCCCAAAGCGTGTCGATATGCCCCCAGATGAAGACTGGCGACAGCACACCTTTGCTCCACAGCCTGCCACAAGAAGCTTCTTCATCCACTCTGGAAATGCCCTGTAAAACTCTGGCTTGTGCCGCAGTTACCTCCATGCACAGCCATGACAGAAAGATGGGACTCTTCTGTTGGGCTGTTTCTTTTGAAAGAGGCTCTTGTCTAAACTGAAATGCAATTGATAATAAGATAGCAAGTTTTTTTTCAACCAGTTGCTGCCAGTTTTCCCTTTGAAATAGTTATATCGTTGCCGAAAACTAACTGCACTTTATTTCTTTGTATGTACTGCTGTTTTATAAGAACCTTGTCAGCAATTCCATTCCTAACCTTTTGCTAGAAGAAACGGTTTAAGACTCATTTGCAGTAGAAGAGAGGGCAAGAATTGCATTTGGACTAAAATTAAATCCTCTTGATGTTTTATATAGGCTGTATTTGGTGAATTTATGTATCATGTTAAGTAGCACTAGAAAGCCTCTGTGCCAATTTTCAATTCAGTGTTATGTTCTTCTGCTCAATTATATGCGGGGAGGGGGGTGGGTGGGTTTTAGACCTTTCTACAGAATTGGCCATGTTCATAGGCACAGATAACTGCTATAGGGACTAGGGAGGGAGTGGTAAGAAGATATGGCACCAGCCCATTTCTCATTTTTTTCAAAGTAGACTACTAGGATTTGAAGTAGCACGTTTAATAAACACAGAATCACTGTAACTATTTTAGGTTCTGACATACTTGCCTTTGTAAGTTTTTTCAAAGAAATAAATGAAATAGTTATGTTTATTGAATGATTATTAATTGCTTTCCTATTTTCAGAAAGGTGTTTCCCAAATTGGAATAGTTCTTTCACTGTTCATTTTTTCTCTTTGTGATATTAAATATTTTATGGATTGATTTTTATAATAACTTATTTTGTGAATTTAACTAAAGTAAGGTGATTTGTGTGTTTTATAAGATTATGATTTACAATAGAACTGTTGTAAATGCTGCAGACAAAATACACCACATTTAAGTGGTGTTAAGTATTAAGTTAGTGTCCTCATCCTGATTTTCATTCTTTTTGTCTTAAGGTTCATATCTTTGTAAATCAGGAAGATTTAGTTACAATTATTTAGTCAACTAAGGTCAACTATGTCCATGTTCTTGGATTTATATAGGAATTTTTCCTTATATTAATACTGCAGAAATTCAGGAGGGATATTTTGTAGATAGCAAATGAGAAAACTTTTGATAGGATGTTTTAAGAAAGTAGAGTAATATTACAAGTGTATATTAACAGAGTTGGAAGGGACCTTATAGGTCATCTAGTCCAACCCCCCCGCTCAAGCAGGAGACCCTACACTATTTCTGACAAATGGCAGTCCAATCTTTTCTTGAAAGTCTCAAAGCTTACTGAGCTTTATTACAATACAGTAAGCGCAGTAGATACATGTATTCTTGTCACTTGGATTGCAAGTTGCTCCAAAAGAATCAGAGAGTTGAGTCCTGTCACCATAGCCAGAAGTTGCTTCCTTTTTATGCTAACCAATTGGCCCACCCCCCACTTTATGTATTTCTAACCTTTAGAAAATGAAGCAGTCCATAAGGCCATGAGGAATTGAGGGGGGGGGGCCTTCAGTCTTAACTAAGTTGGTCTTCCAACAAAGATGATAAACTATCTCCTCATAGATGATCAGGAATGAATATTGTGGACTTAATGCATCCTGACAGCTACTCTACTGCATGGGTTCAGGAGACAAAATATATCACAAGTAAGTAGTTCTGGCCAGCACACATTAGTTTCTGATCTTTAAAATTCAAGGTAACAAACTATCACAACTTACTTCTTTAGCCTCCTGCAAGTATCCTTTCATTCCCTGTTGCCCAGGCCGCCTATCATTTCTTTCCTCAGAACATTTCTTCTGCAAGGGCCTTTTAAGTTAGAGCTGGTTCCATTACTCAATTAATCTGAAATTCCCAAGTAGTAAAATCACTTTTGTTTTTTATCTCTAGCACTTTGGATATTCTTTTTATCTTGCAATTTAAGGGGAGAGGGGAAGCATTGCTTACCCCCAAAGGAACATAGTTGTAGGTGATGTCAGGAAAGTAACAGCTCAAAATGAGCTGAGATTACTAAAGGATATTGCAAGGCTAACATAATGTTCTATTTAAAACATGCTGAAAATACAGAGAATTAATATACTGTAGCAGCAGATCAGCCAGTTGAGCCCTTGTTTTATTTGGGGGAGAAAAAACAGAATTGATTTAAGTGCCTCATGTTCCTGTCTTCAAAGGTGAGCAGGGGCATTATCCAGGAAATTACAGAGTACTCCGATTGAGGCTGATAACAATCATCTAGAACAGCTCCTAAAGAGATTCGTAAGCATCTTGGAACTATAATTACCCAAAGTCTGCATAGATCTTGTCAGGCTAGCCTTATCATATTTGCTATCTTTATTAGTCAATTTGGGGAATGCTTTAAAATTTAATTTTAGTTTGATAAACTATCCCATGAGAAGCTCAGAGTAAAGCTAGCTCAAAAAGCCAGATGCCACTTCAGTGCCACGGAAGATCAGCTGCACAGGAGATGAGCACCACTGCGATGGGTCTATGACAATTTGCCACAGCCAACTTGCCATGGCCAACTCATTGCAGAACAGCTTGCTGCAGGACAAGAGTTACCCTAATAAGGATCTCCTTTTGCATTAAAGGATGCAAAGGGAGAGACAGAATGAAATGTGAATGACAAAAATTAAAATATTTTTTTATTTTAAATAAATAAAATTGTTAAATTATCCCACAGCAAGTTGTCCTATGGAAAGTTGGCCATGGCAAATTGGCCATGGTGAGTTAGCCGCAGTGAGTTGGCCGCAGCGAGTTGGTTGTGACAAGTTGGCCCATTCCGCCTGCAACCTCCTTCCCCTCCTGCAGCATTAGGACTGCCCAATGCTATACAATAGAGACATGCACAAGACCATAGCTCATCTAGTTCAGGAAACGCAGTGTTACCCCTCCCCATGCTGGACAAAAAATTATCCATGCGCTTCACCTACTGGCCATTAGAGGTTTTGACCAAGAGGAAAAGCGTCAAAGAGATTCTTTGCTGGAAAGATAAACATGTACAATCTATAAAGGAAAATTGGGCTATAATAATATAGTATTACTGAAATGTAGAATGAAAATTCTTATTGTAGAGTCTGAGGTTAATCTAATTAGTAGTAGCCAAAACATTCCAGTACCAAATGAATTGAGCTCAATTTTAGCAACCCTATAAACATGTAATTTCAACCAAGCTTGACACATTTCCTTCCAAATTTTTATAGTCCAGTTTTATTCATTTTTTTTCCACATGGCATAAGCAATTATCTAACCTCCAGAATGCATTATACAAATCCTTTTTCAAACTCTCTCTTTCATTCATTTTATAAAATATGAATCTTTTAATAATGTGCTTAAATATTGAAATAGAGCTGTATTTTTCTTTAAAACACTTGGCAACTTTGGAAGGAGGTCTTTATAGGAAATGAATCTAAATGGCCTGGATCTAGGGAGGGCAGACTGAGGCATTGCCTGTTAACAGGACCATATTCATATGTTCCTGCAAGGAGACTGAAAGGAGACAACGTGAGTCCCTAGGGAGTTGGGTGGCATAGAAATGCAACTAATAAATTAGCCATCTTGCTCCCAATCACAGCAGAGACTGTTAACTGTCCAACTAGTCCAACTAGTGAACAAACAAGGACACATTGTCAAGAAATTTGAATTCCCAAAAGTAAAATTTTATTGGATACACCATATTGGTACTGAAAAAAACAAAACCAGCTCTGGTTTTCCCGCGCAAGTGCTTGTCCAGTTTAACGATAATTTCCCCTTCTCCCCATCCCTGGGTGATCACATTGTCCAATTATGAGATGTTCTTTTGTTATGGAAATAGTCCATCTCTTTCCTTGATGGCTTCCATGCTCTGACGATCTCTGCATTCATTCTCTACATTTCATTTCCACCTTCCATCCCCCCCTCCCCCCAGTTCATTGGCAATTGAAAAGCATTAAGGTTTGAAAGAAGCAAAGTGGTTCAATCTTGACAGATACTAAGTTAGCAAACATCACATTCAGGAATAAACTGATTAATTATTTCTAAGCTATTACAGACTTTTGGAAAGACAAATTGGAAAATGTCAGCGCAATCTGCCTTCAATCCAAAATGAAAGAAAATTTTAATCATAAGCTTAGAATTTAAAAAATCTGAAATAAACAACAAAAAGCTAAACAATATTTAATCTTAGAAAGCTATAAATTGACTAAGGGTCTAAATAAAATTGGAATATTGAAACTATTACAATAGGATTTTGGAAAATGATAAAAGCAAACTGCTTTTCATGGGAAATACTCTGTTTTGATTTTTACAAGACATAATAAAGATGCACAATTTCATAATTTCAAATTTTATGGACAATTTCAAAAACTGGACATGCTTACATTGTCGAAGTGTAGCTCTATCATCTCCTTTCTCAGAGTAAACAACATTATGCAATGCATACAGGAGTATGAAACAAGTAACAACCTTTGTGACAATAACAGAACAGACACATTTCAGGAAGCAGGTTTATTGTAATGTACATGATGCACTAAATTAAGGCAATTATATGTCAAAAATAAAAGAACCTGATCAACCAATGCATACTTAATTGTCTAAGATAATTTATATTTTTATACGGTCTTGATAGCTGCTAGTGATAATTGGCTGTTTGCAGCTCTTGTTTTACTTTCTGAGAGTGCTTCTTACTGACCCACGATGGCCAAGAGCAACCGTCTGTAATCCCCGCTTGTGTCACTTGAAATCATGATGGCCAAAGTCTTGTGGTACATCTGTGTGAAGAGCTGTTTGATCTGCACAAGATCAATCTGTCCCAAAAGAAATAGAGTAAAAATATAACATGAAAGAAATTTAAAGCCATAGCTTCAGGTTGAAAGGACACTACAGTTAATCCCCAGGTTAAGAGCCTTCCCTTAGAGAATGTTTGAAGTTACGTGATAAGCGCCCCCTAGAGTTTGTGAACAAGTCCCGAAATTACGAATCTTGCAGCACCATGGCAGTTGTTCGCCCTTATGAACAACCTCAGAGGCTCTGCAACATTCGTCCTGAACATTGCCAGCCAAAATGGAGCTTCCGAAAGGCTGATTTGCCCCTCCGGTGTTCCATTTGGGCCTGTAGAAGCCTCGCCTGACAGGTTGCTGGCTGAAATGGAGCTTCTGAGGGATGAATCTGCCCCTCCGACGCTTTGTTGGGGCCTCCACGAGCTTCCCTGACCCATTGCAGGCCGAAATGCTGCTTCGGGGAGGGGGGTTGGATCCACCCCTCTGACGCTCCATTTGGGGCTCCATAGGCCTCCCCTGACCCTTTGCAGGATGAGTGGAGCTTCCAAGGGGCACTTTAGGCCTCTATTCTCTGCGAATTGAGGCCAGGATGTTTGCAAATGGAGGGAAGGTTTTGGTCCTTCCTCCATTTGCCATTTCCTTGCTGAAGCCTGCAGGGAGATTGCGCCTGTAGGGTTTGGCAGCCCTTTGCAAAAACCCTGTGTCAGCACCAGCAAAGCTTGGGAGGTGCAAAGGCTTTTTGCAAAGGGCTGCCGAAGCCTACAGGGACGCAATCCACAAGCACTTCAGCAGCAAGAAAGGAGGCCCGGAGGTACGCCTGCAGCCCTCCGCACCTTTTTCATTGCTGAAGCCTTCCTCAAGTGGTTTGTTGGCGAGAAAGGCCCGGAAAAGGCACACATGGCACTCTGGGCCTCTGTTTCATTGCCGAAGCTGTCCTCAAGCTGTTTGGCCTTGAGAAAGGAGGCCTGGAATGGCCCCCATGGCACTGTGGGCCTCCTTCTTCTTCACCAAAGCCATCCTCAAGTGGTTTGGTGGCGAGAAAGGAGGCCTGGAAGTACATGTGCGGCCCTCTGAGCCTCCTTTCTTGCTGCCGAACTGCTTGAGGAAGGCTTTGGTGACAAAAAAGAAGGGAGCAAGCAAAGAAACAGGCTGTAAAGGAGACAGATCTTCATCTGTGAAGTGACCCAGCGCGGCAGGATGGGTGGGGGGAACAATTATAAGGAATCAATGGGAGAATAAGGTATCTGTGGGTCAGGAGAAGCCTTGGGTGGTCTTAAGCAGGTTGCCTGTTCCATCACCATTGCCTTCCCCATCCTGAGATACCTCACATGCATTTAACAAGCCATGCATTCGATTAGCAAATGTGTGGGTAAAAGGAGGGACTGATCGCTTTCAAGGTACAAAAGTCACTCATACGAATCTTCGGGATGGAATGGAACATTACGAATGGAATGGGCAGGCTCCATTATATTGGTAACTTGAGGACTACCTGTGTTAATTCAACCTTGAGATTTATCTCAGTCACATGGGAGCTGACTTTTGGACAGAGAAAATGAATACACAATCAAAAGCATTGTTCAGCATTAGAAATGCCAAACCATGCTTTCCACTACGGTATTTGCAGAATTAATATAAATCAAGCACCACTGACTGTAATGAATAATGGCTTCATTTTGTTTATTTTTTCAGATATTTTTCTTTTATAATTTTGCAAATTCTTTTTCAGTTTGTTTTTGTTGTTATATTTGGTTAATTTAAAACCAAATATTAAAACCAAATTAATTTATACACTTATTAATACTTTTATTTTAAAAAATGTCCTTGTTTATATCACCCTTATATGATAAGTCATTGTGAGGAGACCGACACTTTTCCTTTACTTATATTTTCAGTGAGTCCAGAAGAAAGCTTCTGGATCAAGTAGCATTACCTGATGGAATTACTTTAATTTAAAAAGCTAAATTGCTACAGGCAACAGCTACTTTCTAAAGCTCCATTGCTCTCATAACTATGAACTTTTCAACTGGCTTTTTATATTGTCATGAGAAATTCCTTTATAGAAAATATATAAAAGAATTTCTCATGACTAAATAATAATAATAGGAAAATACATTTAGTCCTCAACTTACAACAGTTCATTTAATGACAGTTCAAAGTTACAGTGGCCCTGAAAAAAAGTGACTTATGACCGTTTTTCACACATGACTGTTGCAGCATTTGGTCATGTGATCAAAATTCAGATGCTTGGTCCCTGGGTCGACACAAAGTCAATGGGGAAGACAGATTCACTTAACAACTATGTTACTAATTTAACAACTACAGTGATTCAGTAAACAACTGTAGCAAGAAAGGTCATAAAATGGGGCAAAATTCACTTAACAACTGTCTTGCTTAACAACAGAAATCTGGGGCTCATTTATGATTGTTAAGTTAGGACTACCTGTATGGAGTTAAGGACAATTCTTACAATATTCTAGTTTTTTATTGTTATTTTTCCTCACAAAAGATGTCAGTTCATTTTTAAATTAAACAGAACTGTCATATTAAAGATGTAAAAACCTCTTAAGTGATTTATCATGGTCTGTTGTACATATCTATTGCAAGACGCATTGCTATATATTCTGATATACTATCAGAAAATAAGCATTCTTACCTCACTACGAGTTACAATAATTCTAACCAGGGTAGAATCATCTGTGCCAGCTCCTTTCATGGCATGATAAAGTCTTTCTGCAAAAAAGGCTGGGCGATTTAGAGCACATTGTACTGCAAGAAAGCAAACCCAAGAATATGTCCAAGTTAGCACTGGGAACTAAAAAAAGACTGCTTTCCGGGATTAAGGCAGAACTTTTTCAAATACAAACTTTAGACACAAAACTTAATTTTACTATAAAGTGCAAATGTTTCCCTTCATTGTAACAGTTAGATCTGTACTCTGTTTTTCCCCATTTCCAAATATGGGTTTGGCATTATTATTGAGCCCCTTTTAAGAAGGGAAATGAATGTAAGTCAGAGATCATTGTACACTGATAGAGGTAGATGGGAATATATGATTTAGTTCATTGAGATTTATGATTTCATTTTTAAACTTGGTGTTCTATATAATTGGGCTTCTGTCAGATTGGGAATCTGTCAGAATGGAAGAGAGGGAAAAAAGCAAGTCAGAGGTAGCACTAGAACTAAATCTCTGACATTAAAAAGCACTTGATTACAAGATGGCTCTTCCTTTCGGTCCAACCATTTTTCTATTTGCAATCTCAAATTCTCCAGAAAACAAAAACAAAAACAGATGATCATGAATTGCTTTATTTATCATAAGGATAAATAGTGGCAAATGAGAATTACTGGAAGAAGTGGGAGTGCCTCCATTCCAGCTCCCAGCCATAGGGCCTTTTTTAATGGAACCACTTATTGAAAACAGCCTTCTCAAAGGATGCAAATAACCAGCTGCAAGGAGTATTAATCCTTCCATTTCCCACCCCTTGTCAGAGCAGAAGAAGCTTCTTGGATGAGAAGCAAAATGTCTTCAAAGAAAAAACAAGAAAGGCCAGTTGCCTCCTGAAAAAGCACCTTTGGGACACTTATTGAAAAGTATCTTCAAAGAGAATCACTGCTAACCAAAAGTTTTGTTCCAAGACATTTGTTAAATAAGATAATTAAGCACACTTACATAATTTTTCCTGCTTTTAATTCTGTGAGAGAAGATATAATAAACCTTGCTTCTAATCAGTGGCATCTTTCAAAAACTAATTATTAATTTTTGTGGAGCCTTGAAAATTAAATTCGCAATAAAATTAAAAAAGAAAAATGTGGAAAATAACTTACAAATAGTCTTCAAGCCATGCTCTACATTTCCTGAAAATTCCCGGCCAATGCTACTTAATAAATCACGGTTAGCTATCTGCAAATAAATGTCAGGAAAACGAAAGAAACTGTATAAAGAATGTTGGTGCAGCAAAATCAGTTTTTTTCCTTTTGCAGGCAACAGTTTACTAGAGGTGCCCCATCCAATCTTCCTGTACTTTGTTGTACCTGTGAATAAGCTTCCACAGTGGCTTTCAGTTGGGGGAAGCTTCTAGACGCGAGGATCATGTTGAAGCAAGACTCATCAGTTCCCAACTTCCCTTCCCCAGCTTGGTAAAGTCGTTGCGCATCCTGCTGAGCTTTTTGATAATCTACAGTTTGATTCTCGTCCCGATTACCCTGCGAAGAAAAACAATGTATCATGACCACTGCACACTAGCCCTCACTTTGTCACTAATCACTTCACTGAATTAAAAAAAAATTAGTCACACTATGTTCTTTGTAAAATTACTTTTAATAAGAATTAATCAAAAATTGAAATTTTTGCATAATTTCTAAACAATGTTTCATGCTCTTTACCATGTTTTTATGGTAAGTTTAAAATAAAAATTAAAGTAAAGAAAGAAATTGGCTTTCTTAAGTTTTGGCTGCCTCTGCTCCC
>WNWU01000021.1:24961307-24979337 GCA_012654045.1 Ptyas mucosa
TTCCCCCCCCCCCATTTCCCATTTCCCTGAAGCCCGTTTAAGGCTTTATCAGGGATTAAGCCTATTGGCATTGTCATGCTGCTCGGGCCTGCTGAACAATATCTTAGTTCCATCTTGACCCCTCTGGATTTATGGTTGTTTGAGGTCTCTGCAGTTGAACTCGGCTGGACTCTGAGGACTGACTTGATCCCATTCTTTCCCTCTATTGAATGGAGGGTTACATTTGGGGATGCAAGTCTGATGGAGTCAGTCTGCTGCTGCTGTTTAATTCTGGTTTTGGACAATCTAGGTTGACCAGCTGCCGTGAGAGGGGAGCCGGATCACCCTCTACCAGATCGAACAGTGTTTTGCTCCTGCCATTTCCATGAGAGGGCAATGAGGTCCTATTAGTCCCACTGAAGTTCCACTGAAGCTCGATATCACACTCCTTCAGACTTATAACATCGAACTTGCCCCTGGGTTATTAGCCATGGATTTTTACCTCCCCTTGATGCTAGATGTATTTGGTGAACGAGCTTTATCTTCTGCGAGACTCCCCCCTCTCGCAGATCTGGCCCTCCTCGTTATCGAGGGCCTATCTTGATGACGGGTTCTGGAACCCCGAGAGATGGCATGCGGCAAAGAAGAACTTGAGAGTTTTTTTAAGTCGGTTTTTAATTAATATTTTAAGGGGTTTGGGGGGGACCAGGGTGGGTTTGGGGGGAAATCCACCGGGCTCAAGACCAGACCCGGCACAGGGCTATATCACCAGGGAGAAGCGGAGGTCAGGGTGGGGGTCGGAGTTCCATTTAAGGAGGGCTGTTCCATCATTACAATGAGTGGGAGGGGCAGATACGGCAGAAGTAGGGGGCCATATCGTGTTTGGGGAGTACGCACCCGCTATCTTAGAGCGATTGCGCACTCTGGTCCCCAAGGCTTTACCTGTTCCCCAGGTTGTTCAGATTCTCAGGGCCAGAGCTTCCGGCTGATGTTGTGCAATGCCAGGTCCGTTGTAAATAAAGCCCCCCTCATCCATGATCTCATTCAGGAGGGGGGAGCGGGCCTGGCAGGTATCATGGAGACCTGGTTGGGCCAAGAGGGGGGAGTTCCCCTCATGGACATGTGCCCACCAGGCTTCCACGCATTCCATCAGCTGAGAGCTCAGGGCCGGGGTGGGGGAGTGGCAGTTATTATAAGGGAAAGTCTGGATCCGAGGGAAACCACTGTACCACAGATAGCCGGATGTGAGTCCATCTGTGTGAAGTGGGGTCGTGGGGTGCAGATGGGCTTGTTGATCACATACCTGGCTCCCTGCCACGTGGCAACGGCCCTGCCCGAGCTGCTCAGCGTTATAGCCGAGGTGGCGGTGGATACCCCCAGGCTTTTGGTCATGGGGGATTTCAACCTGCCATCCATCGGCGAGGCATCTGAGGTGGCTTGGGAGTTCATGGCTTCCATGACAGCCATGGACCTGACTCAGTTAATTCACGGCCCCACTCACACAGGCGGGCACACTCTGGGCTTAGTTTTTGTCTCTGGTCAGTGGTCGAGTGGCCTCAATATAGGGGATATAGTCATCAAACCCTTGTCATGGTCTGACCACTCGCTCCTTCGACTAGACTTCCTAACCGCTTCACCCCGCCGCAGGGAGGCGGAACCAATTAGGTGGTTCCACCCCATGCGCCTGATGGATCCTGACAGATTCCAGATGGAGCTTGGGCCATTTCCTGAGACTCTGGCTCTCGACTCGGCTGAAGACCTAGTGGCTGCCTGGGATAGCGCGGCTGCTGGGGCTTTGGACCGTGTCGTGCCTTTGCAGCCTCTGACCCGGCACCAAACTCACTTAGCTCCTTAGTTTACCGAGGAGCTGAGGGAGATGAAGCGCCGGAAAAGACGCCTAGAGAGCAGTTGGAGGGCCAGCCGATCCGAATCTGACCTGACACTAGTAAGGTCTCATATTAAGACCTATCTAGTAGCAATAAAAACGGCGAAATCTAACTATTTTGCCGCTCTTATCACGTCATCAGAGAATCGCCCAGCCGCCCTGTTTAGGGTGACCTGCTCCCTCCTCCATCTGGGATGACCCCTTGCAGGGTCGAGCTGAGGACTTTGTACAGTATCTGTATGATAAGATCACTCAGACTTGGGAAGACTTGGCCGCTGACTGGGTTAGTTCAGGCAAGATGACGGAGGCAGGTCTTGAGAATGTTACCTGGGAGGAGTTCGATCCTGTGGCTCCCGAGGACGTGGACAGGGATCTTGGGACGGCTGAACACGACCACACGTTTATTGGACCCATGTCCCTCCTGGTTGGTGCTGGCTTCTCGGGAGGTTACACGAGGCTGGCTCCAGAGGATTATCAACGCTTCCTTGAGTGAGGGTGTCGTACCGGCCACCTTGAAAGAGGCAGTGGTGAGGCCCCTCCTCAAGAAGCCTTCTCTGGATCCGGCTGTTTTGGCTAATTATCGTCCAGTCTCCAACCTTCGCTTTATTGAGAAGGTTGTTGAGAGTGTGGTGGCGCGGCAGCTTCCCCAGTACCTGGATGAAGCTGTCTATTTAGACCCACTCCAGTCCGGTTTCAGACCTGGGTACAGCACAGAAACGGCATTGGTTGCGTTGGATGATCTCTGGAGGGCCCAGGGTAGGGGTTATTCCTCTATCCTAGTCCTGTTAGATCTCTCAGCGGCTTTTGATACCATCATGTTGCACCGGTTGGAGGGATTGGGGGTGGGGGGCACCGTTTTGCGGTGGTTCTCCTCCTATCTCTCTGACCGGTCGCAATCTGTGTTGACGGGGGGCAGCGGTCGACCCCGAGGCGCCTTGTTTGCGGGGTGCCGCAAGGGTCAGTCCTTCGCCACTCCTGTTCAACATTTATGTAAAGCCGCTGGGTGAGATCATCCGTGGTTTTGGGGTGGAGTTCCATCAGTACGCTGATGATACTCAGCTGTACATCTCCACCCCAGACCATCCCAACGATGCCGTGGAAGTGATGTCCCAGTGCCTGGAGGCCGTGCGGGTCTGGATGGGGAGAAACAGGCTTCGACTCAACCCTTCCAAGACCGAGTGGCTGTGGCTGCCGGCGTCCCGGTATAGTCAGCTGGTGCCATCGCTGGTTATTGGGGGCGAATCACTGGCCCCCACGGAAAGGGCTCGCAACTTGGACTCCTGGACTCACGGCTGTCTTTAGAAGAGCATATGATGGCCGTGGCCAGGGGGGCTTTCTATCAGGTTCGCCTGATACGCCAGTTGCGTCCCTTTCTTGATCGGGACTCCTTACGCACGGTCACTCAGGCTCTCGTCACTACTCGTCTGGACTATTGTAACACTCTCTACATGGGGCTCCCCTTGGGGTGCACCCGGAGGCTCCAACTGGTGCAGAATGTGGCCGCGCAGGGGATTATGGGAGCGACGGGGCGCTCCCATGTGACTCCTCTCCTGCGCGAGCTGCATTGGCTCCCGGTGGACTTCCGGGTGCGCTTCAAGGTGTTGGTGATCACCTTTAAAGCGCTCCATGGCTTAGGGCCGGGGTATTTACAGGACCGCCTTCTGCCACCAATTGCCTCCCACCGGCCAGTTTGCTCCCACAGAGAGAGCCTCCTCAGGGTGCCGTCAGCCAGACAATGCCGGCTGGCGACCCCCAGGGGGAGAGCCTTCTCTGTGGTGGCACCTACCCTCTGGAACGATCTACCCCCAGAGATACGAGTGATCCCAGACCTCTGGACTTTTCGTCGGGCCCTGAAAACACACCTTTTTCAGTTAGCCGGGCTGGCCTGATTTTATTTGGTTTTAAAATTTGACATGGATTTTAAATTGGAATTTTAATCTATATGGGCCAAATTTTATATAATTTATTTTAAATAATTAGTTTTAACTTTTTTGTATAATTGTTTTATTATGGCTGTTCACCGCCCTGAGTCCGAAAGGAGAAGGGTGGCATAAAAGTTTAATTAAATAAATAAATAAATAAATTTAACAATTTAAAAAATGTATACTTGAGCAGAGGATTAAGATGGCTCTTAACATGTGTTATATAACTAAAAAAATCTCCCATTCTTTTCTGTCACATTACTTGAAAGATTTTGAGGGTAGGGTGTGGCAGAATTTATTCAACAATTAACAATTTATTCAGTTATGCAATTCAAAATATATTCAATAATGCTTTTCTTAGAGCATTTCTTTTATAAAAGTGATCTGAAGTTCCCGCACTAAAACATTAGGTTAAAAGTTACTCATTCAAACCCCTCCCCACAGCTCAGTCCAATGCAAGCCAATCACCAGTTGTTGAGTTGCTCTGAGAACTTTAGGCTGGGAAGTTGTTCTCTTGTCTTCTTTGGAGCTGAAACAAAATAGATGGCCCCAAGCTAATGCCTCCCTCCTCCCTAGCCCAGAAACATACATCAAAGTAAAGAAAGACCAAAGCAGATGACAGGTCATAAAAATACCAAGGCCCCCTTCTTGGTATCATCCCGATAAGGCTCTATGGTGGGGTGTCAAACTCAAGGCCCGCAGGCTAGATCTGGCCTAGGGGATGCTTAGATCTGACCTGGAAACAGCGAAGGACCTGCCTCTGCCAGTGAAAAATGGAGGTCAGAAGAGCTCTGTTTTCACTGGCAGAGCATTTGGGGCACCACAGACACCCCGACATGAGTGATGTCAAGATGGCCACACCCACCATGGCCACATCCATCCTGCCCTCCCGCAATGTCAAATACAACCCTGATGTGGCCCTCAATGAAATTGAGTTTGATGCCATTGATCTATGGGGACCTGACATGCTGCCCCCCCCCCCTCAGAAAAGGTTTTGCCAGTGTTTTAGCAGTAGGGATCTTTTGATATGGGACAAAGTGGACCTGTTTCAAGAACAGGTCAATAGCCACCCAGATGAGTTTTTCCCGCATTTTCTGGCAATTCTATTATAAAGTCCATAGAAATCTCTCTCCAGGGTGCTGAAGGCTCCACTACTGGCTGAAGAAGGCCAGGTGTTTTCCCCCTGCCTTTGCTTGGCAGCTGCACAGATAAGGCTGTGCAGCTCTTGATGTCTTTTTTGAGGGATGCCACCAAAATTGTCTTTTCAGAAGGTATAAGGTTTTTACAAACCCAAAGTGCCCCGCTAGCTTTGAGTCATGGCAGGTTTGCATGGTTTTAAGTCTCTGACTGGAACGTGCAGCTTCTCTCCCACCCAGGCAAGCCTTCATGCATAGAGCACTCTTTGGGGCTGAGGAACCACTTGTCTTCGGTTAAGGCTTGCTTAAAAGTCAAGGTAGTGGTGTTATCTGGGGAAGGGTCCCCCTTTGCTTGCGCTCTAGTAACCACTGGAGCAAGTGGTTGCAGCACTGCAACTAGCAACCAAGCAGCTAGTTGCAGTGCTGGGAGCAAGAGCTTGACTATTTCTGGCTTCGCACTGTTGTACAATGGGAGCCTTGATAGGACATCCACCAGGAACCCCCCCCCCAATAAGTAGCAAAGGGTGAAGTTGAATCTTTGAAAGTGTTGGGCCTATCGTGCCTGTTTAGGAGACAAGTTTTCTTGGGGTCTTTGGAGCCTCCAGGCTTTTGTGATACCTGGAATAGAATCTTACTCCAGAAAGTGGCACCAAGTGAGAAGAGTCCATCAAATGGCATAGGCTTCCTTCTTCCACACTGCCCAACATTTTTGGAGGTGTATGCACATGGCTGTAGTTGGCCCTGTGCATTCTCCTGCAGTAGGACAGCCCTGATGGCCACATTGCTGGCATCAGGTTGAATAATAAAAGGCTTTACCGGGTCCGGGTGCCTTAGCAATGATTCAGCGGAAAGTTTTTTTAACTTTTCAAATGCTGCTTGGCACTCCATTGTCCATTTTAGGGGTAGGTTGGGTTTCGGCTTGTCTACCCCCTTTATTTTCAGCAAGTAGTGATGGGGAAGGCAATCTGGACAAACTACAGGATGAATTGTCTGTAAAAGTTGGCGAAGCCTAAGAAACTCTGCAGTTATTTCCTCATGCAGGGAGGTACCCAATCCAGCACTGCCCTCACTTTATCTGGGTCCATTTCCACCCCCTCATGGGAGATTTGGTACCCCAAGTAATCTATCTTGTCTTTGTGGAACTCGCATTTGGACAGTTTAGCATACAGTTTGTCTGCTCGGAGTTTGTCCAAACTTTAAACTGGAAACATCCTAGGGGGCAGTTAAAGGCAGTTTTCCATTCATCCCCTTCTTTAATCCTGACCCAGTAGTAGGCCTCCCGTAAATCCAACTTTGAGAATACTCTACCCTTGGAGAAGTTGGCCAGCATGTCTTTCATGAGGGGAAGGGAATACTCATTTTCCATGCACACTGCATTCAGACCCCATAATCTATGCACAAGCTAAGAGACCCATCCTTTTCCCCCCAAAACCGTACCAGGGAAGCTACCTTGGGTCTCGTGGTTGAATGAAGCTCTGTGCTAGATTTTTATCTATAAAATTTTGCAGCTCGTCTAACTCCTGTGGAGTCATAGAATACAGCTTTGGTTTCAGTAACTTGGTCCCAGGGACAATCTCAATAGCACAGTCTGTGGGGCGGTAGAGCTTCATTTGCTGAACACTTCAGTTTCAAGTCCTGGTATTCTTAGGGCACACCCAGCAGTGCTCTCCCTTTGACACAGTCACCACTTCTCTGTGAGGCTCATACCTCAAGGTTCCTGTTGCGTGGAGCTTACTATCCCTTTGGGAATTTCAGAAGCCCCTCTTTCCAGTCCACCCACAGGTTCCACTATTTTAGCCAGGTTAGTCCTAGGACAAGGGGCCATTCCATGCCTGGTGCTATGACAAAAGTCAGTCTCGAAATGATCTTTCATGGTTAGCTCCAGGGGCTCGGGGGCAAATATGGCCAGAACACCCCCTGCGATGGACCCGTATAGCTGGCAGAAGGTAATTGGGTTATTTAGTCTCCTCAGCTGGATCCCCAGTTTCCCCACCAGGGTTGGGCTTATAAGAAACCTTGTTTACCCTGAGTCCAGTAAGACCTTTAGCATGACTTTCATCCCCAAAATGGGAATTAACAGTTCTATGGGCAGGATGACCAGTTCTATCGGCCCACTCACCAGGGGTCATCTTCAAAGTCACTATCTGATGGCCCTGGTTCTTCTTCCCATGGGGTCGGAGTTTCCCCTCCAGGTTTTGGGGAAGAGACGGAACTCCACGACCTTGGCGCTCTTCAGGATCATGTCTTTTGCCTCCTGACTTGAAGCAGGCAGTGCCACCTGGGGCTTGGCAACTTCCTTCTTTCTCTCAGGTGGGGAACATTTCCACATTCTGCTGGAGTGGTACTGGTTTCTCACTTGGTCAATTTCGGCTTCTTTCGCGAGGATGTACCAGTTGTGGAGGCGATTCGTGGCACCTTTGGCAATGCAGGCATGGTACAATTCATCGTTCAGGCCATCCTTAAATCAGCTTACTAGGATGTCTTCCGGCCAGGCTATGCAGGAGGCTAGGTCCCAGACTTCTTCGATGTACTCAGCTACCGGGTGGTGCTCCTGCCTTACAGTTTTGATCTGGTCCATAGCCAGGGGGTCCTCGAATCTCCGTCTCAGTGCC
Source organism: Ptyas mucosa (assembly GCA_012654045.1). Lineage (NCBI taxonomy): Eukaryota > Metazoa > Chordata > Lepidosauria > Squamata > Colubridae > Ptyas > Ptyas mucosa. The sequence goes on from WNWU01000021.1 coordinate 24,968,842, forward strand.
GTCATGAAACAGTCAAAACTGCAGAGCTCTGGAGCATTAGCATTATGGAGGGTTACCATCCACCGTGCAGCAGCTCCTTCTAGAGCCAGGGTGACAACCCTGACTCTGGCTCCTTCAATGGAAAAGCCTCATCTGTATTCCTGCATGTAGGTGAGGTCGTGTGAGAGGAAGAATCCCAGTTGCTGGGGATCTCCATCAAACTTGATGCCTGGGGTGGGTATTTTTCATTCTGGTTGTGGGGCTCCTCCTCCCCCGGCTCTCTGGACATTCGCTCCACAAAGGTCTCTCTCCAAGAGGGATTAGCGGGTGTGGTGGCTGCCCCGTCTGCGGTTCCGGCAGCACCAGCAGAGGTCCATGGCGCAGAGGACTCCCACCTCCCATCTGTGGTTTCTCCTTGCTCTCCCTCATCTCTGTCCATTTGGGCCATGGCCCCTCACGTGCTCAGATTCTGGAAAGCTTCCATCATGAGTTGGTCAGCATGGCCTGGTTCTTCCTGCAGGTCATCATCATCATCCAGGGCTTCCATCTCCCATCTCCAACCATGCTGCCAGCTACCTCGGATCAGGGTGACCCCTTTGGTCCTTCCTCCGCAGTCCTCCTTCTTCCCCATCTCAACGGACTATCTTGGCTTCACAGGGTCCTCCAGGTTAGCTGCTTCCTCTGTCCATTTGCTGGGGGCTGCATCAGGTTGACCTTGGTAGAGGTCTCTCCCCAGCATTCAGCTTCTTCGTGCTTGCTGCCCTGGTTGGACATCTTGTGCATGGTCCCCACAGTAGCGCGAGTGCCTCTCCAGGTTGACCACTTTTTAGATCCTGCCTAATGTAAGGTCTTGCCTCAGCGATCCCCTCAAGAACTCTTGAAACAGGTAGCTTTTCAAATGGAACTTATTCCAGGTTCCAACGTTATCTCAAATAAATTTCATTCTCAAACACAAAGTCTTTAATGAGGTCTTCCATTTATTGAAAAAATAACGATCTGTCCTGAACTCATTTGCAGCCGAAACTGACTCTTTGATCCCAAACCCCTCCCTTTCCGTTCCTCAAACCCCCAGTGTCTCACTGGCCATCTTCCAAATCAGACATCCATCCCAGCTGCTTCAAATCACAGGAATGTCCCCCCTCCCTCCATCACCTAGGTGACGTTATCTGCCAGAAGAAACTGGATGAAAAGCCAAGCTGCTAAATTTCAAACTGCCACTTCTAAACTGTTTTCCTTTTCATGTCAGTGATGGAGCAAGAATGATTTAGAGGGCTGACATCCAGCCCCTCTCCCTTCATTTCTCAAGGGCGGCCTGCCAAGGAGGGAAAAAACAACAACAACGTTAAGCATCATTATCCCGTCCGAGGGTGTGTCCCCCCCCAGGGTGTTTCCCGGATGATCTGCATGGAACTTGGCTATAAGGCGGTCAGCTTGGTTGTTTGTGCTCTTCACCCAGGAAGCCTCTGATAACAGGTAACCCTTCCATTTAATTAAGTATTGGAGGCACCCCCTGTGCCACCTTGAATCGAGGATTCGCTGTACCTCATAGTGAGTTTGGCCCCCAACAACCAGGGGACCGGGGGGGTTGACCCCACTACAGGCTTCAGGAAAGTTGACCCCACTACAGGCTTCAGGAGACTGCTGTGGAAAACGGGATGTATCTTCCCTAGAAGCCAGGGCAACTGCAGTTCTACTGTAACCGGGTTGATTATTTTTACTATAGGGAACGGTCCTATAAATTTCGGACCCAATTTCTTGGTCGGGAATCTAAGTCTCAAATACTTGGTAGAAAGGTAGACCTTCTCTCCCACTCGAAATGGTCTTTGGAGAGTTCGGTGCTTGCCTGCTTGTTTCTTATAGGATTGTGCCGCCTTGGCCAATGCCCTCTTAACGTTCTCCCAGGTTTCTCTCAACATTGCTATCTAATCGGTTAAACTGACTGAGGAAGGGGGCTCCCTTGGGCACTCTGGCATGGGGACGAAGTCCATACCACTCACTATTTTAAACGGGTTTGCCCTCAGCAGTTTCTCCAATACTTGGCGGACGAGGGGTAAGTGTTCATCTAAAGTTTCCGTGTAAATGAGAATGTTGTCCAGGTAGACGAGAACCCCTTTGTAGAGGTGGTCATGTAGGACTTCATTTATCAGCTGCATGAACACCGCCAGGGCTCCCTGCAGTCCAAAAGGCATCACTTTAAATTGGAAACTCCCTAGGGGGCAGTTGAATGCTGTTTTCCACTCATCCCCTTCCCTGATGCGTATTCAGTAGTAGGCTTCTCGGAGGTCTAGTTTGGTGAAAACTACCATTGGCCAGGTGGGCTAGCATGTCTTTCATGAGGGGAAGGGGATATAAGTTGTGTACGCAAACGGCGTTGATACCTCTAAAATCAACCATTAGACGCATAGAGCCGTCTTTCTTCTCTTTAAAAAGGACCGGTGCCGCGACCCGTGGTTTAGCTGGCTCAATGAAACCCCTTTGTAGGTTCTTGTCTATGTAGTTTCACATTTCTTGCATTTCGCGAGGCGTCATGGCATACAGTTTAGGCTTAGGTAATTTCGCTCCAGGGGTGATCTCAATGGCGCAATCGGCCTCGCAGTGGGGGGGTAGAACGTCACACTCGGCCTCACTAAACACCTCCGCCAGGTCTTGGTACTCTTCGGGGATCTGTTCTGTGTTGTGGAAGCTGTCGGATGCGGCCGCCAGTTGCTCTGTTGTACCCTTAGGGAGGGGCCCTTGCATTGGCGGCATCTTCCTTTGCTGGGGTGGGGAGGATTGGGGCCCCTGCGTGGTGGGCATCTCCCCTGGTTGGAGCGGGAGGGGTTGTGGGCCCTTTGCAATCCTCAGTCTGTGGGTCCCCCCTTGCCACCAGATGATTGGGCCCCATTTGTCTAGCCACGAGAGTCCCAGTATGACCGGGTTGGTCATTTTGGGGGCTATTATGAACCGAACCATTTCCCAGTGTTCTGCTAGCTCCAGTCTCACTGGCTCAGTCAAGTGTGTGGCGTAAGCCCCAACCCCCACTAGGGATCCATCCACTTGTTCAAATCGTATTGGGTAGTTGAGCCTTTTTGCACGGATTCCCAACTTTAGGACTGTGGGTAAATTAATCAGGCACCTCGTGCAGCCTGAATCTATTAGTGCTTGGAAAGTCCCTTGAGTCCCTGTTTTAGGGGCTGTTAGGCGTATGGGGAAAAGAAAGGGGTGGATGGGTCCACTCACCATTGGGTCATCTTCACCCTCGTCCTCGCTGTCATATGACTCAGGGGATTGATTTTCCTCATCTGGGGCCCCTCTTGCTTCGGTCAGGTGGGCGAAGACCTCTGGGCCCTGGGGGGCTTTCTGTGGCGCGTTGGTGGCGCGTTTGGGTCCTCGTTCCAGTCGTGCCCTGGGTGGTGGGTCTGGCCTCGGTCTTGGGGTTCCACACACTGCTGCCAGATGACCGATCCCCCCACACCTGTAGCACCTCAGCAGGCTCCGTGGGACGACTGGTCTCTGGGTGGGTTGTGGTGCTGCGGTTCCTCGTCTGCCGGGTGGTCCCTGGTCAGGTTGGCCTCTCTCCCTGCTATCTGGCTGCTTCGACATGTTGTTGGCCCGCAGTCCCGTCGACTTTTATCGCTACTCGGAACCATTCGGAGAGTTGGTTAGGAATGTCTCGATAAGCGGTCACTTGGGCAATTCGCTTATCTAGGCTTGTTCTAAAAAAATACACCAGTAGTCGCTCTGGCAAGGGAGGTAGAGTCCCAATGACTCTCCTGAACTCACAGATGTGCTCTCTGATAGGCTTCCCCTTCTGCATTAGGTACCTGAGCTCATCTTCCACATAGCGGTCCTCTTCTGCCTCTTCGAACTGGGTTCGTAATAGTTGTAACCCATCTGCGTCATGCAGTTGGGGGGCCCTGTTCTTGTAGAGGGCTGCTGACCACCTTCTTGCTTCTCCCTCCAAACCTTCTGCAATGGCACTGACTAGGGCTCTGGGAAATGGATAGAGGTGCCTATAGCGTTCGATGTAGTTCTCAGCTGTGTCGAGGAATTGTGCCAGCTGGTCTGGGTTGCCATCGAACTTCCCTCTGAAGCGGGGTGGGTCCTCCCTCACTGCTCTATCCTCCCAGTGCGGGGCTCTGTAAGCCTGCTCTTGGTGCCACTGATCCTCTTCCTCTCCTCTCATTCTAGGGTAGGGAGGTGGTGTCCTGTCTCAGCAGCTCTTCTTGCTTTGCAAGGAAGGAATCCATGGATGCAGTTTTGGGCTTCCTCTCCTTCTGCCATGGTGGGGGGGGGGAAGGGCTGTGCCTCCGCCTAGGGCATCTCAATTCGGCAGGCTCGACTGGTGCCCTTTGGTCTGCATGATGGTTCCTCCTCCAAAAGGGTGGCATGGTCAAATTTCTCCTTCAATTCATCTACGGGGCACTGGAGTGGCTTCCCTGAAGCTTTTTGGTGCCTGGCCTGCTGCCAGTCCAATAGCCAATCCACCCTTCCCAACTCACTTAGGGGTTTTCGCTTTCCCTGATTGTTCGGGAAAGGAAATTCAGCCTCTGCAGATTTTGGCAAGAGCCCTGGATACTTATCTCCCTTCTTTTTGGCTTGCGTCGCGGTCGCCCGACCTTGGCTGTCTTGCAGCTTCGTTGGGGGAGGGAGGGGATGAGGCCCTGAGGTATCCAAGCTGGGTGGAGTCAAGACTGGCTCTTTTCCAGTTGCTTGAAGTAAACTTTCCTGGGACAAATTACTTTCTGCCATGGTGTCCGGACTGCTCCTCCATTCACTCCATACGTCAGGGAGGGGGCTAGAGGCTTGGAGGTCAGCCAGCCTGGCTTGGAAAGGAGTTTCGGCTGTCTGTCAGGTTCTGACGTTATCTCAAATAAATTTCATTCTCAAGCACAAAGTCTTTAATGAGATCTTCCATTTATTGAAAAAATAACGATCTGTCCTGAACTCATTTGCAGCCGAAACTGACTCTTTGATCCCAAACCCCTCCCTTTCCGTTCCTCAAACCCCCAGTGTCTCATTGGCCATCTTCCAAATCAGTCATCCATCCCGGCTGCTTCAAATCACAGGAATGTCCCCCCTACCTCCATCACCTAGGTGACGTTATCTGCCAGAAGAAACTGGGTGAAAAGCCAAGCTGCTAAATTTCAAACTGCCACTTCTAAACTTTTTTCCTTTTCATGTCAGCGATGGAGCAAGAATAATTTAGAGCGCTGACACTTATATTGGGAAACAGTGATAGCAAAGAGAGTAAGCAGGATTTGAAGTTCCCATGCTAAAAGGTTAGGTTAAAAGTTACTCATTCAAACCCCTCCCCACTGCTCAGTCTGATATGAACCAATCACCAGTTATTGAGTTGCTGTGAAAACTTTAGGCTGGGAAGATGATAAGAAGTTTTCTCAGGCATCGCTCTCTCGTCTTCTTTGGAGCTAAGACATAACAGATGGCCCCAAGCCAATGCCTCCCTCCTCCCTATCCTAGAAAGATACATCAAAATAAAGGAAGTCCAAAGCAGGTAACAGGTCATAAAAATACCCAGCCCCCCTCCTTCCGCCAGAATGGCAGCGTTCTGATAGGGATGTATGGGGACCCGACACTGCCACCCCTTTGTAAGGGGCAGTTATGAAGGCTGGCTTTCACCCTTCAGCATCCTATGGAAGTCATCCCACAGCACTGCTTTTTTTTTTTATTGAAAAAGTTTTACAAATACAAACTTTCCCCCTTTCCCCCCCCAACCCAACATTATAAAATACATATAAAAGACAATATATAATTTCATCCCACCCCCACCCTAGCCCTCCCCCTCCACCCTCTTCCCTCCCCCCCTTGACTTCCATTATATGCAATGCTAATATTCCCAAACAATATATATGTTATGTTATTCAATCTTCCGTATCTTTTTTCTATATTTACTAACATAATCATCTCAACTAAAAGCGATATAATATTTTCTAGTCTGATACTTATTCTGTACATACTCAATCCATAATTTCCATTCCTGTATATACTTCTCATGCGTCTGATCTTTTAAAAAAGCTGAAATCTTTGCCATTTCTGCAAATCCAGCCATCTTCTGAGTCCATTGGTCAACAGTCGGTAAAACATCACTCTTCCAATGTTGGGCAATCAACAACCTAGCTGCTGTCACCGTATACAAAATCAGTTTAGTTTCACCCAGTGTAAAGTCTTTAGCTATACCCAATAGAAAAAATTGCGGAGAAAATTGTATTTTTTTCTTTAAAACATTTTGCATAACCCACCAGATTTTTATCCAAAAAGCCCTCACTTTCCTGCAAGTCCACCAGATGTGATAATATGTAGCATCTAAACAATCACATCTCCAACATTTTGGCTGCACATTAGGGTACATACAAGACAATTTCTTGGGGTCTAAGTGCCATCTATAAAACATTTTATAAAAATTTTCTCGTAAATTTTGTGACTGTGTAAATTTAACATTCTGAACCCATATTTTTTCCCATGTTTCCATCATAACTGGTTGAGAGAAATTTTGTGCCCATTTAATCATACAATCTTTAACTAGCTCATTTTCTGAATCCCTTTCTAACAAAACATTATAAACTCTTTTAATATGCATTGGACCTGTCTGCTTTATCTGTTCAACCAATTCTACTTCATATTCCATTAAACCAGTTTGTTGATCTTCTTTCCATCTCATCTGTAATTGATTGTACTGCAACCAAGTCAACGATTTCTCTTCTTCCAATAGCATATCCAAAGTCTTCAATCGCCACCTGCCCTCTTCAAAGTAAAGTAACTCTTTATATAAAACACCCCCGAGTGACTTAATATTTGTATTCCACATGGTATCAGCAAGATCCAGCCAAAACAGAATCTTGTAATCCCAATTAGTTCGGTGCTTCCTCCAGACTCTCAACAAGGCACTTCTAAGTAGATGACTATTGAACACTTTGTCCACTTTATTATCATAAAATAGATATGCATGCCATCCCCAAACAAGGTCATGACTTTCTATATTCAACAAATCAGTCTTAGTTTTCCCAAACCAATCACTTAATTGTATCAGTGCAGTTGCTTCATAATATAGTCGAAGGTTTGGGAGTTTAAGACCACCTCTCTCACGAGTATCTTGCATTATTTTCAGTTTGACTCTTGGTTTTTTATCATTCCAAATGAATTTATTCAGTCCTTTTTGCCATTCTAGCAATGGTTTATCTGATTTAAGCACCGGTATCATTTGAAATAAGAAGATAAATCTAGGTAAAACATTCATCTTTACTGCTGATATTCTTCCAAGCAATGATAACTGCAGTTTCTTCCAGTTTTGCATATCTTTTTGTATCTTTTGCCACAGAACCTCATAGTTATTTTGAAACAGTTTAGCGTTTGAATCTGCGATTTGTACTCCTAAATATTTAACCTTTGAGACAATCTCAAAACCTGCCATTCTTTCCAGTTCCTTTTTTTTGCTCTCTGTCAAATTTTTGACAATCATTTTAGTTTTCTTCTGATTCAGCCTAAAACCAGATACCATGCCATAATCTTCTATAATATTTTTCATCTGAATTATTGAATTCATAGGTTGTGATAGGGTAACAACCAGATCATCTGCAAATGCCTTAGTTCTATAGTCCTCTTGCCTTATAGCTATTCCAGTCAAAGAGTTCGAGTCCTGTATTGCATTAAGTAAGACTTCTAAAGTTAGAATAAATAATAACGGGGATAATGGACAACCTTGTCTGGTGCCTTTTTGTATGTTGAAATTCGATGTTAAACATCCATTAATAATAAGTTGTGCATATTGTTCTTGATAGATTGCACCAATCGCTTGTATAAACCGCTCCCCCAAATCCATTTTTTCCAAAGTCTTAATTATAAAGTTCCAATTCACTCGATCAAAGGCTTTTTCTGCATCCAAAAAAACCAGCACTGCAGAGATCTGTTTATTCTTGTCTAGATAGTCCATTAAGTCTATAACTTGTCTAACATTCTCTTTCATATATCTGCCTTCAATAAATCCTGCTTGGTCATGATGAATTATCTTTTGAATAACTGGCATCAATCTGTTGGCTAGTACTTTTGCAAAGATTTTATAGTCTGTGTTTAATAAAGATATTGGTCTGTAATTTTCTGGTTTCTTAAGACCTGATTCTTCTTTCGGGATCAATGAAACAAAAGCTGTTTTCCATGAGGAAGGTATCTTACCTCCTAATTGTATATTACAAAATAAATCTTTAAGATGCTCAATCATTTCTTCTTGTAGAGTTTTATAATAAATTGCAGTTAAGCCGTCCATCCCTGGAGCTTTAGCTGTTTTTAATTGTTTTATAGCAAAACTGATCTCCTCCACTGTTATCAATTGTTCCAAACTTTTCTTTTGAGTCGTTGAAATTTTTGAAACTCTTTTGTTTTCTAAATATTCATCTATAGTAATATTCTGTATATCATCTTTAGCATATAACTTAGTGTAATATTCCAAGAAGGCTTTTTTAATTAGATCTTGTTGATAAACTTCTTTATCAGCATATTCAGTACTATCAATAATTCGTGTCGATGCTTGTTTCCTCAAAGTATACGCCAACCACCTGCCCGGTTTGTTAGCATTAGAAAAGGTATTATGCTTTGCAAATTGTAAGTTAGTTGCCGTTTGGTCTGCTATAAGCATTTGGAATTGATCCTTCAAAAGTTTTATAGCCATTTGCAATTTTCCATCTGTTGGTTTTTGTATCAATTGTTGTTCTTTCTTTTTTATCTCAGATTCCAGTTGTAGTCTTTTCTTCTGTTGATTCTGTCTGTGTTTAAAGTTCATTTGAATTAGTACTCCCCGCATATATGCTTTACCTGCATCCCAAACTGTTTCGATAGGGGTACCTTTATTCAAGTTCAGTTGAAAAAACTCCTTTAGATGCTTTTTAAGTTCAATTATATTTTTTTCATATCTAAATAAATTCTCATTTACTCTCCAGGATCTTCTTTCTCTTTTGCCCATCTCGATTTCCATCCAGACCAGACTGTGGTCAGTCAAAGTCCTAGGAAATATCTTTATTTTCTTTACTTTAGAAAGTAAGTTAGAAGTTAAGAGAAAAAAGTCTATTCTGGAAAAGGATTTGTGCCTGTCTGAGTAAAAAGTAAAGTCCAATTCATTTGGGTTTCGAACTCTCCAAATATCTTTCAATTCCAAATCCTCTTTCAGTTCAAAAAAAGCTTGTGGTAATTTATTCCCTATTTTGGCCGTAGTTTTTTTATCCATTCTAGGTTGAATTACTCCATTCCAGTCGCCCATTATTATAATAGTTGAATAATCCCAATCCAAAATTTTTAGATGAAGCAACTTATAAAAATTTTCCTGCTGTTGATTTGGAGCATATATTCCGACCAACAAAATTGGTCCACTATCTGTAATAACTTCAATTGCAATATATCTTCCATCTTTATCTACTTCTATAGTTTTAGCTACAAGTCTCTTATTTATATATATCACCACTCCATTCTTCTTTTCCAAATTTGAAGCAACAAATTGCATTCCCAATTTTGAGTTTATCAAGTATTTCTGATCTTGCAATTTTATATGAGTCTCCTGTAAGCAAATAACATCATTATGAAATTGTCTCAAATAGTGAAATATCTTCCTTCTTTTTTGTGGAGAGTTCAATCCATTAACATTCCAAGACAAAAATTTAAGTGCCATTTGACCCTGTCTGAAGTTTTGAGAGCAATTGTTGAAGATTCTCTCCTACGGTAGTAATCTTCGGTTTAGCTCCTCCCATGACTTCAGCTTGTTGCTTATCTTTGGTTCTTTTTTCACGCTATGGCTTAATATATTCTTGCTGCTGTTGCTTCATTTGTTTAGACATTGCTCTGGTTATGCGTTGCTCTTCCATTTTGGATGTTGTCAACTCAAGAGCCATCGCCTCCTCTGTAATGGTTTTAGACATTTCTTCCAAAGGAGAAGCTTCAAATGGTGCAAAAGGGTCAACCACAACACCACCTACTGCTCCCATTGACTCTCTTGCCTCCCTTTGCGACTGCCTTATTTGTGCTTCTGTTTCTTGGTCAGTCTCAGCTTGTAGTTGAGCTTCCTTATCTATTGGTGAAGATGTGCGTGGAGGAGGAGAGCCCGCTTTCAAAACGTTATAATAAAATTCTTCTGCTTTTTCAATAGTGTTAAGGCGGTATCTCACTCCTCGCAGCCTCAATATTACACCTATTGGAGCATCCCACCTGAATTGTATGTTCTGTCTTTTCAATTCTGCCACCAAAAATCCAAAATCCTTTCTATCTCTTAACATTTTGGGTGGTAATTCTTTAAAAACTCCAATCTCACTTCCATCAACTTGAACTGTTGTAACAAAGGAATTTTGCAAGATTTCATTTCTCATTCTTCTGTCTGTAAAGTATATCACCACATCTCTAGGCAGTTGCCTTTGTACCGCCACACGAGAATTAACTCTGTACACCTTGTCCATCTTACACAAAACCACATCTGGTTCTACTTTCAACATAATTGCCAGAGCCTCTGCACAAATTTTCCTAAGATCTTCCCTGGTATTCTCTTT
>WNWU01000021.1:24979347-25006013 GCA_012654045.1 Ptyas mucosa
ATTATCCACTTTTTTGTCAATCTGCAACACTACCTCAGACAGGCCTTTAGCAACTATTTGAATATCCTGTTTAACTGCTTCATATTTCTCTTGAACAATCCCTTTGACCTCCTGCTCTGATCTTTGGATTTCTTTAATGATGCGGTCATAATAGCTTTCTTCCTTTGTCTGAGTTTGCAACTGCGCTGTTTGAGGCTGCGTCTGCTTATGAGTGGGGGAATCCCCCCCTGCTTGCTTTGTTGCCATTTTGCCTCTTACAGCTCTTCCTTTTCCAGAAATTCTAACAACTTTTCCCAAAAAGTTCTCCAGATTCAGTCAGGTCTAAAACAGTCAATTGATACTTTTTTTTCCCTTATTTTCTTTTAAAGAAAAAAAGCTTTTCCTTCCAGCCGGATTTGTAACTGATAGAATGTAACCAGATACACAGCTCAAATTACTTTCGCTTTCAGCTGCTCTTCGCTAAAAGCAAGCGCCATTTTTTCCCCCCACACTTTCTTTTTCTGTTCCAAATTACTTTAATCATCCAAAAACTTCAGAGAAGAACTTTAAATACTTGCAGTTTAAAAGGAAGTCCAAAACTTTTTCTTTTATTGCTTGGTGATAAGAAAGCTGCCGCGCTATCTTGCTCTGTGGTTTGCAGTTTCCCAGCTGTCCGGAGCTTCAGCGGCTTGAATAGGGAGTCCCACCCTGTTAACACCCCAGAAACGCCAAAAAACGCTCTGGGGGTCTCACAGGGGACTCTACCTTATGTCGCCGGCTCTCCTCACGACGTCCTCTTGGGTCGGAGTTTTTTCGAGCCGTTTCAAACCTCCGAAACGGCTCTTTACAGGCAGCTGGGCTGGCGGTCTTCAAAGGACCGTCAGCGATGGTCCGCGGCAACCCCGGAAGTCCAGCACTGCTTTTTTTTCAATGGGCCTTCCTCTCCTAAGACGTCTGCTGCACTTCTGAAAACCTTGCTCTGGCGTCATCTTGAATCAGCAATATATCTTCAACTGCTAATCCTTTCTAAATCTGTCATGGTTTTGCCAGCTATTAGACTTCCATCTCTCCTCACTGCTTCCTGAAGATTTTGTGTTGTAAGGGTTAATTTGCCTATGGAAAATTATGAGAACCTATGCTACTTCTCCTATAGTCAGTTTCTATTTACCATCTAAAACAAAAAATGTACCTGACTGGATATATAGATGATAGGAAGCTAAAAAGTAGCGGCTGATAGCAAACACCCAAAGTTTCAGTATATGAATATGCTTCGCAAACACATATATTGTGAGAGAATGTGGTTGTTACCTCACCTGACACATAGATACAAGTAATCGTTCAAAATGACCAGATGTATCAGCCCGAATATCATGCTCAATATCTCTTTCAAATTCACTGTTGTAACATTTGACTATTTCTTGAATCTCCTGGTTTGTTCTTGTGCAAAGAATTTCAATCAATACATTTTCTTGGGTACCTGCACCCTGAAAGCAGAAAAACAAAGTTGTCATATCAGCACCAAAAAGAGTGCTAGAAAAATGATCATGTACGTCTTTTATAGTACATCAACATCTAGGCTAAGCTGCTTCATATAATAGAATATACTGCAAGCATAAGCCACATTATGCAATGCCCAACTCCCAAATAAATCAGTATTATTCTATCTTTGATCATCACCTCCTCCTAATTTTCTGTGTAGAACTGGCTGGTTCTACTTTCTGAGATTACTTAATGTACATTACAACCTTTCTAGTTGTGGAAAGACAAAGTTTGGAAAGGCTGGAAAGCCTCACAAGCTTTTATATGTCAGGGTCTGAATGTCCTTTGGCTTCTTTTTTTTTTTTAATTTCTTTATTAAAGCATTTATTATTTACAAAACAAAAAACAAAAAGAAGACAAAACCATACTGACAGACAAATACAACAAACAAATTAAAATTTTTTCATATATATCAATTCAGCATTTCCAGCTTTGAGGTGTCATTGTATATAAGTCATATTTACGTTATATATTTACATTGATCTTCATATAAGATTAGCAATTGTGCTAAGACAGTGCTAACTATAAGTTGTTTCATACGTCTATTCATCCTTTTAGCAATATACAGTATAGTGTACAGTATCCTAGTTCTCTTATCTAGTTCTCGCATTTGCGAGTCTTACTTAGATTTCTATTTCTTAACCATTCATACCATAAATCCCATGCATTATAATATTCTGATTCCTCTCTGTCATTTATCTCTAGAGTTAACTTATCCAGTTCAGCACACTCTAATATCTTCCTAATAATATGGTCTTCGGGGGGTAACTTATTCTCCTTCCAATATTGGGCAAAAGTAATTCTTGCTGCTGTAATTATGTGTATCGCCAGGTATTTCTTCTTTCTTGAATATGACTTTTTAAGGATTCCCAGGAGGGATATTTTTGGATCTAGTTCCAAAGTGTCTCCCAAAATTTCTTTCAGCCAATTATTTATTGTCTTCCAAAAAATTTTTGTTTTAGGGCAGGTCCACCAACAGTGGTAATACGAACCCTGTTGGTGCCCACATTTCCAACATTTTGGGCTTGCTTTGTGGTATATTTTAGCGATCCTGGCCGGGGCCAGATGCCACCTATAAATCATTTTGTATTGATTCTCTTTAAATGTTATGGCTTTAGTCATTTTTAAATTGTTAGTCCAAATTTGGTCCCATTCCTCTAATGTTATAATCTGTCCTATATTCCTGGCCCATGCCAACATAGTATTCTTCACCGTTTCCTCTGTTAAATCGTAATCCACTAAATATTTATATATTTTTGCTAATAATTTGTCATCTGTGCCCATCCAAATTTTATCTAGACCATTCATACTTATTTCTATTCCCGGATCTTCTTTGTCTTTCTTATATCTTGATTTAATTTGGGCATATGTCCACCATTCTAGATTAATACCTTGTTCTTTTAGCTCTTCTATTGTCCTAATATTCCCTATCCCGTCTAGAATCTCTTTGTATCTGGCCGTCTTCCCCAATTCTAGGACATTTGGATATATAATTGCCTCCATTGTGGAGAGCCATCTAGGGATTTTGGTATAGTGCTTTTTCCTTATCTCTCTCCATGTTGCCATGAGGGTGTCTCTTATTTTATGTTTGTGAAAATATGTCTTTGTTTTTTGCCCTGTTTCCCAGAGATAGAAATGCCAGCCTTTTTGGAGATCGTATCCTTCCAATGTCAGTATCCTTTTATTGGTTAAAGTTGCCCAATCTTTTAGCCAAATTAGATTTGCTGCTTTATAATATGTCTCCCAGATTGGGAGTCCGAGTCCTCCCCTTTCCTTTTTATCTTGCATGTCTCTAATTGCGATCCTCGGTTTTTTCCCTCCCCAGATAAATTTTCTAGTAATCAAATTAAGTTCTTGAAAAAAATTTTTATCCAATTTAATTGGCGCTGTTTGGAACAGATATAATATTTTAGGTAGGATACTCATTTTAATTGCTGAGATTCTCCCTAGAAAGGATATCTGCAGTTTCCCCCATTTTTCTAGGTCCTGTTTAATATTTTTAATCAAGGGTGTATAGTTATCTTCTTTGATGGCTGAATATCTTTTTGAAACCCAAACTCCCAAATATTTGATTTTCTTAACTACTTTAATTCCCATCAGTTCCTCTAAGGCTCTTATTTGAATTTTGGTCATATTTTTAGTTAGTATCTTAGTTTTAGCTTTATTAAGTTTGAGTCCCGCCACCTCTCCATATTTGCCAAATTCATCTAATATTTGTATGCCTGATTCCAATGGGTCTTCTATAATTAGAGCCACATCGTCCGCAAATGCTTGGATTTTATAGATTTCCTTCCTAATTTTAAGACCCCTAATCTGGTTATTCCCTCTAATTTTTTGCAATAAGACTTCTAAAGCTAATATAAATAGTAATGGTGATAATGGGCATCCCTGTCTCACCCCCTTCTCAATTAAAAATGACTTCGTTAGTTCTCCATTTACCAAGATGTTTGCCTTTTGCTTCTTATAGATGGTTGTTATTGCTTTTTCAAAATTCGGCCCAAATCCCATTTTACTTATTTGCTGTATCATGAATTCCCAATTCAGATTGTCAAAGGCCTTCTGGGCGTCTACAAAAATCAATGCCATTTCCTGGCCTGGGTGGTCCTCATAATATTCTATTACATCCAATATCGTCCTTATGTTATTTCTAATTTGTCTCCCTGGGAGGAATCCATTTTGATCATTATGTATTATTCTATTCAGTATTTTTTTCAACCTTTCTGCCAAAATGCTCATGAATAATTTGTAATCCGTGTTAAGTAAAGAAATTGGCCTGTAGTTTTTAATAGACTTTGTATCTGTTCCTTCTTTGGGGAGGAGTGTAATATACGCCTCCCTCCATGATTCTGGTATTACAGATTTTGTTAGGGCTTCGTTAAATATTTTTAACAGTTTTGGGAGCAAAACATCTTCTAGCTCTAAATTTTGATATAATTCCCCTGGGAATCCGTCTGGACCTGGTGATTTATTTTTCTTAAGTTTGGCGGTTGCCATCTTTAACTCTTTCATTGTAATTTCCTTATTTAACAGCTCCTTTTCCTCTTCCTTAATTTGTGGAAGCCCTTCTTCTAATAAGTATCGTTCTATTTTCTCTTTGGATATTTCTTCCTCTTTGTACAATGTAGCATAATAATCGTAAATTAATTCTAATTTCTCCTTCTCCTTATTCACTATATGGCCTTCAGGGTCTTCCAATTGATATATTATCCCTTTTTCTTTTTCTTTCTTTAATCTATATGATAACCATCTCCCTGGTTTGTTGGCGTTTTCAAAATAGTATTGTTTGGTTTTCTTAATTTCATATGCTAAGTTTTCTTGGTCCATTAGATTTATTTTGTGGCGTATAATCATCCATTTTTGCTTTGCCGATTCATTATCTGGGGCTTGTTGTATTTCTTTCTCTATTTCTCTCAGCTCCTCTAATATCGTTCTTTGACGTTCTCTTTTTTCCTTGTTTTTATGTGCACTATATGCAATAGCGAGACCTCTTAGAAAGGCCTTCATCGAATCCCATATTATCCCTCGTTCCGTCGGTTCTTTCTCATTTCTTTCAAAGAAGTCCTTTATTTCTTTCTTTCTTTTTTCAATATTTTGTTTGTCTCGAAGGAATTGGGTATTCAACCTCCATCTTGTATTTCCCCTCCTATATTTCCTTTTCCATTTAAGTTCCAATGGGTTGTGGTCTGCCCATATATTGGGTAGAATCTCAGCTGATAAAATATCCATTCCCAGGTTCCTGCTCAGCCACATCATGTCAATTCTCGACCAAGTTTTTTTTTTGCATTCGAATAAAAGGTGTATTGTTTTTTATGTGGATTTAAGGTTCGCCAAATGTCGATTAAGTTTAATTCATCAATTAACTCGAAGAAGGGTTTTGGTATACTTTTTCTTTTTCCTTTTTGTCCTTTAGGGGTTTTGTGGTCTTTATTTGGATCTACTATTCCGTTGAAATCCCCAATTATACATATATTGTTATTGTTTTTCATTGCACTAATTATTTCTCTAAGTTTATTATAAAAATTTCCTAAATTTTTGTTCGGGGCATAGATAGAGATAAGTAGGATTGGTATGGCCTCTCTCATGATTTCCACTACCAGAATTCTGCCTTTGGGGTCTGTATATTTTAACTCTGATTTTATTCCCTCCCTGATATATATAGCTATCCCTCTCTTTTTTTTCTCTGCCAATGATGTATATAATTTCCCTAGTTTCTTATATTCCAAATATTTTTCGTTTCCCTTTTTAATATGCACCTCTTGTAAACATATTAAATCCAAATTCTCTTTAGCTAATTTTATAAAAAAAAATTTCCTTTTTTTATAGTCATTCAATCCATTCACATTTACTGATAGCAACCTCCAGTCCATTTTCAAATTTGATACCTTCTAGTACTGTTTTGCCCTGGTAACTCTCTGCGGTCTTGATTCTTTCTTTCCTTCTTTGTTTTCTCTTTCCTCCTTTTCCCTTTCCTCCAATACCTCTTCCTTCGATCCTTTTCGTCGTCTAGGGTCCTCCTCCATTATAGCCCCTCCTAACTTTTCCTTGCTGCTCAGGTCTTCTTCGCTTCCTTTCAATTGGTCTACAAATTCCTGTGCCTCCACCAGACTATTTATCTTTATTTTCTTCCCTTGCCAGGTTATCAGCATCCCTTCTGGCAAGGTCCATCAAAAGGGGATATTTCTTTTGTTTAGTTGCAATGCCAGGAATCTATAGTCCCTCCTTACTTCCCTTACCCTCCTCGGGACCTGTTTCAATACTATTACCTCCTTGCCCCTATATTTTATTGTTTCTCCTTTCGCAATGTTATAAAAGATGTCTTTGACTTTCCTCCGGGCAAACCTTATATGAACTTCTCTCGGGAGCTTGTTTCGTCTTGCGTAATTTGTCTGGACCCTGTATACTTCATCCAGTTCTTTTATTATTTGATCTTTGTCCTGTTGTAAAATCTCTCCGATCAGTTCCGCCATGACTTGACCCAGGTTCTCTTCTTTCTCCTCCACTATGTTCTGGAAACGCAGGTAGAAGGATGCTTTGTCCATTTCCAGCTGCATAATTGAATCTTCCAAATCCCGGTTCTGCGCCATCAGTTTTTGATCCACCGCGTCCAGGTCTCTTTCCTGTTGTTCAATCTTAGATTCAATTTTCTTTATTTTTTGTTCGTTCACTTGGATTGCCTGCTGGAAGTCATTCATTTTTTGATCTATTGTTTGGATATCGGTCTTCAATTCTAAATGGTTGTTGGTCATCTTCTCCTGCATCATTAACATCGTTTCCTGGATCGATGTTAGCGATAATTGCATCGCTTGCATTGTGGGTAGCATGGTTGCGAGACTTTCTGTAGATTTTTGTATTCCTAGTGATGACATTGCGATTGTTGGATTTGGGATATTTGTCGTTGTCTTTTTCCCAGTTTTGGTTACCGTAGCTGCGTAGCTTGTCATCTCACTCAAGACTTTTACTTGTTCCTTTATGATCCTGTCTATATTTTTCCAAATAGTCATCCACTGGTTTCCCTTTCTTATTGTTATATTGTTATGTCTATTTCTTATTAGCCTATTATAGATATTGCTAATATTTCACTACTCACTCTAACCCTCAATCTATTCTGTTGATTAATTAGTTTTTTTTTCTAGTAAAAACAGTGAAGCTGTATTTCAAAACAAATCAGCTAAAAGTACTCTTAATATAGTAGTAACTATATATATAAATAAATAGTATTGTTAAATAGCTAATAAATAGATAATAATAATTTTGTTACTTAATAAATCATTCAATAACTTATTAGTCCTTTTATGGGTCAATTACAATATAAATATAGTATAATCTATTCACTATAATCAATAGGGATACAAATCTCAAACCATCTAATTTATAAAGTTACTCTAAGTATAAATAATAGTTATAGGTAATTTATCAACTTATAATAGTGTTAAGTCATAAAAAGAAGAAAAAAGGGAAGAGAAAGGAAGGAATAGAGAAAAACTTATTGCTATAACCTATTATTTACTATTTCTTAAATTTCTAAACTATGTTTGACTATTTCTTAAAATTGATATACTAATAATTCAGTACTTTAAAAAGGTATCTATATATGCTTAATGTAAATGCAATAAATATAGTATAAATATAAATATAAATATCAATGTAGGTCGAATTAATACAAGTATAAGTAGTTTGCACCAATTAATTGATACTAATACTAATGGGGGGGTAGGAAAGAGGGAGTAGCTTAAAAAGGTTTTAAAAGAGTTTTATGAAAAGGGAGGTAAGACAAAAAGTCAGGAGTTGTTGATTAATTGTTCTTATTTAGTTGTTTAATTACTTGTTGCCCTCCCTTGTCAATGTCCAGAGGGGAAAAATCGATTGCTGGAATGTTCAGCTCAGTTCGATTGAGGTCTATATTTTAAGTTCCTTCTAAATCTTCAGTCGTTTTCTCTGGAGGTTCTTCCCGTCACTCCGGCCACTCTAGCCACTCACCCATCCTCTCTTTAGCTCTTTAGCTTTTAGCTCTCTTTAGCTTTTTCAAGATGGGCGCACTTCCTGTCCGAAGTTTTCCGGCTCTCCTTTCACCCGATCTGCCGTCTTATCTCCTTCCACCTCCGGATTTCTCCTCACGATTTCTCCCGTCGAATTCGTTCTATTTTTGCTAGTGCCCCACTCTTTCTTACGATTTTCTCCACTCCGATCTCTTGCCAACCGTTCTGCGATCCGCTCGTTGTCTCCTCTATTTCCTTTCAGTCGCCGCTTAGTTCCGATCTGCTTCTACTTCTCTGCCCAGTCCAGTCGGCTCACTTAGGATCACATTTAACGTGCATCGAGGGCGATGGTATGAATGTTCTTGAGCACCCCTCTTGCTGGAATTCCTTGCTTCCTGCTTCGTTGACTAGCGAGGCTTCGAGTCCGCCATTCAACAGCAGACGCGCTGCGCTAGTTCGGCCGTGAAAGCCGGTCCAGCAGAGTGGTTTTGCAGTTTTCCACTCAGCCTGATCATCACCTCTTCCTAATTTTCTGTGTAGAACTGGCTGGTTCTACTTTCTGAGATTACTTAATGTACATTACAACCTTTCTAGTTGTGGAAAGACAAAGTTTGGAAAGGCTGGAAAGCCTCACAAGCTTTTATATGTCAGGGTCTGAATGTCCTTTGGCTTCTCTAACTTCTTTTAAATAGAAAATTCCTCAACTATAGTAAAGGAGCAATCGTAACGTTTTGGATTTTCTTCCCTTTTCTTCAGCAATCTTACTGCTGTCCCTCTCAGTCTGATTTATTTTTGTGCTTTTTATGCCTTCTTTCCACTTACTGCTCCATCACCCTGATGCTTTTCTTCACCTCCAAGGCTCTACTGCCTTTATTCTGTCTTTCTTCTGTCCCATATAAATTAGTTGCTATTAGGGTTCAAACTGAGCCTTAAGGAGGCTGCCCTAGGTTCCATTTCCACTACTGAAGCTTATGGCTGGTCCAGCCAGGCCTCCATTTCAAACAGAGTAGGGGACAAATAACTGTAGACAACTCCTGGGAACCAGAGCTTTTGAATTCCTGTTGGCATTTTTGGTGCTCACACTGGGAGTTGCAGAAATGTGGCCACATAAAAAATAAATATGATTTGACAGGCATAACATCTAGATCTAGTAAGATCTAGTAAAATCATTCCCAGAACAAATACCATTTTGCTTTACTAGCAATAAAAGAAGAGGAAGAGCACTGTGTTAAAATATTCATTCTTGCTCAGAAATTCAAATGAATTAATGCTCTAGAGCAGGGGTGTCAAATTCAAGCCATCACAGTGGCATCACGTAACGTATCAGGACTTTCCCCACCTTCACTAAACCGGACGTGGACGTGGCTAGCGCATGACACATCCAGCCCATGGGCCGGGAGTTTGACAGCCCTGCTCTAGAGTATCTTGGTGATGATATTCTTCTTTAGAAGAAGAAATAGGGGAATCAGAAATCTTTGACTTGATTCTAATCAATATGGAAAACAGTTGAGGAAATGGAAATAACAGGAACATTTCAAGGAAAGTGAAATGCAGTGCAGGATTATTTTATTTTAAGGGAAGAAAACTGAATGCAAATATCTATTTTAAATATAAAGTAGGGAATTTTATTACAGCAGTAGAGAATGTGATTCATGGCAAGAGAAGCAAGTAATAAAATGAGCACCAAAAGGGTAGGAATTTAGTATCAGAGAGGAAATCACATTGGTCTGGCTCGGAAAAAGAGAGTTATATAATTATCTACAACCTTGGAAAACTTCACAGTATAGCTAGTCCTCATTTAACGACCCTTATGGGATCAGCAACTCCACTGGTAAGCAAAGTGGTCAGTGTGCGAAATCACCTGATTGCAACTTTGCTTTCCAGCTGGAAGAAGATAAGACCAGTCAGTTTCACACTTTTGTTTGCCTCCTAACCACTCCCCCAACCTTTGGAAGCCTGGCCTGCCTGCCTATTGTTCTATACATATTGAAAGCAATGCTGCTGGGGGTCATGCTGCTGGGAGCTGCAGGCAGCCAGTAGTGCTCTCTTGAAATCCCTTCTCCAATTTCTCCACCTTGTGGGGAAGGGAAGGGAAATTAAAAAAAACAGTGAGCAATCTCTCCTTTGCTGCCCCTTTCCTGCTGCTGCTGGTGCAACTGCATTGCTCTCAATATGTAGAAGAGCGAACAATTTATTATCTTGTAATCTCTTCCTCTCCAATCTCTGTTCTGTGGGGGAGGGAGGAGAAGGATTAGGTAAAGGAAAGATTGCCTACAATTTTACAAATATTGACTTGCACACACACACACACACATACACACTTGGAGGCCAGTCTTCCAAAGGCAGGAGAGTGACTAGGTAGCAAACAAAATTTGAAAGTATGAAACCAATTAGTCTTGTGTCTTTCCAGCTACATAGCACAGTCGCTCTGCTTAGCAGAGCTGCTGGTGCCAATTAAAATCATCCAGCAGGAGCTACCTGTTAATTGTGAAATTACAGCCCACTCACAGCCCCTCTGCACCAACCTTTCCAGATAAGGAATCAATATTTTATCTCAGACATCCTTACAGTTACAGAGGTAAGAATGTGATTGCCTTCAAACCTTCCTTATCTAGGTTAAAAAAAAGTCTTGTTGAAACTGAGATATCTAAGCAAAAAGGAAAATGGAAAAATTAAGATTATTATCCCTTCAGTCCAAGGTTAAAGTTGCAAATTTCCAGAAAACTAAAAAGAAAATAAATATAAATACAACGAGCCTTTCTGGTTCAAGGAATTATTATTTGGGAAAACATACACAAATGTCTTTATAACATTACACCAGGATTGTTTTTAAATTTCTGCATAATTAACTTCTGTTTTTAACTGAGTTTAATATCCATTATTTTTATGTAATCCAACCTATTTGATCAAACTAGGAACTTGGTGCAATAGATACTCCCTCAGAAATTTCTACCCAACAGTGATCTTACATTGTTTCTGCATATCTTCCTATATAATATAATAAGGAGCCTGGTTTAGCTCAGCACTAATCACTAAAAGCATAGTGATTAAAACCAGCTGTCTGCAATTACTGTTCGAATCTCACCAGGCTCAAGGTTGACTCAGCCTTCCATCCTTTCTAAGGTAGGTTAAATGAGGACCCAGTTTGTGGGGGCAATAAGCTGACTTTGTATAAATATACAAAAGTATAAAGTTTTGCTTAACGCATTGTAAGCCGCCCTGAGTCTCCGGAGAAGGGCGGCATATAAATCAAATTAAAAAAATAATAATAATATAACTTTTACCTAAATTTTTTGCTTAAAAATTGACATAGTTTTTGTCTAAGTGAAACTTTATTTATTTATTCATTTATTTATTTAGATTTATATAGCACCCTACTCCCGAAGGACTCAGGGCGGTGAACAGCCACAAGATAAAACACATAAATACAAAATTTAAAAGCAAAATAAAACTGAATTAAACAACTTGGCCCAAGACAGGCCAATTATTAAAACACCCCAATAATTAAGAACAGATTAAAATTTACATTTTAAAAGGGGAAAGGGAAAATTAGGCCAGGCCAGCCTGATGGAATAAAAAGGTCTTGAGAGCGCGGCGGAAGGTGCGCAGATCCGGAATCATCCGTATCTCCGGGGGGAGCTCATTCCAGATAGTAGGTGCCCCACAGAGAAGGCTCTCCCCCTGGGGGCCGCCAGTCAACATTGTTTGGCCGATGGCACCCGGAGGAGCCCCTCTCTATGACAGCGTACCGGCCGGTGGGAGGCTACTGGTGGCAGCAGGCGGTCCCGTAGATAACCAGGTCCTAAGCCATGGAGCGCTCTAAAGGTGGTAACCAAAACCTTGAAGCGCACACGGAAGACCACCGGGAGCCAGTGCAGCTCGCGCAGGAGAGGTGTTACATGGGAACGCCATGTCACTCCCATAACTACCTGCGCAGCTGCACTCTGCACCAATTGGAGCCTCCGGGTGCTCCTCAAGGGGAGCCCCATGTAGAGAGCATTACAGTAGTCCAGGCAGGAGGTGACGAGGGCATGAGTGACCGTGCATAAGGAGTCCCGATCCAGAAAGGGACGCAACTGGCGAATCAGGCGAACCTGATGAAAAATCCTCCCGGTCACGGCCGTCAAGTGCTCTTCTAAAGACAGCCGTGAATCCAGGAGGACGCCCAAGTTGCGAGTCCTCTCCGTGGGGCCAGCAATTCTCCCCCAACAGTCAGTGATGGCACCAACTGACTATATTGGGACGTCGGAAACCACAGCCACTCAGTCTTGGAAGGGTTGAGCCTGAGCCTATTTCTCCCCATCCAGATCCGCACGGCCTCCAGGCACCGGGACATCACTTCAAGGGCATCGTTGGGGTGGTCCGGGGTGGAGATGTACAGCTGAGTATCGTCAGCATACTGATGGTACTTCACCCTGAAACCACGGATGATCTCGCCCAGCGGCTTCACATAAATGTTGAACAGAAGGGGCAAGAGGACCAACCCTTGTGGCACCCCACATATGAGGCACCTCGGGGTCGACCTCTGCCTCCCTGCCAACACAGACTGCAACCGGTCGGAGAGAAAGGAGGAGAACCACCGCAACACAGTGCCCCCCACCCCTAACTCTTCCAACTGGTGCAGCATGATATCATGGTCGATTGTATCAAAAGCCGCTGAGAGATCTAATAGGACCAGGACAGAGGAACAACCCTCCAGAGATCATCAACCAATGCGACCAATGCCCTTTCCGTGCTGTACCCAGGCCTGAAGCCCAACTGGAATGGATCCAGATACTTTACAATCATTTTGATCTCACTGCTTTTATTTTTGCACCTAATATTTTTTTAAATCAACTCATACCTTCATTGCATGTCTTAAACTCCAGGCATCATAATAGGTACATGGCATGAACAATGCAAGGATAAGTTCTTCCATATTCCCACTTAGCTCCGACTTCAGGTCTTTAATTAAATCCTGTCCAGTGATCAAAATTAGAATTCAGAAGGAAGTATATTCACAAAACCTTAAACATATATTTGAACATATACTCAAAACAAAAATTAGCTAGAGTAAGATACATTTCAAACAGAAATAGACTTATTTTACATTTTTTATTTATATTAGGAGGATCCAATTATTTAATTATTTTTAAACAATTACTTTCGATTATTAAGTGTAAAACTTAAATGCAGTGTTTTAATTAGTAAAACAGGACTGAATAATAATAATAATTTAACGAACACAATAGCAACATTATTATGAATGGGCTACAATGCATAGGCATACTTACCACAAACACTAGAAGCAAATAACTGTAGCAATTAAGAAAACATAAATAAATAAAGCAATGTAAAATATCAACCCATAATGCAGGCAATTCAGATATTCCCAACTAAACTGTCAATTTTCCAACTGGCTCACCCCAATCTAGATTTGCATTTTATTAAAAAGCACCTTTTGAAAAATGTCTTGTCCAAAAAGACAACATCTGGATTTCCTTCCTCTGCATAGGTAGTCCTTGGATTCCAATGGCAATTTGGGCCAGAATTTCCATCACTGAGCAATGAGATCATAGTGCAATGTCACATGACCGCATTACATAGTGATGGCAATCCTAGCAGTCCTGGTTGCTGTTGTTAATTCCAGAAATGTGTGGATCATTAAGTGGGAAGAAATGGAAGCTCCAGGCAAACAGGCTGGTGAACGAGACCTATGGTAAGAGCTACAGGCAGGCAGATGCCAAAGTGGGGGCAGGTGAAAAAGCAGCAAGCTTCCCCATTGACTTTGCTTCCAGGAAGCCAGCAGGGAATGTCAGAAATCATGATCACATGACTGCAGGGATGCTGCAATAGCTGGACCTCTGAGGACCAGTCATAAATCTTCCTCATTCAGTGCCATCAAAACTTTGAATAGATGCTGAATGAGTGATCATAACCGGAGGGCTATCTGCGTGTGCTAAGTGGTCACATCCAATTAGCAAAACACTCAAGTGGTAATTCATTTCTTACATCCTTGAAGTCAGGTGAAGAATGGAGAGCAGATTTATCCATGAAATTTTAATCTGTATAACTTGATCTTTTCTTGAGGTCTAAGACTTCAAGAAAATTCCTTGAAAATTGTAGGACATTCAAAGGAGAGACTATCACTGAATACTGAATTGAGTGTTAATATAAATAAATATCATTCCCACAATGTAAAGTTAAGTAAAATGGGTAACACACAAATGGAAGATCAAACCAAATTTCCTTTAGATCTTTCTTAGCTCTGACAAACAGACAAAATGTCCTGCCATATTGCTACTCTTCCTTTGTCAATTACAGGGAGTCCTCAACTTACAACCACAATTGGGACCAGAATTTCCATTGCTAAGCAAGATAGTTGTTAAGTAAGTTATACCAATTTTACAACCTTTTTTGCAACATTAAATGAATTGTTCAAGTTATTAAGTGAATTGCGTGATTATTAAACAAATCAAACTTCCCTTACTGACTTTGCTTGTCAGAAGCCAGCTGGGAAGGTTGTAATGGTGATCTCATGATTCCAGTTTGCTGCAACTGTCATAAATATATGCCAGTTACCAAATTTTGATCACATAACAGTAACGATGCAGCAACAGACTTAAGTGCAAGGACCAGCTGTAAGTCACTTTTTCATTGTTGCTGTAACTTTGTCATTAAAATAATAATCAAGGACTACCTTTTTGGAAAAACATAACCAACCATTTTACCTTGCCATACATAGTCTTGAAAGCAGATTTAATTTGTTGCCTCTGATTATTTGAACGGTTGGCAACAACATCAATGATTGCTTGCTCATCCGTACCTTGGAAAGAAGAAACATGTATAGTCAATTTTATATCACAACCATTCCTCCATTCCACCCCTGAATGTTACATCGAGAAAGCATTTAAGTCTGCCCCTCACCCTCATTTTCGTTCCTCAGATCATTTCTCTGTGATGCTTATGCTTAATTAGAGACCATTTATAAAACAAATAAAGAGTGTGGCCAGCCGGAGCTATGGAAGCTCTACAACAGGGGTGTCAAACTCAATTTCATTGAGGGCCACTGTAAAGCCCAGCCTCTCCCCCTTATTCAAGAAAGTAAAGACTCTTGAAACTTGGCATTTCAAAAAGAACCTTTTATTGAACAGGGATGGTAGCAGGGTGAAATCAAAGCAGGCTCTGAGGTCCCTCAGGCAATACAGTATAAAATAAAGGAATTAGAAATCCCTCCCAACAGTCCAATGTGGATTCAGCCAATCCGCAGGTGTGAAAATGTTATTGTACCAGTTGCTCTGAGAAAATGATAAAGGAGCTTTCTCAGAGTCATCCTCCACCGGCTTTCGGACAATACAACCCACATGGCCCTCCCTCCCCTTACATTCCCCGAAAGGTGCAAAAATGCCAGGGGGCCTAGGTGCCAAAGTAAAGGTTATAGAATACAGGATATGGGATACATAAGGAAGAAAGCGATAAAGTAGATAATGCAAGCAAGGTTCCCCCTTCCCCTGAAGAATGGCAGATTCACGGATCTGACATACTGCCCTCCTTAGAAAAAAGGATAATCCACCTAGAAAGAGACAAGGAAAACATATTATAAAGCAAGTAGTTAAGAAGATTTGTTTGGGTATTTCTGGTGGGATTTCCTTAAAAGCGTACGACTTGGATATGTTTCTTAGCCACCTATTCATTTTGAGATGGTGGCAGGTGCTTCCAGGCTACCAAATATTACATGGAGCCATGGTGAATGTGTGAATAGAGGATTTCTTTAATTTCAAAATGTCCTCCTTCCACCATAATGGGGACTGGAGGTGTGGGTTCAGTTGGTCTGATGTTGGAGGTAATTTCAGGTTTGAGTAAGCTACAGTGGAAAATGGGATGGACTTGTCTAGAGTGTTTTGGGGAAGAGTAGTTCCACTCTGACAGGATTTATGACCCTTGTAATGGGGAAAGGTCCTATGAACTTAGGTCCCAGTTTGGGACAGACAGCCGTGCGTCCAGGAGGACGCCCAAGTTGCGAGCCCTCTCCGTGGGGGCCAGTAACTCGTCCCCAATAGCCAGTGATGACACCAGCTGGCTATATCGGGACGCCGGAAGCCACAGCCACTCGGTCTTGGAAGGGTTGAGTCAGAGCCTATTTCTCCTCATCCAGATCCGCACGGCCTCCAGGCACCGGGACATCACTTCAAGGGCATCATTGGGATGGCCTGGGGTGGAGATGTACAGCTGAGTGTCATCAGCGTACTGATGGTACTCCACCCCAAAAACACGGATGATCTCACCCAGTGGCTTCACATAAATGTTGAACTGGAGGGGTGAGAGGACCGACCGCTGCGGCACCTCACAAACAAGGCGCCTCGGGGTCGACCTCTGCCCTCCTGCCAACACCGACTGCGACCTGTCAGAGAGATAGGAGAACCACCGTAAAATGGTGCCCCCACCCCCCACCCCTCCAACCGGCGCAGCATGATACCATGGTCGATGGTATCAAAAGCCGCTGAGAGATCTAACAGGACTAGGCTAGAGGAACAACCCCTATCCCAAGCCCTCCAGAGATCATCCACCAATGCGAACAACACCGTTTCCGTCCTGTGCCCAGGCCTGAAGTCAGACTGGAGCAGATCTAGATAGACAGCTTCATCCAGGTACCGCGGAAGCTGTCGTGCCACCACACTCTCAACAACCTTCGCCACAAACAGAAGGTTGGAGACTGGACGGTAGTTAGCCAAAACAGCCGGATCCAGGGAGGGCTTCTTGAGGAGGGGCCTCACCACCGCCTCTTTCAAGGTGGAAGGCAAGACACCCTCACTCAAAGAAGTGTTAATAATCCTCTGGAGCCAGCCTCGCATAACCTCCCAGGAGGCCAGCACCAACCAGGAGGGACACAGGTCCAATAAACATGTGGTCGCGTTCAGCCGTCCCAGAATTCTGTCCACGTCCTCGGGAGCCACAGGGTCACACTCCTCCCAAATGACATTCTCAAGACCTGCCTCCATCATTCCGCCTGTACCTACCCAGTCAGAGACCAAGCCTTCTGGAATCTGATTTTATCATGCAGATACTGGACAAAATCCTAAGCCCGACCCTGCAAGGGATCCTCCCGCGCTCCCAGATGGAGAAGGGAGCGGGTTACCCTAAACAGGGCGGCTGGGCGGTTATCTGCAGATGCAATAAGAGCGGAAAAATAGTTACATTTTGCTGCTTTTATCGCCACTAGGTAGGTATTAATATGAGACCTCACCAGTGTTCGGTCAGATTCGGAACGGCTAGTCCTCCAACCGCTCTCCAGGCATCTTTTCCGCGGCTTCATCTCCCTCAGCTCCTCAGAGAACCAAGGAGCCAGGTAAACTCGGCGACGGGTCAGAGGCCGCAAAGGCACGACTCTGTCCAAAGCGCCAGCGGCTGCCCTGTCCCAGGCAGCCACCAGCTCTTCAGCCGAGCCGTGAGTCAGAGCCTCAGGAAATGGCCCAAGCTCCGTCTGGAACCTATCAGGATCCATCAGGCGCCGGGGGCGGAACCAACTAGTCTGTTCTGCCTCCCTGCGGTGGGGTGTGGAGGTTAGAAAGTCAAGCCTAAGAAGGGAATGATCTGACCATGACAAGGGCTCAGTTGCTATCTCCCCTATCTCAAGATCATTCATCCACTGACCAGAGACAAAAATCAAGTCCAGAGTGTGTCCTCCCATGTGATTGGATCCATGAATTAATTGGGTCAGGTCCATGGCCATCATGGAAGCCATGAATTCCCGGGCTGCCTCAGACGCTTCGCCGACAGATGGCAAGTTGACGTCCCCCATGACCATAAGCCTGGGGGTCTCCACTGCCACATCGGCAATCACGTTGAGCAGCTCGGGCAGGGCCGACAACATGTGGCAGGGAGCCAGGTACGTGATCAGCAAGCCCATCTGCTTCCCATGTCCCCACTTCATAAGGAGGGACTCACATCTGGCTATCTGAGATACAGTGGCTTCCCTTGGAACAAGTCCTTCCTTTACAAGAACAACCCCTCCCCCGCCCCTCCCCCGGGACCTCGGCTGATGGAATGCGTAGAAACTCAGTGGGCACATCTCAATGAGGGGAAACCCCCCCCTCCTGGCCCAATCAGGTCTCCATAATACCTACCAGGTCTGCACCCCTCTTGAACCAGATCACAAATGAGGGGGGCTTTATTTACCACGGACCTGGCATTGCATAACATCAACCGAAGGCCTGGGGCCTGAGGGCCTGCACAACCCGGGGAATGAGAAGAGCATTGGCGGCTGGGGCATGCCACCGCTCGCAAACAGTGGGGGCACGCCCCCACAACAGGATACGGCCCCCTGCTCCTGCCGTATTTGCCCCTCCCACCCACAGTAGTGATGAAAAAACCCTCATTGGTACAAACTCTAGCCCCCTCTTCGACCCCCAATCTCACACCCTCTAAGTCATGCCCCCCAGCCCGACCAGACTCCCCCCCATGGGTTTAACCCCAAACCCGTCAAACAACCCTCCCCTCTCCCAGACCCCCTTAAAATATGAGATAAAAATTTAGTTAAAAAACCACACAACCACCTCCTCGCTGCATGCCATCTCTCTGGGTTCCAAAACCCCTCATCAAGGTAGGCCCTCAATAGCGTAGAGGGCCAAATCTGCGAGAGGGGGGAATCTCGCAGACCAAGAAGTTCAGTGCTAGAGTACATCTGAGGGACTGTAATGATGGTAAAATAAGCTGGCATAGTCCTGGAAATCCCAGAGGAGGAAAACTTCATCGGCTGATGACAAAGTCCAGGGAAGAAACACAACAAGTGATGAAACAGTAGCCCTCCCCCATTGCCCTCACTGCAATGTGGGGGGATCCATAGGTCAAGGACCACATGGACCGCTGTTTCACACCGGTCATGTTGGGAGCACTAATATCCCAGTCCTTCCGCCGGCAGGCAAGTTCCATCAGTCTGGTACATCGTCCCTGGTACCTCCTGGAGGGGGGGCAAAGCGGAGCACCCGGAGGGCAATATGGATAGTGCCATGCCAAAAGACATGTCCAGATGAAACAAACAATAAAGACCGGCCTCTCACACCCCCACCAACCACATCTCCAAGTAAACCCCTGGGGAGGGGTGGCAGGAGGAGCCTTGGGGAAACCCCCGTCTACCATGTTGACCCCACTGTCTGGAGGCCCCAACTCCTCTGACCACCAGAGGGCCAGACACAGCATCAATGGTATCAGCAGGGTCCAGGGGCAAAGGGGAAGCCAAGGGCACTCGGAACATAGCCCAGCGGGAGTCCAGCAGCCTCCGCAGCAATGTAACAATATAATATAATAGGAGCCGGAGCAACCTCGGCCACCTCGGGGGGCCCACCAACATAGCAAAAACCTGGGGCAGCCCCCCCCCAAATTTGGCTGCTGAGGCCACAGCCACCTCCTCGGCACAGCCCAACCACCAGCGTTTTCCCGGCTATCCAATCGCGCCCGCCGCCTCTCAGCTGATTTCCTCCGACTCCAACCATGGCTCCCTCCGACGCTGGCAACGCTCCCCGATAGCTCCACCAAGCCCCCAAGTCCTCAAGTCCGAGTCTCCAAGTGTTCCGACAGCCAGGCGGGCCCTCAAATAAATGGCAGGACCCCCAAATCCCCTTCAGGGAAGCCAGAAGCCTCCCCTCAAGGTGAGCTCACAGGCATTGAGCAGCCATCTTGGGTTGCTCTTTGCCTTTGCCTAGCTGACCTTTGCCTTTTTTCTGAGCAGATAGGCATATTTCTGAGCAAAGCATTGGACTACAGTTCTCCTCCATATATATATATATTTAAAATATCTAAGGAACATCCTGTATGTAAATTCCAGCATCCTTCTTAATAATAAAGATTATTTTTTTAAAAAAAAAAATCTAAATAAAGATAGGGTTTCCCTTTGCAGCACATTCACTTTTCATTTAAAATTAAAATAATCTAAACTCTTTTTTAAAAAAATAAATCCCATGAGACAGGAAACCAAGAAGGCAGGTGCCAACTATTCTGGTGACCAAGATAGACATCTTAGTGGGTCCAAGGTTTTGCACTGGGTCTCAGTCAACTGTGACAAAACGGACGTTGCCTTACCTGAACGTCCCTTTTCTGGGCGCTGCGAACACTGTCCATGGCTGGGATTCTTCTCAGGTCTTGACAGGAACTGAGTGAGAGCTGGATCAAATTCTCCCTGCGTAGCCACGCCTCCAATCCCATAATTCCCCAGTCTGTCACGAAGGCACAGCAAGTCTGTAAGAGAACTAGGCCAAACTAGCCAACATCACGAAACCATCCAACAGTAACCTAACGGCAGTCAGTCGAAAAGAAACAAACCAAAGGGAGGGAATGGACAGTGTTCGCAGCGCCCAGAAAAGGGACGTTCAGGTAAGCCAACGTCCGTTTTCCTGAGTGCTGCTCACACTGTCCATGGCTGGGATATACCCAAGCTCAAACATCAAGGGCGGGAGACTGACTGCCCCCCGGCCCTTTGTCCAAGCGGACACACTGTAACACCCTCCGGCCAAAGGAGGCGTCCGCCGATGCGTAAGAGTCTATCCTATAATGGCGGATAAACGGCGACACCGAAGACCAGGTCGCGGCGCGGCAGATGTCCGATATGGAAGCTTGTGTTGCCCATGCCGCTGACGTCGCCGCGCTACGGGTAGAGTGTGGAAGGATGCGACCTGGAAGCGGTTTTGCAGACAACTCGTAGGCTAAGGAGATGCACGCCTTGATCCACCTGCCGACTGTTGCCGACGAAATCTTCTGCCCCATCGAGGCTGGGTGGAACGAAACTAGCAGCGCCTCCGTCTGGCGAAACGATGCGGTTCTATGGATGTACATCTTCAACGCCCGACGAACATCCAACCGTGCCAACTTCGTTCCTGATCGTTCCTCGGGGACGGGCAGAAGTCCAGCAAAGAGATCTCCTGTGCTCTATGAAAATAAGAGTTCACTTTAGGGATGAACGCGGGATCAAGTCTCAGGATCACCATGCTGTCTCTAAACAGATAGAGATCCTCTCGGACTGACAAGGCGGCAAGCTCCGATACCCTCCTGGCAGAGGTGATGGCTAAAAGAAATGCCACCTTAAGTGACATATGCTTCAGGGACACTTTAGCCAAAGGTTTGAAGGGAGAAGACGTCAGGGCCTGCAAAACAAGGGGAAGGTCCCAGGTTGGGTAACGGTGAACTGGAGGTGGGCGCAGGTTTGCCGCACCGTGAAGGAAACCCCGAATCAGGGGATGGTGAGATAAGGAATGATACGGTGGGCAAGAAATCACCGTCGACAAGGCTGCAGTTTGACGTCTAAGTGTTGCAGGGGCTAACCCCTTAGTGAGTCCCGCCTGTAAAAACTCCAAGACGTCATTGACCGTCGCTGATGTAGGGTCAACATGTTGTAATGCACTCCAAACACAGAATGCCCGCCAAGAGGCTTCATAAATGCAGCACGTGGATGGACGTCTGGCTGCTTGTATGGTTCCAACAACATCATCTGACAGATGAACCTTCTTTAAGATGACGCGCTCAAACGCCAGACGGCCAACTGGAGCCACTGGGGCTCTGGATGACAAACGGCCCCTTGACGCAGTGACACCTGATGAGGCGGGATGACCCAAGGCCGGGCCACCGAGAGCGCGACGAGGTCGGTGTACCATGCCCTGCGGGGCCAGTTGGGCGCCACCAGGAGGAGATCGGCCTTTTCGAGCAGCAACTTCCGGATGGTCCGCGGTAGCAGCGGGATCGGCGGAAACGCATAGAGGAGGCCCCTTGGCCACCGGCAGCGAAGGGCATTGTGGTCCTCTGCAGCAGGATCCGGGTACCTGGACACAAAGCGAAGCATCTGTGCGTTCTTCCGAGAGGTAAACAAATCGATCACCGGACTCCCGAAGCGGGTAACAATCTCCCGGAACAGCCGAGGATGCAACTGCCACTCCGCTGGGTCTATCTGTTCCCGGCTGAGCCAGTCGGCCCGGATGTTGGCCGATCCCGAAATGTGATCCGCCGATATTGACAGGAGGTGACACTCCGCCCAGTTGAAGAGAGCCTCCGTCTCGAACATTAGGGCTCTGGACTTTGTGCCTCCCTCCTTGTTTATATGAGCTTTTGCTGCTATATTGTCCGTGAGGACCAAAATGTGTTGTCCCTCCACCGACGAGCGGAAGTGAAGGAGCGCTAGCCTGATGGCACGTAACTCGAGCAGATTTATGCTGCTCTGACGTTCCTCCTGGGACCACTTGCCCTGTGCCACCAGATCGCCCAGGTGTGCACCCCAGCCTCGTAGACTGGCGTCGGTCGTCAGTGTTAGCTTCTCTGGCTCCATGAAGTCGCACCCCTGAGAAACCACCGAGGATGTCCACCACTGCAGGGACAGGTGAACTTGCGGTGGCAGGTACACACGATGCCTTGAGTTGGACCGGGCCGACCGCTGAAACGGAAGAAGGAACCACTGCAATGCTCGGGAGTGTCTGCGTGCCCACGGAACGATATTGTAAGAGGACACCATCTTCCCGAGCAGTTGCGATAGTAGCAGCAGCGGAACCCGTTCTTGTCCGCGGATCTGGCCAATCAGTTCGGCGATGCTCTTGACCCTGTCCAGAGACAGGAACACACGACCCTCGAACGTGTCTATCAGTGCCCCCAGGTGCAACAGTCTCGTGGCTGGAACCAGGTTGCTCTTGTCGAAATTTATCGAGAACCCATGCCGTTGAAAATCCGCAAGGACGAGCTCCCTGTCTCGAGACGCCTGAACCTGAGATGAGGAAAGGATCAAGACGTCGTCGAGATAACACAGTACGCAGACTGGCAGAGGCCGTAACGTGGCTGCCACCACCGCCACCCGCTTTGTGAATGTGCGGGGGGCGGAGGAGAGGCCAAAGGGCATAGCCCGGTACTGGTAGTGCTGCCAGTTGTACTCGAATCTTAAATAACGTCTGTGATCCGGGTGCACCAGAACATGCAGGTAAGCCTCCCGTAGATCCACTGACTGGAGGAAGTCCCCGTGCCGCACTCCCGCCAGGATGGACCGAAGGGAGTGCATCTTGAATCTGTGGTAGCACACCGACAGATTCAGGCGTTTTAAATTTAGGATCCCCCTCCAGCCACCCGATGATTTGGGAACGAGGAAGAGATTTGAATAAAAGCCAGTTCGTTGTTGATGCGGAGGCACCACCTCTATGGCTCTGATGTGAAGCAGGTGTGCAATCTCCTCCAACATGAGTTGATGACGAACAGGAGAAGCAGCTACCGGGCAAGACAGAAATCGGCTTGGAGGAGGCCCCACAAACTCGATAGAGAGACCAAAGAAAGTGGTGCGCCGCACCCACGAATCCGAAGTCGAACGGGCCCACTGGCGACGGAATAGATGGAGACGGCCGCCAATAGGACCCGCCAACTGCGAGTCATTTGCCTCTGCGGGCCTGTTTGTAGTTGGACCCACGAAAGGGCTTCCTGGAGGACGATTGGAATCTGCCCCGGTCACGAAACCTGGACCTGTCCTGCGAGCGATTGTCCCCCCCGGAGGTATACGGTCTACGGTAGGGGGCTCCACCAAATCCAGGGGAGGTACGAAATGGCTGTCGCTGTGTGTAGGGAGTGTAACGACGCTCTGAACGGCGAGAGGAGAATGGGAGCACCTTCCTTTTATCTTTATCCTCAATGAGGACTGGATCCAAGGCCGCCCCGAACAGGTTGGGAGCCTTGTACGGTGCCGCCGCCAATCTCCACTTTGCTTTGAGGTCCGCCCTCCAATGGCGTAGCCAGAACAACCGTCTGGAAGTGACTGTGGAGGCAAGAGCCCGGGAAGCAAACTTCACCGAGTTCAATGACGCATCCGCAGAATATTCAGTGGCTGCAACAATTTTATTTATGTCCTGATGCAGCCGCGTCTCCTCCGGAGGGAGCCGTTGTTGAAGTTGCTTCAACCAAATGAGCGATGCTCTATTGAAAAATGAAGTGGCCGTCGCAGTTCGGATCGCCCAAGCCACTGCTTGGTGCGACTTGCGAAAGGCCAATTCGGCTCGACGGTCCTCCGCTTTCAGCCCGTCTAGAGAGTCAGTTGAAATGACCGAATTGGAGGATAAGGAGGCCACTGGAGTGTCCACTGTTGGCAACGTTAGGAGATCCTCCAGCTCCGGGGACGCACAATACAGCTTTTTGTCCAGTGTACTCGGGGAGGTCAAAGACCCAGGTTGCCCCCAAGGGCTCTGCAGAACGTCCAGAAACAACTTAGGACACGGAATGACGTCCTTATCAGGTTTCGAGGAGCAAAAAAGGGCATCATGGGGCCCCGCGGTCGAAGGGAGACCGGATGATTCGGCTCCCGGGGTCCCCTGGTTGGTCGTGAGACGTGCCTTATGTAGGAGCGACTTGAACAGGGATGGCCGGAACAACCCCGTGAAGGCTGGAGTGTCCGGAGGTAAGTCCTCATCATCTGAAAAAGCGATGTCCTCGGGACATTCTTCACCTTGGTCTGAGTCCGCCTGGGAACTGGCTGCCCCTTCCTCGTCTTCTGCAGAGAAGGTGCAGCTTGCCCCTGTTGGGAGTGTCCGGCCAACGTCTGCAATTGGAAACTGTGCGGCGTGATGAAGGCCGGCGGCCAAGAACGAGGAGAAGGCGGATGATAACATAGCCTGCAGATCCAATGGAGCCGCAGGCGAAGGACCCCCCTGATCGCGGAGGCCAGCAGCCGTCGGGGTGAAAGTGGCCTCCGGCAACTTGCAGGCTGGCCATTGTGGAGCAAGTAAACCTACTCCCGACACATCTGGCAATGACTGTGACACCCCTCTAGAAAGGCGTAGGGGTGGATCGTTGCTCAAAGTCTTATGTCCAGCAAGGCCAGAAGAGGAAGCCTGCGACACAGAGGAAACGGGTCTGTCCGTAGAAACCAAAGCGCCACTCAGAGAGGGGCAGGCATCTAGACCCACCTCTGCCGCCACCGCCAACCATGCCTTGTCCCACTGGCGTTCTAAGGCCACGTGGCGTCGCTGGGCCATCTTATCCGGGCCCGTGTGTGCCCTGGCCTTGTGGGGCTTGCGGCTGGAAATATCCGCCCTCTTCCCCGAGAGCTTCTTAAGGTGCTTAGATGACCTGGGAGAAGAGCTGCGCTCCGGTTCCAGGTCAGAAGATAAAGAGGAGTCCGCCATAATGCCGCCAAAGTAAGGACTGCTCTGTATGTTTGTAGTGTAACTAATTTTTTTTTTAAATAGCCACTGTCCTGGGCCCCTTGCCACGCAAAAGTGGAAACCCCAGTCTCACAATCGGCGGCCCCTTGTTTTGGGAACAAAGGCCCTGTCATTTAGGCTCTGGGCCTCAGGCAGACAAAACTCCAAACAAAATGGTGGGCGGCGGCCGCAGCCGATTCAAAATGGCAGCCACCGAAGGCTCCAGCCGCTGACAGGTGTTAGGGTGGCGTGCTCGCCTACAAAATGGCGGCCGACAGCAGCCCTGGCTGAAGTAACGGCCAAAGGTGCTCCACGCCGGCCGCTTGCCCCAAACAACAACAGTCCTCTTCAGAAGAGAGACGGAAAGGCGGCAAACCGCTCGCCAAACCCCTCCAATGGCGAGCGGAGCTGTCAAAAGTCAGTGGGGCGTGCACCACCGTAGCGCCACAACCCCGTAAACCGCCGATGAGAAGCGAACAGTTAATGATGGTGCGCTCCGGTCGCGCAGGCTTCTTTCGCTCGCGTCAAGAGGGAGCAAGCCGGATCCGCCCCGAAGAGTCGGAATCTGGCGGCGGCGAATGACACACCGGAGCCCTGGACACACCGCACGGACACAGGGCAACGGAGAGGACGGCAAGCCTGCACGCCCCCGTTTTTCGCCCTCGGCCACCGATGACAAGCCGGATCCGCCCCGAAGAGTCGGAATCCGGCGGCTGCACTCCACGAAGGCATGGGCGGCCCGGAGCCCCGGACACACCGCACGCTAACAGCAGCCTCAATACGTGAAAGAAAACCCGAAGAGGAAAGAAAAACCAATCAAAAATAAATAAAAGCCTAAACGGAGCAGAAGGAAAGCAGGGAAAAACAATTTAAATTGAAATGTTTTACCACAGCTCTGAAAAACACATCAGTTCTTGCAGCAACTGAGTGAGAGACTGGGGAATTATGGGATTGGAGGCGTGGCTACGCAGGGAGAATTTGATCCAGCTCTCACTCAGTTCCTGTCAAGACCTGAGAAGAATCCCAGCCATGGACAGTGTGAGCAGCGCTCAGGAAAACGTCTGTGAATTTGGGCTTTCACAAGTGTATCACAAATACTACAGATGTCACAGGACTTATTAAAATGTGTTTTCAGCAGTCCACACTAAAGGAGAAAGTTTACCAATGTGGAAATGTCAGGGAAAAATCTGAAGTGCATCTTTGACATTACTCTAGCAAACAGGTCTATGGAGATTCTCAATCGTCCAGTTGTCCCAAAGGTATTTTTTTTAAAGTCTTTTTTTTTCTTTGAAAACATTTTGCTTCTCATCTAAGAAACTTCTTTAGTTCTGACTGAATGATGGGGAATGAAAGAATTTATATTCTTTGCAGTCATCTGGTCATTAGGACTTTGAAGGTAAGTCATTAGCTGTCTGAGAGTTATTGAGGCCACTTGGAGATTTAATCTGAATCAGAGTGCAAA
Organism: Ptyas mucosa; assembly: GCA_012654045.1. Lineage (NCBI taxonomy): Eukaryota > Metazoa > Chordata > Lepidosauria > Squamata > Colubridae > Ptyas > Ptyas mucosa. The sequence continues at coordinate 25,005,927 of WNWU01000021.1, forward strand.
TTGATGTGAAAGCTTCTTGGGACTGCTGAAAGAATAGAATATAGAATAGAATAGAATAGAATAGAATAGAATAGAATAGAATAGAAT
>WNWU01000021.1:25006023-25022926 GCA_012654045.1 Ptyas mucosa
ATAGAATAGAATAGAATAGAATAGAATAGAATAGAATAGAATAGAATTCTTTATTGGCCAAGCGTGATTGGACACACAAGGAATTTGTCTTGGTGCATATGCTCTCGGAGTACATAAAAGAAAAGATACATTTGTCAAGAATCATAAGGTACAACACTTAATGATAGTCATAGGGAAACAGTCAAAATAAATCTTAAGGATACCAGCAACGAAGTTACAAGGACTATGTTATAGACAGGAGATAGTTGGTGTGATATATTTTCCCCTCTCTTGAGTGAAGGTTGTTCAGTTTTAACATAGATGGCCTCTGTTGACCTCTCTGCTCTTCTTTTTTGAATTGTGAGGTTGGAAGGGGATGTCACTGTCGAGCTGCAGAACAACAAACTGGCAGTACCAGAGACATAACAATTAAGGATGAAGGTATCTGCAACCCTCATCAGTGATAAAACACCTCCTTGCAACCTCACAATTCAAGAATGGAGAGCAGTGACATCCTTAAGAAGAGACCCGAACATCACTGTCTTGCTGCCTGGTAAAGGAAGATGCACAGTTTATTCTGAACACAGATGACTACAATGCCAAGATTAACAGTTTTCTGAAGAACATTGTTACATATGGGACTCTGAAGACAGATCCTACTAGCAGTTATAAGAAAAAGATCATCAATTTCCCGCAACAGGTACTAAAGGACAATCCCATTGACAAGCCATAATAGTACCACCTTTACCCTGGGGAAATCACTAAATGCATATATGAGCTCCCCAGAATCCACAAAGTGGGAACTCTACTCAGACCACTTTTCAGCAGCATCAACTCAGCCACATACAACATTTCAAAATATCTAACCAATTTATTAGCTCCTCTGGTTGGAAACACAACCCATTACATCAACAACTTACAGAACTTTGTCAGCAAGGTTTGGAAACTAAAATTGGATCCAGATGAGACAATGATTTCCTATGATGTCACTTCACTCTTCACTTGCATTCCAACAACTGAATAGCAAAGAAATGATTGCTATAAGACAGACTTCTGCCTGACCATTACCTATTTTAAATATAATGAAGGTTTCTACAGACAGAAACACAGCTGCATCATGGCTTTACATGTGTCCCGCATTATGGCCAATCTCTACATGTAATAAGTAGAAATCAAAGCACTAAACTCCTTCACAGGAATTCTACCCACTCACTGGTATAAGAATATGGATGATACTTGGGTCAACATTAAACACAGGAAATGGAAGCCCTCACCAGACACATCAGCTCTGTCAACAGGTACATTAAATTCACATGGGAAGATAGTAAGGAAAATATTCTGGCTTTCCTGGACTGTGCAGTACACATTAAGAAAGACAGAAGCCTCAATGCAAGTATATAGAAAACCGACACATAGAGATCAGTATTACATTTTGATTCTTACCATCCACTGGAGCACAAAATGGGAGTGATCAGAACCCTACACCACTGGGCTGAAGGTTTGCCTATCAGCAAAGAGGGAAAAGAACTTAAACACATCAAGGAAGTTTTCAGAACTTGTGGTATCCCAGCTGGACCTCCATCAAATCCAGAAAAAGATCCAGCAGGAACTCCTTCATAATAGATAAGAGAACAACAAACGAAGCAACATTGTCATTCCATACATTGCAGGCATATCTGAAAAGATTAGGAGGATTTTCAACCAACACAAAATATGAGCACACTTTAAACCCAAAAATATATTAAGGCAGAAGCTTGTCCACCCAAAGGATAAAACTCCAAGACACAAACTGAGAAATGTGGTACATGCAGTGCAATGCAGTGAGATGTGCAGATTTGTATATTGGAGAAACAAAACAACCACTTTACAAATGCATGGTACAACACAAGAGAACAAACCCGACATGATTCATCCATCTGCATCTGAAAGACAAAGGTCACTCTTTTGAAAACAGAAAAGTTCACATTCTTGACAGAGAGGACCACTGATTTGAAAGAGGGGTCAAAGAAGCCATCTATGTTAAATTGAACAGTTCTCACTGTTGGACAGAGAGGAAGGGATAAGACACCACCTATGTCCTGTAGGACACAGTCCTTTCAGCAGTCCCAAGAAGTTTCCATACCCATTTGCACTCTGAGTCAGATGACTCTGAGGGTACAGATAAATCTCCAAGTGGCCTTAACGACTGTCAGACCTTCAAACTACTAACAATCAGATGACTGCAAAGCATATAAATTCTTCCATTCCCCACTACTCAGTTGCAAGTCCAGTTGCATTTTGAAAAGCATCTTTGGGTCTAGCAAACAGGATTTATCCCAGTTATTATTTTAAATATCTTTAAATATCTTTTAATTTATCTTAATTTTTGTATTGTATGTATTTTAATTCTGGCTGTTCACCGCCCTGAGTCCCTTCTGGGAGAAGGGCAGGATACAAATTAAATAATAATAATAATAATAATAATAATTATTATTATTATTATTATTATTATTATTATTATTATTATTATTCACCTTTAGAAGTCAATCTTTATAGGTTTTGTCCTTTGACACTGTTGCCCAGTTCTCTTTTTAAACAAACTGAACCCATGAAAGTAGAAAATAATATTGCCAGCATCTCTATTGCACGATAATTGCATATCATTATTTCTAAAAGCAGTAATAAAATATCTAGAGAAAACAAAAGTAAATCTGTGATTTTTGTCCTTAAATCTAAATGTAAACACCTCATAAATATTCCAAAATATAAGAGCTCTTACCAAATCCTTTCATAGCCTTGCGCAAAATTTCTGCATCTCTCCCTGCATCAAAGTTAGGAGCTGGTCGAATTGTGCCTTGCATGCTCTGAGTTAATGCTGCAGGCTGAGAATGAAAATCTATGTTATTACAAACTTGATTCTTATTAAGAATTTGTTCAATTTTAATAATCAAATATTGATTACAACAATGTGACAGTCAGTGGACCAGTGAAATGCTGTGAATATAATTTACTTGGATTTCAGTAAAGCATTTGATAAAGTAGACCACAACCTATTATTTGATAAGATAGAAAAATGTGGTTGGACAACATCACCACCAGGTGGACTTGTAGTTGCTGCATTGGAAGTATGCAATAGGGTACCCCAAGGCTCTGTCTTAGGCTGCGTACTCTTCAATATCTTCATTGTAGCATGGATTAAGTACAAAAAGGCATTCAATTCTCTGCCACATGACGAGATTGATGGCACAATGGAAGACACAGTTGCAGGACAATGGTGAGAAACTGGGAGAGATTAATATCAAGAGAGGAATATTTCAAAGAGATTCACTATCACCACTACTATTTGTCATTACACTGCTTCCTCTGTTAACAGTACTGAATAACTCAGGCCATGCCTTAAACATCAAAAACATCAGCCAAGCTATTCCACCTCCTTTACATGGATGATCTGAAGCTGTATGGAAAAACACCATCAGAAATAGAATCGTTGCTCAACACTGTCCATATATACAGCCAATATATTGTAATGGAGTTTAGACTGGGCAAATATGTTATATTCATCAAACAAGGAAAATAGTGAAAATTGAAGAAACCAAGATGCCCCATGAAAATAACATTAAGAGTCTGGATGAGGATGATTACTACAAATTAATACAAATACTTCAAGCTGACAACATCAAGCACATTGAAGTCAAGAAAAAGATTAGAAATCAACATATCAAGAGAGTGAAGAAGATCTTAAAATCCAAACTCAATGGAGAAAATACCATCAAGGCAATCAACACCTGGGCAATTCCAGTCATTAGATACAGCTAGAATAGTGGACTGGACTAAAGCAGAACTAAAAGCAATGGATAGGAAGACTAGAAAAATAATGTCAATGAATCACACCCTTCATCCATGTAGCGACATTGACAGATCTACTTAACTAAGGCAAATGGGTGGGTGTTGATTGTTGCAAGTACATCAGATAGTTGAAGAAGAAAAAAGGGCTTTGGAAGAATATCTGAATGAAGAAGATGCACTGAACTTAGTATGCCAGGAAGGTTTACTGATGTCTGGAGAGATCAAACTGGCCTACAAGAAAGACCAAATGCAGAACAGAATGGAAGCAGGGGAGGACAAAGCACTATATGGTCAGTACATTAAAAAAAAATAACAGGAAAGTTGAAGGAGACTGAGGGACTAATTCTGGCTGCACAAGATCAAGCCTTAAGGACAAATGCATACAAAGCCAGAATTGAAAAGACAGGAACAGACAGTAAGTACTGTCTATACAAAGAAGCTGAAGAAACAGTGGACCACCTTGTAAGCTGCTGCAAGATCACTCAGACTAACTACAAGCAGCAACATGACAAATAGCAACAATGGTGCTTTGGAAGATCTGCAAGAAATATCATTTGCCTGCAAGCAAGAACAGGTAAAACCATAAAATAGAAAAAGTCTTAGAAAATGAAGAAATTAAATTGCTCTGGGACTTTAGAATTCAAACAAACAAGCACCTGCCACATAACACCCCAGACTTAGCAACTATCGTAAAAAAGATAAAACAGTCTGGATAGCATATGTGGTAGTGCCTGGAGACAGCAGAAGAGAAGAGAAAGAATTGGAGAAGATAACAAAATACAAAGACCTACAACTAGAAATAGAACAACTGTGGCAAAGGCAACCAAAGGTAGTACCAATAATAATAGGTGCCTTGGGTGCAAACCCAGAACAACTGGAGTACCACTTGAACACCACTGGCATTGACAAATTTGCATTCAGTCAATTGCAAAAGGCAGCTTTACTCAGAACAGCTTCTATCCTGCGATGATATCTGTAATACCATCAAACATCCAGATCTGCCTATGCCAGGTCCTTGGTAAGGACTTGATAGGTAGACAAAAATGCCAAATCCAGTCTGAATATCTGGCTGACTGTGTGAATAATAACAACAACAACAAAAGAGCCTTGGATAGTACAGTGGTCTAAAGCCCTGTTATTAACATCAGCTGCCTGCAATTATTGCAGGTTCGAATCTCACCAAGGCTCAAGGTTGACTCAGCCTTCCATCCTTTCTAAGGTAGGTAAATTGAGGACCCAGTTTGTGGGGGCAATAAGCTGACTTTGTATAAATATACAAAAGTATGAAGGCTATTGCTTAGCGCATTGTAAGCCGCCCTGAGTCTCCGGAGAAGGGCGGCATATAAATCAAATTAAAAAAAATAAAATAATAACAACAATAATAATAATGCAAACTGAATTCTAATACTAATGCACCACGAATAGAAATTTATTAATCCGTTAATGGTGATAATTGGCTGCTGCTATCTCTTTCAGCCACCAAAGATTTTCTCTAGGGAAGGAATGCCATACTTTTTGGAGTATAAGATGCTCCGGAGTATAAGACGCACCTTAGTTTTTGGGGAGGAAATTAAAAAAAAAATTCTACATCTGCCTACCAGCATCCATTGATATTCATCTGGCTAGTGTCCTGTCAGTGTGTAAGAGAGTTAAGGACTATTTGGAAACTGTAACAGTATTTGCTGTGTGAGCAACAAGAAGACAGCAAAGAACCTGGGTGTGGCTTAGCTCAAATGTTCTGTCCTAAAGCTATATGCTGTACTGAGCTCTGAAACTAAAATTGAAACTGAAACTCCTCTCCCCTCCTCTGCTTATGTTTTGCTTGTATTTACTACCACGTTGGAAAACCTGCTTTTGGTATTGTATATTTATTTCATGTGTTATATTATATATAAAGAGAAGTTATTAAATCAGTTACTTGTGTGTGATTTCTGGATGTGATTGCTGCTGAAAACTCTGACACATCCTTGCAGCAAATAGCGAACAGCCAGGTCAGCTTCAGCACATTATTGCAGCCTGATTCAGCACGAGCAGCTGATTGCGGGGTGGATCGGCCTCCCAGAATACCCCCAATCAGCTGTTCCAAGCTGTAGTGATTGCCACAGACCATCGCCACCTCCATGCCTCGCATTTTTGGCCTCTGTGTCTCGCGTTTTCTGCCTCTGAACACTCTGTTTCAGACCCATTAAAGGCTGTGGGAATCGTCAGAGCACACCGCTGCTGCCACTCCCCATTGCCTGGAACCACCCAAAAACACGATGTGCAGAGGCCAAAAATGGGGTGTTCGGAGGCTGGAAACGCGAGACACAGAGGCCAAAAACGCGAGGCACAGAGGTGGCGATGGTCTGTGACCTGCAGCCTGGAACAGGTCTAAAGCACGGCGCACATAGGCTGAAAATGGCAAAGGGTGGGGGCCGGTGGATGGGCGGGGCTACCTTCAGCTACATTTCATCTTATACTTGGAAAAATACAGTAGTTAATATATAGGGAAGACAATGAAGTATAAAATGCAACCTGAAAAGGAATGTGAAGATGAGAATATTTCAGACTGTGACCCCAGATCAATTCTGATTGACTTGCTATGTAGCTAGAGTAAAGCAAGCTAAGTCAAGGAATATATTGAATATTTTACAATAACTATCATTCATTCAATTTGAATATAATGACAAAACTATGTCCTTTATAGATCAGAAAGTAAGGCTGGTTTGAATGAATGATGGGAATGGGTGTAGTTTAGGTCTTTTTAGGGGCTTTACTAAACTGGAGAATTTTACATGTTCCAAACGATCAAAAAGTTTAATACGCCCCCCAAATGTTCTTTTCTATGTGAGAAAACCACAACCCTTTTGTCCATTGAGCCCAAGTGGGCCTTGACATTTAGGAAATGGAGGAGAAACAAGGAGCTTCCATGGGGGATATATAGTGAAGTGTGGTTAGTGAATAGCAACCAATGGATTTTATAGCAAAAATAACATACCTGCAGGGGTGTTGATGGTGTTTGTCCACCAGGATACCCAGCTTCAAAAGAAAAATATAATATATGTAATTAATATCTTACATGCATAACAGATTATGACCAAATATCAAGGCTCATAAAGGAGCCTGTGTGAGAAACCTGTACCTCTCTTTCAGAACCAACTATTCATTTGATATTACAGCCTGGAGCTCTCTAATATTTTACCCAAGATAATTTTCAACCATAACTGAAGGTATCTAATCACACTTGGGTTAAAAAAATGGGAATAGAGTTGGTAGGAGATCTAGTGCAGCAATGAACATACTCAAGGGAATTACTATGATTCAAGGAAATGGGTATATCTAGTTTAGTGAAAAGAAGGACTAGGGGTGACATGATAGCAAAGCTGTCACAAAGAAGAGGGGCTCAACCTATTGTCCAAAGCACCAGAAGGCAGGACAAGAAACAATGGATGGAAATTAATCAAGGAGAGAAGCAACCTAGAACTAAGGAGAAAGTTCCTGACAGTTAGAACAATTCATCAGTGGAACAATTTACAAAAATTGTGAATGCCCCAACACTAGACGTTTTTAAGAAGAGACTGGACAGTCACTTGTCTGAAATGGTATAGAGTCTCCTGTTTAAAAGGGAGTTGGATTAGAAGACCTCCAAGGTCCCTTCCAACTCTGTTATTCTGTGCTTTTAGCAAGACAAGGAAAAACAGTCCTACATACTGTCATGAAGCCCATTTATTACATCTGAACAAATTTTATTTATATCAAGTATATACTACTGCTAAAAATTGTGGTACTTGTGGATACACACACTGCACCAAAGCAATATAATCTATAAAAGACAAATCAGGACTCCCAATAGCTGTCAACAGTAGAAAGTATGTACATTTTCCCTGATGCATTTAATTTTTTAATATAAAAATCATTTAAATCAGATTTTAGATTTAGTTTTATTGTCATCTTTGATCTTAAATTATTGTTTGCTTTGTTCCCTTTTTACTGACAGTGAGAACAATCAACAAGTGAAATGGCTTGCCTTCAGAGGTATTGGGTTCTCCATAACTGGAGGCTTTTAAAAAAGAGATTGGACAGTCATTTATCTAGAATGTTATAGGGTTTCCTACTTGTGCACGGGGTTGGGCTAGAAGACCTCTAAGGTCCCTTCCAACTCTCTTATTCTATTATTCTCACATGCTATTTCTTCCTAATTTCTGTACCAATTTTTTTTATTCTCATGTGAAATACTGTACAGATGCATTTTCACTGAGTAACATAGCATGCATTGTGTTCAGCTTCTAAAGCCACTTTTAAAAGCTACATTAAGCAGCAACCACACAATTGATTCAAAAGTATGCAGAAATACCAGTAGACTACAATGGTGCTAAGCCTGTGTACAGATGCTGTTTTTTGAATCAATGTCTATGTATGGGAACATATATTAGGCTGTAATGCATTTTACTTCTAAAGAAGAAAAGATATGATTATGGCTTCTTATTTGAATTATACCTGATATATGCACTGAACCACCTCCACCATAAGTTTGGGATTGAGGCTGTGGATAGCCAAAACCAGAGCCAGAGGGGGGTACTCCAAAACCAGCACCTGGAAGAAAATGCTTATTAATTTGCAGATTAAAATCCAAAATTTAAAACCAAAATATACAATTTATGCAAAACAATTTCATTACTAGCAAAAGCTATTTTCTAATTACTGCTTCTCTTATCCACACAATACCATACTACTCAAATTTTATATGTGTGAGACATAATTTTTTCTTTTAAAGTTTTATGTTAAGATTTATCTTACTTGTAGACCTTTTTCCTAATATATCTTCCTAATAGCCTGTGATATAAGACTGGGACTGGTCCAGAGCATCAGATATGCAGAATTTTTAGACCAGGACTTGATCAATACTTGATTAGGAAACAAATAGCTGGTATGTATTTAATGTTGTCCCTCTGTTTTATTCTCATAACAACCCATTATTGTTATACACTGTGATATACCAGAATAGCAATCATACTACCTGCTTGTTTGGATTTCTTGAAATATGAGACATAAACATTCAGCACTCAATAATCCACACTACAAACAGCATTTAGGAACATACCTGCAGGATAAGTTGGCATGCCACCAGGCTGAGGTAGTCCAGGGTATCCAATTGATGCAGGAGGATACCCACCAGGTGCGGTTGGGTAGCCTGCAATCCCTGGGAATTCCCCAGTTGGTGGAGCTACATTATATTCACTGCCTCCCACAGGTGGTAAGCCTCCAGGCACCGCAGGGTAAGAATACTGGCTAGCAGGTGGATAAACAGACTCCTGTCCTGTAGGCTGAATAGAAACAACCAATCAAGTATTAGCATATTGGAAAACAGATTCTATTACTCATTTAATTAAGTAGCATGGAGTACTAGAACTATGGATGTTATACCCAGCATGGTAGTTACTGAAAATAATGTCTACATGCCTGGGAAGCATCTATCCTGGGGTTGGTTTCCTTACAATGATAAAGATGCTTTTTGTTGTGGCCTGCCAGCGGCCAGCGGAGCTGGTGGCAGACTCAGACAGTTAGGAGATTAGGGAGGAACATGGGCCAGTCTTGGAGTCTGGGGAAGACTCTAATGAGTGCTCTGCATCGGAGGTAGAGATGGGGCCAGGGCCGTCTGACAGTTGTCAGCTGCCTTTGGAGTCGGACATCAGCGGGGCAGAAGAACATGAGCAAAGCTGCCAGGAGAAGGGAACAGCTAAGGAACAAGGGTTGACTCAGGAGTAAAGCCAGAGGTGGACGGTGAATGGCCCCTCCCATAGGGAATAAAGAGGAACGAAAGGGGAGTGGACTAATTGCAGGAGACAATTAGTTTGCTTAATTGGTTCGTGACTCTCAGAGACTTCTTGCCAAGTTTTGAAGATATTGGCCTGGCATCTCTCCAAGTCAGATAAGGTCTGTGACTGTAAATTCTCCCTTGAAAGACTTTGCTGGATGTGAATGAGAGGAATTCATAGTAACTTAATAAAAAGGGGGTTTTGTCTGGACAAGGAGTCTGCTTCATGTATTATTATTATTATTATTATTATTATTATTATTATTATTATTTTATTAGTCATATTTCTATGCTGCCCACTCTCTGAGGACCCTGGGCGGCTTACACCAAAGACAGTATACTAAATAGCATATTGCCCCCAACAATCTGGATCCTCATTTTACCCACCTCGGAAGGATGGAAGGCTGAATTAACCTTGAGCCTGTGAGATTTGATCCGCTGATCTGCTGAACTAGCAGTCAGCTGAAGTAGCTGCAGTACTGCACTCTAACCACTGTGCCACCTCAGCTCATAGTGAATGTTCTTGAGAAGCCTAGGTCAGAACACTTTTGGACAATCTTTCTCATCTGCAGTATAGCTCATTACGGCAATTTTATGAGACATTTTGAGGATATAATTATTCCTAATCATCAGTTAATGTTTTTGTTAATCTGAATCTTTGATAATCTGAAATTCAGAATCTTATTTGGATAGGGAACTGAGCCCTGCACACATCTCAGCTATATTATTACTTACACAAGTGAAGAGCAGTTGATAACTTCTGCTCTACTTTCCTTAGGCCTAATTTTTTCTGTAAAAAAATGCGGATGACAATGACCAAGCTTGACTCCTAGATTGTAAGGGGTTTTGCAACTGTAATGTTGTGAGGAAAATGCTTAGAAATCTTATTTGAGGAAGCACTAAGGGCCACCCCAATACAACTTTGTGTGTGCATATCTATTTCTATTTCTATCTACCGTATATACTCGAATATAAGCCGAGTTTATAGATTTCTTATTCATGTTTCAATTTTTTCTATAAAAGTCCTTTCTCTTTTAAAAAAAAAAAATTTATATGCCGCCTTTCTCCAGACTCAGGGCGGCATACAATGCATTAAGCAATAGCCTTCATACTTTTGTATATTTTATACAAAGTCAGCTTATTGCCCCCACAACCGGGTCCTCATTTTACCCACCTTAGAAAGGATGGAAGGTTGAGTCAACCTTGAGCCTGGTGAGAATTGAACTCGCAGTAATTGCAGGCATTTGGATGTTAAAGTCCAGTCGGGCTTCAGGCCTGGGCACAGCACGGAAATGGCATTAGTCGTGTTGGTTGATGATCTCTGGAGGGCTCGGGACAGGGGTTGCTCCTCTGTCCTCGTCCTATTAGATCTCTCAGCGGCTTTTGATACCATCGACCATGGTATCATGCTGCACCGGTTGGAAGAGTTAGGGGTGGGGGGCACTGTATTACGGTGGTTCTTCTCCTTTCTCTCCGACCGTGTTGGCAGGGGGGCAGAGGTCAACCCCGAGGCACCTCATATGTGGCGTGCCACAAGGGTCGGTCCTCTCGCCCCTCCCTTCTGTTCAACATTTATGTAAAGCTGCTGAGTGAGATCATCCGTGGTTTTGGGGTGAAGTACCATCTGTATGCTGATGACACCCAGCTGTACATCTCCACCCCGGACCACCCTAACGATGATCCCAGTGTCTGGAGGCCGTGCGGATCTGGATGGGGAGGAACAGGCTCAGGCTTAACCCATCCAAAACCGAGTGGCTGTGGTTTCCAACGTCCCAATATAGTCAGCTGATGCCATCGCTGACTATTGGGGGTGAATCGCTGGCCCCCACAGAGAGGGATCGCAACTTGGGCGTCCTCCTGGATTCACGGCTGTCTTTAGAAGAGCACTTGATGGCTGTGACCGGGAGGATTTTTCATCGGGTCCGCCTGATTCGCCACTTGCGTCCCTTTCTGGATCGGGACTCCTTACACACAGTCACTCATGCCCTCGTCACCTCCCGCCTGGACTACTGTAATGCTCTCTACATGGGGCTCCCCTTGGGGAGCACCCAGAGGCTCCAACTGGCGCAGAGTGCGGCCGCACGGGTGGTTATGGGAGCAACATGGCGCTCCCACGTGACACCCCTCCTGCGCGAGCTGCATTGGCTCCCGGTGGTCTTCTGGGTGCGCTTCAAGGTTTTGGTTACCACCTTTAGAGCGCTCCATGGCTTAGGACCTGGTTATTTACGGGACCACCTACTACCACAAACAGCCTCCCACCAGCCGGTACACTCTCATAGAGAGGGGCTCCTCCGGGTGCCGTCAGCCAAACAATGTCGACTGGCGGCCCCCAGGAGGAGGGCCTTCTCTGTCGGGGCACCCACTATCTGGAACGAGCTCCCCCTGGAGATATGGAGGATCCCAGATCTGTGTACTTTCCGCCGTGCTCTTAAGACCCTCCTATTCCAGCAAGCCGGCCTGGCCTAACTTTCTCCCCTTTTCTTTTAATTTTTTAAAATTTTTTATAAAACGAAATTTTAATCTGTTTTATATTATTGGGATTTTAACTGTCTTGGGCTAAATTATCTAATTTGGTTTTAATTATGTCTTAACTCTTGCATCTATGTATTTTATTCTGTGCCTGTCCTTCGGGAGTAGGGCGGTATATAAATCTAATTAAATGAAAATGAAATGAAAATGAAAATGAAATAAATGCTGCCTTAGTAGGAGGCATTAGCCTCCTACGCCACTCAGGCTTCTAACTATTTTATTCTACAATATGTTACAAGCCTCTTCTATTGCCTCCCGACACTGAGATCAATTTGATAGAATTTAGCCCTTTACCCATATTCTGCATTTCAGCAGATTGCAGTTCTGCTGTTTTCAGAAAAAAATTGTCAAATGTGATCAGTAAAGGTGCATTAGTATATTTTTTGCTATTTCAAAAATGTAAAGAATAGAAATGTCCTCACTTATTTGTTTGATATTGGGTAGGCTATTTCCTCACAGTTGGAAAATTGTATCCGTAAATTTCCCAAGCAAGTTATCTACACTTTCATTTAAAAAAAAAAAAACTAATTCTAAAAGAGCCTATTGCAAGAATCTTCATAGAATTTAATAGGCTTCACTAAACTCTTCCACATTCCACCAATTAATTGATCAATTAAGATTGGGTAGAATTTCTCTAATTAAGATGAATGTTTTACGAAAGATGCTTTTTCTGTTTTCACAATTGAGCCCAAAATGTATATTGCTAAGTGAGAAATTTGTTCAGTGAGTTTTGCCCCATTTTATGACTTGTCTTGCCATATTTGTTAAGTGAATCACAGCAATTGTTAAGTTAGTAACATTGTTGTTATGTGAATTTGGTTTCCCCATTGACTCTGCATATCAGAAGGTTGCAAAAGGTAATCGCGTGACCCCAGGAGGCTGCAACCATCATAAACATAGGAGTCAGTTATCAAGCACCCAAATGTAAATTACGTGACCATGGGGATGCTGCAACGGTCATAAGTGTGAAAAATTGTCATAAGTCACTTTTTCAGTGCCGTAACTTTGAATGGTTACTAAGCGAACTGTTGTAAATCAAGGACTGCCTGTACTTGAAACTGATACTCTGTTTAAACAATGGCAGATGGATATTTCTAAGTTTATATGGCAAGGGGGAAAAAGAATTAGTTACAAATTATTGAAAGATGCTAAGGGAAGAGGAGGTTTGGGTTTACCAGATTTGAAATTGTATTTTGATGTTTGCTATTTGGTCTGGCTAAAAGAGTGGGTTAATCTTCAGAATAGAGGTTACTTGATTTAGACGGAACAGCTATTTATGGTATGACAAGGTTAATGTAAATGTCAATTTTAATAACCATTTTGTTAAACATGCCATCCTAAGAGTTTGGAATAAATTTAAAACAAGATTTTCTATGAAGATCTCTCTCCGAGTGTCCAAACAGGAAGCTTTTTTTAAGAAAGGAAATAGTGGCAAAGCCAGACTGTTAGACTTACGGTCAAATAATATATTTTAATTTTGATGATCCTATTGTCAAACCTAAAGAGGAGTTAGAATCAGAAGGATGCGTTTGCCATTGGTTTACATAGTCAGTCCTCAACTTACAACAGTTCATTTAGTGACCAAAGTTACAACATCACTGAAAAAAGTGACTTATGACTATTTTTCAGTTACAACTTTTGTAGCATTCCCATAATCAAGTGATCAAAATTCAGATGCTTGGCAACTGGTTCATACTTATAACCATTGCTGTGTCCTAAGGTCATGTGATCACTTTTTGCAACCTTTTGACAAGCAAAGTCAATAGGGAAGCCAGATTCACTTAACAACTGGTTTTTTAACTTATCAACTTGGCAACTTGGTAATTTACTTGGCAAGAAAGGTCGTAAACTGGGGCAAAACTCACTTAACAAAAATTTTGGGCTCAATTGCAGTTATAAGTCGAGGACTACCTGTATTTATAACTGAAAAATAGATTTAAATCAGATAAAGAGTTATGGATTTGACTTTGTGAAAAATGAATTGGAAATCCTACTACATGGTAGTGATGAATACATTATTGTTTAAGTCTATATATTATTGAAATTGAATTTGGAGAATGAATATGTGAAACATTGCATGGGCAAGAAACTTTAGAGATAGTGTAATGCCTGAACAATGGAAGAATATGTGGACAAAATTATAATTTAAAAGAAAATGTGTACATTAATAGATTAACAGAGTTGGAAGGGATCTATAGGTCATCTAGTCCAACCCCCCGCTCAAGCAGGAGATCCTACACCATTTGTGACAAATGGCAGTCCAATCTCTTCTTAAAAGCCTCCAGTGATGAAGCTCCCTCAACTTCCGAAGGCAAGGTGTTCCATTGGCTGATTGTTCTCACTGTCAGAACATTCCTCCTTATTTCTAGGTTGAATCTCTCCTTGGTCAGTTTCCATCCATTATTCCTTGTCTGGCCTTCAGGTGCTTTGGAAAATAGCTTGACCCCCTCCTCTCTATGGCAGCCCCTCAAATATTGGAACACTGCTATCATGTTTCCTCTGGTCCTTCTCTTCACTAGACTAGCCACGCCCAGTTCCTGTAACCGTTCTTCATATGTTTTAGTCTCCAGTCCCCTATCCTGGTTGCTCTCCTCTGCACTTTTTCTAGTGTCTCAACATCTTTTTTTATAGTGTGGTGACCAAAACTGGATGCAGTACTCTAGGTGTGGTCTTACTAAGGCTTTATAGAATTGTATTAGTACCTCACTTGATCTTGATTGTACCCCTCTGTTAATGCAATTTAGGATTGCATTGGCTTTTTTGGCTGCTGCTGCACACTGCTGGCTCATATTTAGCAGGTTGTCCACTAAGACTCCAAGATCCCTCTCACAGTCATTGCTATTAAGCCTAGTTTCACCCAGTTTATATGTGTACTTTTGGTTTTTCTTACCTAAGTGTAGGACTTTACTTTTCTCTACATTGAATTTCATTTTGTTAGATAGAGCCCAATGTTCAAGTCTATCAAGATCCATCTGGATCTTGAACCTATCTTCTAGGGCAGGCATCCTCAAACTACGGCCCGTGGGCCAGATATGGCCTACCAATGCAAAGTATCCGGCCCGTGGAGTGGTGTGATTAAGCCCCACCCCTCATCGTGGGCCTTATCTTCCAGCAAGCCAGCTGGAAGGCCAGCTGAGGGCCAGCTGAGAGGTGATCTCGCCAGTGCAGCCTTGAAAAGCAGCTCTGGGCTTGTAAAGTATTGCTTTACATTAAAAGTCTTTTTCACAGCTATGTGAACCAGTGTGGTGTTTGAATAGGGGGTGGGGGGTGCAGCCTTGAAAAGCAGCTCTGTGCTTGTAAAGTACTGCTTTAAATTAAAAGTCTTTTAATTTAAATGGGAGCTTAGAAAGGAGAAAGGCAAAAAATGTACTGTTAAATTGGCCACGCCCATCCAGTCACACCCACCTAGCCACAGCCACCCAGTCACATGACCACCTAGCCACGCTCACCCTGTCTGGGGGACTGTCAATCGGCCCAGTTTAAAAAGTTTGAGGACCCCCTGTTCTAGGGTGTTAGCTATTCCTGCCAGCTTAGTATCATCTTCAAATTTGGTAAGTTCCCCTTCTATTCCTTCATTTAAGTCGTTTATGAAGATATTGAAGAGTACTGGACCTAAGATGGAACCTTGTGGTACCCTACTGCTTACTTCTCTCCATGCAGACTTAAACCTATTAAGGACTACTTGTTGAATACTCTTTGTCAGCCAGTTGCGAATCCATCTAACCCACTTTTTTCTAGCTTACAAAGTAGTAGGTTGAGGTTTACTTTGTCGAATGCCTTGCTGAAGTCTTTAGTATATTATGTCCACAGTATTCAGCTGGTTTACTAATTTAGTCACTATGTTGAAGAATGAAATAAGATTGGTTTGGCATGATCTGCTTTTAACAACCCATGCTGGCTGTTAATTATTACTTTACTCATTTCTAGGTGTTGGCAGATCTGTTTTTTTATTATTTTTTCTAGGTATTGGCAGATCTGTTTTTTTATTATCTTTTCCAGTATCTTCCCGGGTATTGATGTTAGGCTGATTGGTCTATAGTTTCCTGGGTCTGTTTTTTTCCCTTTTTTGAAGATGGGAGCCATATCAGCTCTTTTCCAGTCCTCTGGTAGTTCCCTGGTGCTCCAGGATTTTTTTAAAGATGTGGTACAGAGGTTCTGAGATGACATCTGCCAGCTCTTTTAGAACTCTGGGATGTAATCCATTTGGTCCCGGTGATTTGTATTCATCAAGGTCAAACAGGTGTTCTCTTTGCTTATTTTAACTTTTATTTCTAGTCTGCTTTTTACAGTTATGTTTCTGGTAGGTACAAGATGATATATCGTTGGTATTTAAAACCAGATAAGTTGTCAAGAATGTATAAAAGTATTTCAAATGAATGTTAGAAATGCAAATGTAAAGAAAGGACCTTTTTATCACTTATGGTGGACATGTGATAAAGCAAAGAAATCCTGGAGTAGGAGTCACATATTAATACAGAAGATTGTCATAAGGAATATAAAGATAAAAATAGAAACTTTGCACCTCACAAAAACTGGGAAGAATGATTTCATTAAACGATTGATTCAACTTATCTGGAGGGCTTTAAATTAAAATTAAGGGGGGAGGGTAACCAATCTTTAGGATCTCCAGGACCTAATTCCAAGCAAAAACCCCAAGAAAACAAATCAAATAATGAGAGAGGGATCGATGGGAAGGAAGACAAACTCAAACCCCAAATAGGAGATATAGTGTTAGGATTCTATATGGTATATATAATGTTAGAACCAGTTGTCCAG
>WNWU01000021.1:25022936-25035758 GCA_012654045.1 Ptyas mucosa
TGCAGTTACTCTGCTGGTTGGTAAAACAACATCAATATCCTTAACATATAGAAAGCATACCTAGTGTCAGACATAACAATATCAAAAGTCTATATACAAATGTTCAAAGTTTGGGGAACAAATAGAGTGAACTTGAATTATTAGTACACATAATGGTAGATATGATATAGCTACAATTACTGAAACTTGGTAGGATGAAACCCAGGACTGGAACACACTGATAGAAGGATACAAACTGCTAAAAAAAACCAGATCCCGGAAAAGAGGGGGTTGGAGTTGCACTATATGTAAAGACCACTATATTGCTACAGAAATGCACGAAAACCTCCTAGAATGAATATGGGTCAATGTAAAAGAAAAAAGAATGACATTGCCATAGGTGTATACCAGAGTGGATTTAATTTAAATCAAGTTGATTTAAATAATTTAAATCATGATTTATTTATTTTTTTTAAAATTTCTTTATTAAAATATTTATTAATACAAAAAAAAGAGAAAAAAAGACATAAATAACAAGAAGAAAAGAAAAGGAAAAAAGAAAAAAAATGGAACAAACACAGAAGAGAGAAAATACACAAACTAACAAATAAGCACATAAAAGATAAGACTTTTACAAATTAATTCACGTTTCCGGTCTTGAGGGGTCTTTTCACATATAGATCATATTTACACTGTTGTTATAATGGTACGTTGTTATTTATACAAAATTAATTTTGTTTCAATTATGCCAAAGCAGTATTAATTACACAGTATTTTATACACATAATCACCTTTCTAGTAATGCGCTTATTCCACCTATTCATCTTAATTTCTTATCAAACTCTCGCATCTACTAGTTCCGCTTAAGTTTCCTATTCCTTAACCATTCATACCACGGGTCCCATGCACTATAGAATTCTGATTCCTCTCTGTCATGTATCTCTAGTGTTAACTTGTCCAGTTCGGCACATTCTAAAATCTTTCTGATGATGCGCTCTTTGGGTGGTATGTTTTCTTCTTTCCAATATTGAGCCAAAGTGATCCTGGCAGCTGTTATTATATGTGTTGCCAAGTATCTCTTCTTCTTTGCATATGATTTTTTAAGGATTCCCAGGAGAAATATTTTAGGGTCTAATTCCAGGGTATCTCCCAAAATTTCCTTCAGCCAATTATTTATCATCCTCCAGAAGTTTTTTGTTTTGGGGCAGGTCCACCAGCAGTGGTAGTATGTACCCTGTTGGTGCCCGCATTTCCAGCATTTGGGGCTCGCTCCAGTAAATATTTAAACTTGATTTAAATCATAATTTTTAAAGAGCAACTGTCATCTCCGTCCTGCAGCGGCTCCTCCTCTGACCCACGGATGATTCACCAACAGTCCCAATATTGCAGAATATACAGCCTCATGCTACATAACTAAGCTCCATTTAATGCTGAATAAATTAAATTATTAATGTGTCTTAAAAAACTTTAAATAGATTTTTACTCCAAAAGCATTTTATTAAAATAAATTTGCTAAAAATAAAAAAAATCCAATTTAAATTTTAAAAAATCAATTTAAATTAAAAAATCCGATTTAAATTTAAAAAATTGATTTTTATCCACTCTAGTGTATACTACAGGCCACCCAAGAAAGCAGAAAAAATAGATGTACTTTTTGCTAACCAATTAACAAATATATGTAGGAAACACACTATAATAGTAATGGGGGAGTTTAATTACCCTGATATCAACTAGAAGATTACTTCAGCATCAAGTGAGAGATCGAACAGGTTCCTGAACAATCTAGCTGACAATTTTGTTGTCCAAAAGGTAGAGGACAGAGCTAGAGGGACAGTCATACTGGATTAATTCTTACTAACAGAGAAGAAGTGATAGAGGAAGTTGAAATTACAGGAACCGTGGGTGAGAGTGACCATGTCATATCAGAATTCAACATAATACAAACACAAGCAATACAACATAATCATATCGAAGTCTTAGTTTTTAAAAAAGTTGATTTTAACAAACTCAGAGAGAACTTGGGAAAGATTCTTTGGATGAAAATCCTGAAGGGGAAAACACCCCAAGAAGCTTGGGAAACTCTGAAAAATATGATAATAAAATCCAAGTCCAGCACAATATCACTGAAAAATACGAAATCCAAGAAGAAACCAGCATGGCTGTACAAAGATCTCTGATAAACTGAAAGACAAAAAGGATAAATACCAAAAATGGAAAGAGGGACATATTAACTAAGGCAGAATATCAGCAGATAGCCAGAATCTGCAAAGATGAGGTCAGGAAAGCAAAGGCTCAGAATGAACAAAAACTTGCAACAAAAGTCAAAGATAATTTTTAAGTTTCTTTCAAGATATAAATAACAAGAAAAAGATCAAGGAAACAGTCAGTCCACTAAAGAGAGAAGATGGCAAGGAAATAACAGGCAGTAGAGAGAAAGCAGAACTGCTTAACTCATTCTTTGCATCAATCTTCACATAAAAAGAAACTATAGCCCAACCTACCAAAAACCTAACTGTAAAAGACAGACTAGAAATGAAAATTAAAATAAGCAAGAAAATAGTTAAGAAAACACCTGTCTGATCTTGATGAATATAACATTCCAGAGTTCTGCCTGAAGACATCCATTATAGTGCCAGTCGCTAAGCAGACATTAGTGGTATCCCTTAATCCCTTAAAGCCAAACCAATAGCTCTAACATCTGTTGTCATGAAATGTTTTGAGAGGTTGGTGTTGAACTATATTAAGGCTAGTCTTCCATCTACTTTGGACCCATACCAATTTGCATATAGGAGTAATAGATCAACTGACGATGCTATGTCTATTGTTGTCCATACTGTACTGGATCATTTGGAACAACAGGGGACATATGCGAGGCTGTTATTTGTGGATTATAGCTCTGCCTTTAACATCATTTTACCCAACAGGATGTTTCTTAAAATGTCCAATTTGGGTATAAATCAGAGGATTTGTTTGTGGATAAAGGATTTTCTGACAGATAGGCCACAGTCAGTAAGTATGGGATCTCACCATTCCTCTACTCTGATATTAAGCACAGAAGCCCCCCAGGGTTGTGTGCTAAGCCCTTTCCTTTATTCCTTGTACACACATGACTGCATGCCATTGTATAACACCAACACAATTATTAAATTTGCGGATGACACAACGGTGGTGCGGCTCATTAATAAGAACAATGAGTCTTCTTACAGAAAGGAAGTACAAGGGCTGACATTGTGATGTAAAGAAAATAATCTTATACTTAACACCAAAAAAACTAAAGAACTTATAATTGACTTCAGGAGGAAGAGAGATGTGCATTTACCATTGTACATAAATGGTGAGGAGGTGGAGAGGGTTGGTAATTTTAAATTTCTGGGCATTTATATCTCGAAGGACCTCTCATGGACTATGAATGCTAACATGCTTGTGAAGAAGGCACAGAAGAGGCTGTACTTCCTGAGAATGCTCAGGAAGATACATCTATCTCAGCATCTACTTCTGTCCTACTATGCAGCACCATTAAGAGTGTCCTGACATACAGCATTCTTGCATGGTATGGGAGCAGCTCTGTAGCAGACAAAAAAGCTCTACAGAGAATAATTAAAACTGACCAGAATATCATCGGGCACCAGCTACCAGCCCTGGACGACATCTTCGAATCTCGCTGTTTGAGGAAGTTGCATAACATTCTCAGAGACTCTTCCCATTCTGCTTACAATCTTTTTGGACTATTGCTGTCTGGCAGAAGATACAAAACAATTAAAACTCGGACCACACGTTTTCTGAATACTGTATATACTCGAATATAAGCCGAGTTTTTCAGCACGTTTTTCAGGCTGAAAAAGCCCCCCTCGGCTTATATTCGAGGCACGAAAAAAAATGCCTTTTTAAAAGAAAACAAATGAGTAGACCCCTGTCTGCAAAAATAGAAAAAACAGCCCCTTTCAGCGTCAGTATAGGTTAATTACCATAAGTTGATTTGAAGAGCCTCCCGACTCTCAGCTGATTTGCTCTCAGCTGTTTTACGGGGGCTCTGTTGCTAGCTAGCTGCAAAGAGGTAAATTGCTGGAGCATTTTCCCTCCCCCTCCCAGCTAGGCTAAAAAAGCGAAACTGAAACTAAAGCAGGGTCTTTGCTGCAACGTGACAAAATGAGGCAGAGAGAGATTTCTTTTTCTTTTGCTTGCAATGTTGGAAAGGCAGATTTCTTTTTCCTCATCAAAAAAAGTAGGTGCAAACAATGGGAAATTCATGGCAAATGGCAAAAGAGGAGAGTTCAAGATTTTAAAACACAAAAGAAAAAGCTCTTATTTAACTAGGGAATTGTAATAATTGAGATACTATTAATTGTATATTGTATTGAAAGCAGAAATGGTTAAGTTGTGGTTTGGAAGAATATATGGGGGAAATTATTTGGTTTATTATTATTGGTAAATATAATTACCGGTAATTGATTTGTAAGAAATTGGATTGCATGGAAATAATTGGAATATTCATGTTCATATTGATTAATATACAAAAAAGGTAGTTATATAACTAATTGATTTATATTAAAATGTTGAATTTGTATTGAACAACTGTAATATTACATAATTAACCAAAGTGAGGATGGATATAAAAATAGATGACAATAGGAAGGGATATAATATAGAAGTAAAAAATTGAATTTGATTAAGATTAGAGATGAGGATGAAGGGTAATGTTGGTTTTTTAAAAAAATAGATGAGGAATAAATAAGGCAAAAAGGAAATATAGAAATTGTAAATTTAAGTGAAATGACTGAACACTGTTTAAATTTGTGAACCGGCCAAATACTCTGTTCAAAGAAAATACATTGTATGTTTGTATGTGTGTTTCTAATTATTGCTATTTATTCATATTTGTTCTCTTTTATTCTTTAAAGTTTAAAAATTCATTCTTTATCTTAATATCTTTATATTTGTTTGGGGTTGGTTTTCTTCCCTTTCATCTTTTTTATTGTACAGCAATCTTTCTCCTCAAACCTACCACCTCTCTCTTTGAGAAAGGGGGGAGAAAGAGAATGAGAGAGAGAGTGGAGGAGAGAGAGAGATAAAGAGGGGGAGAAAGAAAGAATAAGAAAGAGAGGGGGAGAGAGAAATGGTGATAAGATACGGCAAAAATGTAAAATGTGAGGACAGTCGTAAGTTCGAGGACTGGTCACAAGTGCGAGGACCACTCAAAAATTACTTTTTCAGCCCTCTGAGTAGTGCATATGCACAAAAGGACTACCCAGAGGGCTGAAAAAAGTGATTTCTGACAGGTCCTCACACTTTTGACCAGTCTTCGCAGTTATGACTGGTCATCATTTATGCCCATTGTAGCATTCTTAACAACCATGTCACTCATTTCACAGCTGCTTCTCTTCACCGTGGTGATAAGATAGGGCAAAAACGTAAAATGTGAGGACAGTCGTAAGTTCGAGGACTGGTCACAAGTGCGAGGACCAGTCAAAAATTACCTTTTCAGCCCTCTGAGTAGTCCATATGCACAAAAGGACTACCCAGAGGGCTGAAAAAAGTGATTTCTGACAGGTCCTTGCACTTTTGACCAGTCTTTTTTTATTTTGAAATTTACCAGTGGCCGCTGCATTTCCCATCCCCAGCTTATACTCGAGTCAATAAGTTTTCCTAGTTTTTGTGGTAAAATTGGGGGTCTCGGCTTATATTTGGGTCGGCTTATATTCGAGTATATACGGTAGTTTTTATCCCAGAGCTATAATTACACTCAACAATGAACTAAAGGACCACCATCAGTGAGCTGTTGGACAGCATTACTTGGTCTGTTGTGTGGATGTTTGACCAAAGTCTAAACCGGCAAATAAACAAATTCCAAAAGAGGAGAGCACAGGCCCAGGAAGAGATGTTCCAGTGAGAGATCCTGTTGCTACTCCAAAGGCTCCTAAAGCCAACAAAAAGAAAATTAGGAAACAGGTTGCTCAGAGCAAGCCTGAGGTCCCTGATAAAACTGACAGTGTCGAAAATTCAGTAACTGGTAAACCTTTGCATTATAGGTGTATCCATAAGTGGCATAGAAGATTGGGGCATGCCAATTTCCATGTTCTTAGGAAGATGCAGGAGTTTGCAAGAGGTTTGGATCTAAAGGGGTATAAGGTGTTTTGGATTGTGTTGTCTGCAAAAAATCCAAATCCAAAGCAGCAGCCATTCCAAAACGCGCTACACGTCTGTCAACACGCATTTTTGATTTGGTACACACTGACATAGTAGGTCCTTTCAAGCCAACACTTGGTGGTAAAAAATATTGTCTAACAATTGTTGATAATTACTCTAGATATGGGTATGTATATCCTATGAAAGAAAAATCTGAGACCTTTCAGATCTTTAAAGACTTTGCCGCTCTTGTTTATACCCAACAGGAAATTAGCATCGCCAGAATTCAGAGTGATGAATTCATGTCTCACCAGTTTCAGGACTGGATGAGTAAAAATGGAATTCTTCATCAGACCTCAGCCCCTTATATGCCGTCTGAGAATGGGGTGATAGAAAGACGAAACGGGGTTCTGCAAACCATGATGTGTTGTCTCCTAGAAGACGACAACCTCAGTATCCCATACTGGGGTGAAGCTATTAAATATGCAAATTATATTGCCAACCGTACTTGGAGTAGTGTAATAAATCAGACTCATTTCTTCATGTTGTATGGGTACAAGCCCGACCTCAAAAACCTCCATATTTTTGGTTCATACGCTATGGTGAACATTCCTTTAGCTCAAAGAAAGAAAGGAGGTCCAGCAGCAAAGAGGATGAGATTTATGGGTATTGATGATAATTCAAAGTGGAGCTAATTTATTGACTCCACACATGTAATAGTGATTTCCCAATCCACTACTTTTGAGGAAGATGCTGACTGGTCCAGGATTCATTCCAATGATTCTGGAGTTTATTTTCCTAGATATGATGTTGCTGATGCCTCGCAGCCTGATGACCAAGATTCACAGGCAAATATTCCATCCACTTGTTCTTCTCAACCTGATATTCCGTTTTCATAAGCCGCCGATGCTGACGCTAACAACAATGGTGAAGACGAGGACGAAACGGAAGAAGAATGGACGGCTGTTCCAAGGCGTTCCAAGAGGGCCACAAAGGGGATCCCTCCAGAGCGATATTCATGGCAACTGACAAAAGCACCCTTGCCTTTGATTTGTACTGTTACACTTCCTCCTGATAAGTTCACACAAATCAAGCATCTTCCTGACTCAGAGCAAGAGAAGTGGTATGAGGCAATGCAGGCTGAAATGGACAGTCTAAAGAAACTTAAGGTATTTATGCCTGCAAACCCTCCAACAAACAAAAAAGTCATTGGCACTCGATGGGTCTACAGAATCAAAAAGAAGCCAAATGGTGAGTCATTGTACAAGGCCAGACTTGTAGCTCAGGATTTCGCTCAATATTATTCTGAGGCCTACACAAATACCTACTCGCCGACAGTCCGGACTGAGAGTGTAAAAATTGTTTTAGCCACTGCTACTATCCTTGGTTTAGAAGCTTTCCAGTTTGATGTTGACACGGCTTATCTACATGCTGACCTAGATGAGGAGATCTACGTAAAAGGTCCTCCAGGGTTCCGACAGCAAGAAGGGGATACCTGGTTTCTACACAAAAGTCTTTATGGTCTGAAACAGTCTGGTTTAATGTGGTACTTATGTCTTACTGACAAACTAAATTCAATGGGCTTTATTAAGTCTGAAACTGATGAATGCGTGTTTACAAAAAGATCTGATAATATATATGAGATAGTTCTTGTTTATGTTGATGATATTGTTTATATTGGTCCAAATGAGCAGATGAGTGAGAATTTTGCTAAAGCTTTGCAGAGATATTTCACATTGAAATCTTTAGGTCATGTTAGAATTTATTTATTTTATTTATTTATTTATTATATTTATATACCGCCTTTCTCCCATAGGACTCAAGGCGGTGTACATTTTAAAAGATCATTCACATGTTCATGTTTAGCCCCGCCTGTTGGAACATCAGGGTCTTGAGGGCACGGCGGAAAGCACGGAGATCAGGGATATTCCGTATCTCTGGGGCAGTTCATTCCAAAGGGTTGGAGCCCTCACAGAGAAGGCCCTCCCCCTGGGAGTCGCCAGTCGGCATGATTTGACTGACGGTACCCTGAGTAGTCCCTCCCTGTGAGAACAAACTGGTCGGTGGGAGGCTATTGGTGGCAAAAGACGGTCTCGTAGGTACCCAGGTCCTAAGCCATGGAGCGCTTTAAAGGTGATGACTAACACCTTGAATCGCACCTGGAAGACCACCGGGAGCCAGTGCAGCTTGCGCAGGAGAGGTGTTACATGGGCGTAACGAGTTGCGCCCATAATCACCCGCGCGGCTACATTCTGGACCAGCTGGAGCCTGCGGGTGCTCTTCAAGGGGAGCCCCATGTAGAGAGCATTACAGCAGTCCATACGGGAGGTGACTAGGGCATGAGTGACTGTACGCAAGGCATCCTGATCCAGAAAGGGACGCAACTGGCGGATCAGGCGAACCTGATAAAAGGCCCCCCTGGCCACGGCCGTCATGTGCTCTTCTAAAGATAGCCGTGAATCCAGGAGGACACCTAAGTTGCGAGCCCTCTCTGTGGGAAGTAAGGTCTCATCCCCAATTGTCAGTGATGGTACCAGCTGACTATACCGGGATGCCAGAAGCCACAGCCACTCAGTCTTGGAGGGGTTGAGTCTGAGTTTGTTTCTCCCCATCCAGATCCGCACGGCCTCCAGGCAACGGGACATCACAGTAAGGGCATCATTGGGGTGGTCCGGGGTGGAGATGTATAGCTGTGTGTCATCAGCATACTGATGAACACTCACCCCGAAACCACGGATGATCTCGCCTAGCGGTTTAACATAAATGTTGAATAAAAGGGGTGAGAGGACTGATCCTTGTGGCACCCCACAAATAAGGTGCCTCGAGGCCAACCTCTGCCCCCCAGCCAACACAAACTGCGAACGGTCAGAGAGGAAGGAGGAGAACCACCGAAGCACGGTGCCCCCTATTCCTAACCTCTCCAGCCGGTGCAGTAAGATACCATGGTCGATGGTATCAAAAGCCGCTGAGAGATCTAATAGGACCAGGACAGAGGAACAACCTCTGTCCCGAGCCCTCCAGAGATCATCAACCAATGCGACCAATGCCGTTTCTGTGCTGTATTGTGGCCTGAAGCCCGACTGGTACAGATCCAGATAGACAGCTTCATCCAGGTATCAGGGTAGTTGTTGTGCCACCACACTCTCAACAACCTTCGCAACGAAGCGAAGATTGGAGACTGGACGATAATTTGATAATATAGCTGGGTCCAGGGAAGGCTTCTTGAGGGGGTTCACAACCGCCTCTTTCAAGGCGGTGGGAAAGACACCCTCACTCAGAGAAGCATTTATAATCCCCTGAAGCCAGCCTCGTGTAACCTCCCGGGAGGCCAGTACCAACCAGGAGGGACACAGATCCAATAAACATGTGGCAGCACTAAGCTTGCCCAGAATCCTGTCCACATCCTCAGGAGCCACAGAGTCAAACTCTTCCCAGATAACATTCTTAGGACCTACCCCCATCTCCTCCCCTGGATCTACCCAATCGGAGTCCAGGCCTTCCCGAATCTGAGCGACTTTATCATGCAGGAATTGCACAAAATCCTCAGCTCGACCCTGTAAGGGGTCTTCACGCACCCCCACCTGAAGTAGTGAGCGAGTCACCCTAAACAGCGCGGCTGGGCGGTTCTCTGCAGATGCAATAAGAGTGGAGAAGTAGCTAGACTCTGCCGCTTTTATCGCCACTAGGTAGGTCTTGATATAAGATCTCACCTGTGTTCGGTCCGATTCAGATCGGCTTGTCCTCCAATCACTCTCCAGGAGTTTTTTCCGACGCTTCATCTCTCTCAGCTCCTCAGAAAACCAAGGAGCTAGTCGAGATCGGCATCGGGTCAGAGGCCGCAAAGGCACGACACGGTCCAAGGCCCTAGTAGCTGCCCTGTCCCAGGCCACCACCAGGTCCTCAGTCGAGTCGTGAGCCAGAGTCTCAGGAAATGGCCCAAGCTCCGTCAGGAACCTCTCGGGGTCCATCAGGCACCTGGGACGGAACCACTTGGTTGGTTCCGTCCCCCTGCGGTTGGTGAAAGTGACCTGAAAGTCCATGTGAAGGAGAGAATGATCAGACCATGACAAGGTCTTGATGTCTAGATCCCCTATTCTTAGATCATTCAGCCACTGATCCGAGACAAAAATCAAGTCCAGAGTGTGATTCCCCAAGTGGGTGGGGCCTTGACTACCTGGGTCAGGTCCATGGCCGTCATGGAAGCCATGAACTCCCGAGCCACCTCCGACATCTCACCAGCAGATGGCAGGTTAAAATCCCCCATAACAAGAAGTCTGGGGGTTTCCACCGCCACCCCGGCTATAACGTCAAGCAGCTCAGGCAGGACCGCCGTCACGTGGCAGGGAGCCAGGTACATGATCAGTAGGCCCATCTGTATCCCCTGACCCCACTTCACAAGGAGGGACTCACATCCGGCTATCTGAGGAACAGTGGCCTCCCTCGGGCAAAGACTTTCTCTAATAATTGCTGCCACTCCCCCACCCCTTCCCTGAGTCCTTGGCTGATGGAATGCACGGAAACCTGGCGGGCACATTTCCACAAGGGGAACTCCTCCCTCCTGGCCTAACCAGGTCTCCGTAATCCCTGCCAGGTCAGCACCCCCCTCCAAAATAAGATCGTGAATGAGGGGGGCTTTATTTACCACTGACCTGGCATTACACAACATCAGCCGTAGACTCAGGGCCTGAGACTCTGAACAACCTGGGGAACAAGGAATGCTTTGGGGGTCGGAGTGTGCAATCTCTTGCAAACAGCGAGTGCGCACTCCCAAAACATAATATGGCCCCCTGCTACCGTCATATCTGCCCTTCCCACTTATTATACTAATGCCCATCGTTTCGTCCCCCTGTATCCTTGTCAAATTTCCCCGTCCTCCCCGCCATGATCATCAGACCCATTACCCCATTCAGTGGATTTATGGATCCCCCCAGATCCATTCCCACAATCCCTCCCAGAACCCCTTGAAATAGAAGTTAAAAATTTATCTAAAATTTTTTATTTATTTAGGTGTTCAGGTTGTCAAAACTCAGAAGGGGTTTAGTCTTTCACAAGAGGATAAAATTGAGCAAATTTTGCATCATTGCAACATGAGAGATGCTAATACAGTACGCATACCCATGCAAACAGATTTTCACAACTTGGCACATGAACCAAGTCTTGAGTTCAAGGATCAAACACTTTATCATTCAGTCATTGGGTCACTGTTGTATATTAGTAGTTGGACTAGACCCGACATTGCACTGAGTGCTAATCTCTTGTCCCGACACATAGGTAAGGCAAGACAGTTTCATTGGACATGTGTTAAGAAATTATTGAAATACCTAAAACACACTAAAAATATGAGGTTATTGTTAGAACCGACCACATACTGATTATGCAGAATTATGTTGTTATGCAGATTCTGATTGGGCAAGTGATAAGAAATCACAAAAAAGTACCTCAGGTTATATCCGTGATGGCGAACCTATGGCATGGGTGCCACAGGTGGCACGCGGAGCCATATTGGTGGGCACGCGAGTGTTGCCCTAGCTCAGCTCCAGCATGCATGCACACACCAGCCAACTGATTTTCAGGCCTTCTGGTCCCACCGGAAGTCAGGAAACTGGCTGTTTCCGGCCTCTGGGAAGGCCTCCAGGGAGGATGGGGAAGGCTGGTTTTGCCCTCCCCAGGCTCCTAGAAAGCCTCTGGAGCCTGGGGAGGGGGAAAAACGGGCCCACCGTGCCATCACATGCCAAAAACAGGGGGAAGGGGGGGGTCACGTGCACATGTGCGGGAGGGCAGAGCACATTGAATTATGGATGTGGGCACCCGCACCCGCGACCCCCCACACTCCCCACGCTTTTGGCACGCGACGGCAAAAAGGTTAGCCATCACTGGGTTATATGATATTCTTAAATGGATGTCCTGTTTACTAGCATGTGCAAAAACAGAATTTTGTTTCTTGTTCATCTACTGAGGCTGAATATGCTTGTGTTTCAGATGCATGTAATTCTCTAACGTGATTTGATGCTTTGGTCACAGATATCTGGACACACCCGATCCGACCGATCACCGTGATGGAAGACAATGAATCTGTAGTTTATATTTCTGAATCACGTTTCATGGGTTCTAGGTCCAGACACATTGACATCGGTTATAAAAATATAAAACAATTAGTGAAACAAGGTTTTGTAAAATTGCAGTATGTGCCTGCACATGATCAGATTGCTGATATGCTCAACAAACCACTTCCAGCAGCTCGGCATGAATATCTGCGTAAGATGTGCCTTACCTGACGGCTATACCTGATGTCTGCTCAACTGACAAAGAAGGGGTTGTCACTGCATTATGTGTTTGTCAGCTGAGCGTCCATTCTGAGTGTTACGGTAGCCTGCCAGAGAACTTTATCACGTATCTATAGCAACAGCTGACTTTGTATAAATAAGGGGGCAATAAGCTAACTTTGTATAAATATACAAAAAGTATGAAGGCTATTGCTTAGTGCATTGTAAGCCGCCCTGAGTCTCCGGAGAAGGGCGGCATATAAATCAAATTAAAAAAAAAAACAGAGATAAGACTAGTCTTGTGAAACATTGAGCTACTGCGCATGTCCACATTCTTTCTTTTCTAACTTCCTGATTTATACTTCTTTTTGTTCGTCCGTGTGATAAGCTGCCGGTAAAGATGTAGTTAGCTAGTTTTTCTATTTTTATAATAAAATCCTTATTAGAATATATATAT
>WNWU01000021.1:25037954-25078871 GCA_012654045.1 Ptyas mucosa
CCCAGCCCCCCCCGCCCCCCGCTTCTCTCCTCCAAGGGAGGGGGGTTAACCCTCTGCATTTCTCTCTCTAACCTCCTTCCACATCCTCAACACACAGGCATTCACAGATCTCAGTCTGGACATCCCACACACGCACATTCACATTTGTACTGCAATCCGACTTTTTCTAAAAACCAATTTCAGATACAAAAATTTCATTCACTGCTTCCTTCATGCAAACCAATCATAATTATTTCAGGGAGCTCTTTTTTACAAGCTAATGCGCCCCATTTTCTAAATAACTTTTTGTACTGTTATTAGAAGATTTCATCTTTTCTGCAGGTTTGGAAATGATTACATACATACACACATACCATCAAACATTTCCAGACCTGTGGAGATTGTTTTTGTTGTTTTGTTTTAATTTTATTTCCTTGGGCAACCTATAGCTTATTCTTAAAGCAGCACAATCATATTTATGATTTAAACTGCTCAGAGAGCAGTTTAAATCATAAATATGATTGTGGGCCCTAACTACTTTCCGTTTCTCTCAGCTTCAAGCTAAGATGTTCACTTAATTTGTAGGCTGACCAGACATATCACAATCAATTCTACATGCTATTATTGTACATGCATATCCAGGAATTTCATAACAAATCACACCAAATTGATCAAGTCAAATTATATGAGTCTTTCCATTTAGACAGGTTTTACTTTTTTTTTTAAATTACCTGCTAAAGCCCAGGTGGGAAGAACAATAAACAATTTCTTCTTTATTCTTAGCTATTTTGAATTTTTCTCGGTCCTCCAGGGAGAGTAAAGTGTTTAATAATTGCTGGATGTCTCCCCATGTGGGTCTATGAGTTTGCATTATTGTACTGAATAGATCCACTATTTCATTGGGCTTCTTGCTAAACGGGCCATATTGTTGTTTCCAATTAAGTAGATCTGTAGTTGTGAAAGGCTGATATTGGAACAAGGGATGAATGATGGGCTGTCCCTGGGCATCAGTTCCATGACTCAAAAGTTCCCTTAAGGGAGGCAGAGTTTCTGCCTTCTTCAAACTCGTCTGGCTTCGAGTTCGAAAACTAATGGGTTTAGATTCTTCTTTTGTTTCTTCTTAACTTAACTTCCCGTTTGACTTGCAGTTGGCATCTTCGAGGTAAAATGGTTCTTGGCACCATACCCACTGGCAAGGGTGGATAGGGGTTTTGTCTTGGGGGTAAGGGATGTGGTACATATGGGGGAGGGCAACTAACTTCTTCCTCATCCTCCTGACTGAAAACTTTGTTTCTAACTATCTTTCTGTTGGGTCTTATTTTTCTCTTTCATCAAACACACTTTCACACATTCCATCTGACATTTCTTAAGCCAAAGGGGAAACTGCCTTCTGATTGATCTGTCACTGATCTCACTAAAGGCACTCTTCTAACCTGAATTGTAACAGTGTCCTGGGGACACGATTACCCCCCCATCCTAACGACACTACCGCTGACCCGATGTGCTGGAAAGTTCCGACGGTCACAATGCGGGAACTGCAACGGTTTAACCACCCACACAATCCTAACAGGATTTTTTTTTAAAACTCCTCTGGAGACTTTAGGACGCCGCCTTGTCTCCTAGGAGGGTGATCAGGCCCCCTCTTCACCACAGTCAGTGGCTATCCCTCTTACATATACTCACCCTGCCGGCTTTCTTCCTTCTTGGCCCCTCGTTGAAATTTCTGGGTCTGGCTGACCTTTTTGGATCCTTGACTAGTCTGCTCCTGGCAGCGGTTTTACGGCACCTCCTCACTGAAAGGTTCTTGTAGACTTCAATGGAGTCCTAATGGCTGGCCAGTGAACTTTCCTTGGGAAGGCGTCGGTCCCCGCTGGGGCAGCTGTCAGGCAGAACAATGGTCTTTTGTTCCTTAGTCCCTTCGTGCAAGTCGCCAGAAAATGTTATGGAATGATGGGACCAAACAACATTCCAGGTCAGCCAGAGACAGATTTATTGCGCAATGGTTCAGTCAGTTTTGTACCTGGAAGTCTGAACAACCAAGGGCTTTGACACAACTGCTTATATATGTTTTCAAGACAAAGGATTTGGTGATCTCATACATTTTCTATATATGGTTAAATTATATTTGGCATCAAATAAAAGAGCTCATACATTTATTCCATATATGGCTAACATACATTTATTATAAAATAATGGACACTTCCTCATTACTAAACCATTAGCTTCTAGCTTATAAGATTATTTTCAGCTAGACCACTTTCCTAAGTTCTGTAAGTACTAATGGAGTTTTTACTGCTGTCCTTAGGCAATAATTAACTCTTTGCCCCATACATTTCTTTGTGTGGTTGACAGTGAGGCTTTTCAGACATTCTCTATATGGCTGTCCTTCCGTGACAGCTAGGCCTCCTCAGAAGATATATTACCAATAATGGGGTTTAGCTGACTTTAATATAATCTCCAACAAGCACGTTTCTCTCAAACAAGCACATTTTCTTTCTTACAATAATGTGAATAAAGAGGGCCCTTCAGTGTTCATGTAGCTAACCCCACATCATCTACATTACAGTCACTAAATGGATTGTTGTAAATTGAGGACTATCTGTATTGAGCTATACAAATGTATGCATGGGATCTTGATGAAACTTCTGTCATATTCCTAACCTCATTTCTGTGTATAGAATAAGTCTAGATTTGATCATCTTTGCCTCCCAAACTGAGACAGGTATCTGTAGAATTTTAAAAAGCACAATTGGAAAAAATAGTATTAGGATACAGGTAAATAGCTCAGGTCCATAGGGATTATATCAAAGTAAGTGCAATTTGGCAAAAATATGTTGAGAAAACTATAATAAAAAGATTTAAGGATTTGTGATGACAAAAAACTAAATAGCCATGATTTTCTAAAAAATAACAAAATTCAATTTTGTCTGTTATCTTGGACCTTTGTGGTAGCTGACTGACAATCTCTGCTTTAGTTTTTTATATGTACACGTATGTACAATCTAGGGGCATAATCAAATTTGAAGAAATTATGCTGAACTTATTTTTCTAGTTTTCATTTCTCCCTTTACACTTGAAGATGGTAAAGAAGAAAGGAATCTTTTCTCTGTCTCAATTAATTTGATTAAAACTTCTGCTACATTTGTATTATATGGGGACCATGATTCAGCCAATGCCACTTCCCAAGAACATCCAAGTTTCAAAGGTTGCATCATCTCCTCCATGCTGTTTAAAAGCTGAAATTCAGGCATCCCAAAGGTGATACAATGTTATTCAAACCAGTGCTGTGGAGTCAGAGTCGGAGTCGGAGTCGAGGAGTCGGAGTAAATTTTGGGTACCTGGAGTCGGAGTTGGCAAACAATGCACCGACTCGTACTAAATTTAGGTTGGAATTTTAAAAAAAGCAAGTTTAAATGTCCCAATTCACAAAAAGTTATAATGACTTCTCTACTGTAAGAATAAAGACCAGTGCATGCAGTGCCTCACGTTAGCTTAAACTTTAAACATGACTATGGGATTCTAGTAGGGAAATCATGTTTTATAATAAATGCCCCTTCCTGGATCCTCCCACTGCCCTATCTTCAGCAGCAGATCAGCACATAAAAAGGAGAAGGCAGCAGCTTCTGCCCAACTACCTCTCTCTGTTAGAAGAGCTTAGAAGAACTTGGTGGAACAGCTTCTTGGATTCAACTGTAAGTGTTTATATTTATTTTAAAACCTGCATGCCTGCTTGAGGGAAGACATGTGTACATGTTTCTGGAAGAAACTGTCTATCCTAGGTGTGGTGCAGGAATGTATGAATGTTTATGTATAGTGCAGATTGTTTATATGCTCTGAGTACTAAAATGTAGGCTCTGTGTTGTGTGTGTGTGTTCAGTACATGTCTGTGCATGTTTTTCTGTATAGGACAAATCATGTCTAGGTTTAGTGCTGGGATATATAGCTTATTTGTTTGTATAAAGCCATGTACGTAGAACTTACAAGACTGTGTACGTTGATATTAAAAATCTAATTATATGCCAGTTAGTATAACATATTTTATATTTTAGGGAAAGAGGCATCCTAAACAATGGCAAAAAGACTACTAACAACAAACACGACAAAGTCTACTGTTTATGAGCACTTTGCATTATCAAGTGATGGAAAACATTACGTGTGCCAATGTATTAGAAAAGATGATGATGGTGAAAAACAATGTGATGCAAAAATTAGCAGTTTCAGTGGGCCTGATAAAAATGCACCTACAAGAGCATCAAATTTGAAAAGACACTTACAGCATTTTCATCCCAAAGTGTTAGAAGCCGTGAATGAGAAAGATAGCAATGAAAACATTGCATCTACTTTTGTGACAAAAAACGTTCAGAAATCTACTGGAGAACAATCACAAATAAGAAAATTCTTTATATCTGACAAAGTTACCATAAGGATGACACCAGAAAAATTCAAACACCACATTATTGAAATGGTAGTAAAGAATAGTGTACCACTATCCTTTTCACAGACAGCCTTTTTAGGCCTAAATGGAGAAATGGCAAAAAAACTTGGTGTTTCTCTGGAAAGACAAAGTATAAGGAAACTTATAATTGAGGAGGCCAAATGTAAAAAGGAAGAACTACAGAAAGTTCTGAAAGGACGTTTTGTCTTCCTTAAAATGGATGCATACACACATCTCAGAGTCCATTATTTCGCTATTAATGTTAGATTTGTGGATGAAAATAACAAAACAATAACACAGACCCTCAGATTAAAGGACACTCAGGCACATCACACCAGTGATTACCTTCAGAAGTTAGTGGAGGGTGTTCTAGAAGATTTTGAAATTAAAAAGGAACAGATTTTATGTGTTGTGACAGATAACGCTTCTAACATGTTGAGCACAATTGAGAAGATGAACACAGATGAAGAAGGTAACAAACAGATATTAGAGTTAGAGGAAGACAGCTCTGCAAGTATTGGAGAAAGTTTAGAAACTGAAGAGAATGCTGACTTTTTTTAGACGATTTTGTTGATGAAGCATTGAAGCTTGCTACTATTCATCATATGCGATGTGCTATTCATACACTGCAACTTGCCATAAGAGATGGATTAAAAGATTGCCATGCAGCTACACTAATTGGCAAATTACGGCAAGTAACTGTTGCAGCCAGGGCCCCGAAAACAGATGCAATTTTGAAAAGATGTGCAGGAAAAGGAGCCATTTTGGATCAAACAACTCGCTGGGGAAGCACTTATTTAATGGTGAAGCATTTGCTTGAACTTAAAAGACTTCATAGAAGAAATGGACAATGAAAATCTTGCATTAACTGAAAGCCAGTGGACACAAACAAAAGAGCTGGAGAACCGTCTTTCTCACCCCTTCACTGTCACCAAGAGGTTGCAATGTGACGATCTAACCCCGGGTAAATTCCTCTTGGAATGGAAGAGCTTGTTATATCGCCTGAACAAAAATGGAGGGTTAATAGCTGAGGGCATTGCATCTTCAATGATAAAAAGAGTGAGTCTTTTGCTGGAAAATGAAATCTTGCTAGCGGCTATTTATGTCGACCCAATGAGCTGACTTTTGTTGAACAGTGAACAGACTGCTACTGGGAAAAAGGCCCTCTATGATGTAGCAGTTCGCATGAAGGGATTACGACCTGAAATACCTCCACAGGAGGATAAAGTTCTTTTAAGCAATAGTGGTAACTCAGGATCATCTTCTTCAAACGAAGAATTAGACTTTGATTCCTTCTTAGACAAAATGGAAGTTGCTAAAGGAAAGCGACGTCGCATAAGCGTTCCAGAACCAGTAAATGTCCAAATAAAAAAATTCCAACAGTTGTTTTATAAAGCACTAAAAGAAGTTGAAAAGTATGATCGCTCATCAAAACTTACTGTTGAAGAAGCCATCCTTGTTTATCCAGAGATTGTTAGTGATGTGGCCAGAATAGTTACTGCAATGCCACCCACCCAAGTCAGTGTCGAAAGATTATTTTCAGCCCTAAAAATAATAAAGTCCGATTTAAGAGCCTCTATGAAAGAGGATCTGGCAGAGGCAATTCTCTTCCTTAGAACTCTACATTGAATTGATTTGCATTTGCTAAGCCTATAACTACATTTCAAGATTAATATAAACCATTTCTAGGTTTTACAGATTTTGTTTTTGGTTCATATAGATAAGCTTTGTTTTTGTTCTAAAACAACCAAATAATGTGGTTTGTATTTTTGAACTGGTAAAGTTCCTGTTCCTGATGTTTATGCCTGCTGCTACTATCCAGCCACTTGATTAATTAAATTAATAGAAAAAAATTAATAAAACTTTCTTTCATTGTGTTTGTCTTTTGCTTAAACTGTTCAATACAGTAGACTGTTGGCTTCCCAGCCAGTAGTCCTGTGGTAATGACATGTATGTTGCCTTTCTTTCCTTCAAGGAATGTATAAAATACCTTCGCATATTAATACAGAGGAGTCGGAGTCGGGGAGTCGGAAGTACAAAAAACTGAGGAGTCGGAGTTGGAGTCGGAACATTTATCTACCGACTCCACAGCCCTGATTCAAACAGAAGTCTGCAGTGGCTAAAAAAGCACTATAGGCTTCTGCTTGAATGTTATTGCTACGGTGCAATCAATCTCTATCTTTATCTCTATCTCTCTATCTATAGTCAATAGTTTTTTTTAGTAGACTTCAAGAACCACAGCTCTGATTTTCCCTAGTGCTTCCTTGGGTATATTATAAAATACTTCTTAATATCCTCCTCTTGTTTTCTACACATAATTTGTCCTGAATAGAAACTAAGTATTAACAAAGATGTGATTTTTACAAGTGACAAAAAGTAGCTCCGGGCTAGTGTCAACTCATATTCTTATTCTCATAATGTAATTATTACTTGATCATTAGTCAGATTAAGCAACAAGTGACAACATTGATTGAGAAAATAACATAGAACATGCACAGGGATATCTTCATACAGGGATAGATTTACGATTGAGAGGTATAGAATTGTTTCTTCAGAATCCTCATCCATTTATTAAGCAGCCCTAGATGACAGCTGATAGCAACAGGCATTTCCAGCCATATCTGAAGAGATAAGTCATGGTGCAAAGACCCAAAAAGTTTCTGCAAAAAATGGTTTGAGACCTCCAACCCTCTACTCAGTTATTTCACTACTACAGCATTATCATCATCTTAGGCCATGGGTGTCAAACTTGATTTGAGGGCCGCATCAGGGTTGTGGTTGACTTTTGGGGGGGGGGGTGTCAGGAGGGGCATGGCTGGGTGATCACAGCCAATTGGGTGGGCATGGCCAGATCAATATCGCTCTCATCGGGCACCTGTGATGGCCCAGGCAGGGCTGAGGGGATCCATTGTTGCCAGTGGTAGAAGGCAAGACCAGGGAAAGTGCCAAACCCTTGTCCACCAGGGGCCACGTGGAGGACACCCGGATGGCGGCACAGGCTGCCCAGAGCCCAGCCTGGCCCTCGAGGTCCCAGGGCAACGGGACCCCACAGCCCAGCCCAGCCCCGCTTCCCAGAGGGGCGCCTGGCTGCTCTTACCTCCTCGAAGCTTCTGCTGCTGTGCTCACTCTCCTTGGCCAGGTTGCTCATGGTGTATACGGGAGAGCAAAGAGTATGGGTCAGAGGGAGGCCCACTCCCTCTCCTTGCAAGGAGATCTGACTTTGTAACCAAAGCATCCTCAGTGACAGGAGACCACCAGGAGAGGAGGGGGCAAGGGAATGGCAAAAGGGCAGCAGGGCTGATGGTTGCCAAGTGCTTCCCTCAGATCTTCCCGCCCTCTTGTAATCTCCCTTCCTTCCCTTCTCATTCCCGTCTTCCTTCCTTCCCCCTCCTTCTTCCTTCTCCCTCCACCCTTACTCCTCCTATCCCTACTCTTTTCCCTCCCCCCTTCCCTGCTTCTCATTCCCATCTCCCTATGGGCCTTGAGTTTGACACTTCTGGCTTAGGCAAAGAAGCAGGTCTTATCAAATTAAACAGTTTGGTTTAGCATTCTATTCCCATAACAGTCAATCAGTATCTGTGGAAAGGGCCAGCAAATAATAGCACCTCCCATTTATATTACTAAAGAAAATTTTTTTTGAACAAGATCAGATCTTTAAGATCAAGATGCCAATTCTATTCCCCTATTTATTCTGGCAGTATTACTACACTGTTTTGTATCAGCACATCAGGAACCGTGTACAGAAAAATAATGTTTGGTTTATAATTTAAATTCCCAAACACATCTATGGAGCATCAATCCATAGTAGAACTGTCATTCATATATAAAGAAATATATCTTGATCATCTGATTTCATCACTGCATTAATCACTAGACCATCTCCCACATTCTCACTGGATAGCCAAGTTCCCAAGCTGCTTCTACTGAAAGGAAAATCCTTGATTTTAAGGATATCTGTTCTTGCTCAAGAAAAAGGATTAAGCACCCTTTCATCAGCTCCTTCCTTGAAAACAAAATTCTTTAAACAGAACAGTCATTGCTTTCATTTCCCCAGGTCAACTACCTAAAGGAATTTCCTGAGACCTAGAATGTAATTTTCATCTAAGTAAATGCCTACAATTTCTGCTGGCACTGTGGCACTGTGTTGTGATACACTGTGATACAAGAATGCATTAATTAGCTTTCACAGCCCTGTTAACATTCTGCATTTATAGCCCAGTTGAAACATTGGTTATTTGAGAAGTATTCTTCTTCTGCCTTGCCCTTCAACAAAATCTTGTTTATGCTGTACGATTTTTTTTATCAGTAAGCTTCAGTCCAACAAGTCTCTATCCTAAAAGAAAGTAATCTATAAAACAGGAACGCGACAGAGATTAACTTTTTTCCCCCACAATGACTATCCCTATATTCAACTACATCCTAAACGTACTTTGGTAGAAGTTTGGAATGGCATTTTGAAAAGCTTATTATTTTTAATTAAATTATTCTTTCTTTCACAGTTGAAGCTGATAAATATTTTCAAAAACAAATTCAAATATATTTCCCTAGTAGAAATCAAGGATCCCTACAAATTTATAGAGCTATGTTAATAATACACAAGCAAGACAGAGGAACTTAGGAATTCCTTGTTCATTTTTAATGATGATCACCTTCCTGACCATACTTAGAAGAGGGAAAAAAGTGATGAGAAAGATTAATTCAGCAGTCAGTTCAGAAGATAAAATCCAAGTATGGAGTCTGGACTGTGCAAAGAAGTTCCACTGTTTCTTTAGGATGTCTTATTAATAGATGGTTAAGATTTCATTACAGGTTTAAGATTTTTTCATTGAGTGCAATCTGTGATTGGGTGAGATTTGCCAAATAGGTTACCATCAGCAGGTCCTAAGGAGGAAAAAAACAAGAATATACTTAGAGGAGTCCGTACATTATACAACATTGTTCAGTGGAAATAGTAATTAGAAACAAATCTGTAACTTTGTCCACTCATTCATACTAATAAACAAACATATTTTAAAGCTTCCAATTCAAGATTGGCATAAATGATCTAGATGAGGGAATTGAAGGGGAACACATCAAATTTGCAGATGACACTAAGCTGGCAGGAATAGCCACACCGTAGAAGACGAACTCAAGATCCATAAAGATCTTCACAGACTTGAAAACTGGACCTTAGCTAACAAAATAATATTCAACGTAGGTGAAAGTAAGGTTCTACACTTAGGTAAGAAAAACCAACTGTATAGTGAATTTGGCTTAATGCCAGCAACGGTGAGAGGGTTTTGAGTCCTAGTGGACAATTGTTTAAATATGAGCTAATAGTGTGTGGCAGCAGCCAAAAAAGCCAATGCAATCCTAGGCTGCACTAATAGAGGGATAGGATCAACATCACATGAAATTCTAATATTGTGTTACATATCCTTAGTAAGACTACACTTGGAATACTGCATCCAGTTCTGGTCACAATACAAAAAGGACTCTGGAAAGAGTACAGAGAACAGCAACAAAAATGATTAGGGGGCTGGAGGCTAAAACATAAAAAGAACAGTTATAGGAATTGGGTATGTCTAGTCTAATAAAAACAATGACTAGGGACATGATAGCATTGTTTCAATATTTGAGGGGCTCCTATAAAGACAAGAGCGTCAATCTGTTTTCCAAAACACCTGAAGGCAAGACAAGAAACAATGGTTGGAAACTAACCAAGGAGAAAAGGAACCTAGAACTAAGGAGAAATTTCCTAATGGTGAGTGCAAATAACCAATGGAATAGTTTGCCTTCAGAAGTTGTGGGTGTGCCATTACTGAAGGCTTTCAAAAAGAGACTGCACAACTATTTGTTTGAAATGATATAGAGTCTCCTGCTCGAGCAGGGGTTGGACTAGAAGATCTCTGAGATCCTTTCCAACTCTATTATATAATATGTTCTAAGTTTCACACTTTTCTGAATAATAACCCTAATTCTCCCTTAGGCATAAAACCTGCCTGAGTCAGTCCCTCTTGGCTCACCTCACCTCAGAGAGTGCTGTTGTAGAGAAAATAAAAGGCAGAAGCATTATATACACTGCCTTAAGTTGTACCAAAATAGAAAAGTACAAAATACCAAGTACCAAAATAAAGGTACAACTCTAATAACAACAACAACAGAACTTGGTCTAATGATCAAGCCATCAGCTAGAAAGTATAAGACCATGAATTCTAGTCCCACTTTAGCCACAAATGCCAGCTGGATTATTTTGGGCCAGTACTCTCTCTCAATCCAACCAACCTCACAGGGCTGTCATAGGAAAAATAGGAGAAGTGCTGGATATATTTGTCACCCTGAGTTATTTGTAAAATAAAAATAAAATTATGTCCCATTAAAAAGCATGTTTAGCAACATTTACAATGCTCTACATTATAAATTATGCACTACTTTTGAAAATAAAAAAAACTAAATGAGAGTTGGCAAATTACAATTACTTAATCCTGAAATTTATCAAGTTTTAAATTGCAATGTCACAGCCATTTA
This sequence comes from Ptyas mucosa, assembly GCA_012654045.1. Lineage (NCBI taxonomy): Eukaryota > Metazoa > Chordata > Lepidosauria > Squamata > Colubridae > Ptyas > Ptyas mucosa. The sequence continues at coordinate 25,048,876 of WNWU01000021.1, forward strand.
CTGTATTTAACATTTACACTTTCTAAGTTTAGTAACAAAATGTGTAGAGCATGGTTTTTGAACCTTTTGGCTTGCCTGGCTGCACTGAGTAAAGAGGAATTGTCTTGGGCCCCATTTAAAATATATAATATAGTTAATGTATATAAAAATAACAAACTTCCTTTATTTTTTAATTTTTTATGAGATCCTGTGGGGCTGTATAACTAGCTGTCCAGGGCCTCATACAGCCAATGAGCGGTGGGTTGGACACCCTGGTGTACAGTATGGGAAGCCAAAGGGGAGAACTTAAAATCCTAACACAAGAGAATAAATATGTCATAGATATTACTGATACTTTGTGACAGTACAGAACTTGAAGGTATTTGATTTATTCAGAAGGAATAAACTGCCCTATACATAAGGAAAGCATATGCCTGCATAAAACTTCATGAATTGCAATATGAAAATCCTGTCAACAATGTTTGGACAGGAATTAAAAAAGAGTGAAATAGAAGTGTCATTGTCAGGATGTTTATTATGAACTGTTTGCCCAGGCCAGATATATGGATGAAGTTTTTTGTTGTCAGATGATCAAATTTCCCAGGAGGCATGTGAAAGTAACAGGAGGTTTCAGCTATCCTCACAAATGATGGGAATCTAACTCTTATCCAGAATCAGAGGCCGGATTTCTGTTTTCTGCTGACATTATCTTTTTTCAACAAAGAGGTCTGCAATCCTAGATGTCATTTTAATTAACTTGGGGGAACTATTGGAAGAAGTGAAAGTAACTGGAATTCTAGGAAAAAGTGACATATTAACCTTTCATGATATCAAGGGAGAGGGAATGGAAAAATATCAAGTATACGAGATTTTAGAAAAACAGATTTCAATGAACTCAGGTGGAAAGTCCAATGGTTTAAAAGGAGAAAAGAATCTGGGAATGATGAAAATTCATTCAAAAGAAGACATTAAAGATACAAATCCTACTAATTAGAAAAATAGGAAACGAGACCAGTATGGATGGTTTCTAAAATGGAAGGAAAAAAGTTGCATAATAACCAAAGATACAGTTGCCAGAGGAGACTGTGTTAGAAAGGTTAAATATATGATGAGTTGAGAAATACCCAAACAAATAAATACCCAATAACAACAAAAGTTTTGCATAGTATGTCAGAAGCAAAAGAAAAGGCAAAAATGGAGCAGGCATATTGTGAGATAAAATTAGTAACAAGTCATGGCAAGAAGATATAGAATCTTAGAGCAGAAACCCCAGTTAGCTACCAACCCACTAAAACTCAGGCTAAAGAAGAAAATGGTAAAAGATCAGTTCCCTAATTTAAATGGATTCAAGTCTCCAAGGACATGAATACAGTACTGAAGGAGATAGCAAAGATGACCACAGAACTCCCAAGTGGTAATCTTTCAAAAGTGGTAATTTTTGAAAACTCATGGAATAGAATAGAATAAAACTTTATTACGGTCATCAACCAGCAATAGACATACAATGAATTAAAATTACTTGAATTAAAAATTCACATTGATTGTGAATAACATTTCTGTTATAAAAATACATGATCTCAAACCTAATTTACATGCTTGTAAGTATATGGGTAAATGTATTGTTATAGATCTCAAAAAATTGGCACCAGTTGATATTATAATTCGGTAACCAATTTTTTTCTTGTGGAGAAAGCCTATATAAAAGTCCTTCAAGTCCCCACCTTACTTGGGACAGCTGGGATAGAGTTAACCCAATATCCATCTAATTGTATCTCTGTGGAGGCTCAGGTTTCCTGTAAAAAGAGAATATCAAATTGTGATATATAATCAAAAAACAATTGGTCTTTTGATGGAACAGTCCACCCAGCTATATTCCAGGTTATGATGGAGAGGGGATTCTCTTTTGCAGCTCATCAGGAAATTTGGTTTATACAAAGGGAAGCTGTATGGTTGTTGCAATGGCTTGAGATGTCGTCACGCCTGAAATTGGCCTTTTCTAAAAGGAGAGGTGCCCCATCTAAATTCTGTGTCGACTCCTGGTAAAATTGTTCAGGGTAAGAGGATTTAGCACCAGCTAACAAGGCTTGCTATTCCGAAGCCTCTTCTCTAGGTGTAGAGCAGGGGGTTATTCAGTTGTGCTCCATTTGGCTTTGAGCTGATGACACTGACGCAGGTCCTCTCTCAATTTCTTGATGTGGTGCTAAGTGTCATAGGATGATCACATAAGGATGCTAACATCTCCTTCTCTACTGGGGCCTTTAATGGCCCCTGTGTATCTTGGCTTCTTTTTTCCATGCTCTCATGCAAATCCTTGCCCCCTGGGGGAGAAATAAGAGGCTCAATTATAGGGGAAACCAGATCAATAAGTGGTTCAGCTGTGTCGATTATGTCCAATAAGGATTTCTTTAAATTTTCTAGTTTGAATAGAATGTTATCTTGTTCTTTCCTTGGAGAGCGCCAAAGGCATTAATGAGTCCGGTTTCTGTGCTGTTAAGTACATCTTCGCTGAACAAGGCTGGCTTATTCCCACTTTCTTCCTCTCTCTTTTCCAAGGTTGAGAATGCGGAAGAGACAGCAACTTTGGGAGCTCGCATGTTAACAATTAAGGGTTTAACTCTTTCCTCACAGAAAACTCTTGACAGGAAAGATTTGAAAGAAGGCTAGATGTGCCTTCATCTTGAATAGCATCAGTGGTACGGTCGGCTGTTTGAAAGACAGAAGAATTCGCTTCCAATTTGGGGCCTCAGGAAGCCATTCCACAGCACAGAGATCAATCTGCCCCCAGTGACAGTGAAGAAGCTGGCTTAGGGAATTTAGTATAGCACTCTTGGTAATCCAGCGTCCATAATTAATTCTGTTCATATGGATTCTAAGCACAACCTGATGTGTTTGTAGTGAGTGATGTAATTGCTGTAACTGTAGGGGAGATGCTTTACTGTCTTCCAATGAAACTTCTCTATTAATTCCTCTATTAATACCTCCTCCTCTTGATGCTTTATGTGGAGAAGGACTGTTTTTCTGAGTGGGCTGACACTTTTTGGCAGGCTCTTTAACTGTTTCCCTGGGTCTTTGCTCTTTTTCCTCTTCCTTACCATGAGTATGGGATTTACCCAAGTCTGCTGTACGGACTTTAGTGGAGGTGCCTGTAGCCCGATATTGTTCTTGCAGAAAAACAGCTAAATCATTTTTCAGTGTCTCTACATAATGTTGAATGGTTATTAGTTGCTCAAATATTGAAACAACCGTTGGTGCTGTAAGAAGGCATTGCTTTGCCATAAATTCTGTTGTATTCTCCCACGGTAAACTCCACACTCTGGATTAGTTTTGTTGTTAAACTTTTTAGACTTTATCTCAGTCTCCATACAGGCTGTAGCTGGACTCATTTGTGAAAACAGCTGGCTGTCATTTTGCTCCCCTCCCCCCATATCGGGAAAGTCTAGTATCTGCTGTTTTGTCAAATCTCTTTGCCTAATTCTAATCTCTAATTCTAAATTCTAATCTCTCCAAATTGTTGGAAATGAAAGGAGGGCTATTTTTACTTACAAATCTCTTGTCAGCAAAGTGCTCGTCAATTTTTTGGTTCTTTTGCATTCTTCAATGGTGGGAGAGATCCCGGGCTGGTGCCATGGCGCTTCTTTCTTTTCCCCATGCCTTATTAGTCCTTATCAGCCAAAACTTTGTCTGTGTTGTGGTCTACTCTGTTATCGTCTCCGAAAAATATTATTTAAATAAAAAGGGTCCAATGGGTATACTAAAAATTGATAAAATAAAATAAAAACCAAGAGGAGCTACTGCAAACATGCTCCGGCAGCAGCTGCAGCAGCAGCCCCGCCCCCTGAAAACTCATGGAAAACTGGTGAGTTTCAGAAAACTGGAGAACAAACAGCCTTATCTTCAAAATGGACAATATTCTTAGCTTCTTAAAAGTGAATTTGAAAGTATGTATGTTAAAAGGAAGTTAAAAGAAGAGTATAGTGAATATTGTTAATATAAATGATGATAGTCTATCAAGATTAATAAGTGCAAATATAGAAATAGATATTATTTCCCACAGCAAGGAAAAAAGGTTAAATTGATTGTTTTATTCAAAGAAAAGAACATGTCTAATTTTGTTTCCACTAGAAAACCATTTCTGGATTTTGTGTTTGAGATGGAAAAAATGAAATTTTGATTTTGGTTTTGCTGATTAAATACATCCATTGTTATAGAAATATCTAGTATATATTACTGTGTAAAAGTAAAAAGTTGAGGCTGTAATGTTACCATCTTCTACTGTGCTAAAAACAGTTGGAGGTCAACACCATTTTGTCTTCCTTTCTCCCCCCCTACACTCTCTCCTCTTCCATTTTTCCTCTTGTTTTTCCTCTTATTTTCCATTATTTTCATTTCCCTTTTTATTTTGTATTCTGATAAAGTAACAAAAATTTTGAGCCATGTACATGGACAATATTTTCAAACAGATTATTACCCATTAATTGTTTTTATTTTATTTTTCAATTTTCAAATGGCTGTCCTATGTAAGAGGGAACTATTCTCAGATCAAATCAAATCTTTATTACAGAAATAGACCAACATAATTGTTCTCTATTTCCTTGGAGGGCAGGAAATGCAAATGCTGTCCAGAGAAGATATCAGAAAGATTGATATCAACCCAAAGCAACTTCTAAATTGTGTAATTTAAGAAATCAGACAAAAAATTATGGTAATAATTAAAGATTATTCTATCAGAGATGTAATGCAGGCTTGCATATTAACACTTATCACTAATTTGAACAACAATTTACAACTCATCCATCCATACAACTTATTAGTACTACTTACAAGTCTACTCCAAGGACTTACATTGATATTGCTATTCAACATAGTCTCAAAGTCCTCTGGCGAAATTTTTGGAACTTGGTTAACAAGATCCATCAGGAAGCGCCCAACAGTGTTGTCAGCAGCCACTTTTCCAGACTAGACAAAAAGGACAGAGATACTATTTTAAAAATATTTTTGATATATTACACATCAACAGAAAAATGAATAGAGAGAGAGAGAGAGGGAGGGAGGGAGGGAGTCTTGTTTCCTATTAGTGCATATTTTGGCCACAGCACATTTACCAGCACATCTTCTGCATACTGAAGTACTGTGCTCAGGGTATCCTGAATCTGAGCAGAAGCTGTCCCCACTTGCTGAAGATCACTTGACAAATTAATCACTCGATTTGGGCTAAAGCAGGTTTTCATGATGAGATCAACTGAGAACAGAGAGTAGATATGAATCTGTTAAACACAGTTATGGTCACAAATACTGTAGTAATAATTTAGGTAAGTAAACAATTAACTTATTTTTAACATATTTTTTATCATAGGTATAGTGTGCCCTCACTAGAAAGGTATTGACAATCACATGCTTAATCACTTTGACCTCCACGGTGTTGATAGGAACCTTTAACAATATCTCCAAGCAAGATTGTTTATGCAAATGCTGAAATTGAGACAGTTGTACATGTATTTCTTAAATGCCCTATAAATCATTCTCAGAGGGCAGAGCTAATCACTCTTCTAATCGTAAATTATTCAGGCTGGTCTCAATTGTGTACATCCTATTAAATGACCAGGACTGTCAGCTGAAAAATGGCCAAATTCTGTGCTGTAGTAATAGTTTGTTACCTAATAGAGTGGGTATTGGTCCTACTTGATAAACCCCTTTTCAGCTGGAATGAGAGACTACAGGCATGGGATATCACTCTGTCTTCTGGCTCTATGGACTGGGTTCAAATTGTAGAGACGCCCCCTCTTAATGACACTCCCAGTTTCAATGATGTACCGCAAGAGATCCATACACATCACCTGTAACGACACCCCACGAACACCCCCTGACCAGACTCCTGTCTTTTGGGTGGAGCTGGAGTCTCTTGTTCCAGCTGAAAAGGGGTTTATCAGGTAGGACCAACACCCATTTTCCAGCTAGGAACTCGAGACTCCAGGCATGGGATTTACCAAAGCAGACAGTCCTCAAGGGTGGGAAGTCATCTGGTCCCGCAGTCTGGACGTCTCCACCAAAGTGTGCCGAACTCACCGACCCCAATCTGCCTCTTCCGAAACCCAAGCTTCAATATGGTAATGTCGAAAGAATGGCGATGGAATCACTCACCACTCTGCAGCCCCTCTTCACAGATACACTAGTGTCCCACAATGTGGACATGACCGCCCTTCATGTGGCATGTGAGTTAACCCTGGGTCATGATAAAGACTGAGCAACGAAGTTCAGGCAATTATAGCTCTATCCAGCAACCCCTGTCTAAAGGGAGAGCTCCCTCCGCCTGGTTGACCAGAAAAAAGACATAAAGGGGTCCTTTCTACATCGAACCGCTGTGTCCTCTTGATGAAATTCTTCCTGACCCGGCTTACCCCAAGTGTCTGCCAGTCCCCTTTCTGGAAGACAATGGATAATGGTAAGAAGGGTGAAATCCACTCCTGTGCCCGGTGAAACCCGGAGGTGAGATTGATCTTAAAGACCAGGTCTAACGTAAACACTCCTCTATCACAGAGAAAGTGCCCCGCTGTGATATCTTTCTGGTCGATGTAAGGGCCACAGAAAAAAAACACGTCTGTACTCTAAGAACTGAGGTGAACCATCCTAAACGGCTCAAAACCAAAACAAAAGGGCTGAAGGGAGAGCTGAAAAAAACCCCTTGGCGTCCCAATTGATATAGCAGTGACCCACCGCCGGTCTCAATTAGTGGCCTACTGGATAAGCTCTTGACCTCCGGAGGTAGTGTCACCACTTCACTTCCTCCACAACCTAACACTCTGCAATATTGCTATGTGCTGCCTAGCATTGCTGGATCTAATCCTGTTTTCCACCTGCTTGCCCACTTGATGAATAGTGGAACCACTATCCTTGTGGGCTGTATATCTTTGGAGGAGCACCATAACTAAACACCTTTCAAGTAGCAACAGAATTGGAATTTGTGAACGGGTGTCTGGCCATCTACAAAGACCGGGGCACACTAAAGGAGAGGGTCTGCCCCTCCAGTAGTCCCCGCTCCACCACCACTCAGTCAGACTTAGCCCCCCGGGTTTCTGGATGGCCAAAAGACCCCTGGTCTGTTGGACGGAAGTCTCCTCAGAGGCCAACCGACAGTCTCACTCGTACCATGACCCCCGGGTGTCAAGACCAATGTGGCATTATCCAGGATACTCTGCCCTGGTATGTACAATCCGCTGAAGACCCCCGGTAGGAAAGCCAGAGCAAAAAGCGGACCGTGGGCTCTGGGCCACTGAGAATGAAGTGTGTCAAACCTTGCTCCCCCCTGAATCAGGCAACATGGGAAACAATGGGATATCTGTCTGGACGCTGACATGGAGAGATCCCTGGGTGGTCCACCGGACCAAATCACAGACACTTCAAACCACGCTAGAAGCAAATGCCATACCAAGTGGTCTAAGGGTCCTACTCAACCACTCTGCCCTCATATTGTCTGCCCTGCTTACGCTCGGCTCCGATGGATCCCAGTTGTGTCCAGCCCAACTCCAGAGGATCCTCGTCACTGTCTTTAGCGCCTAAGAACGAGTTCCTCCCTGTCTATTGACCTGGTCTTGACTGCCTAAGAGTCGGTCATAGGAAGCACAAGGTAGCCCTGGAGACCCTCTGAAATGCCAGAGCGCCATCTGACCTCTTCCTCTCCAGCTAGTGCTACTCTTGCGTGCCTCCACTTACAACCAAGTCTCCTGGGTCACAGGTCCAGACAATGGGCCTCCCAACCGACAAAACTGTCATCCTGTGTTACTACTATTCGCTCCTGGACAATAAGTAACATCCCTGCATCATGTGCCTGTAAGTGCACCAGCGGGTAGTCCTGAAGATGTTCCCCAGAATCTCAACCCTGGCATGGTGAGTGTCCCGACCGTTCCTCTGCAATGGGAGCCCGAACCATTACCAAAACCATGCAGGAACTCTGAATCGTCTCTACCCATGATAGAAGAGCTGACCTGTTCTAATGTCCTCCACAGAGGTCTCCTTGGGCCTGTGTGGCTGTCTCAGGCGCCAGGCCTACATTCCTATGAGCAGACTGCTTCCAAGGCTGTGGTAGGTGCCGATCTGCCCTCTATAGGCCCGTAAATGGTGCCAAGTGCTCGGACCCTGCCTTGCACTTTACCTTCACCCTACCATGCGTTGCCTCAAGACCACAGCCCTCTGAACTCCGACCAGGAACAAACCGTCCGGGTCCCCGGGTCCCCAGTCCAGCCCTATTAAAAAAGGGCCCAAAACACCCGATGCACACTCCACTCTGCTGCGCGAACAGAGATCTGCTTTGAGACCAAATATCCTTCAAGCCTTGCTGGCAGAACTGGCCGCAATCCGGCCCATCATAATTGCTGATCAAGCCTTGTTGTCTGAGCCTTTCACATCAGGCTTTCCGAATGACAAGCAAGCCCTGCAACCAGAACCAGCTGCCTCTCGCAGAACCTGCCCCCAGGCCATTCTGAAATCAATCCAGCCTTGTTGTCGGAACCAGCAGCCATCAGGCCATTCAGAACTGTAAATCAAGCCTTGCAGCAGAATCAGTCTCCAACAGGCTATTCAGACTGTAAAACCAAACCGCACCAGCAGGCCCGGCCACTATCAGCCTCCTTATAAAAATAGATCCAGCCCTGCTACCAAGGCTGGTCGAAAACAGGCTATCCAGAAGTATTGTCAGTCTCGCTGCGCAGTCATGCTACTTAAGAACATAACTAAGCCCTGCTGCCATAACCTGCCACAATCAGGCCATTCAGAATTAAAGAAGCCTTGCTGCTCACCTAAGCTAATTCTGAATGTAACAAGTCCTGCTATCAGGACCTGGCCCCATCAGGCTGATCATAAGTAATCAATCTGTTCATGTAGGCTATTCAGGAATGTAAATAAGCCATTTTGACAGAACTGGCTGCAATCCAGTTATTCAGAATAAGTGCAGACTTGCTGTGCACTTAGGGTAATCAGGAATGTCAACAGTCCCGCTGCCAGGGCGGGCCACATTCAAGCTATGCAAAAATAAATGCAGCCTTGTAGTGCCCGTAGGCCATTCAGGAATGTGCTGCCAGGACCAGTCACAATTAGGCCAATCGGAAAAGAACGCAGCCTGTTACGCACTTAGGTTATTCAGGAAAGTAACCAAGCCATGCTACCAGGCCTGTCCGCAATCAGGCTAGTCATAATATTGCAGTCTTGCTGTGCCCATAGGCTATCCAGGAATGTAAAGAATCCATGCCTGGTCGCCATCAGCTATTTAGAAAAGTACAGTCTTGTTGCGCCCTCAGGGTATTCAGGTATGTAAACAAGCAATGCTGCCTAGTCCGGCTGCAATCAGGCCTTTCAGAATAAATGCAGCCTTGCTGTGCACTTCTGATAATCAGGAATGTAAACAAGCCATGCTGCCGGGTCCGGCCGCAATCAGGCTTCCATAAATAAAATCAGCCTTGCTGCGCACTTAGGCTAATCAGGAATGTAAACAAGCCATGCTGCCGGGTCTGGCCGCAATCACGCTATTCTGTCTCACTTAATGACCGTCTCAACATTCCCTATCACCTCAGAGGCCAAAGTGAGCTCAGGTCCAGGACCATTCTGGTGGAGAAGTCCACGCTGCCAACCGAGGACTTCATGCTGTGCTGGAGGCACAGCCCTATGACAGCTTTTCATTCCTGTTTCATTTCATTTCAGTTCAGTTCATTTCAGTTCATGTCTTTTGATTTCATGGCAATTCATGTCAGTTCATGTCATTCATGCTGTGCTGGAGGGCCGAGAACCGAGCCCATGACAGCTTTTCATTCCTGTTTCATTTCATTCCATTTCATTTCATGCTATTTTATTTCATGTCATTTCCTTTCATGTCATATCGTGTCATATCATGTCATGTCATGATTGCATTACACTTCATTGCCTTGCCTTGCATCGTACTGCACTGCATTTCATTTCACTTCAGTTCAGTTCATTGCATTGCACTTCACTCTACTGCACTCCACTCCACTGCATTTCACTTCAGTTCATTTCATTCCATTGCACTGCATTGCAATTCACTTCAGTTCATTTCATTCCATTGCACTGCATTGCATTTCACTTCAGTTCATTTCATTCCATTGCACTGCATTGCATTTCACTTCAGTTCATTTCATTCCATTCCATCGCATCGCATCACATTTCACTTCATTCCATTCCATTCCATTCATTGCATTGCACTGCATCACCCTGCACTGCACTGCATTACATTTTATTCCATTCTTTTAATTCCCACAAAAAGGCCCCATCCATTTGGCGCCAAAACAACAAATCCAAAATTTTTCTCTTCCTGGACACAGTTCAGACCAACCATCCTGAAATCCCAACCATTTCTTCCTTACTGTTCAAGGCTCCATGCTGCCTTAAACAAGCCGTGGGGAAAGCAACCCTCACCAAAGGCTACAATCAAACTGTGAAAATTTCTATACTTTACCAAACTCCTAATTCATCTCAGAAATCCTATCAGCCAAATTGCTGTGATTAATTTTAAAGAGAACCCCATAGTATGTCCTAATGAGCTCAGGACTGAGTTGAAACTGGGAGTGTCATCAAATTGTCTCTACAATTTGAACCCAGTCCATAGAGCCAGAAGACAGAGTGATACCCCATGCCTGGAGTCTCGAGTTCCTAGCTGGAAAATTTGTATGCTCTATTTCTATTGCAAACAAAACTTTTATACTGGATGGTATGCATTTTAATTTTGATTGTTTTGGTCTATGTCTCTAGATAAACTAAAACAATATAATAATACAGTGGATGCTCTATGGAAGTTCATCATAAGGATATGCAAAATTCTATCATTTGGAAACTTCCCTGTTGTTTCCCTTTTCAAAATGCTATATAGTAGAGTTCTGAAAGCAAAATCAGCTTGTAGATTTTCCAGAAGAGGAAACAGACAATGGTAAAGAGCTGTGACAGGGAAACAGTGATGGCTGGCTCCACTTTCCTGTCATTCATTATGTTATCCAGCCAGATAAGGCCACACCTTCTAAAAATAGATTCGTTCATTAGCATAGTCATGGTTTGCACTCATGTGACTTGCTAAACCCAACAATTTCCAATTGGAAATACTGTATATACTCGAGTATAAGCCGAGTTTTTCAGCACGTTTTTCATGCTGAAAAAAAGCACCCCCTCAGTTTATAATGGAGTGACGAAAAAAATGCCTTTTTTCCTGCAACCGTTTTGGCTCCTGGGGTTGCAGGCAGGCTTGCTAAAGCCAAAATGGAGCGGGTGGGTGGGTGTACGGTGCCCCTCCCCCGCGCCCCTTTTTGGCTCCCAGAAGTTGCAGGTAGGCTTGCTAAAGCCAAAATGGGGCATGGGGGTGTGTGTGGCGCCCTTCCCCCACGCCCCTTTTGGCTCCCAGAAGTTGCAGGGAGAAAGAAACAAAGAAATCCTCACTGTTTAGGGAGATCCCATGTACACTGAACTTGAGTTGAGAGCTTCTTGTAATTGAGAGCTTCTTGTAATTGGCTGCTAGCTATCCTTGCTCAGGCTAAACCAGGAGTGGGTAAATGTGGCCCTTTTACAACCTGTGGACTTCAACTCCCAGAATTCTCCCAGTTTGGCTATTTCAGGAATTCTGGGAGTTGAAGTCCACAGGTTATAAAAGGGCCACATTTGCCCACCCCTGGGCTAAGCTGATCAATAGTGGAGCTCTAAGAATGCCAGATGAAAAGGAGAAAGGGAGGGAGAAAGAAAGAGAGAGAGAGAGAGAGAAGAAAGAAAGACAAAGAAAGAAAGAGAAAGAAAAAGGAGAAAGAGAGAGAGAGAATGCAGGTATCTCTTAACAGAGGCATGAACTTGCCTGAAATTAGATCAAGCCAGTGACTGGGTGGGCGTGGCTAGCTGGTCATGTGATATATGTGTATAGGGACTATTCAGAGGGCTGAAAAAAGTCATTTCTGAGAGGTCCTCGTACTTTTGACCAGTCCTCACACTTATGACCATCCTCACATTTATGCCCGTGCAGCATTCTTAACAACCATGTCACTCATTTCACCACTGCTTCTCTTCACCATGGTGACAAGATAGGGCAAAAATGTAAAATGTGAGGACCGCCGTAAGTTCGAGGACTGGTCACAAGTGCGAGGACCAGTCAAAAATAACTTTTTCAGCCCTCTGAGTAGTCCATATGCACAAAAGGACTACCCAGAGGGCTGAAAAAAGTGATTTCTGACAGGTCCTCGCACTTTTGACCGGTCTTCGCCCTTATGACTGGCCATCATTTATGCCCATTGTAGCATTCTTAACAACCGTGTCACTCATTTCACAACTGCTTCTCTTCAACATGGTGACAAGATTTTTGTTTTTATTGATCCTCTTTTCCACTTACAGAGATAGTTTACTGTTTTTCTTTGAAATCAATATTCAAAAACATTTAACCTACTGATGCCTCAATTAATGTAATTTTATTGATATCTATTTTTATTTTGAAATTTACCAGTAGCCGCTGCATTTCCCACCCCTGGGAAATTATATTCGAGTCAATAAGTTTTCCCAGTTTTTTGTGGTAAAATTGGGTGCCTCGGCTTATATTCGGGTCGACTTATACTCGAGTATATATGGTAACTGAATATACATTTTAGTAGAATAAGTCGATATTTAACAAATATATAAGGGATTAAATGATAAGCACATGATATTTCTGTCAGGAACAGTATTTCTTATTTCTTCTCCTCTGGGATGAAGATGCAGCTTTATTTTGTTATCTAAACTTTATTTCAAAACACTGACATTTAACTTTATTGTACAGAACGTATAACCAATCACAGAAAACCAAGTCTTATCCCAGTGATGGCAAACCTGTGACACGCTGGGCCATTTTTGGTGACATGCCAAACCTCTGGAAGTTGTACAAAGAGACCTTGCTCTCACACAGTCTCGGGGAGGGGGGAGGTGGTCCTGAAAATCATGCAAGCATTCTCATGCAATTTTTCTGATGCTCCAGAAATTCCAAAAGAGCAGGCCTCTTACCTGACTTCCAGAGGGTCCAGAGAGTGAAGCCAAGAGGAAAGTCCAGCGAGGAGATCTGCAAAAGGCCTTTTTTGTCTGAGGGTAGCATTATTCATTTATTTATTGGTTCGATTTATATGCTGCCCTTCTCTGGAGACTCAGGGCGGCTTACAATGCGTTAAGCAATAGCCTTCATACTTTTGTATATACCTGCTTAGTAGGGCTTTTGGCCCCCCCAAGCAATGTTCTTTTTTATACAAAGTCAGTTTATTGCCTCCACAATCCGGGTCCTCATTTTACCTACGTTGAAAGGATGGAAGGCTGAGTCCACCTTGAGCCTGGTGAGATTCGAACTTGCAGTAATTGCAGGCAGCTGGTGCTACTTAACAGCACTTTAGTCTGCTATGCCACCAAGGCTCTTTTGATACCCCAGTAAAATCAAAGTAGACATATTTTGAATTTTTCACACTCTGAGTCCAAAAGATTTGCCATCATTGGTCTAGCCATTCACTAGGTTTCACTTCTTGCCTATGCTAATCATTAGGACAAAAGCAGCAGCACTATATCCATCAATAATATAATGCTTACCTCCTATCCGCTCTGTATCATAGTAGGCATACTTCACAGTGAGAGGAGTAAACATTACCCCCATAGTCTTACCAGGAACTCCCATTGTAGTGCTAAAAGAGAGAGAATTTTTCTTAGCATGTATATTCCAAATAATGTTTGATACATAAGAGTTGCTTTCAACTTATTAGAATACTGATTCTGAAAAACACACAATAGTGACCATATATATGTACATAACCGCCATAATAATTTTAAGAATGTCATAGGAGAAAAAGGATCAAAGCAGGAGCTTCTCAAAACTTTGGAATCTCAACTTATTCTTTTAATGTTATTTTTGCAATTTGATATCCATCTAAGCTGTTCTGCTGTAATGTTAAAAAATAGTATGGAATAAGGTTCACACTTTTCTTTTATGGACTATAAAACTTTATTTTTTTACCTTTGTTTCTTTCAAGCAAAATGCAGATGAATTGTTTTTGCAAGTACCTGATATATGCCTTAATGCTCATACGTCCATTTTGTAAACTGGTGTCCACAGTTAAGTGAATTGGATTGTGAGCTTCCCGACTGTAATATTCATGGATTAAAACAGAGTGTTCTGTGATGTCATGTCCAGTTGCATACCTGAAAAAATAAAATCAGCTTAAAACAATTAATATTTGCACACAGTGAATACATTAATTTAATACAGGACATTTAAGAGTTGCTATGCTGAAAATACAGACTAATATTTTGCCACTGATGTATCCATAAAATATATGTTATTATCTTACCATTTGAAATATACTAAATAATAAAACTAAAACTAAATAAAACTAAATTAGTTTTATCCAATACTATCAGAAAGATAAATATTACCAATACCTCTCCTCAGAATGGAATAAACTAATGAAATATGAATCTGATACAAAGTTAGTTGAGATTTTCAGTAATCTTTTGTAAATTAACAAAGGAATTTTTTTAAATTACTGTTTTGGGTTGTGGATAGGGTTGCACTGCCCCAGGCAACCCAGTACATAATCTGGGGGTTCTCCTGGACTGGCAGCTCTAGCCCTGCATAATGGCAAGTTGTGTACTTTTGTTGTTAGCTGTGAAGTCGTATCTGACCCATCATGACTGCATGGACAACATTCTTCCAGGCCTTCCTGTCCTCTACGATCCTCCAGAGTCCATTTAATCTCATGCCTACTGCTTCAGTGACTCCATCCAGCCACCTCATTCTCTGTTGTCCCCTTCTTCTTTTGCCCTTAATCTTTCCCAGCATTAGGCTCTTCTCCAGTGAGTCCTTCCTTCTCATTAGGTGGCCAAAGTATTTGAGTTGCATCTTCAGGATCTGGCCTTCTAAAGAACAGTCAGGGTTGATGTCCTCTAGGACTGTCCGGTTTGATCGCCTTGCAGTCCAAGAGACTCACAGGAGTCTTCTCCAGCACCAGAGTTCAAAGGCCTCAATTCTTTTGTGCTCAATCTTTCTTATGGTGCAACTTTCACAGCTATACATTGCAACTGGGAAAACCATAGCCTTGACTATACGCACTTTTGTTGGCAGGGTGATGTCTCTGCTTTTTAGAATGCTGTCTAGATTTGCCACAGTTTTCCTCCCCAGGAGCAAGCGTCTTTTTATTTCTTGGCTGCAGTCCCCATCTGCGGTGATCTTGGAGCCCAAGAAAATAGAATCTGTCACTATCTCCATTTCTTACCCATCTATTTGCCAGGATTTGAGAGGGCTGGATGCCATGATCTTGGTTTTCTTAATATTGAGTTTCAAGCCAGCTTTTGCACTCTCCTTCTTCACCCGCATCAAGAGCCTCTTTAGTTCCTCATCGCTTTCTGCCATTATACAGTGGTATCATCTGCATATCTGAGGTTGTTGATATTTCTCCCAGGATAAAACCCCATGGATAGTACCAAAAGGCAAAAAAAGTTGTGTACTAGTTAGCCCCTTTTGTACATCAACATGCCCTTCTCATAGTCACCCATGCCCTAGTCACCTCTTGTTCAGACTACTGTAATGCACTCTACATGGGGTTGTGCCAAATAGTATTTGTAAGCTTCAGATGGCTCAAAATGCAACAGTCTATGTTACCTCTTTTGTGGAAACTATATCGGCTACCGATTTGCTTCTGAGTACAATTCAAGGTTCTGGTTATCACCTTTAAAGCTCTATATGGCTTGGGGCCAGATTACCTGAACGACCATCTCTTCCCAGTTACATCACTCTGGCCCACAAGAGTGGGAAGGCAAGGTGTATTACAGTTCCATCTATTAGGAAAGCAGATCTAGAGAAGGCCCAGGAAAACAGGCCTTCTCTAGTGGCTCCCTCCCTTTGGCATATCATTCCCCCAAATATAAGATTAGACTCCACTTTGGATACTCTTCTGGAAGGCCCTTGAGACATGGTTCTGTCAGTGGCCTGAGACCCCAAGATGGCATGGAACTAAGCAAGTGGTAGGTGTTGGTTTTGCATGTTGTCGCCATACTCCTATGGAGCAGTGGTGGGTTGCCCCCGGTTCACACCGGTTCTATTGAACCTGTAGTAAAACTGGCAGGAGGCTCCGCCCACTGACCCTGACGTCATGAAAACGCTTCTGTGCATGTGCAGAATCTTCTGTGCATGCGCCGAATCTTCTGCGCTTGCGCGTGGCCCCATTGCGAACCGGTAGTAAAGGTAAGTAGAACCCACCCCTGCCATGGAGGTATGTGTTCTAGTCCGCCAGCAGCCTGTGGAGCTGGCTGCGGAGTCGGACAGTGAGGAGGCTGGGGAGGACAATGGGCCAGTCCTGGAGTCAGGGGAAGCCCCAGACAAGGGCTCTGCATCAGAGGCAGAAATGGGGCCAGGGCCTTCGGACTCCGAAGCCTCCAGAGGCAGATAACAGAGAGGCAGAGGAAGAGGAGGAGCCTGTTCCTAATGCACGCATGCGAAGAGCTGCCCAAAGGCAAGAACAGCTAAAGCAAAAAGGACGACTTGGGAGTAAGGAGATGATTGGCCCCTCCCAGAAGGCTTAAAAGAGCAGCCATTTTTTCTTGTCGGCATCTCTTGCTTCTGAACTTCATGGGGCTTTGCTAAGAAAAGCCTTTGGCAGGGTGCCAAAGAAGACAAAGGTTTGTGATAAAGCCGAAGGACTGTTTATGAAGGATTTGCTTTGGAATTAATTTGGACTAAGCTGAGAATGAAGTAATTCTCAGCTGTTCTAATAAAATATGTTTATTTAGGTCTGATTGTGTCTGGTAATAACTACATGGGCCTAGGTCACAACAGTATGGGAGGATGTTAAGGGATTTTTACATTGTGGAATTTTAATATTATATGTGAGTTGAGCTGCCATATAAATATATTAAATAAAGGTTATACTGCACATCAGAATGTTTATGTCTGAAGCAAAAAAAAAATGAAAGTGGATGGCAGCTAAAATAATATTTAAAATAATACTTTCAAATTTGCAATGTTACAAATATAATAGAAAAGAAAATGCACCAGTTCATGCTATCTGCTGAGATTCTCTTACAGATTCTGAGAATCTGTATCTCAAACAGCTTTTGACACTATTTTAGATCACTTAGAATCTTGTGTGATTATACAGTTTTATCCACGGATACTCCAAGGATTAAATTGGTCCTGTCTTTTGAGAAGTTGGATAGACAATTTTCGGTAGAATGAAGACTTACCATCCCAAAATAATTTCACTAGGAGACACTTTCTTGTGCAATTCATACATATTCTTGGCAAATTCCATGTCCACTGCAACCTGAAAGTTAACAAAATTCAATATTCTGCAATAATGACATTAATTCACTGTTATCCAGAGGACCTTTCCAAGTTTAGACCTTTCTTATCTAAACTTGTTAACCTGAGAATAAACTCACCAGTCTGAGTGTGGAAAGCACTTGTCTTTGATTGATAACTTATCTCTAATGCAAAAAAAATCACAGTGTTTGTCTCCCTGAATTCCTTTATAAAAGATACTTATGTGGCTTCATGAATATAGGATAAAAAAAACATTCATTTTTTTTTCATTTTGAACAAAGTTTGATGGTAAAGAAAAGTAACTCCCAGGGTCCATTATATCAGTAAACAAGTAACTGCTATTCATTTCATTTGATTAAATGGGAAAAGTGGTTAAGAGTAAACCTAATGCCTGCCATTCACTCCAGCCCACCCACCTCCCATATTATTTTTAACGTAAGTATAGTAACTACTTCCCTGTAGCTCCGTGTTCAGTGGAAGAAGCAAACTCACAAAATGAATATATAAGATACAGCATATATGGAGATCATGATATGTACAGGTAGTCCTTGACTTATAGTATAACCACAACTGGGACCAGAATTTCCATCGTAAGTCATTGCAGTCATTCAGTCAAAGCAAACCAATATTACGACAATTTACGGTCATTAAGCAAATCCGCAGTTATTAAGTTCTTCTGTTCTGAGATTTTTGCTGAAAATGGCAAAAACAATCACAAATTGTGATCATATTACCGCAGGTCACTGCAATTGGTCACAAATGCAAGCAGCTGCCAAACAGCCAAATTTAGAGCACACGAATATGGGTGTGGTGCAATGGTTATAGGCCAGTGATGGCTAACCTTTTTGCCATCGCGTGCCAAAAGCGGGGGGAGCACAGTGGGGTCACACGCACATGTGCCCACATCCATAATTTTATGCGTCCTGCCCCCCCGTGCTCCCTCCGCTTTTGGCACGCGATGGCATGGTGGGTCCAGTAGGCCCATTTTTTGCTCTCCCCAGGCTCCAGAGCCTTTCTACGAGCCTGGGGAGGGCAAAAACGGTCCTCCCCAGCCCCCCAGAGGCCCTCCGGAGGCCGGACACAGTGTGTTTCCTGACTTCTGGTGGGCCCAGAACGCCCGAAAATCAGCTGCCTGGTGCACGCATGCGTGCCAGAGCTGACCTCGCGTGCCCACCAATATGGCTCCATGTGCCACCTGTGGCACCCGTGCCATAGGTTCACCATCACGGTTATAGGCAGTGGTGAAATGTAAATTTTGTTACTACCAGTTCTGTGGGCATGGCTTGGGGGGGGGTAATATGACTGAGTGGGCGTGGCCAACTTTTCTTTTTTTTTAAAACCATTTTTTCTACAACCTCTTCGGCTGAAGAGGTTGTAAAAAATGCTTTTAAAAGCCTCTGACGATCCCAGCTGACTTGCCTGATGGGCAGAGGCTTTTTTTTTTAAAGCCTCTGACGATCCCAGCTGACTTGCCTGATCGGCAGGGGCTTTTTTTCCTTTTAAAAACATTTTTTCTATAACTTCTTCGGCGGAAGAGGTTGTAGAAAAAAATGCTTTTAAAAGCCTCTGATGATCCCAGCTGAGCCATGTGATCATCAGAGGCTTTTTTTTTTACATTTAAAAGCATGTTTTCGGCCAAAGAGGTTGTAGAAAAAATGCTTTTAAAAATTAAAAAAAAAAGCCTCTGATGATTGCGCGGCTCAGCTAGGCAATAGGGAGGGGGGTGGGACAGGGATTTTTGCTACCAGTTCTCCGAACCACCCACCTCCATCGCTACTGGATCGGGCGATCTGGTCTGAACCGGGAGCATTTCACCCCTGGTTATAGGTGTGAGGTGGGCTGGCTGGCAAAACAGGGGCTGACAGATTGATCAAAAGTGAGAGGACTAGATATTTTTCCGCACTATCATAAGTTCAAATGGTTGTAAGTTGAGACTTCCTGTAAAAAACATAGTGTCAGATCTGTCCTAGCTTGGATATTCAAGAAAGAAAGACCCTCAACTTCATTTGTAGTGAAAAGTATTCTTTTACTGAAGCCAGGTGGTTACAGCATACCAAAGCCAAATCTGAGAATTTCTCACATTCCCTGATAATGTTCCCTTCTCCCAGACTTTCCCCCACTTGGTGAGGTCCAATTAGGTTCCAATTAGATGTTTTGGTAACAGTTCCACATTTTGGCGCCTCTTTGAATGGGTATTTCATATTCCACTTCCAAGATTGTGTCATCTCTGGATGGCTCTTTGGTTCCTCTCCCTTCCTTACCTTCCCATCCCCCATCCCCACAGTAGAGGGGATGTGCATAAGAGCACTAACGTACATATCATCCCTATCATTGTATTTTTACTCTCTTATTCTTGTTCTCGTTTTTGTTTGACAAATTCCAATAAATAAATCAATAAATTTTATGGTGGACGGCCATCAAAGCAAAACCAAAAAGGGCTGAAGCCATTTGATGACAGATCTGACACATAAATGCAAAGCTTGACGTATCATTTCTATTTGATAAATACTTTAATAATCTATAATATCAAGCAAGCTGATAAATTAGTGATAAAATACAATGATATCACAAGATCTCGAGTTCATATGACAAATTCACATGTTTAATGGAATGAATTTGTAGGAATACACCCCAAGGTTCTGAAGGAACTGACAGACGTGATCTCAGAACTGCTGAACTACATCTTTCAAAGATCCTGGAGCACTAGGGAAGTATCAGAGGATTGGAAAAGAGCTGATGTAGTTCCCATCTTCAAAAAAGGAAAAAAATAGATCCAGGAAACTACAGACCTATCAGCCGGACCTCACTACCTGGGAAGATTCAGGAAAATATAATCAAGTAACAAATCAGCGAACATCTAGAGAAAAATAAAGTTATAATCAAAAGCCAACATGGATTTATCAAAAACAAGATCGTGCCAGACAAATCTTTGACAAAGTGACAAAATTAGTGGACCAGAAGAATGCTGTGGATATAATTTATTTGGACTTCAAAGGCATTTGAGAAATCTACTACTTAATAAGAAAGAAAAATGTAGTTAGACAGTATCACCACCAGATGGATTTGTAACTGGCTGACTGAGATGTGGTCAGATCTGGCCCGCGGGGCCACCCTGGAAATGCTGAGGTGCCGGCGCCTGCCTCAACCCACGCCCAGGAAGCAGCGAACACATGGGGGCTGGTGGTGCCCGACAACAGCTGCAATTCCTTGACCTTGCCATGCCTGGCCTCACCTCATCCTGCTTGGCCTTGCCTCACCTCATCCCGCTTGGCCTTGCCTCACCTCATCTCATCTGGCCTTGCCCTGCAGCAGCCTCAAGGGCCCTGCCTGCCTCACCCTGCCACATGACGCCTCACCCGACCTTGCAGCAGCCTCAAAGTAAGTGCAGCTGGACACCCCCTTAGGGAAGTGGGGCTGGGCTGGGCTGGGCTGCAGGGTCCCAGTGCCTCAGGAGCTCACACTTGGAATACTGCATCCAGTTTTGGTCTCCACGATGTAAAAAAGATGTTGAGACTCTAGAAAGAGTGCAGAGAAGAGCAACATAAATGATTAGGGGACTGGAGAGAACGGGAACTCCGAACCTGTGAGACAACTCCTGGAACAACAGAGGATGTAACCACCACTCGCTCGGGTTCAGGCGCTCTCTGCTCAGCCAGTCCGCTTTTACATTGGATGTTCCGGAGATGTGTTCCGCTTTGACTGATAGCGTGTGCTTCTCTGCCCAACACATCAGTTTCTCCACTTCGGCCATCAGAGCCCTGAATCGAGTGCCCCCTTCTCGATTGATATGTGTCTTTGTGGCTATATTGTCCATCAACAGCAACATATGCTGACCTGCCACCTTGGTCTGAAAGTGACGGAGGGCTAGTCGCACTGCTCTCAATTCCAACCAATTGATGCTGTTCATACGTTCCAGTGGAGACCAGTGTCCCTAAACCACCTGTGACAGAAGGTGAGCGCCCCAACCTTGAAGATTTGCATCTGTCGTCAGAACGATCTGCTTGGGTTCCTGGAACACACACCCCTGAAGCAGGGCCACCTTCACCTTCAAATTGCTGCGCCCCGCCTTTTGGAAACGTAATAGAAACCATTGACGTGGACGAACGTGACGGCGAGCCCAGGACACAATGGCTATACAGGAAATCATCTTTCCAAGCAGTTGGGACAGCAGAAGGAGAGAAACGGACCCGCTGGAGACCACTTTAACGCCAACTCCTTGATGCTGCAGGAACGGTCAGGAGACAGGAAGACTTGGCCTTTGAGCGAGTCTATCAATGCTCCCAAGTGTAGAATGCAGGTGGTATACTGCAAGTGGCTCTTTGGCCATTTGATGGTAAACCCATGTAGTTGCAGAATGTGAATCACTGTCGCACTGTCCTTTGCTGCCTGCGATAGTGAAGAACACAGGATTAAAATGTCATCCAGGTAACACAGGATGAGTGTTGGAATCACACAGACAGATGCCGCCACTGCTGCCAACAACTTGGTGAATGTTCGCGGAGCCGACAACAGACCGAATGGCATGGCCCGATACTGGAAATGTCGATTGGCGTATGCAAAGCAGAGGAACTTGCGATGCGCCTGATGAATCGGGACATGTAGGTAGGCTTCTTGGAGGTCCACCGACTGTAACAGGTCTCCTTCCCTTATGCAACCCAGAATAGATTTCAAGGATTGCATTTTGAACCTCCTGTATACAATGAATTGGTTGAGGTGCTTGAGATTCAAAATTCCCTTCCAACCCCCCGAACTTTTGGATACCAGGAAAAGGATGGAAGAAAAACCTGTCCCTTCTTGACCCTTTCTCGATGGCCCTGATGTCCAGCAAATGTTGGATCTTGGCCTTCATGAGCTGTTTCTTGCCATTCTGGAGCGGAACCGGACACTGCAGGTAGCGGCTGGGGGGGGGGGGGGGGGCTGGATAGGAATTCCAAGGTGAGACCATATTCCACCGTCCAAAGAATCCACGCATCAGTCATGGCGGATGCCCACTGCTGGTGGAAATATTGTAGACGTCCGCCGATGAGAAGAGGTGACATGGCGTCACTTGCCACGATGAAAAGGCTGTGACATGCCCCCTCGAAAGGGCTTCTTTTGTGGAACTTGGCGTCTGCTCCAATCCCAGAAAGACTGCCTGTCAAAGGGCCTGTCATATCCTTGCTGATAGGACCACTGGAAATAGAACCCACTGGTTCCTGGCTCCTGACAAAATGGCTGCCGTTGTGAATAAGGCATGAATCTGCGCTCAGATCACTTGTCTGAGGAAGGTAAAACCTTCCGTTTGTCGTTATCTTCTATGAGAACCGGTTCCAAGGCCTCTCCAAAAAGCGCTGAACCTTTGTAAGGCGCTGAAGCCAACTTCCACTTTGACTTCAAGTCAGTCTTCCAACTGCACAGCCATAACAGCCGACGTGATGTAACGTTGGATGCCAAGGGTCTAGAAGCAAATTTCGCTGTATCTAACGGTGCACCTGCAGAATATTCTGTTGCTGCAATTAATTTATTGACCTTTCAGTGCAGGCCAATGTCATCCTGAAGCAGTTGTTCATGCAATTGACGAAGCCAAACCAAGGAAGCTCAGTTAAAAAATGAAGCTGACGTAGCAGTCTTAATGGCCCAAGCAGCCACTTCATGAGACTTACGGAAAGCCAATTCTGCTTTACGATCCTCAGGTTTAAGACCTTCCAGAATATTGCTTGAAAGCAGAGCAAAGGAGGTCAGTGCAGCAATCGGTGCATCCACAGACGGCAGGAGTCCACGGCTGCTGAACCACCTAAGAAAAGAGTTTCAGGTAAGGAATGAAATCCTGTTCCTTCTTAGGAATAAGGAACAAATCATCATTAGGCGAGGCAACCTCCAGACTTTGATCCTGAGGTTCCTCAAGTAGTCCCATTATTAGTAGCCACTTTAGCCTTATGGAGTAAGGACTTAAAAGAGCGATGGGCGGAACAGACCATGAAAGGCTGGCCTACCAGGTCTCAGCCCTTCATCTTCTGAAAATTCCATCTCTTCCAGACACTCCTCCTCTTGCGAAGAAACTTCACCACTAGAAGACTCGTGTTGTGAAGGGGAAGTCTGTCTGCCAGTCACAACAGGCTGAATCTGCTGAATAGGTCTGGTTGGCAGCAAAGACACCTGACCGGTGTGCTGAATACCCGCTGCCAGTATTTTGGACAGGGTATCAGAAATCAAAGCCTGGATATCCAAAGTTTGAACAAAGACTGTTCTTCTGCACGCAACCCTGTTGCAGCCGGAGTAAATGTGGCCTCAGGAACCTGACAGCCAAGTGCCAACTGACCACTAGTTCACACCTGTGGTGTGCTCTGGCCTGCCCCAGGAACAACTTGTACAACCTCAGGCAATGGCTGGGAAGACATTCCAGGCTCAGATGTAGCCCAACTTTGGTTTGCAGCGGCAGCCACAGGTTGAAATGGAAGTAATACCGTTGGACCAGCTGATATGCCAGCAGATGTGGAAGCACACAGATGTTCTGCAACCAAGGCAGTGCGCT
Organism: Ptyas mucosa; assembly: GCA_012654045.1. NCBI lineage: Eukaryota > Metazoa > Chordata > Lepidosauria > Squamata > Colubridae > Ptyas > Ptyas mucosa. The sequence continues at coordinate 25,072,656 of WNWU01000021.1, forward strand.
GTGCCTTATCAAACTGTTTCTCTAAGGCAGTGATGGCTAACCTTTTTGCCGTCGTGTGCCAAAAGCGTGGGTGCCCATGACCATAATTCAATGACCCACGTGCATGCGTGCACGACCCCCCCCCCCCACGTTCTCACCTTTGGCACACAATGACAAAAAGGTTACCAGTGGGCCTGGTAGCCCCGTTTTTCACACTTCCCAAGCTCCAGAGGCTTTCTTGGAGCCTGGGGAAGGCGAAAATGGCCTCCCCCACCCTCCCAGAGGCCCTCCGTAGGCCGGAAATGGCAGTTTCCCAACTTCTGATGGTCCCAGAAGGCCTGAAAATCAGCTGGCTGGCGCACACATGTGCGCTGGAGCTGAGCTAGGGCAACACTGGTGTGCCCACAGATATGGCTCCGCGTGCCACCTGTGGCATGTGTGCCATAGGTTTGCCATCACGGTTCTAAGGCCTTGTGGCGCCTGCCCGCATCTTTGTCTGCCCCTGCAGTCTGTCTTGCAGATCCTCCTGATGAAGATCTAGCTTTGGCTGACTTACTTCTGGTAGATTTAGAAGTATGTTTAGAACCAGCCCTTCTGACCCTATGGAGCCTTGGAGGGCTAACAGTAGGTTCTAAGTCAGAAGATACATCAGAGGCAGACATGATAAATAGATTGTTTTCAATAAGTCCAGAAATTAATTCCTTTCAGGAATATGACTGGATGCAGAAAAATTAAGGTAAGGGAAATTCCCAATTACTACACAGAAAATACCAGTTCAAAGGATGACTGGGCTTCAGAAACACAGCAAATAAGGAACACGTTGCTCCCAGGCAAACTTGTCCTTCCAGAAGCTGCTCTCAGCACCGGATGCAGACTGCATGATCCATATCTGCAGAAAGATCCCAGGCAGAAGAACGGCCAGGCAATTCAGCGCCGAGCCAAAGGATTCTAAACACTGCTTCGCAATTCCAGGAGCTAAGCCAGGCTTGCAATTGAAGAAATGAGCTTCCTGGCTCTCTCTGCTCCGACAACGCCCAAATTAAACTGTAAAATGGCAAGCGCAGGCAGGCAGAAGCCCCCTGCACCTGCGCAATTAGAAACAGCTATTCTTTGGCGCAAAATCCCTTCGCGCTTCCAACAAATGGCGGCCGCTAACAAACTGCCTCTCTGAAAGAGTCGCTGCTGCATCCAGTCTCCAAATAGGCGCAGAGGCAAAAACAAAGCCTCTCACGCGCCACGAAGCACTTCCTGGTCGACAGAGTTTACACTCCGTAGCCACTCAACACATGCTGGAGCTGCGATTGTGGTAAGGGCTCTGTTAACTCTCAGTCACCCCACACACACACCAGCGGCAACACAAACCTCGGAGGCGCCCAAATGGGACACACACCGGACTGCTACTTCCTCAAAAAAATAAACAATCAGGGTGGGGGAAGACGATCTGGATTTCCCAGAGACGTCTAACCCACCACCAGCAGCAAAGGAGATCAAATTCTCCTACCTAGTTTAAATGCGCAGCTCCAGGCTCCATGTTAACCTTTCCAGAAAAAATCTTAAAGTAACTACAGCAAAGAAGTTCCAAATAAACAACCAAAAAAACCAAAGGAAAAATTTTAAAAACAAATATAAATTAATCTGGCATCTATTTGCCAGAGAACTGAAACTCAAGTCTTGATTAACAGACTTAGTGAAAAGATTGAAGACCACAGGAAGTAGGAGGTATGGTCATGGAAAAAAATTACACTCAGTCTTGAGCAAATAAACACATCAGGACTAGATTCAGCAGTCCATCTGCATTTAAAAGACACAGGCCACTCTTTTGAAGACAACAAAGTCTATATTTTGGACAGAGAGGATCGCTGGTTTGAAAGAGGGGTTAAAGAGGCCATCTATGTCAAAACTGAACAGCCGTCTCTCTCAACAGAGGGAGAGGGACATGACATCATCTACTGTATGTCCAATCTACAACACAATCATTTCAACAGTTCCAAGAAGGCTCCATACCAATTTGCATTCAGATGACCTTGATGACACAGATAAACCTCCAGGTGACCTTAATGACCTACTAAAAAGAATGCAAATGACCAGCTGTCTGCAAGAAGTATAAATCCTTCCATTCCCCACCATCCAGTCAGAGCTGAAGAAGCTTCTTGGATGAGAAGTGAAATGTCTTCAAAGAAAAACCAGAAAGTCCTCTTTAAAAAGCACCTTTGGGACTTTCAGACTATACCAATTTTGATCAAAGACCTCTCCTTAAAACAATGGCAGGAGGATATTTTTATATTAATATGGCAAATAAAAAAACCAAGAATTAAATGCAATCTTTTACAAGATGCAAAGAAAGGGGAGGCCTTGGGTTGCCAGTTCTAAGATTGTATTTTGATGCCTGTTGTTAGGGATGGCTGAAAATTGGACAGTATTAAAGAATTCAAGGTTGTTGGATCATGAAGGTTTTGATTTGAGATCTGGGTTCCATGTGTATTTATTGTACAATAAATGAACGGTTAATCCTGGTTTTAAGAATCATTCCATCAGGCAGTCGACTGACCATACATGGTTGAAATATAAAAGAAGACTGGCTACTACGGTACAATTGTGACTATCACCACATGAAGCACTACACAAGAAAGAGATGTTAATTGAATCAAAATAGAAGACATACCGTATTTTCTGGCGTATAAGACTACTTTTTAACACAGGAAAATCCTCTCAAAAGTCGGGGGTCGTCTTATATGCCAGGTATAAGCCTACCGATACTCTGACTTTCCCAGCTGACCCCCAGTGATGGCGAGCCCCAGCTGTCTGGGGAAGTCGGAGCGTCGGTAATATCCACCTGGATGCCTGGGACGGTGGGGGAAGCTCCACGCAGCAACCAGCTGGGTCCAGCATTCAGCGGCATGCAGCCTTGACGAGATCGGCACAGCTTCCCGAATCTGAGTTGCCGGCGCTGACCAATGACGCTACAGGAGCGCTGACAACATTGAGGGGTTGTCTTATACGGCGAGTATAGCTCAAACCCTATATTTTAATAGGAAAAGTAGGGGGTCGTCTTATACGCCCAGTCATCTTATACGCCGGAAAATACGGTATTATGATCTATTGATATGGGAAGAGGATCCTAAGCTAAAGGTGAGGCAACAACTAGTAAGCAATGGATTTAATTGTGATTGGTTTAATTATTAATTATTATAAAATGTTTGAAAGATTTAAACTTGATAAAAAAGCTGTTTTTGCTGGAAACAAATCAGATGTGGAATTGAGTTTATGTTTTGGGGATGACCATTTGATTTTCAAAGTCTATAAAATGTTACTTAAGATAAATTTGGAAGAAGAATATGTTAAGGACTGTAAGGTAAAATGGGCGAAAAACTTTGGTCATCAAGATCAATTGGAAAATGTGTGGAATAATGATTTGCTTTTAATTACAGTTTGAAAGAAAACTTTTGCAAAATGATGTACTGATGGTATTTGATTCCAGATAGATTGTCAAGAATATATAAAGGAACTTCTAATAATTGTTGGAAATGTAATCAAATTCCAAGAATATTCTATCACATGTGGTCTTGTAAACATGCTAAATCATATTGAGTAAATATAACAATGATTATGCAGCAAATATTTAAAATAATAACACTAATTAAACCTGAAGCCTTTATTCTAGGTATTACAGATAAATCAATGGAAAAACAATTTGGAATTCTACTTCTACCGTGTTTCCCTGAAAAAAAGATCTATCCCAAAAATAAACCCTAAGTTGATTTTTAAACGTGCACTCAACATAAGCCCTACTCCAAACATAAATCCTAATTAAGACCCCTCCCACTCTGGGGTACACAGAGTGGGGTGAGGAGCATGAGTAAAAATTAAGCTAGGGTGGGGAGGGGGTGGTGGAGTTGTCACAATATTTACCTTTGGACAGTTGCAGCCAGGCCTCGCACACCCCAACACCTGCCTTGCCAGCCCACTTCTTCTGCAGCAGGCAAGGCTTTCCTGAAGGCCTCTGCAGCCGATAACAGAGCTCAGGATCAATCTGGAGCTCTGTTATCGGCTGCAGAGGCCTACAAGAAAGCCTTGTCAGTCACAGAAGAAGTTCCTGAAGGCCTCTGACAGCGAAAAGGAGGCCAAGGGTGACACACACAAGTGAGGTGTGTCAGTGGAAGGCATTCCCCCCCTCCCCCCAAAAAATAAGACATGGTGCCTTTTTTTATAACATATATATATATATATAAGATTGGGTCTTATTTTCAGGGAAACACGGTATATGTGGTCACAGCTGCAAGAATTGTTGATGCCAAGTATTGGAAAGAAAAAGGAATACCTGTAGTTGAAGAATTAATTGTGAAACTGAATGTATTGGCAGAAATGGTGAAACTAACCTTAGAGATAATACTTCAGGCGATTGGCAACACATTGGAAGCCTTTTGTGGAATTTATGTGAGTTAAATACAATAATGGATTATTAAGATTACCTTTGAAGATTAGCTTATTTTGGGTAGATACCAGTTAATTTTTAAAAATAATTAATAGTTAATTGTTGACTTGATTAATAGATATTAGATTTCTATATTTGAGATATTTTTAAGAAACTGTGGTATAAAATACATACCAAATATTGCCTGCATGGATGAAAAGGTTCATAATTATTTATAGGCCCACTGTGCAAAGAGGAATACACTAGAATTATTTGAGATATATTTTTCAACACTCAGCCAGTGTTGTAGGTTTAATGTTATATGTTGTGTACACTTCTTTATTTTTTCTTCTTTTTGCCTTGTTTGTAATTTTTGTTTTTATTGTCCCTGTAGTTGAGGATATCCCCTTCCAGCAATAATACAAACTGTTAATTGTGATAGTTTACCAGTTCGAAAGGGGAGAAAGGCCTGATTTTAGGTTTCTGAAATGTAAGTCAAAGAATTACAGAATCCTTAAACCAATTCTCTGATTTTGCTACCTTCCTAAAAGAATCTTCTTACATGCATTTAAGCTAATGGCAAAACTAACATCATGATCAAAATAACACATACTCACCTCATCTTCTGATTCATTATGAGGTACTGAGAAGCAGTTGGTGACCTCTACAGAATGTTTGTCAACTGTGCCTATAAGGTTAAAGAAAAAAACATTTTCCTAAGAAAAAATATTCCCAAGCAAAGGCCTAAGAACATCCAAGGAAAAACTTATAACTGAAGATAACATTAAATTTATATATGCTGAGAAATATAGTACAGTACAACTTGAACCCCTTCAAGTTCAACTCCCTTACAAGAGAAGAGAATGATTTTATAGTGATATTACAACAATCTTGGTATACAAGTATGTGTTAAGCCTATGGGGTGAAGTCTGAGAAGAATGAAAACAAGGCTGTTTGCTCTCAGCAAGATACAAAAAGAATGCATTTCAGCAACTATATTCTGCAACTGAACTATCTTCTACAAAAGCTCTTTAATATACTTATGAACTTTCAGATGCTGTAGCTAAGAAATGTGCATGTAAATAAACATGCAAGAGAGCATGGCTGCAAATCAAAGAAGCATCTTGGTTTCATTTTACTTCTTCAAATTTAACATTTTGTTCCTATTCAGTAAACTAATGCATATCAGGGCTAGCTTTAACTCCCAGCTACACTGACTGAAAAATGAATGGAACAATGAAATTCAGATCTAGCATTTTATATAGGAAAAAAGTAGAAAGCAGCAACTTAACCCAATGCTCACATATATTTATATTTTATATTTTGTATTTTTATCTATATTTTTATCGAAATGTGATATGAATGTGCCATAAGATAAATAACCCAACGCTGTAACAAAGCTACAAAATATAAAGATTCACTTCAAATAATATTTTTCATATTAAAAATATAATCTCCCTTTTTTAATTTGAGGCTGTGAACACTAAGTTGCCTTTCAACCAAATAACCACATGAAAAATTCTAACATACTACGTTAATGCTACAAAAATAGTCTCACTGGAGACCATGAGGTTTAAAAGTCCTGCCTTAGTCATGAAAGCCAACCGGGTGACTTTGGGCCAGTCACTCTCTCAGTCCAACCACTCACAAGGGGGGTTGTTGTGGGGAAAACAGGAGGTGGAGAGGGACTTTATCTTACTATTTATCTTACAATAATTGGCACAAACAAAACTGGACAGCTTTATTTCACTGATGCAATGAAATGTGGTTCTCTAAACATCCTCTGAAAACCGCTGCCCAATATGATGTAGAACGGAGGTCTTCAA
>WNWU01000021.1:25089156-25183745 GCA_012654045.1 Ptyas mucosa
GAAGGAAGGAAGGAAGGAAGGAAGGAAGGAAGGAAGGAAGGAAGGAAGGAAGGAAAGAAAGAAAGAGGGAGAGAAAAAGAAGAGGAAGGAAGGACCACAAACCTGGCACTAGATGCAGCTTCAGAGGATACCTTGAAAGAGCACAGCAATCCACGGCTGTAAGGGAACTAGAGGTCATCTAGTCCAACCCCCTGCTCCAGCAGGACATTGTTAAAGTGAGTTTCTGTCTTTTGTCCCCCCCAGTCACATGACTACATAGCCACACCCACCAAGTCATGCCCACAGAACCAGTAGGAAAAAATTTTAGATTTCACCTCTGGGAAGAAGATATGCTGTCCAGGAAAATCATAAAAAGAAGCACAGAGGCGCCCCCTCCCCCCTGGCTTAAACATCAGAGAAAGAATCTTAGAAAGGGTTTACCCTAATGCTGTGATGGCATGGGTGCCACAGGTGGCACACAGAGCCATATTGGTGGGCACGTGAGCTCAGCTCCGGCATGCATGCATGCCCCAGCCAGCTGATTTTCAGGCCTTCTGGGCCCACCAGAAGTCAGGAAACACACTGTTTCCGGCCTCCGGAGGGCCTCTGGGGGGGTGGGGAAGGCCGCTTTTGCACTCCCCAGGCTCCTAGAAAGGCTCTGGCTCCTACTAGGCCTACCATGCCATCATGTGCCAAAAACGGGGGGAGTACGAGGGGGTGGGGCACATAGAATTATGGATGTGGGCACTCATGCGTGTGACCCCACCTCGCTCCCCCCGCTTTTGGCACGCAATGGCAAAAAGGTTAGCCATCACTGCCCTAATGCATCAAGCAGTTGAAAGAGGTAGCAGAAAGTTTTATACTTTCAGACTTGCAAGATTCATGTCAGCCCTTCTAGGTATATCAAACAGGAAACATGATTAGATGAACTAAATCTGCTTTAAGACTATCTTAACATAATCTAGTCACCTAGATGAGATGGGCAGTGTAGAAATTTGACAAATAAAATAAATGGTAAATTTGTTGTGGTGGATGAAAATTAATTTGCACAGGACTAAGATATTGGAAATTTATACCCCAAATGAAGAAAATGTATTTTTTATAAAGGAGACAAATTTTTTCTATTGATGATTGATGGGGAACCAGAATGGAGTCATCTCTCCACAACTGGTCAGAATTTCTGAGAAAAATATTAAAATCACTCAAGGCAAATTACCAAAAGTTTTGTTTGACCTGATGGACAATTTAGGACTCACTGATATAGGGAGACAGCAAAATGGTAATTCAATAGTGTATACTTGCTTTCCTGAAAGACAGATTTTTTTTCAAGAGTAGACATGATTTGGATTTCAAAGAATTTGGCCACTAAGATTTCCAAAGTAGAAATATTATCAATATCTTTGAGTCATAATCCTGTGAGTTTGATGTATAAAAGAAAATTAATTCTTTTAGATGGAGACTGAATGCAATGTTATTACATCAAGAAGTGAAAGTGGAAGATTATAAAAAGAAATTAAAAGATTTTTTAAAAAATAATTTAGGTAAAGGCACTGATTTAAGAATGGTCTGGGATGCAAGTAAATCTTTTATTGAAAGTTATTTTATACAGCATAATAATGAACTACAAGCTATTCTGGATGAAATAAAAGGAACTAAAAAAATCTCCAGAGAACAATAAATTAAGCTTGTACAACAGCTATTAAATTTATTAAGAGAAATGGAAATAAAAATGAATTATAAAAAGTTTAAAAATGAATTTGCAAATAAACCAGGAAAGTGGCTAGCATATAAAATACAAAAAGAAAAAGGTATTGAAATTATAATAGAAAGATACTGTATTAATAGACAGTATGGCAATACAAAAGCATTCCATCAATATTATTCCACTTTATACAAGGAAATGCCATTCCATCAGAGAAAATAGATAAATACCTAAAGGAACAAAAATTATAGAGGATTACCGAGGAACAAGGATAGAGTATGAAGGGACCTACAACAAAAGGGAAGTAATAAAAAGAAATTAAGATTAATTAAATTAAGAAAGGTACCTGGACCAGATGGATTATCAGGTTCTTGTTAGAATGTTTTGAGGATGAATTTTACATCCTTTCAAAACAAAATGAATTCTATCTTTTAGGGAGGAAAGATGTCAAAGAGTTGAATACAGAGTAAGCTGCAGTTATTTCAATAGAGAAAAGGAGATTGAACTCCATATCATGCAATACAGTGAATCTTATTTTAGGAATATTGTAAAATATTGTATAATTATAATATTTATTTGTCTCAGCCTCTGCGCCCTGTTTGAAACTAGGTAAAAGCCTGTAGGGTAATTGTAAAATGTAATTATAACATTTTATATAACAATCAGCTGCAATTCATTTACTGTAAATTGTATTTATTTCTCTTGCACAATTATTTTCCAATGTGAAAAGTCTTCAAGTGAACTCATCTCAGGAAAATAGTTTAATATCACACCCACACACAACCAATTAGTATTAACAAATGCCTCTCATAAGAAGCTGTTTCTTGAAATAATCTGCATTATTTAGTTTCAAACTTTGCCTTGAAGATACATACTAAATGTTTATCTCAAACTTCCTTTAAAAACAAGGATTTGTAAATCCTTATTGCAGCTTAATCTTCAGGAATTTGGGGGAAAATTTATCTTTACTTTGTTGGTTCTTGCTTTTCACTTACAACAACTGCATACTTATGGAAAACGTTTCCTTGACCAGGCAAATTCTTTTTAGATGAATAAAGCACATTAGGGAATAGCCCAATGCAACATGGGTTTAGTATCTGAAGAATATATATGAACTTTTTCAGAATTGTTTTTCCAAAGACTGATGAACTAATAATCTTTTAATTTAAAATATATCTATTTTTCACCATCAGAAAGTTTGTCTGAAAAGTTTATTTGAAACTTTCTGAACACTTAAAGCAACATTGCTTTAGATATTATGAAAGTGTCCAGAGAGAACTAAACAAAATCAAACTCTTATAAATTACAAGTTTTTGCTTTTCAAAGAGCTTAAGTAAACAGAAAACATGAAATACGTACTGCAAGGAAATCCCCAACATTTCATGCAAGAGCAGGCAAGATGTAAAAAGCCACCTAAATTCACATATTTATACACTGAATCATCAGAAAAAAAGTATTCTTTAGTAAATCTGTACATCCAAATACACTTGGGAGCTACATCTAAGTTACATCATTTAATGTTTCATACATTTGTTACCCTTTTAAATCAAGTAAACATTCCAAACTGGGGGTGGGCTGGTGAAAAGAAAGAAAGAAAGAAAGAGAGGGAGGGAGGAAGGAAGGAATCACTGTAGACATTCATTTAGTTTTTAAATCTAGACCTCCATGTGTTGAATGCTTCATCTTCATATATTTTGCTTCCTGACATTTAAAAATTGCAGTGCAGAAAACTCTACCTTTATTATTAGTTACATTTCTTTGGGTGGGTTTCAGATATACCATAGTTCGATATACTTTTTGTAATGAACAAATGGAAACGTGGTCCTATTAAACTGAGAATGCATGCAAATATTTGACTTTTTAAAAAAAACAAAACAAATGCATGTATATTTTATAACAGGTAACATTGCAAATTATTCAGGTAGCACCCGTGTTTCTTTGCCCTATCAAATAACACTAAAGTTGAAGGGAAGAAATCTTTCCAGAACAGTTATTTTTTGTACCAATAACTTACTAGAAACCTCTAAGAACCATCTGTTTCACTTTCCTTTAGAACTGAATGGAACAAATAATTAAATACAGTTTGTCCTCTTCACTGAAGAGAGCTAGTCTATTCATCTTTATGAGCTAATTTTGGGAAGATAAGCATGTACTGTGGAAATGCCTACTGAATATAATCCACACATTTTCTGAGAACATTTGGAAAAAGTCAGTAAGAACCTAGGATCAATGAAAACGGATGTTGCTTTAAATGATCCACAAGAGAGAGACCCACAGAGTGCCCAGTGCCACGCACACAATTTTTTCTGCGTTTTTTGGTGTGCAAGTTATATACTCTTTTCCCACCCCACACCCTAAAATGTTAACTGTTCCAGTTTTCAGTTCTTTCAGTCAATTTTCACATTCGTGTAGATTTTTCGAACAAAGGCACTTGTTCCCATATAGCCAATTGCTCCTGCAAAAAAAATAAAAATAAATAAATAAATAAATATAAAATTGATAAAACTTTGACATATTTTCTAGAGTAACTTTTAAAAGCCGGGTTCACTATTGAGTAAATATAAATAGGACAACTGAACAACAACAAAACAGATGATGTACAATCTTTTAAATTTCAACAAGATGATCTACCTAAAATTCAACTAACCTATTAGTACTGTTTTGTTGTATTCTGTATTCAACCTACACTGAGAATTTCTGCTAATTTGACACATTATGCTCAATCTTATATTATGCATGATGCTACATACCAAATACGTGCCTCTTCAAATGTATGGAAACACTGCATTTAAAAATGTAATAAAATTGGAATTGGTAGCAACTCTGAACTCTCACATGGCAAATATATTCAAGATCCCATTTCTCTCAAACAGTAGCTTTTCAGCAGTTTTTATTTCTTTATATATGAAAGATTCTATGTTATACCAGGTAAGTGACAGAACTTGGTTACACATAGCATGTGCAGTTCCAAAAATGCACTTGCAAAAATACTTGCAGAAGCTACCAGTGACAAGTCTTCTGACATTAACAGAATCAAACAACTGGAAGGGGGCATTTAGGCTACCAATTCCAATTCTCTGCTCAGTGCAACAATCTAAATTAAAGCCTCTCGACAGAAGACTTTCCAACTCCTGAACACATCCAGTGCTCCTATAAACTATATTTTTAAAGAAACAGTGTAGCTCACAGAACAGCGATATCACATGGGCCACGCTTGGGATCCCTAGAACTGTTGTAGCTATGTTTTGAAAATGATTGAAACATTCTGCTCATGCTCAAAGATATGCTTATTTATCTCCACAACTGCAGGATTCAAGATATACTGTACTGCTTTTTGAACTACCACAATGTTTTTCTCTAGCGCACTGCTTGGAGAATCCAAGAGCGTGGGTAATTCCCTTCAGCTAGGCTGATACTGAGAGCATATATCTTTAAGAAGACAGTTGACTCCACCCCCAGGGTCTGGCTGAGGCTCAGTTCTTTTTCTCTCAGTCAGGCTGACAGAGCGTTTTTTTGTGGATCTACTCGATTTTGACAACCTTTATTCCATCTCTTCGTTTCTTCCTACCTTATCTCTTTTGGACTGTGAGTTGTGCTTATTTTGTTGGACTATCGGGGCGGTGGTGGCTTTGGGGCTCCAAGCCCCCCGCCTCCGTTTATTTGGCTGCTGCGTCGCCTCAGAGCTCTGCCCTGACATCGGCATCTCTGCTGGCGCCCCTTGCCTGAGCCACTGATGAGCGGGTCGCCCTTGCAGCGCTTTGTTGTAGCCGCCGCCACCCCCTGCCTTTCCGGACGTCGGGCGGCCGTGAGCAGCTTTAGGAGTTCCTGCCTGGTTCCTCCAAGGCACACTCCTCACTCCCCTGTCATTTGGAGCGCTTGGGGCACTTTTGAGTGCTCGAGCGCAGCGGCCGCACCTCACCTTCAGGCAGCGCTTCCATTTTGACGGACGCCCACGCCTCCATCGGCTCCAGTAAAGCCTCTGCGGCCGGCTAGGGATTGTTTTTTCCAGCCTAGCCTCATTGCAGCCAGCCTTCGGCAGTGCGCTTGGCCGTCAGTTTTTCCCGCGTGGCCATTTTGAGGACTCTGGCGTAGCTCTTCTACGCGGCCGCCATTTTGAGGAAATCCCCGGTTCTTCCTGACGTCGATACCTCGCATCGTGACAGCTACGGACTACCATCTGTCTAGCGGCTCGCCTTTCTGCACCGGTTGGCACTTCCTCATATTCAAGCCGGCTGGCCTCTGATTCCTACTGGGCCATTCTCCAGCAAATTACAGAGCCATCATACCAGCGCAGTATCCAGGCGGCCATCAATTGGGCCCATCAAACTTGTGGTGGCCCTCCCAGGCTCGTTAGTACTCCACTCTTGAGCGGAGCCAGATCCTTGCAGGACCCTTTCTACGAGGGGCTGTTGACATCACCCCCCGACTTTGCCTTTAAAAAAAAAAAAGAATCAATTTTGCCTTGTTTCTCGCCTTTCCATTTACATCTGCTTAACGGCTGCATACTTCCAGTCATGGGAGACGCCGACCTTTCCTCTGACCTTGAACAGACCAACAGTCCGCCCAGGGCCCAATCCTCAGAAGCCCCCTCCGGGGCCCGCTTCAAGAAGCGTTCCAAGAAATCATCTGGCTCCACAAAGCCTCTCACTTCAAAACCTCACAAATCCTCCTTGGCTGAGGACAAGGTCGCTAAGCGGAGAAATGCGGCCCTTGAGCGTTGTTTTGACCAGGCACAGCGTAAGGCCCAGCCTACTCCGTCAACTGGTGCTCCTGCGGCGTTACATCCATCTCCCGCGCCAAGCACTTGTCAAGGGGATCCTACCGGGGTGATCTTGATACCCCACATGGACATTATCGGCCAGCCGCCTGATAAGGCTCCCCTGCCTTCTACGTCTACGGCCGTGCCTCTCTTTCAGCCCCCTCCATCTCATCGGGCTCCTGAGGCCACTTTTACTCCTACGGCGGCGGGTCTCCGTCCGCCGGAAGGGGCCCAGCCTGTCTATTATGATCTTCAGGCCATGATAGCGGCCACGCTCTCCAGGATGATGGCGGCGGGCTTCCCTCAAGGAATAACTCCTCAAGCCCTTCCCGTCCCAGGGCCTCCTCCAGCCGTCCATGCGGAGGCCCCCAGACAGGTCGTTCATTGGGCCGAGGTTGAACCTAGTGATTATTCCTTGCAAGATTCAGTCCATAGCGATGATTCCAATCTCGATTACGGGGATGACTGCGACCTGGACCTTTCTGATGATGGCGAGGCGCTTCCTGAGAGGCCAGCCTTCCCTGGCCTGTTTTGGTCCTCCTTGTTCAAGGCCTTGCTCCCTAAGGCGATCGCAACAACTCAACTGGCTTCGTCCAAAGCGCTCCCGGACAGTCAGGGCGATCCGTCCCCGCACGAGGCTCTCTTTGCGGTTCCAAAACGGGACCAGGAGTTTGTTCCCTGCCCGCAACTATTTTCGGAGGTCGTCCAACGACCTTGGGCACAGCCCGGGATCCTTCCAGCACCAAATGGCATCGACAAAAAATTGTTCTGCTCGGCGCCTTGTCTGCAGGAGCTGCTTGAACTCCCGTCTGTGGACCCACCTGTAGTCGTGTTAACCTCCTCCGCTGTTCTATCCAACGATGTTGCGGATGGACTTCGTTCAGAAGATAAACGGGCTGAGCTCATCTTCCGCAAAGCCCACCAGGCGGCCGCCTGGGCTATTCGTGCAGCTACATCTGCATCGTTCTTTAACCGAGCTTCTCTGCTCTGGCTCCGCCAGATGCAAGAATGACTCCCTCCAGACGATCGGCACCTCCACCAGGATATAAACAAGTTGGTGGCAGCCACGGAGTATTCTGCTGATGCGGCCCTGGCGGCAGCCAAGTTTGCTTCCCGTCGCTGGTCTCTTCAGTCACCTCCCGTCGTCTCTTATGGCTACGGCATTGGAGAGCGGATGCAAAGTCCAAATGGCAGCTTGCATCCGCCCCGTATAAAGGCTCCCGTCTTTTCGGTGAGGCACTGGACCCTATCCTCATCGAGGATAAGGATAAATGGAAGATCATGCCATCCTCTTCCCGTCGACCGGATCGCAGATACTCCCTGTACGGCCACTGCCAGCCCTTTCGCCAAGAATCAGGGGCAGGTGCTCCTTCTACCTACCGCCCATCGTCTTTTTCATATGACCGCCCATCCAACCGAGCGGCCTTTCGAGACCGGGCCAGACGCCAGCAGCCGGCCAGACGTCTCTTTCGTGGAGGGAACTCCCGCTCCTTCCGGCGCGGGAAGTGACTGCACCGATTCTCATCCCATAGGCGGCCGTCTCGCCCACTTCTTCCACCAGTGGGCCCTCTCGACGACGGACGCATGGGTGCTACAAACTATCTGCCTCGGTCTGACCCTGGAATTCTCCTCCTCTCCTCCCCATCGATTCCTCAGTCTCTTCCAATCCCGAAAAGAGGCGCCTGATGTCCATGGAAATTCAACATCTCCTGGACATCGGTGCCATAGAACCGGTTCCCACCGAACATCATGGGACTGGCTTCTACTCGATATTTTTCCTCGTCCCGAAGGCATCGGGCAGATGGAGGGGAATATTGGACTTAAAGGAATTGAACAAATTAATCGCTTACCACCAATTTAAGATGCAGTCCCTTCACTCGATCCTGGGCTGCATCAGGCGATTGGACATGATGACCTCCATCGATCTCAAGGAGGCCTACCTCCACATTCCGGTCAGACTGTCACACCGGCGCTTTCTCCGTTTCTCATATGCCAACCAGGACTTCCAGTACAGAGCAATGCCGTTTGGCCTTTTGTCGGCTCCCCGGACTTTTACGAAGGTACTGGCGGTGGTAGCAGCTTCTCTTTGACTCATCCCCATCAGAGTCTGTTGCTACCTGGACGACATCCTTATCCTCTCGCCCTCCCGCCAGGCGGCCCTCCGGGACCTCGAAGTGGTACAAGACACCCTGCAGAGGCACGAGTTCTCGATAAACCTGGCCAAAAGTCACCTGCAGCCCACCACTCGCATCGTACACCTGGGCACTGTCATCGACTCGGCAACAGGACACATTTTCCTGACGCCGGACCATCGGCTCAGCATTACAGCTTCGATTTCACGTGTACGGGAGTCCCAAACCATCTCCATCTTGCAGCTGTCCCAACTTCTCGGGAGGCTTATTTCCTGCATCAACATCATCCCTTGGGCTCGTCTGCATTCCCGTTCCCTGCAGTGGTTCCTCCTGCCTCTGCAGAAGTCTCTGGGCAGCGCCTCCAAAGCAAAAGTCAAGCCCCCCCTCTCCGTCAGGCGGTCCCTCATCTGGTGGTCCTCTCCAGCCTTGGAGAAGGGGTGTCTTTTTCAGGAACCACACAGAGTGACCTTAACAACGGACGCCAGCCTCCTGGGTTGGGGCGCTCACCTGTCCACCAAGGTGGCCCAGGGGCGCTGGTCCCCCTGCAACCTCTTACACGATATAAATTGGCTGGAACTCAGGGCGATCCATCTGGCCCTCCTCCACTTTCACCTGGACGTAGCGGGCCAGCATGTGCTAGTCTTAACAGACAATACCACGGCCAAAGCACATGTCAATCGAGAGGGCGGCACGCGGTCCAAGCCTCTGTTGGACGAGGCCATCGCTCTCCTTTCTTGGGCAGAGAAGAACATCCTGTCCATTTCAGCTCAACACATCTCGGGGGCAGACAACACCCAGGTAGACTGGCTGAGCCGATCCCAGTTGGACCATGCGGAGTGACACCTGGATCCGATCCTTTTCCGGGAACTCTCGTCGAAGTTTGGGGCCCCTTGTCTGGACTTATTCGCCAGCCCCCACAACATGCAACTCCCCTGTTTCTTCTCCCAGTTTCCCAGCCCGGGGTCAGAGGGAGTGGATGCTCTCCGGTGTCCATGGCCACCCGGCCTGTTATATGCCTTTCCGCCCCTGCCGCTCATCCCACGGGTGGTGCAAAAGGTTCTCTCGGAACGGGCGGAAGTTCTCCTCGTCGCCCCTCACTGGCCGCGACAGCCCTGGTACGCGGACCTATTGGATCTGTCCATTTCCCGGCCCTGGAGGATCCCCCAGGACCGGATCTCTCTCAGCCAGGGGGTCATCACCCACCCGGAGCCGGAATGGCTCAAGTTGACCGTCTGGCATTTGAGAGGGTCCTCCTGACGCGGGACAACCTGCCAGGGCGGGTTATCGACATCATGCAGGCTTCCCACTGAGCCTCTACTACTCGAATATATGACGCCACCTGGCGGGCTTTTAGACGATGGTGTTCTTCGAACCTAGTCGACCCTGCAACGGCTTCTGTGCCCGCTCTTCTTACCTTCCTCCAGACAGTTTCGACAAGGGCCTCGCACCTAGTACTCTCTGCCGTCAGGTGGCCACCTTGGCTTCGGTTCTGCCGTGTGCCTCTGATCGCTCCCTCTCACAGGATCCGAGGATTCGCAAGTTCCTCAGAGGAGCCACTAACCTCCATTCACCTGTGGTTCACCGGTTCCCGACATGGGACCTGACCCTGGTTCTCCGGGCCCTCATGGCTCCGCCGTTCGAGCCTATGTCTTCCGTCTGCCTCTGTTTCCTGACTCTGAAGGTCGCATTCCTCGTGGCGGTTACCTCAGCACGGAGGGTCTCCGAAATAGCGGCCCTGTCCGTCCGCTACGACCTTTGTGTATTCCACCCTAACAGGGTCGTGCTTCGAATGGATCCGTCTTTCTTGCCAAAAATTAACTCGCTCTACCATCGAGCTCAAGAACTGATCCTGCCGGATTTTTGTCCTGCTCCCCGTAATTGTCTCAAGGCTCAATGGCATACCCTCGATGTTCGACGAGCGCTCCGGTACTACATCAAACAGATAGCACCATTTCGAAAAGCGGAGGCACTCTTCATTTCATTCTTGCCTGCCTCAATGGGTCGCCGAGTGTCTTCAGCCACCATTGGTCGCTGGCTCAAAGCGTGTATAGCTAAGGCTTACGCTCTTCGGAACAAGACACCGCCAGGCCGTATCCTGCCGCACTCGACGAGAAGCACTTCAACTTCTGCAGCTTGGGCCACGCAGGCATCAATCCTAGACATTTGTCGCGCAGCAACTTGGACCTCGCTTACACCTTTCATACGCCATTATAAAGTTGACTCCTTCGCCTCAGCTGAGGCGTCCTTCGGACGGCGTGTTCTGCAATCCGTCATCTCTACTACGGTCACCTGGGAGCATTCAGCCTCCCCCCCAGTATAACACTTGCTTGGGTATGTCCCACGCTCTTGGACTCTCCAAGCAGCGCGCTAGAGAATGGACGTTGCTTACCTGAACGTCCTTTCTGAGCGCGCTGCTGGAGAATCCAACCCACCCGAGCAGGCTTCTGCTCCGACGTTCCGGGTGGTCGTTGGATCCTGTTGTTTGCCTTCCTTCGTGAAAGAACTGAGCCTCAGCCAGACCCTGGGGGCGGAGTCAACTGTCTTCTTAAAGATATATGCTCTCAGTATCAGCCTAGCTGAAGGGAATTACCCACGCTCTTGGATTCTCCAGCAGCGCGCTCAGAAAGGACGTTCAGGTAAGCAACGTCCAGTTTCTGTATTTTTAGAAAAAGCTCAGGGCTTAACAAGGGGAAAAAAAGCTGCCAGTGTTTTTGCTGAGCAAAGTCATGTTATGTAGCCTATCCCAAGTGTCTATGGAAAGTAAAGCAAAGGAAGAATCATCTGGGAAATTTTATATTAGGCCAGAAAAAACTAGTTCATGAAGCAATTAGTTTAGATATTTCCAGCTCGCAGAGATCGTACATATAGTAGGTTTTTAATAGCTTCTTTTATTTTTCTCTTACCTTGTCTACCTCATTTTTCCCCCTTCTACTCTTCTGATTTACTTTTGCTCATTGAACTGGGGGACAGAACAGGGTGATAAAGATTAATTGGCTTTTTTTCTCTCCCCACCTTCCATTTACATTCCAACCCTTATTTCCTCTTGCCTGATCATCCTGTTTATCTTTTACTATGTGAAGCCACACAAATACAGAGATATTTCTAACGAAAGCTAGAAGAAGGTAGAAAGAAATATCTGTGACTAGGTAATAAGAGAATTGTGTAAAAAAGTGTTTGAGTTTACAGTTGAGAGATCAATTGGTTTTGCAGTTGGGATGCCTTAATTAATTCTAAATCTAATAATTCATTTCATTTCTGGCCTTGGTCTTGCTTATTTTTGAGAGCATTCCTATCACTCAAAGTCCTGTGCTATCCTAAGCATGTTATATGCGTCCACTTTAAAATTTATGCCTAAAACTGAATTCTTATAAAGATATATATATATAACTATTACTTATATAACAATATATCTATTGAATTCAAATAATTTTATAGCTGACAATTATTTAATATATTCAGAAAATTAACAATATATATGCAAAAATATATTAAGTAGCTTAAATGGATAACATCTGAAAACTAAAAATTCTGAAACATTGTGATCTTACCACACATTATTCCTAGGGCTGTGCTAAATACTGCCATATAACCAAAGTAAAAAGATGTCTGAAACAAACCATACATCCTGGAGAAAAAAACAGAAGATAAAACAAATTTTAACCTTCCCGAAATTATGAATAGTTACAAAGTAAAGTTGTCATTGTGTTATTTTAAGATAGATGTAAAATGTTAGATTACGTACTTTGTCTTGAAAAAGTAGTAATAAAAGGAATACATATAAACATAGATTGCAGTTGAAGCAGCAGAGAGAAAACTCGTCCATTGCCTGAAAAACATAAATCAAGAATATAATACTTTGAGCAATTACATAAAATGTTCCATGACAAAACTTCTAATACATATTAATTCAAATTCAATTAACTATTCTGAGATTCATAAAAAAGTAAAGTTAAATATTTTACAAACATTGTAACATAAAACCTCTTTTGTGTCTTTGTTCAGTCTCTTTTACAACCTAAGAGACCCATGTTCAGTCTTGCTCTTTAATGGTTAAAATTGAATAAACATATTGTACTTACCACCTATAGTCCTCTGCATTCAATAAAAAGTATGTACATACAATTGTCACACAAACAGTTACAATGCAAAGGATGACCAAAACTAACATCATGAAGCCATAGACGTAATAGATTTTGTAAGCCCAGAAGGAGGTGAAGATAAAATACCTAAAGAGAAAGTAAGGATAATTCAAATATACACCTCTAGTTAAGCTGATAAGCATTCTACTGGCAAGTTGCTTCTATTAAAAAAACTTACATTTCAATGAAAATTGATCCAAAGGGGAGAATGCCACCAAGGCAAACAATAACAGCTGGTTCCATAAACCTGGAAAAAAAGAACTAATTTTCTCATTTAACCAAGGATAATGGGAAAAAAAAATCACGTAACAGAATATTCCTGGTGAACTCACTGAAATCAACAGAAAAACACCACTGATTTTTTAAAATGCACTGGGGTAAAATCTAAAATATTTCGAATTCTTCAATAAAATTCAGACTGTGAGAGTCATAGGTCAGTCAGCATCTTAAGATTAATTACAACTGATGCAATATTAGTTTGTGCAATATTGTGCAATATATTGTGCAATACTAGTTATGTTTTGCCAATGGATGAGGGCATCTGGCCATTGCAATCAATTCATGAAAAGAGATCATTCACTACTTGATGAAAAATGTCATGTAGTTCTGAAAGACAATGCATCCTGTCTCCTATTAGATGCCATATCTTATGCTTAGATAATTACCTGGAAGTCCCCATAAAGACCAACTACCGTATTTTTCGGTCTATAAGACACACTTCCCCCCACCCCAAAAGTGGGTGTAAATGTCTACGTGTCTTATGGAGCAAATATTATGGCGGGGGGAGGGGGGTTTGCCACCGCCTATCACCACTGCTGCCGGGGAACGCTGGAGCTTTTGCTGCCGAGCAGCTGATTAGCAGTTGGATCGGCCTCCTGGAAAACCACCTATCAGCTGCTCTAGGCGGCATGGATTGCCACCTATCACCGCCGCATATGATCAATAGGTGGCAATAGATGGTGGTGGCGACGGCAGCGATAGGTGATGGAGATTGGCGGCGGCAGCAAACAGCAGCAGCAATACCCTCCGCCTAGATCAGCTGATCAGTGGTATTCCGGGAGGCTAATCCAACCACCAATCAGATGCTCAGCAGCAAAGGCTCCAGTGTTCCTGGCGAAGGCAGCAGACACAGAGGAGGCAGCAATGGCAGCGTTTCCGGTTGGCCAGCCCATTGTTTTCCGGAGCTACGGGAAGCCAGGATCCATATGCCACTCAGCTGACCAGTGGTGGGCGCAATGGAGTAGAGCCCTGATGAGCCATGTGCTGGGGCTGCAATAACATGCTGAAGCTGATCAGGCTGTTTGCTGTTTGCTGCAAGGATGCTAGCCAGATGAATACCGGATGGATGCTGGGAAGCAGAGGTAGATTTTTTTTTCTTGTTTTCCTCCTCTAAAGCTAATGTGCGCCTTATGGTCCGGAGCATCTTATAGACCGAAAAATACAGTAACCTTTAAAGCAGGGTAACATACTTTATCAGATAAATGAATACAGACAAATTTGAATTTTACCATTTTTTCTCTGGAATTGGACGAGGAACAGCATTTACTCGGCAAGGAAAGTTGGGCTGACCAGAAAGATTTCGTCCAAGTATTGTTCCAACAAGATTTAAAGGAAGAATAACAAAAAAGCAGATGCAACAAACAGCTACCTGTTAAATCAAGTAAGAAGAGATATAAAATATATTCATTAAAATAAAATCAACCATTATGTTAGCAGCAATTAATCATAAGAAAACATACTGTTATTCAAAATAGATCGGCTAAATGTTGCTTCAAGTTGATAGTAGCAACTTTCAAGCTTTGCTAGGAGTTGGATGAACAGCAATGCCCCTCCTTTACATTCCCACTCATTCCATAAGAACCTTAGCTGCATTGGCAGCTTTCCTTTGGTAATCTCCTGTTGGGAGATTACCCCTAGCACCGTGTTTCCCTGAAAATAAGACCCTGTCTTATATTTTTTTGAACCCCGAAATAAGCACTTGGCCTTATTTTTGGGGAGGTCTTATTATTTTGGGACATGTGGAGCAAGACGTCTTACCATCTTGCTGTCGTCTTGCCTGATTTTCTGCTGTCTCCCTAATCCTAACCAGAGGAAATGGTGGGGACTGGCTGCACATGCGGTTAAATATTTTCGGGGGGGGGGGGGCTTATTTTGGGGGGGTTATTTTCAGGGAGGTATTATTTTAGTGTATGTGCTCAAAACCCCAATTGGGCTTATTATCCGGGGAGGTCTTATTTTGGGGGGAACAGGGTAGCTATGTGAATTTCAGTCCTCCACCTTTATTTAACAGATGGAATTTCTACTTCTTGGCAGATGTAGTTTCTGCAAATTAAAGTACTCACCATTGTCCCAAAAGGAATAGCTCTTGATGCATGATAATAAATAGCAATAAAATTAATGAAGAAGGCTGTGCCACACACCATTGCAGGAATAAGGAATGCTCCAATGAACATTTGCTTTATCCATCTTCTTCCTGGCAATCAAAACATTACATGCATTTGTGACTCAGGGTTACAATTATGAACTTTAAAATTCAGCAGTAGAACATAGCTTAACTGGCATTGTAACAGGGTTATAATTATGAACTTTAAAATTCAGCAGTAGTACATAGCTTAACTGGCATTGTAACACTATTTAGACTGGAAATGATGACGAGCTCTCAGTACCGCTTTTCTCTTTTGGACCCAAAATAGGGCTACACCTCAATGGGATATTTTCACAAATCTTGCAAATAAATACATTTTAAGGAACTTTTTATGTATCATTAGAAAACACATATTCTAAAGATTTTTATCATTTCTTCTTAAATTTGGACAATACAGAAAACTTAATTTGTTATACATCATGAAACTTCCATTTTCTAAGATTTATTACTCTGTCTATGAAACTCTGGCAATGTCATAGCATGATTATAAAATTGATTTTAGTGAAGCAATTAATGAATATAATATTCCTCATCTCTTGTTGAAATATTTCTCCTCTTGGAAACAGAATTTGAAGATAATTCTCCCAGGAACCAATTCCCATTTAGGGCAGTGGTCACTAATCAGTGGTCCATGGACCACTGGTGGTCCGCGAGAAAATTTTGGTGGTCCGCGGCGCACCAGGGTGGAGGAGCTGCTCCAGGATGAGCAATGGCCAGTCCTGTGACTAGAGCTCTGGAATATGGGACTGGCCAGGCAGCTCATGGTGGGGCTGTAAATCTCCGCTGTAGAGGAAGGTTTGTGCAATTTGCAACTTTGCAGTGCGGCCAGAATGAGCTAATGTTGGGGGGGGGGTGGCGGTGCAGGCGGGCCGAAGCAACAGGTGGCGGCAACCCTGGGCTGTTTCTTTCCCCCTGCTGTAGCTTCCTGTCGGCTAAACCACCAGTGGCTGTCCCCGACCCTCGCCCTCCTTTCCCAGTCACTCCTCGCCTGGCAAGGGAAAGGGAGGGGGGATGGAGATTCACTCCATATTCCAGAGCGGGAGTGAAGCTTCGTTTCTTGCTGGATCTCACGGCTGTTTCTCCGGCCCTTGTTGGTGCTCCACGCACCTCGGTCTCTTGGGGATACGCTTGACTTCCTCTCAGCCCCAAGACACATGAGATGGCCCATGAGATGGGAGAGGGAAAGAGAATGAGAGAATCAGAGAATCAGAATGAGAGAGAGAGAAAGAGACAGAATCAGAGAATGAGAGACAGAATGAGAGAATGAGAGAGAATCAGAATGAGACACAGAGAGACAGAGAGTGAAAGAGAGTGAAAAAGAGATAGAATGAGAGAATGAAAAAGAGAAAGAGAAAGAATGAAAGAGAAAGAGGGAAAGAGACAGAATGAAAGAATGAGACAGAGAGAATCAGAGATAATGAGAGCCAGAATGAAAGACAGACAGAATGAGACAGAGAGAATGAGAGAGACAGAGAAAAAGACAGAGAGAGAATCAGAGAAACAATGAGAGAGACAGAATGAAAGAGAGAAAGAGACAGAATGAAAGAGAGAGAAAAAGAAAGAGAGGGAATCAGAGAGAGAATGAGTGAGAGAGAGTGAAAGAGAGAGGGGGAAACAGAAAGAAAGAGAACATGAAAGAGAAAAGGAGAGAGAGAGAAAGAAAGAAAGAGGAGGGAGTGTGCCTGAAGGACCCCATCCTGTCACTGGGAGTCCAGGTGCTTCAGCAAGCAGCGCACTGGATTCATATTAGTGGTCCACGGGGTTTAAAATTATGAACTTGGTGATCCCTGAGGTCCAAAAGGTTGGGGACCCCTGATCTAGAGTGGTACTCAAAATTCCAATCCCACAGAAAATTAGCTGCATGTGACTATCTTATTCTCATACAACAGGACTTTGCAAGCAAGAATGCCAGCAATGAGTTCCATCCATAGAAAGTAAGGTTATACTGATCACGGATCCAATCTAGGTCGGTCACCAGGACTAGAGGCATATGTCTTCCAAGCTTTTGGACTCATGCTGGAGCCCATCCTTAGGGAACTTCTCTCTGCCAGAATGTGTGCTTTGGGCTATTCCATGCTTAGCATTTATTTGATGCCTCTTTTTTGTGGCACCCTGTTGATTGGGGTACTGATGGCTAGCCACTAAATCGTTGGCTGTTGTTTCCTTGTCCTGCAAAGTCCTTGGCTCCTAAGTACCTGATAAGATGGGCCTGTTTCCAAGGCTTCAATCATTTCCCTATCTTGGTACCTGCTCGGCCAACAATCTCAGTAATTGTGAAATTGAATGTATGTCCTTGTTCATTGAAATGTGAGGCTACCAATGAGCTCAGGTTTCCTCATCTGACCGCTTGCTTGTGTTCTTGCAGTCTGGTGGTTAGTTTCCTCCCCATCTGTCCTACATAGTCACAGGGATAATCCATGTAGAGGATCTGGTAGATTATAGAAGTATGACCCACCTCCAAGCAATCATTACAATGCATAATTTGTCCTTGTATGATAGCCTCTGGGCAGTGTGCGATGCCCACTTGCAGATCTTGGAAGCTGCATTCTACTGCTTCCAAAATGTTTTTGATGTGTGGCGGGGTGGTCTTGTACTTTCTTTCTTCTTTTCTCTCCCCTGCGTGTTCGGCAGGCATCTTATCATAAAAGCTTGTAGATAGTCATTCAGCCTGAATTGTTCACATAGGTACCTGTTCTCCAATTGTTTAGCTTGCTGGGTATACAGTGAGTTCTCATCCTGCCATATAGTGTTTAATGCAACTCTTTTTAAGTCAAGATGGATGCTACTGTTGAAACCCAGGATGCGTGGAATGATGGTGGCTTTGAAATAAACTGTGGTTTAAAGGCTTCCATCTTCCTGCCTGTTGACAAGTACATCTAAAGCTGAAAATTGTCTGAACATTTCTTCCTCCAGTGTGAACTGTACATCTGGGAAAATAGAGTTCAATAGGGTATGAAAGTCTTTCAGTACATTTTTTGGGTGATAAATGTGTCATTCATGTAGCAGCACCAAAACTTAGGTGTATAGTTTTGAAATGCATGGTGTTCTAGTTCATGCAGGACAGTTTATGCCATGACTCTTGATACTGGGGATCCCATGAGTGTTCATTTTATTTGCTCATACATGTATCTTTTGAACATAAAGAAAATATGTTGACAGTACTGAAGTAGTTTCATGAGTTGTGTCCTGGTTAGGTTGTTCCAATCTGTGTTGTACTCTTCTTCTAGTTTTCTATCTATTACTGCTAAGTGGGGAGGGAGGGATGTAAATAGGGACACTATGTCAAAGGAGAACATGATCTCATCAGGAGCCCCATTTAAGCCTTGTAGTTTTGTCAAATATTGTATGGATGATGTGACCATGCTGTTTGAGGGTGGGATCAGGAAACGTAACAATTGTGTCAGCCATTGGCACAACACTGTGCCAGCAGCTACTCATTAATAGCCTCACATTTCAATGAATAAGGACTTACATTCAATTTCACAGCTACTGAGAATTGTTGGCCCAGCAAGTGACCAACCTAAATTGGATCCTGCAACATTATCCTGGAACACGCATATTTGCCTTCATTCATGTTATATTAATTACACTGAGCTAATTTCCTTCCTCAATTTTAAATAACTATACCAATAGTATTTACTGTGTGCCACATATTATGTAGCTGCAAAAGGGTGAGAAAATGGTATGAAATACATGACCTGTCTTAACAATGTGAGAATGGATGTGAATCTCTGAACTGAATACAAAAATCTCTATTTACTTAAAAAGAAAAGAAAAAGTAAAATGAAGAAAAAAGACTAATAACATTATAAATAAATAGTAATATCTGGGCCATACTATTGTTGCATGGATTTATAGTTGATTTAACCACAAGAATCAGTGAATGCAGAATAATTCCTCTCTGATGGTCTGCAATAAGATCTTGAACTCTTTCCTCTGTTCTTTGTTGTTCAGAACATTTATACATGACAAGGACAAAGGTATAGAAGGTTGAAGGTCAGGTAACAAAAACCTAAGCTTGAGAGTATTACTACAGAAAGCAGAACATTTATTTATTTATTTAATGTATGGCATATCATACATGGACTAGTAATATATATAACATTTCACCTAGATTAGTAAAACACAATAAAATATAAATTTTAAAAGTATCTATATTCAAATACCAATGTCTAGGCCATCTATGCAATATGTATGTATGTATGTATGTATGCAGGGGTGAAATGCTCCTGGTTCGGACCGGACTACCCGATCCGGCAGCGATGGCGGCGGGTGGTTCGGAGAACAGGTAGTAAAAATCCCTGCCCCACCCCCATGCCCAGCTGATCCGCGCGATCATCAGAGGCTGGTTTTTTTACTTTTAAAATCATTTTTTCTACAACCTCTTCGGCTGAAAAAATGCTTTTAAAAGTTAAAAAAAAAACCTCTGATGATCGCACGGCTCAGCTGGGATCGTCGGAGGCTTTTAAAAGCATTTTTTCTACAACCTCTTCAGCCGAAGAGGTTGTAGAAAAAAAGAAAGCCTTAAAAGCCACTGGCGATCCCAGCTGAGTTGCCTGATCGTCAGAGGCTTCTAAAAGCATTTTTTTCTGCAACCTCTTAAGGTTGTAGAAAAAATGCTTTTAAAAGGAAAAAAAAAAGTTGGTCACGCCTACCCAGTCACATTAAACCCCCCCCCCCAAGCCATGCCCACAGAACCGGTAGTAACAAATTTTAGATTTCACCCCTGTATGTATATATGTATGTACGTATGTATGTACGTACGTATGCTTTCTGCTTTCATTGCCATGTATTTGGTTTTATCACACACACACACACACACACGAATACATGGCACCAAAAGCAGAAAAATATTATTTTGACAGACTGAAATGCTATTATCAATCAAGAGGCAATGTATAATCTTGCATGTTAATATGATATTCAGAAGTATGGGAGAGACTTGCCTTGTCATCTGTACATATAAAAGGATATATGTCCTTATGACAAACACCATAACTATGAATTTAGTGGTGCAATATAACTGCTAAAAAGATACATGCAGTCATTGTCAGCATTGAGAGTGACAAATAAAAAAAATGAAGATCATTTGAGACAGACTATGAAATCAGAACTATAAAGAAAGAATCGAGAGTTGCTAGAATAAAAACACAATGAATATGAGATGAAGCCAAAAGACCAACTGATTGTACATATATTTAATTTCCAATAGCTTTCATATGGAGAGCTAAGAAAAAGATTTAAAGTAGAATATTCTTCTTTAGCTACCCATAGTAAAAAAAAGAAGAAGCTCTGCCTACCTCAGCATAGAAGGGCAATACAATCCAAAAACATTATAATGGAAAACAAAAAAATCAAGTCAAGGGGAGGGGAGGGGAGGGGAAGAAATAAGAATGAACTGTATATGGTTAATGGACAAAATCTATATTAAGTCCAAGCAGGAGACGGATATATTTCCATTATTATAAACAGTTCTTTTTAATACTACTTTTGAATCTATCAATTACTATCAGTTTCTTACCAATACATGCTAAAAGCCATAAACTCATCTTCTTAAAACACAGTACAATCACTTCCAATCATGTTTATTTTAAAAATATTAGTCTGTAATATTTTCAGCATTGGATATTAGGTGTGAGAGAAGTAGTGTACTTCTCAATGCACTCTGCAGGACTTCTTCAAGTTCTCCCTGCACACATTTAGATGCTCAGCCGGTTGCTTCATCAGCAAAAGTATTGTTCATGCGTGAACACATATGTAGATAGACCAAGAAAACTCTTGAAGTAGCTATACCATGTCTTGTGCTAGACTGTAGTATGAACAATAATCAAGAAATGCTTTACCTCCTTGCCTGGCATAAAGGCTTCCTCCAAAGTAGCCATTCACTGGTGATGTTGCAGCATAAACAAAAATAGCAGTACTTAACATTGATCCCCTCCTAAAATAAAAAACATTTTTTTGCTATACAAGTGACTGCAAAAAGAAAAGTAAAAGTATAAAAATAATGTTGAATGGTTAGTTCTCATTTAGTTAAACTTTGGTTCTTGAGCTGAAAAGAGATGGCTATCATTGCCATGGTTAGTGGTATCCCAGAAATAATAAAAGCATTATGATGCTACAGGGTGGATTTGATTTAAATCAAGTCGATTTAAATCACGATTTAAATCATGATTTAAATCACTAGTAAAAAGAGTTGATTTAAATCAACTTGATTTAAATCATAACTTTTAAAGAGCAGCTGTCATCTCTATCCTGCAGTAACTCCTCCTCTGACCTGCTGTTGACTCACCGACAGTCCCAATATTGCAGAATATATAGCCTCATGCTACATAACTAAGCTCTATTTCATGCTGAATAAACTAAATTATGAATGTATCTTAAATAGAAAACTATCTTTAGATAGATTTTTACTCCAAAAGCATTTTATGAAAATAAATTTGATAAAAATCAAAAAAATCAAATCTAAATTTTTAAAAATCGGATTTTTTTAAAAAAAAAATTAAAATCACCATCCTGTGATGCTATGATGCCAACTACAGTTTTCTTTCCATAGTTTTCAAGCTACAAGGCATAGCACAACTGAGTAGAAACACTTATTCCTTGCACACCCAACTCAACCAGGGAGATATATCAATAAAAACAGAGTGGCAGAAGGAATTTATGTTCTGTCTGAATAGGAAATAGCATACAGCTAATAGCAAGTAAAATAATTTTACTAGAAAAAAATGATATTGTGTTAATCGTTCTCCTCTATTTCAAAGCCATCCCTGCTTCTGCCTCTATTAGCATCTCTCTGAGACTGTATTATTCTTGCAGCTTTTTTGGCTTCTACCATGTTTTCCTGAAAATAAGACCCTGTCTTATATTTTTTTGAACTGTGAAATAAGTGCTTGGCCTTATTGCCATGCACTCAAAAGCCCAATTGGGCTTATTATCAGGGGATGTCTTATTTTTGGGAAAATAGGGTTGTTGTCTAGAACAGAGGTTCCCAATCTTTTTCGGTTCGCGGCTCCCATAGCAATCCGACTTGCAACTGCGCATGCGCACTAGACGTTTCAGAAATGGCGCATCAGCGTTAGACCCAGCGGGCGGAATATTTCGCGGCGCCCTTATGACGATAGCGCGGCTCCCCAGGGAGCCGCAGCTCACACTTTGGGAACCACTGGTCTAGAAGCTTCTAGAAATCTAGCAAAGAAAAAATAACTTTATAGTGTCTCAATGGTACCCATATTGGAAAGAATAAAATATCCACCGTTTGGTCAGTAAGCAACTAGACTGGATATATGTGGGTACTTTATTCATCTTGGGAATGTTTATCTTTTATGGATATAAAATTGAAGTCCATTATAGCTGGAGGGCATCTAAACTGATTTAAACAAGCTAGAGATTTTGTCATATCTTTGGCTTTAATACTATTTGATCTTCCCATCTTAATTTTGTTTAATGTTCATTTGTATCTCCAGAAGCTTGCTATATTTTTAATGCTAAAAGCATATGTATGTGTGCCAAAATCTACATGTAACGTCATGACAGGACTTGCTTTGTAATACTGAAACTATGCTTTATTGTTTTGGTCCCCCCACCACCACAGACACTACTATTTATGGTTCTATTTTGAAATTTATTATACGATATTAAATGTTGATATTTTTTATGTTAATAGCTACAAAAATGATTTGACTGTACAGAACCAAGTTTTTAATAAGATTTTTTATTTGCCTGAAAGGAAGTTTAGGTTTACTCCCAATAATTTACTTCTAATATTGGAGGATTGTTTGGATTTGCTCAGAATATGGTAACAGATGGTGGTGGGGAATATTTCTTCAGATCTTCAAGGGGAGAGGGGATGGTCTTAAATATAGAGAACATTCCCACTACTAGATTTGTGCCATCTTGCACATAAGTCTGATGTGAGTGAAGCTTGGTTCAATGAACTATGTTCTATCCAAGGAAGAGAGTTTAGGATCTAATTCATCATTTCAAATTTAAAATATGTTTTACCATAATTTTTACTTTACTTATGTTAACACTCTAATTCAAATAAATATATGAGCATTATCTATGTATCTTCTGCCTGTACAGCTATTTTTCTATCTTTGGAAAACTCTAATACTCCAAAAATAGCTGATATACAAGTGGGCCCATTGGACCTTACCAATATATTTTAATATAACCAGAAAGTAATACTTACTCTGTATACAAATCTTCCAGCATGGCAACAATGATTACTATGAAAGAAACTGCAAAGATTTGGCAGCCAGAACCAATAAGGGACGAAAATATTAAAGGATGACTAGATGGCCTGAAAACATCTCCATGAACTTGTTTCCAACCATATTCATCTCCTAGATCTCTATCCTGCACAAAACACAATACATTCATTCAAAACAACAAGAAAAAAGCTAATTGCCAAACCACAGTCTAATTCAGTCTATAAAGTATCACTCATAACTTGCTCTACTGAAACCCCTTCTAACATGCACAGATTCTCTCCTTACTCCTACCTTGCAGCAAGAGAAAGCTAAAAAGCTCACATCTTTGGTTACTAGTTTATGATAATCTCTGATCAACAATTTGCAATCACTAAGTAAAGTCTTATTACCACACCAGTGACATTTCTGAGGAGAGATACTGGTGATGGGAAAGGGAGTAGTAACCCATGTTGTTACTACTATAGAAAACACATGCAAGAGAATGCACAAAAATGTATTTGTTCTTCATGCTTGCAGTATACATCAGTATGCTTTGACAATAACACTCATTTTGGATCTTCCTACCTTTATGTCAAAGCCATTTAAGCTGGATACCAACCCCAAATTAGGCTATTTACTATAAATTAGGAATACATACATATTTTAGGTTGAAATTGATTTCTGTCAGAAGCTGCAATTGGACCAAGACCAAGATGAAATTTGATTCAAAATGTAAGCAAACATATTTCATATGATTATTTCTCATAATAATTTCCTTTATTTTCTTAGTTGCAATTTTTAAATGAGATTTGGAATTATACACAATGATTTGGGATTAAGAATTATGAACCCTTGCGCTAAAAGAAAATAAAAGTCCAGATAATCTTCTGCAATATTTTTATTACTTCATTGTATTAATGGAGGAGTCTGAATTCTTTGTTAATAAACTAGTTCAAACAATGTAATTACAGAGAAACCAGAAAAAATATAAAGCACAAATATTATAAAATGACGTAAATTATTACATCTCTCATATCGACTGCAAATTTAGCCTCTAATTTAGGTTTAAACATAAACTTAGTTGTTTATGTTTCATTAGATGTCTGAATGAATACATACGAAACTTAAATGCAAAAAGGTTTTAGATATGGAGGAGTTAGGGACTCTTTATGCTGGCTGGAGAATTTGGGAGGCATCTGCATCAATGATAAATTGTCTATTCTACAAGTCAAATGTCTCAGATTCAATCCCTAGCTAGGAAAGATCTTTTTGAAAAGGATAGGCTCTATCAGATAATACCTTATTAAATAGAACACTGGCCTAACTAGTTATGTAAATCAGCTGTTCAATAAGTGTAATCAATTTGCCCAAGACATAGACCAGAGGATCAAGTCTTGAAGAAAAGATTTTTTTTCCCACAGTGAACTACTGGGCATTGTAAAAAAACACAATTTGGCCCCATTTCTTGGGCAACTGTATAATACTGGCACATACAAGATTCTCTTTATCAATATTCTACTACCATACATACATATCACTTTCTGATTTTCAGCGATATTGGAACATGTGCCTTGCCCAAATTTCTAACTCTAGTATAGTGAAGGAAGGGTTAGAATGATGACTGAAGAAAAGGCATTCAAAATAATTATTCATGAACATTTATCCACCTTCTTTGCCAAATAGATGGGACTCAAAATCGGCTTTATCTTAAAACTGACTTAAAAATTCTTCAACTTTTGAGAATACTATTCTAATTAAAGTATTGCATATAATCTGTATATTAAGCATATGATATTTTAAAAATATCAACCAAGAGTCTATTGAGATAAATTTTAAAACTTTAACATCCTGTCAGAAAAGGTTTTTAAATCATTAAGTTATTAAAAAAATACTTATAATCTTTTTGCTTAAGAGACCCTGCACTTGCATAACTGGTCACATTAATTTATTATGTTTGACCCCATTTCTAACACATTCAAGCTTTCTACATCCCAGGCTTTCTCATAGACCAAACAGATATAAATTTAAGAGCAAAAATAAAAGCAAATGTTTTACCATATCATCCATTTCTTCTTCTTTACTATATCGTGCATAATCTTTCCTCAGGGTCCTCATTAAAATCATAGAAACCAAGCCCACCAGGAAAATAACCATCATAAAGGAGTTGAAGATTGAAAACCAATGAATCTAAAATAAAAAGTGGACACTCATTAATATTTTTTTTATTTACAAGCCCACAGATCTATAATTATGGAGAAATGTTCTAAGGGATGACATTGACTGTTTATGAATAGAAAGGAAGTTGTACGTATAAAAGTCTGCAGCCCTTTTGTCTGGCAAAGCTAAGATAAATAAAATAAAACACTATACTCCACTTTTTCCATTCCGAAGAAACACAGTGATACAGACATAATCTATTCACATTTTATCTTATGTGAAAAGATGAAAATAGTTTTCTTCTTCTCTATTATCACAAAGTTACAATAGCAAATCTAAGATTAGTAACTTGTTCAAATTTATTTGAAAATGGATTTCAGAAAAAATGAAATAAGTATCTATGGTCCATTCTTCAGTTGAACATGATTTCTTCAGAAGCCAGAACAGAAATTTTCAGCTAACTTACTAACTTCCTATTGTAATTTATTAGAAAGCCAAAACCAGTAATTTTTCACATGAATATGCTAAATGCTCAATGAAAATGCCCTGGTCTCTAATTAAAATATATAGAAAGGATATCCTTTGCTCACATAATTAATAATGTAAAAAGGAATTACAAGAATAAGGAAGAATAGATACTTAAAGTTCAAGTCTACCGAAAAATCACTCATACCAACCAAATACTCCACAATAAAGTTAATAACCCATCCTCCCACAAGAGCTGCGTAAGAACACTATTTAGACAAGGACGAAACACATTGCAGCAACTCTGAACATCAGAAAAGGGATTAGTACACAGGGGGGAAGAATACAAACCACCTATCACCTGTTTACAATACAATCCTTTTCAAGCAGATCCAAGAAGGCTCCACACCCATTTGCATTATTCAGGTGACCCTGAGGATACAGATAAACCTTCAAGTGGCCTCAATGACTCTCAGAAAGAATGCTAAGGAGCAGATAACTGCAAGGAATATCAATCTTTCCATCCCCCATCATTTGGTCAGAGCCGAAGAAGCTTCTTGGATGAGAAGCGAAATATCTTCAAGGAAAAAAACAAAGTCCAGCTGCCTTTTGAAAAAGCACTTTTGGAACAGCATGAATATTGCTTACCATGCTGCCCAAAAAGGAATTTTGATCCATTATTCAATTTACAGAACAGACTCAAAAGCCATGTTTGTTCTTGCCTTCTCACTGGTAGTCAGACTCTGTTTTACATGGCACAGTAAACAAAAGGCATAGTGATTGATAAGCAGCATGCACCAGTAAGCTGTTCTTTCTTGGAAATATCACTGGCCTATCACTGCATGCAAAATAGATGTAATGGAGTCTGTCCATGTACAAAAGATATTTGCTATAAACAATCACGGAGACCATACTGTGAAAGAATTGTTGTGTAAAAAATAAAGATGGACTATTACTTGACTAAGAGAATTTTGTTAAATGAAGCGTTGTTATATCCTTTATAAATTTTAAATATTAATAGGGCTCAACTCCAAGATTGGAAGATATAAAATAAAGGTGAATGTTGGTTCCTTTATAGTTTAACCTCCATATTAATTCCTTCACTGAACAACCTATAGGCCAGTATTTCTACTCACCTAAAATGTGGACAAATAACGAGCAATTTTACAACATGAGGATAATCTGATTCTGGACAGACATATCAGCCTCACAGCTCTTGCTATCTGGGACATTTTATTCAACACTGAGATCAGAAAATGAAAGACCTAAAAGTACTAATTGTACATTGATGGATTGAAATTGAACAAATTTTGAAGTTATTTTGGAGATATTTTTCACAGCACTGGGTCCTTCAAAAAGCATGCCACATTTGTAACCTAAAGCACCCAATGCAATACTGAAATAATTTTTGGGCTTTTTTCTTCTCTTCAAAGGTTTAATCCAGTAGCCATGAAACTTTTGAAGCTAAAGATATAATGCAAATGTTTATACTTTTAGAATTAGTCTAAATGGAATTGGGCGTTGTCTTACCTAAATGCCCTTTCTGCGAAGCAGTGGAGCCAGCGGTCATGATTGGGTTATTACAGTCATCTGATCCGGACTGGGTCTGCAATTTGAGAAGCTCCTCCTCTTCCTGTAGCTTCCCAGATTTCCCACGAAGGAGATACTGCAGACTGACGGCTGAGCTGATGACAACAAATTTAGAAAACAACCCTCCCCACCCAGATGGAACAGGGCGGGGATGACCGCTGGCTCCATTGCTTCACAGAAAGAGCGTTCAGGTAAGACAACGCCCATTCTACAACAGCGTGGAGCCAGCAGTCATGATTGGGACATGCCAAAGCATACCCTCATAGGGAGGGACCTGACCGGTCCATGGGAACTGACACCGTATGAACCTGCTATAACACCCTGTGGCCAAAGGCCGCCTCCGCCGATGCATAAATGGACAAATGGGGAGGGAGATGACCAAGTGGCCGCCCTACAGATATCCTCCAAGGGGGCTTGAGTGGACCATGCCGCTGAAGTGGAAGCACTATGGGTCGAGTGGGCAGTGATACAGCGAGGGACCGGTAAAGACTGGACCTCGTAGGCCATGGCAATAGTTGCCTGCAGCCAGAGATTTATGGTCGAAGACGAAACCTTTTGACCCAAGGTAGCAGGCTGAAAGGAAACAAAGAGACTCTCCGAACAGCGAACCGTAGCAGTTCGCCTGATGTAAATACGAAGACCTCTACAAACATCTAAGGTGTGCCAGACCCGCTCTAAATGGTGGGATGGATTGGGGCAAAAATTGAGAAGTAATTCCCGAGACCTATGAAAAATCAAGTTGATCGTTGGGAGAAATGAAGGGTCCAGATGTAGGACCACACGGTCTGCATGGAAAATGCATAAGTCGGGCCTAGTGGAAAGGGCCGCTAACTCAGAGACCCGACGGGCCAAAGTTATGGCGACCAAGAAGGCCACCTTTTAAGTAAGATGTGGAAGACCCACCTCCCGCAAAGGTTCAAAGGGACCCTGAGTGAGGGTGTTGAGGACCTTAGGGAGGTCCCAAATAGGGTACCTATGTAGGGTAGGAGGACAAAGGTTAGTAGCCCCCCTGAGAAATTGCTTAATGATAGGGGCTCTAGAGAGAGACTCTGGGGACCCACATGAAAGGACGGTCAAGAGAGCCGCTACCTGTCTCCTCAGAGTATTAGGGGCCAAACCGGACACCAGACCGGTCTGCAGGAATTCTAAGACCTGCTCTATTGAAGCGTCTGTGGGGGAGAGAGATCTCTGGAAACACCAACTGGAGAAGGAAGTCCATGTCGAGTCGTAAATATGGTTCATGGATGACCGTCTGGAAGCCTGCAAGGTGGCTATGACTCCTGGGGAAAGCCTGCGGCTACGTAGGAATTACCGCTTAACCGCCATGCGGTCAGCTTGAGCCATTCGACATCTGGATGGAGCAGAGGTCCTTGACTGAGGGCCTGTTGGTCTCGGGGCAGACGCCAGGGAGGAGCCACGGACAGGCAAACTAGGTCCGCAAACCACAGCTGCCGCGGCCAATGAGGGGTGATCAAGATCAGCTCCGCCTTTTCGTCCAGTAACTTCTGTATGACCTTGGAAATCATGGGGAGCGGTGGAAGGTGTACAGAAGCCCCGTGGGCCATGGACTCCGAAGAGCGTCCATGCCCTCTGCTCCCGGAGTTGGGAACTGCGAGAAGAACCTGATCGTCTGGGCATTGGTGCTGGATGCAAAGAGATCGACAGCCGGAATGCTGAAGCGACGGGCAATCTTGTTGAAGATGAAAGGATGGAGCTGCCATTCCCCCTGGTCTACCATGCCTCTGCTGAACATATCCGCTTGGACGTTTGCTGTTCCGGAGATGTGACAGGCTCGGATGAACCGCAGATGCCTCTCTGACTAAGGCATTCCGTTTCCTTCATCAGGCGGAGTGAACAAGTCCCTCCCAGCCGATTCACGTGAGCCTTCGCGGCCACGTTGTCCGTCTGGACGAGAACGTGTTGGTCTTGCAAGGTCAGCTGAAAGGCTCTCAACGCTAGGTGAATGGCCCTGAGTTCGAGCCAGTTTATGCCCTTGGTTAATTCCGTCGGAGACCACCTGCCCTGAACGAATTCCGAGCCCAGGTGGGCTCCCCAGCCGTAAAGACTGGCATCTGTTGTGAGTACCTGGAAGGAGGGATCCTTGAAACTCCAACCCCTGAGTAGAGCTGGAGAGGACCACCAGCAGAGGGAGAGGATTATTTTGGGGAGAAGCCAAATCCTGTGGGGGGAGGAGCTCCTGTGAGCTCTTTGATATGGAAGAAGGAACCATTGCAGAGTCCTAATGCACGACACCATCTTTCCCAGGAGTTGAGAAAGAAGACGGACAGGGACCGGACGTCCCGAATCCGCCTCCCTGACCAGAGATCGCAAGCTGGTCAGGCGCTCCTGGGAAAGATAGACCTTACACTGAACCGTATCTATCACCACCCCGAGATGCTGGATGCAGTTCGTCGGAACCAGATGACTCTTAGCCCTGTTGATGGAAAATCCATGGCTTCGCAGGACCCGTGAGGTGGTTTCCAGATCCTGTAGCGCTAGACTCTCTGACGACTGGATAAGGAGATCGTCCAGGTAGAACTGAACCCTTATCGGCAAAGCTCGTAAGTGGCCTGCCAGCACTGCCATCAATTTGGTGAAAACTCGGGGAGCCGAGGATAGGCCGAATGGGAGAGCTCTGTACTGGAAGTGATGAGCCACATGACAGAAATGAAGAAATTTCCGATAGGCCGAATGAATGGGCACGTGCAGATAACCCTCCGTCAGGTCTATTGACGTGAGGACATCCCCGTCCCTGATAGAGTCCAAGATGGTCTGCAGGGACTACATTTTGAACCGTTGATATGCAATCCGACGGTTCAAAGACTTGAGATCGAGGATTGCTCTCCATCCCCCGAAGGACTTCTGAACCAGGAACAGGCGGGAATAGAACCCCTGTCCCTGTTGGTCCGGAGGGACCGGTTCTATGGCCTGAATCTCCAAGAGGTGGTTGATTGCGGATTCCACCAGGAGCCTGTGAGACCGATCCCGAGACAGGGCATCGGAGAAATCGAGTCAGGGGGTGGAGAGAAATTCCAGGGATAGGCCCGAACGAACTGTCTCCCAGACCCAAGCGTCCGAAGATGACGCCTCCCACTGGCTGGCAAAAAGTGCCAGGCGGCCTCCGATGGGAGGGTTGGACATACCGTCAACGGTGCCTGCGGAAAGGGCTGCCCCTGTCACCCCAAAAGGGCTTACGGGACTGACCCCTGCTGCTGAAACCCCCTTGTCTGTTCTGGGGTCTATCCTGGCGAGGGGAAGAGAATCTCTGAGCCCTGGAGAAGGGAAAACCCGGAGAAGAGCCCTTAAAGGGGCGAAAAGTGGACGGGGAGCGAGAGTCAGACCTACGAGACAAGGGAGGGAGGATCTTCCTCTTATCCTTAGATTCAACCAGAAGAGGGTCAAGAGGGGCCCCGAAGAATTTGTCCCCCGAATACGGGGAGGACGCCAACCGCCACTTGTTCTTCGTATCAGCCTGCCAATGGCGAAGCCATAAAAGGCGACGGGAGGTGATATTGGAGCCAATGGCCTTGGAGGCAAATCTAGAAGCATTCAAAGTGGCATCCACTGAGTATTCCAGGGAGCCCATAATCTTGTTTATGTCCTGATGGGCCCTAGTGTCAGATGCCGGTAAGCGTTCTTGAAGTTGTTTAACCCACATGAGGATGGCCCTATTGAAAAAGGAGGCAGCAGAAAAAGCCTTAATGGCCCAGGCGGCAGCTGATGTGCCTTAGTGAGAGAGTGTCCTAACCTCCTATCTTCCGGTCTGAGACCCTCCTCAGGGGGCCCAGTGACAATCGTTGGGGAATTGAGTGAGGCCACAGGTTGGTCCACCATAGGAACCTGAAGAATAGAGGAAATGTCAGAAGCCATGTTATACAAACGTCTGTCCAGCGAATTAGGATTAGGACCAGAGACTGGGGCTGCCCACTGTCGTGTAATGACATCCTTAAACATCTTAGGGCCAGGGATCTCCTCTGCTTCAAAGGTAGGTTCTTCAAACAAGGGAGTTGAAGAACCCGCAACCACTTCTGAAGAACCAGGTGTGGTCTGAAAAAGGCCCAGCTGAGTAGTGAGTTTGGCTTTGTGCAGGAGAGATTTGAAGACCTGAGGTTTGAACAGGCCCACAAAGGAAGGCTGATCAGGGGCTAGATCCTCATCCTCAGATAACCCCAGTTCACCTAGATCCTCCCCTGCTTCAGAGTTCTGACTAGAAGCAGCTTTGCCATAATCCTGATCCTGAGATAAACCCTCTGAGCTTTGGGACAGATGGAGATCCCCATGAACAGAAGAGTGTTCAGTCACTTAGGAACTGGTCCTGTGTTGCCTCTCCTCACCTAAGGCATGCTGAATTGCAGCTTGGATAAGGGCTGCTAAATCTGGAACTGAAGGGGAAGGAACTCCAGGCCCCTGCGCAGGAATTATTGCCTGAGGCAAAAGAACTGGAGGAGAAGGCTGTGGTGGAGGCAAAGGCTGGACTGTGACCTGCTCGTTAGACAAAGGCTGCAAAGGAGGAAGCTCATGAATCTAGGTCACTACTTGAAAGGAGTGGGTAGGAGGAGCCTGAATAGATTCAAAAAGTCTGGCACTGGCCACAGCCTGGCCTGGAGCAAATTGAGCTGGGTCACTATCCGGGGACCAGGAGGGAGGAGGGGGGACAATGGGAATAGATGTAGAGATGGCTCCTTGCCCCAATACAGAAAGAAGCCCCTGCAGGAGTAGGTGTAGGTAAAGTGGAAAATTCCCTCAGAGAAGCCTCCTTTATGGCTTTCTCAATCACCTTCTCAATCGCTTTATGCCTTTTGAGTTCCTCCTTCTGACTGGAGGACTGATTATCTTTAGAAGAGGATCTCTTGTCACGTTTAGCAGGGCAAGGTTCCTGAGAACGGCTGGAAGAAATCCTTTTGGAATGCTGAAAAGCCATCTTGGAATTAAAGCAATAGTGTTCAATAGGCACGAGGCAGATTCAAAATGGCGTCCGGTTAAGGCAATGCCCAAAGGAGAAACCGAGATCCAAAATGGCGGCCGGAAGGCCCGCTAGAAGCTCCCCTCAAATTTCCAAATAATTGTCCAGGTCCAAAGCCACAACAATTGGAAAGATCTTACCGCCGTAAGGAATCTGTAGAAATATCTACTCTATGGCCGTTTGAATCAGCAGAGAACGGCAACGAAGTCGATTCAAAATGGTGGCCGCTACAATCTCGGCTCTCTCTCACACACACTCTGCAAGGCTGGCGTTTTAGGCAGAAGCCCAGGGAATGCCAATCAAGACCCTGCCAGCCAGCAGGGTCGTCGCTCTTGAAGAGCGACCCTCAGCGGTTTCTGGCCAAAGCCGTTCACGCCGAAAAAGCAGGACCTCGACCTGATAACCGGGAGGTAACTGCTAGCACCGCTGAGCGGTCCTCAGCGGTTTCGGGCGTGAGCCCTTCGTGCTGGAAAAGACTCACCAAGTCCCTGGGAGCTTTCTAAGGATGAAATTAAACGAAAATAAGAAAAAAACATTTAAGAAAAGATCACTTAAAACTAACAAGCTATCAAATCAGAGCCAGCTCAGCCAAGTCTGTCCTAACAGATCGACTGAGTCTGAAATCTGGGAAGCTACAGGAAGAGGAGGAGCTTCTTGAATTGCAGACCCAGTCCGGATCAGATGACTGTAATAACCCAATCATGACCACTGACTCCACACTGTTGTAGAATTTCCACATTTCTAACTGTTTTTTATTTGGCTTTTCAAAATAGAGTTGATGAACAAGTTTGTTTGTTTGGTTGGTGGATAGATGGTTGTTACTGGCTAACATTAAACTTAAATATCTCTGTAGTTAGATTGATGGGAATTTAAGAGTTTCCTGAAGTTGCCTTTTGAAAGCTGGCTCCAACTATGGCTCCAATTATTACTATATCTCTAGGGATATTTTTGGTACCACCAGAGCCAATATTAAGTAAAGAATAAGTTATACAAAGCAAAAATTAAACATATCATTGTTTCTAAGTAACTGGAATTTGAACAGATACAGATATACAGGTGTATGTATGTATGTATGTGTCATCCAGATCTCCAGCATGGGTTTCTTCAGCGTGCTTGCTATTGGCTGCCATAGTAATGGGGAGGGGGGCCTTGGGATAGGGAAGTGAGCTGGAGTAGTCCCATGAGAACTGAAAGGGAGGTTTGCACTCGACCATCCTGAGACTCCAGATGGGAGAAATACCTGAAGATGGACTTTTCCACAACATCATACTGGACGTTGATTGGGCTCCAAGTGCTGGACCCTGGGGAGAAGGATTTGGAGTGACTTTCAATCTGTAACTTTCGCATGTTTTGAATCAGATGTTGCCTTGCTTTCGTTGCTATCACTTCAAACTTAGTAAAAATACCTTTTCTCTAAATCAATGGAGTTGGGAGTTTTCTTTCTTGAGTTTTGAATGGAGGTAGGCCTGACAGTATGTATGTATGTATGTATGTATGTATGTATATAACCAATTTCTTTGTATCCTGTGGAGAAGAAAAAGCTACTACCACTTGAATGACAAAAAGTAGTTTCCTTTATTTGAGGTAAATTCAATTTGAAAATTTGACCTGAGATTATTTTATGCTATTTGTTAACCATTTATGTATATGATTTACTAACTGAACCAATAAATTGACACTGACCACCTGTTATTCCAGTGTGTACTTTGTATCACTATTTAGTAAATATTTAGCATATTTATATTATCACATTATATATAAATGAATTCTTAAGACTCATTTATATGAGGACAGATTAATGAAGATAGAAGCATATGTATGTATGTGTAGGTGTATAGGGGTGTGTGTGTGTAGGTAGGTAGGTAGGTGGGTAGGTAATCCTCAATTTATGACAATTAAGCCCAAACTTTATGTTGCTAAGGGAGAAATTTGTTAAGTGAGTTTTGTCTCATTTTATGACTTTTCTCACCACATCTGTTAAGTGAATCACTGCATTTCTTAAATTAAGTAGTAACATGGTTGTTAAGTGAATATTGTTTCCCAATTGACTTTGCTTGTAAGAAGGTTGCAAAAGGGAACCACATGATTCCAGGACACTGCAACCATCATAAATGTGAGTCAATTGTCAAGCATCCAAATGTAAATCATGTTACAATAGGGATGCTGCTAGTCAAAAGTGTGAAAAATGGTCATAAGTTATTTTTTTTCAGTGCCGTTGTAACTTTGAAGGGTCACTAAATGAATACTGTATACACACGCTGTATACTGTATACTCTCTCTCTCTCCGTCAAGAAAATGGATGTTGGTCTTACCTGATACGTCCTTTCTCGATATGGAGGAAACGGCAGTGACCTTGGGTAAGACACTCTATGCAGCATGTAACCGAGTCTGCAAATTAACATGGCTCCGCCCTCTTGGCCAGTGTTTCAACAAGGGCGCTAAAGCAGACTGACGTGTCTTCCTAGAACGAGAGAAAATTAGTACACCTCCCACCCCACGGACCCAAAGGGTCGGACCCATAAGGGAGGGCGTGACTGCCGTTTCCTCCATATCAAGAAAGGACGTATCAGGTAAGACCAACGTCCATTCTCCGCATAGGAGGGAAACGGCAGCCACCTTGGGGGACATACCATAGCTGAATGTCCTCCAGGGTGGGAGAGAAGGGGGCCGGCCCGAAAGAAGTCAGGTATGAGCCACCTCCTGCAAGACCCGACGACCGAAGGCAGCGTCCGACGAGGCGAACGAATCCACCCGGTAGTGCCGGATAAAAGGCGTGAGAGACATCCAAGTGGCTGCACGGCACACCTCTTCCAACGGGGCACGGGTGGCCCAGGCCGCCGATGTGGCTGCACTCCGGGTCGAGTGGGCAGTGATCCGAGGCGGCACCGGTAGATGGAGATGCTGGTATGCCGTCGCGAGGGTAGGGCCAGAAACCCGGGTACCAATGGACACAGTCTGGAACGACACAAACAGGCCTCCGTTTTGCGGAAGGAGCCTGTCCGGGCGATGTAGATTCTGAGGGCTCGCCATACATCCAGGGTATGCCAGGATCTTTCGAGAGGATGAACGGGCCAAGGGCAAAAATTAGGGAGGACCAGTTCTTGTCCCTGGTGAAAGAGGGAGTTGATCTTGGGTAGAAAAACCAGGTCAAGGCGGAGCACCACTCTGTCCTTGTGGAAAATACAAAGGTCCTGACGGACGGAGAGCGCACCCAACTCGGAAATACGACAAGCCGAGGTGATCACCACTAAAAAGGGCACCTTGAAGGACAGGAAACGCAAGGAGGCCTCCCGGAGCGGCTCAAATGGGGACTCAGTTAGGGCCCGAAGGACCTTATTCAAGTTCCAGGTCGGAAATCGGTGAATCACCGGAAGTCGCAAATTAGATGCCCCACGCATGAAGTTCTTGATGAGCGGATGATGGGCGAGAGAGTCCTTGGAGCCACACGCTAAAACCGTCAAAAGGGCCGCCACCTGGCGGCGCAGAGTGGACGGTGCCAAGCCCGCGTCAAAACCATCCACCAAAAAGGAGAACCGTAGTAACAGAGGCTGAAAGAGGATCCACCCCCGAGAGACTACACCAGGAAGAGAATGCCGCCCATGTAGCATCATAGATGCGCGTAGTCGAGCCACGGTGGGCAGCTTGAATAATGGAAATCACTTGTGGAGGGACACAGGCGTCGGCTAAAAGGCGCTGTTCAATCGCCATGCGGTTAGCTGGAGGCTCGAAGGGTCCGGATGCTGGGATGCGCCAGGGATCCTCGACCGATAGGGAGCAAAGGTCCGCATACCATGGTTGCCGGGGCCAGTGGGGAGTGATAAGAATCAGTTCTGCCCTCTCTTCCAGGAGCTTCTGAACGACCCGGGACAGAAGGGGCAGAGGGGGAAAGGCATAAAGGAGAGCGGGCGGCCAGGGACTGCGGAGGGCGTTCGTCATCTCCGCCCAAGGGTCCGGATATCGGGAGAAGAAACGAGGAACCCGGTGATTCGATGAGGCGGCAAATAAATCGACAACAGGCATCCCAAATCTGTCCGCAATCTCCTGGAAAAGAGCCTGTGGAATGCTCCATTCTCCGAGATCCACCCAATGGCGACTGAGGGCATCCGCCTGGACGTTCGATGTCCCTGAGATGTAGTCCGCTTTGAGGGACCGGAGATGACGCTCTGCCCAGAAGCCCAGAAGCAGAGACTCTGCCAGAAGACCTTTGGAGTGAGTGCCCCCCTGCCTGTTGACGTGGGCCTTCGTGGAGATGTTGTCAGTTAGAACTAGAACATCTTTTTCCTCCACAAGATGTTGGAAGCGAACGAGGGCCAGCCTGACCGCTCGCAGCTCCAAGAAGTTGATGTTGTTCCGACGCTCGTGCACAGTCCAACGGCCCTGGGCCTGGTGTTGAAGTAGGTGGGCACCCCAACCCAAAAGGCTGGCATCGGTCACCAGAGACAGACGAGGGGGGTCGCGGAAGAAGGTGCCCTGAGCTATGGCATCGGACGTCCACCACCGGAGGGATGAGGAGACTTGAGGCGTCAACCGTAGGAGAATGAGCGAAGAACCGCGGCCGGCCCGTTGATGAGGAAGCAGGAACCACTGGAGCTGTCTGCTGTGTAATTGAGACCAGGGGACTATTCCAAAGGTGGAAACCATTTTCCCCAACAAACGGGACAGCTTAAGGGCCATGACAGAACCCTCTTCCAAGCACTGGGAAGCCAGGGAAGAAAGGCTCTCCTGGCGGTCCGGGGAGAGGGAAACTATAGAGGTCCCCGTGTCAATGGCAGCTCCCAAATGGATAATACGGGAACTAGGGGTAAGGTGACTCTTGGCCCAATTAACCGAGAAGCCATGAGCTTGCAAAAGGGAGAGCACCGTGGACAAATCCCTGTGGGCAAAAGGGAGGGAAGACGACAGCAGAAGAATGTCGTCCAAATAAAATTGCAAACGTATAGACAGGGTCCAAATATGCCCAATAAGGGAAGCCATAACCTTTGTAAAGACCCTAGGGGCCGAGGAGAGGCCAAAGGGAAGGGCCCTGTACTGATAGTGTTGTCCCAAAAAACAAAAACGAAGATACTGACGATGGGGAGAGGCAATGGGGATGTGGAGGTAGGCTTCGGTTAAATCAATGGAGGAGAGGAAGTCCCCTGGGCGAATGCACTCTAGGATAGTGGAGAGAGAGTGCATTTTGAACCGGCGGTAGATAATGTGCCGGTTCAAGGCTTTTAAATCAAGGATGGGACGCCAACCACCCGAGGACTTCTTAACAAGAAACAACCGGGAGTAGAACCCCCGGCCCCACTGCCTCCGGGGAACCCGTTGGATAGCCCTAATATCCAAAAGGTGGGAGATGGCCGAAGAAACTAGACCCCTCTTAGCCAAATCCCGAGAAACAGGGCAAGGAAGAAAAACTGAAGGGGGAGGGGAAATAAACTCCAAATAGAGACCCGACCTAATGGTAGACAGGACTCAGGCGTCAGAAGTTGAAGCCACCCATTGATGGAAGAAGAGGGACAGCCGTCCCCCGATGGGAGGAGAACTAGCAGGATCTTCTCGGGAAACGTCCCCTTCCACCCCTAAATGAACGTTTGGGAAAGAACCTATTTCCCTGTCTAACCTGGGAATCCTGGGATTGGGATCTGGCAGGAAAGGAACGTTGGTAGCGGTGCTGGTAAGTACCAGACTCGGGAGCATGAAAGAGCTGGGTCCGGGAAAGAGCCGAAAAACGAGAATCCGCACGCCTGGACACCGATGGGAGGATTTTACGACGGTCTCTAGTCTCCACGAGAAGAGGTTCCAGGGAAGGACCAAACAAGGAACCCGCAGTGTAGGACGTGGAAGCCAGCTGCCACTTGTTCCTCATGTCGGCATTCCAGTTGCGCAGCCACAGGAGACGCCGCGACGTAACGTTGGAACTGAGAGCTTTAGCT
The DNA here is from genome assembly GCA_012654045.1 of Ptyas mucosa. Classification (NCBI taxonomy): domain Eukaryota; kingdom Metazoa; phylum Chordata; class Lepidosauria; order Squamata; family Colubridae; genus Ptyas; species Ptyas mucosa. The sequence continues at coordinate 25,127,578 of WNWU01000021.1, forward strand.
GCGAACCTAGTGGCATTAAGAGTAGCGTCCGCCGAGTACTCCAGAGCTGCCAAAATTTTGTTTAAATCTTGGCGGGAGCGCGAGTCTGAAGGTGGAAGACGTTCCTGAAGTTGCTTGACCCACAACAATGCGGCTCTATTAAAGAACGAGGCCGAGGTCGAGGCCCTGATGGACCAGGCGGCCGCCTGGTGGCCCTTGAGCAAGGTCTTCTCTGCTCTACGATCCTCAGGACGCAAGGAATCCTCCGGTGGCCCCGCAGGATGTGATGAATTGCAAAGGGCCACGATCGGAGGGTCCACGGAGGGAGGCCGCAATAAGTCCGACAGAGCCGGAGCCGAACTGTAATGTCGTTTATCCAGACTGTTGGGGCTAGGACCAGCACCTGGGAGAGTCCACTGGCGTTGAAGGACATCCAAGAAAAGTTTGGGGGCCGGGATGGTCTCAGGATCGACCGTAGGTTCTGCAAACATGGCCGAAGCAGGATCCGAAACAACTGTGACAGCCAGGTTGGGCAGGAACCGTGCCCAAACGAGTAGTCACGATGGCCTTGCGCAATAAAGATCTAAAAAGCTGCGGTTTAAAAAGGCCAATAAAAGGTGTCTGGTCAGGAACGAGCCCTTCATTGTCCGAGAGTGCCGAGTCAGGCACCTCATCAATCTCAGAAAGAGAAGCCTGTTCAGGCGATGCCAGAGATTCAGCCAAATCTTGCTCGGACATGACATCATCCGCCTGGACCGGGTGCTGAGGTTGTTGCAACACCGCAGGATCAGATACGAAATTGCCTTGATGTAAGCATTGAGCTAGGCTCAGTTTGATGGCTCTGGCCAGCATCAGTTCAAAGGCTTCAGGCCCTGAAGGCGTGGAAAGAGCAGGTGAGGGTATAGGCGCTGGGCTAGGCCCCGGGTCATTCCAAGGAACCACAGGAGCAGGTAAAGTCTGGAAAAGTGGCTCAGAACCAGGGGGATGACCAGGTTCAGCCACAACGGAACCATCCGGAGAAAGCTCCCGAACCGAACTAGCCGGCAGAGAAGGAGCCGGAGATTGAGCCCTCGAAGGAGTGGCTGGAGCAGGTGGAATGGTGGAGCTGCTGTGGACCACCTGTGACTGGGCCTTGCGAAACACCTTTTCGATGGCTTTGTGGCGACGCTGCTCATCTTTCAAATGGGCCGCCACAGAAGTAGAGTAGCTTTATTGCCTTTGGGGCGTTTGGCCCTGGTCTGAGGATTAGAGGAGCCCTCGAGAGAATCATCCAGGGCGGGCCTCTTGTGAGTACTGCCCAATAGAGCTGAAGCAGAACGCTATCTGTCCGCCATCTTAATTGTGTGACAAAAAAAGGGCACAAAATGGCCACCGGAGCCCAGGCCTATCCTAAAGCAAACTTAATGCCGCCAAGCCTGGAATCAGCGAAAAGGGAGAGGAGGCCAATCCCCAAACAAAAGTCCTGGCTGCAATCTCAGATCGCTAGCTCAAAGGCTATTACCGCGATTTATGGAGCCCGAAGCTGTCAATCACCGGGCTGTCAGTCGGCCAAATAAACGCCGCCAGCCGAATGGCTGTTAATGCGGCAGTGAGGAGCAACTGGGAGAGCCTGAATCCAGAAGCCCGTAGCACGATCGCAGGCCAGCAGCCGAGTCGCGATCACTAGAGCTCCCTCCTCGCCTGCTAGCAATGAAGGCTGCGAAATCGGGTAGAAAAAATGCAGCCGCGCTCAACCCGATCATGGAGGGGAGCGCGAAGGCAGCAACTCACAGTTTAGAAGATTAGTTGATCCAAAAGGAAGGAAAAGAAAGGAAAAATAAATAAAAAGAGCAAACGAAGCAATTAAGCTGAGGCAAAGGCTGGAAGAAACGGCTAAGCTGAGAAGACACATCAGGTCAGCATAGACCGAGTCGAAACACTGGCCAAGAGGGTGGAGCCATGTTAATTTGCAGACTCGGTCACATGCTGCATAGAGTGTCTCACCCAAGGTGACTGCCGTTTCCCTCCTATGCGGAGAAACACAGAGAAAAGAAAATTGGTGTGGATAGGATCAAGATCAAACAAAATGGTAGTATCAGAGACATAATACTGACAATGCCAATGTTAGCCTATTTTAAAATTTTCAAATTAGTTATAAAAATGGTTTGAACCTTACATTTTTGGACCTAAGCAGTAGTGCAGTTCTTATAAAGAATTTTGTAAACTTGAGTTATTTAGCATTTTTTAAAAGTCTTATGATGTGGGGGCCCCTTATCCTTTTGGAGTGGTGGACATATATTTGGAATACATTTTGTACATCTTGAGTACATTATGGATAAATTTAAAAAATAGTTGCCAAGATGATTATGGCTTGTACCAAAATATCATTTATCACTAAACTAACTAGTGAGATTACTTCCCAACATCTTTTCTCATCTACCTTACCTCTGTCTTTGCGGGGGGGAGAAAGAAACAGAGTTCCAAATAAAACATTTGGTTGTAGCCACCCATCGTTTTATACAAATGCTTCTATGGTCTACTTGATACCACCAAACATCTAGGGAAATAAATATTTCATTTCAAGCTGGTACTTTGCAATATGCTAGCTTCCCATTTATTTATTTTTTTAAAAAAACCTTGAGCATCAAGGAAAATATCACTGGGCACTATTTTGAGTACATAGGTTTCAATGTAATGAAATATAAAAGAAGCATACCCTGTGTTGAAAGAAAGAGGGATCAAGATATTTGTCAAATCTATCTTCAAACTTCACATCTGACTTTTTCCATTTCACCTGGAGAAAAATTACATTTAAAAATCTGACACAGTATATTACAAATCAACCCAGTTCAAATTCCAGACAACACTAAAAAAAACATTAACTGCTAACATACTTTTTCTAGCAAGCCATTGGTACTTTCAAGTTTTAATGAATATCATTATACAAGAATATTTATTCTTTGTTTTAAATGTTTTAAACAACTACAAATTACCGAGAGTCACTAGAAGTCAGTAGCAATTTTATTTATTTTTATTATTAAATTAAGCTAATATAATGTTCTACAAGAGATCTTTGTCTAACAACTACTCATTCAATGTAATGAAATATGAGAATGAACTTGGAAGATAGAGGTAGGGGGAAATGCTGCCTAGAGAATTATTAGATAAAACAGGAGTTCACAACTGAGTACAAGTAGTCCTTGACTTATGACCACAACTAAGCCCCAAATTTCTGTTGTTAAGTGAGACATTTATTAAGTAAATTTTGCCCCATTTTATGACCTTCCTTGTTTCAGTTGTTAAGTGAATCACTGCAGTTGATAAGTTAGTAACCCAGTTGTTAAGTGCATCTGGCTTCCCCATTGACTTTGCTTGTCAGAAAGTCACAAAAGGTGATCACATGACCTTGGGACACAGCAACACTTAAAAATGTAAACCAGCTGCCAAACATCTAATTTTAATCACATGATCATAGGGATGCTGGAAAGATCGTAACTGTTAAAAATGGTCACAAGTAACTTTTTTCAGTGCCATTGTAACTTTGTACTGTCACTAAACGAACAGTTGTAAGTTGAGGACTCCTGTAACGGTCAGAGAAAGAAACTTAGAAAGGAACTAACCTGACTGATAGTAAGAAGAGACAGCTGGAGATCTGTGCTTTTAGATTTGTAAGATTATGTTAATGTAGCTTTACAGTATTTACTTTACATTAGTTCATCTTATAATGTTTCCCGTCTACTTGGAAGGCTCACATTCAGGGACTGTTCAAATTTGCAACAATGTTGAACAAGTATTAGTTATTACCAGTCCTCATTCTTTTAGCCATTACAGCTCATCAGAGGTAACATAACATGATCCAGACACTCACCCATTGACCTGGAGGTTCAACCATTGCATGGTTACATGATTGGTGTGTTTTTTAACATTCCTGCCGGTTTCCCAAACGTCAAAGCAAGCAGGAAATTGGAAGTATGATCACATGAGATCCTCACTTAATGACCCATACAGTCCTTGCCTAACAACAGTAACCAGGATCTCCCAGAACTGCCATCACTAACAGCATAGGCATGTAACGTCACATTTTATAAATGCATCACTTAGCAATGGAAGTTTTGGTCCCAATTACCATTGTTAACTGAGAACTACCTGTATTGTTGAATCAATATTATGAGCTGCAAAAAGACAATTCCGAGTGGCATCTTAAATAGGAAAATATTTTCTACCAGATATATTAAAAGCAGTTTCAGTTTACAATTTTATGTCACCTGCTGTTGAAATACACAGGGAGAAAGGGTCACCCCAAAAAAGGAATGCCAACCATTTAAGTAGGAATGATATAGGAGTTATACCACTATCACTGAGACTATTATAAACAGAAGTTAAGGAATTTCTGTGAGGGGTACCTTTAGGAAGAAGCATCATTTAATGGAATTCTTTTTTCTAGATTACCTATAGAAGAACTGTTCTTTCAGGACCTAGATTTAGACATTTAATGTACACATTTATGTGGGATGAGGATATGGCATACAAAATGAACAGTAAATATGTAAAATCTTTCTCTCTATATAAATAGCAGGGTGACCATTTGACAGAAAGCTTTGATTTCCCCCTCACCCATTTTAATTTTAAACTTTAATTCCCTTTTTACCACATCCCCAATGTCAATGGAAATATGTATGTAGAAAAATGAAGAAAAGAATTGCTATGATTAGAACAATCTCATTTTGTAACCATTTTAGCTTTTGGTTTGTTTATCTGGAGATAAGGGAGTTCACTTTAGATTATCCTTCTTGTTGGAATTTGGATAATACTATTCTCAGGGTGGGGAGAGTAAGCATACATCACGATATATGGCCACTACTTGGACAAAACAAGTAACATCCTATTTCTACAGTTTAACAGCTGTGTAACCATTATTGTTTATAAATTCAGATTACTTACAGAATAAGACATCTGGATTTTAGTGTTGGGTACCAATTTAACTTTTCCTTCGCTTGTCAGATTCACATCTACAATCCTATTTCCATTATAACCTATTTCAAGCTTTTTATATGTCCAGAGATAAAAATCTTCACCATTTTCATCTGCTTCACCAACAATACCTGCAGAGGGAGAAAGTGAGGAAAAGAAATTAATTTTCCTACACTAATTAACCATTGATTAATAGCAGTCTTCACACCAGCCTTGCTAAAGAGGAGAGTGAATACTGATTTGAGAAAATCTCATAGATTCCTGATATCGAAGGAAGAGTTCACATTTCATAAATAAAACATTAATCCATAATAATATAAATTCTGCATTTTAATTTTGAAATTTGTAGTCTATGTTACACTGGTCAAGGGGAGCAACAATAAACTCTGCAAAATACCAACTCCATGTAGTTCAAATTCAATGTAGTCTCCTAAGCTTAGGCTTCTGACGTTTTACTATATAGGCTTTTCTTAACAGTTTGAGGACTGGTCACAAGTGCGAGGACCAGTCAAAAATTACTTTTTCAGCCCTCTGAGTAGTCCATGTGCACAAAAGGACTACCCAGAGGGCTGAAAAAAGTGATTTCTGACAGGTCCTCGCACTTTTGACCAGTCTTTTTTTATTTTGAAATTTACCAGTAGCAGCTGCATTTTCCACCCCCGGCTTATACGCGAGTCAACAAGTTTTCCCAGTTTTGGGGGGTAAAATTGGGGGGTCGGCTTATATGCGGGTCGGCTTATACACGAGTATATACGGTAAAAACAGTACTACACACTGACAAGCAGAAATTACAAGATTTAAAAAAGCGAATGGGATGAGCAGACTCCAACTCATTTTCTCACAAACACTGTCAATATCCAGTACCAGGGTCAAACCTTAACTGCTGAGGAATTAGCCATGACATGGGTATCCAGCAATCATCCATCTCTAGTGCTAACTATAATGAACTTCAGAGCTAAGGAGGAACCATTCAAGAAATATGTTTGTTGATGAGGTTTTAAAGAAAGTTTCACCAGTGAACTGGTAGAAGTCACTTAAGCATTTGGATTCAGACAGTGTTGAAGTAATGATTTCACTTTTAACCGCAGTGGCCTCTTCTACTGGCGTTGAAAGAATATTCTCTTCCTTTAGACTTGTTCACTTCTAAATTGAGAAATCGTCTGGGGCCTGATAAAGCAGGAAAGCTTGTTTTTGTTTTCCAGATCATGAACAAACAAAAGAATGAAGATGAAAATGAGTGAGCTGCAGAAGACAGTGTTTGAAGAGTTTTTTTTGTGTGTGTGAACCCAGCTGATATATTCAGTTTAAGTTCTTTTGTTTGTTTTTTTAAAGATATTTTGTTTATGCACTTCAGTTACTAAACATTGACGTTTAAGCAAATACAAGAATATGTAATATAGTATTATTATTTCAATTAAATAAAACAATGAGTTCTCCAACTATGTGTGATTACCCTAAAATAGGTTCTGATATCGTTGCTTCACTTAACCTGACAGCTTATTATTCTAAAGAGAAAACCTTCATTTTGTTTGCAAATAATAATATTAAAGATTCTAATTACCAGCAAGAATGAGTCCTTACATTTAAAGAGCACCTATCATTTCAGATCCATTGTCCCTCACATCACTGGCGCATCACCAGCCGTCCCATTAAAGTGAATGGGACTGTTGGTGAGTCAACAGTGGGTCAGAGGAGGAGGAGGAGCTGCTGGGGGACAGAGATGACAGTTGCTCTTTAAAAATTATGATTTAAATTGAGTTGATTTAAATCAAGCTTTTTACTAGTGATTTAAATCATGATTTAAACTGACTTGATTTAAATCCAATCCACAATTGTTTATGACATTTATGTGAACTCAGTCAAATATGATTTATTAAACAATCATTAAACTATGGTTTGGAATAAACATAGTTGTTTTCAATAGAAAGATTGTAGTTCTGCATATTGTAGGCATATATTTCTTACCCCATATTGGCAAGTCATCAATGTACATCTGATACCAATAGTGATTTTTGATAGCATAAACAAATGCATCTCTTGTTTGTTTATCTAAATCTATTTCACAGTAGGTGGTCTGCATCACATCATCTGTAAAAAGTAAAACAATGTGTTAATAGTGCATTCAGATTGTTACATCACTATAATCAAAATAAATTTTACTAATGAATCAGTGCAAATATACCAATCTGACTCTTCAGAGCAATCTACCAATAGCTGACTCCTATGCTATATTCATGCCAAATATTTATTTCCGATACACACAGAGTATAAGTAATCTAATTCAAAAGGGACAACAGAAGTGTACATTCTATTTATGTGGAACAATTGTACAGTTAGGATTTTTAAAAAAAATTGCCAAATGCTATGATTTACCAGTGTGAGCCTATGTTCAGTTAAATCCAACCAAAAACATCCTATCTATTCTTAAGAGGCTTATTTCAGGCCCTCTGTTGGAATCTATACAACTTGCATTTGGGATGGTCTTCCAGTAAGAGTCTGCATTTATTGACTTAATTCCTCAAACTAAATTTTATACGGAGTTTTTAGCTGATTTGATTTTCATGGAAGATGCAGCTCCAAGATATATTGTCAGCATGGTTTTTCAAAGTTAATTTTGCTAGCACATGTACTGAACTGGGCTAAAGTTGAAACAACAAAAATGTACACTTTAGACCAATGTCTAAATGTCTGGGACTTCAACTCCCAGAATTCCCTAGCCAGCAGGGGAAAACTGGGGAATTCTGCGATCTGAAGTCTACCCATCTTAAAGTTGCTAACATTGAGAAACACTGCTTTAGACAGAGCTCTCCAAAAAGATCACATTCTCTTTCTATGAGGGATTACTTATTTCGTCCGATATACTTAAACTACTATAAATAGAATAGAATAGAATATTTATTGGCCAAGTGTGATTGGACACACAAGGAATTTGTCTTGGTGCATATGCTCTCAGTGTACATAAAGTAAAAGATACGTTCATCAAGAATCGTAACTATACATTTGTCTGATAATCAGTCCAATAATTCTCTAAAAACAACACAATAGAATAAAATTTGATGTAGAGTAAGAAACCAGCAAAAGAAAGTAAAAGTTTGAAAATAGTTCGAGGCTGAGAGCTGTTGAAGAGGCAGTTGGATGGTGGTTCAGAATATTGCTGGCTCCTCTACTAATCCTGAGCTGCTAATACTACTTATAAGACTGAGATCTGTCCACAAATCCCACCCAAATCATGAACAACGAATATTCAATAATTCAAGCTATCTGCAGAGAAAAAAATATCAAGTACAGAATTCTGAGACAATGGCCTAGATACAGAAGTACCTGGAGACGGAGCCATGCAGAAGTCTTATACTTCAGTTTGTCAGAATATATAATCCAGCCACTATTTTTTATTCTTTATTTTTAAAAACTGATCCAATCCTTTTTTGGAATAACTTTTTATTTTATTCAGAAAATTAAGGTAAAAAACAAAATACAAAAAAAGGAAAAAAATTTTTTTACAAAGACAAAACCAAGATAGACAAAACATTAAAAAGAAAAAAATGCATTAAAAAAATGAAAGACAAAAACATATATATTCTCCCCCCCTTGTGGAACTGATATTAGAACAATGTTAATTTCTACAGACACCCCTTGCGAAGCAGGTCCAAAATTTATAAACTATTACAATTTGGCCTGCCATCTATATCTGCTATATATAAAAACAAAGTAGTTAACATGTGAACCAACAGAAAAGTTAAAACTTCAAAGTTAACAATCTATTATATTTAACTGGTAGAAAGTCTACAACAGCTTATCTACCATAAATCATTACAATCATGATCTCTGATCCATCAGAGAGGAAATACCCTAGTTTGATTCTTAATAATAAAATCTCAAAATTTTGGTTGAAAACTTTCCCAACAATTGTGTCTTATTCCCTGAAATGATAAACCTCTGTTGTAAATCAATTTTCCCAGTCCAGTCCAAGTTTTTTCCAGTTAGATACAGTGAGTCCATTCCATAATCACCATCAATCTTCTTATCCATTGATTCTGTTAACTCCAAATTGTGGAATCCATATCCCCATCAGCCTTTTCCAATAAACCTGCACTTTCCAAACAAAGTTCCTTCTCCTTTGCCAACAGCAATTTAGATTCTAATCCATCCAGTTGTTAGTTTGGTTTGCATACAATTTATTCTGTCTGGATATCTTCTTTAGGTTGATTTCATTTTTTATCAAACTTTTGCCAAAGTTTTCCATCTGAGCTTTTAAGTTAAAAAGCATTCTTTTTTCAAAGACCTCCCAAAAAACTTTATCTTTAAGTTGGTATATTGTTTGCATTTTTAATATAGTCCTTGGCATTCACACCCAGATTTTATGTATTTATATACATTTCCTTTCAAAAGCAGGGGGGTTAAATATGATGTAACAAACTAATCACAGAGAAGTTGAGATATTTCCCACAATAAAGAAGGATGGAAAACAAAGAAAAAAAGAAAAATTTCATGAAGCATTAAAAAAATTAAGATCAGAGCTTTTTAAAAGTTATGAAAATGTGAAATCCCTGAGTGAAAACCTGATGCAAATGAAAATCCAATCAGGTCACTTTCATTACCCAGAAAATCTCTGTCAACTTCCATATGGAGAAAGCTAAAGTAATTCAGAACAACGGAGTAAAACAGTGAAAAAGCATTAAAGAATTCATATTAAAAAACAAGAGAGGGGTTAAAATATATCAACTTTCAACCAGTCGATTAACTTTTAAAAGAAAAAAAAAGAAAATTGAAACCATGCAGTTAAAATCCAGACATGCTTAAAACTTGACTATAAGGACCTGCTTCAGCTATCTTCTCAGGAAAGCATGACTCTTGAAACAAATGGTATTTCAAAAGGAACTTTTACTGAGAGAAGTGATTTAGGGGTGGTATTCACTTACCTTTGCTACCGGTTTGCAAATGTGAGCACTCTCACACACCTCCTCCATGCATGTGCAGAGGGTCAAAAACGGGACATAACAACATCTGGGCAGGTGGGCGGAGCCTCCTGCTGTCAGCACTACCAGATTGCACAATCCTGATAGAGCCAGCTGAATTTCACCACTGAAGTGATTGCAGAGAAGTCAGGTAGTCTGAAGATTCCCGCGCAGTGTTAAGCTAATTTCCTCTGTTCAACACCACGCACTGCCCCATGTCCACCAGTAGCCAGTACAATGCCGGAAAGGTGTTATGAGAACTCCGAGGCGGGATGGTGTTAACAGGCCAACCTCAGCCCGCCGTGACCTTGAGTAACAGACTGGAACTGGCCGGTAGGGAGTCCATCCTGATGGCCCAGTCTCCCTCCCTAATTCCCATGCGATTACAGCAAAAACAAAAACATTCAAAGCATTCAACCCCAAGAAGCATTCCCCCTCCCTTTCAGAATGGCAGCATTCTGGTAGGAACCTAACATGCTGCCCCCTAAAAGGAGATCCACACTTGGAGGAAAGAAAATAATAAACAGGGAAAAGAAAACAACAGTTATGGTCATTTTGGTTTATCAGGGTATTGGTTGTGGAACCATTTAAGCAATCTAGGGGGCCTTAACTTGTCATTTATCTACCCATTCGTTCTGGGTCCCAGGAAAATCTTTCCATGCTATGTTGTCCCTTTCTACCATAAATGGTTCAGGGTAAAGGTGGAGGGATTGGTCTTAATGGGGAAATCACCTCAGGTTTTAACAAGCTGTAGTGGAAAACAGAATAAATTCTTCTCTTGGCTCTTCTAATCCATGATTGGGCGGATGTCTGCTGAATCACCAAACCAACACAGTTCTAGGAAGCCAACATACTTTGATCTGCAACATCCGGGCATTAGGAAAAACCGAGTACGAACTTCCAGAGTACATACTCCAGAAAGTATGTCAAGCTGTAACTGGGCTCGACATCACCTCAATGACTTTGGCAATTCTAATTCTACTGTAACTGAGTTAATAATGTGCTTGATGGGAAAGCATGTCTCTTGAAACAAATGGTATTTCAAAAAGAATTTTTACTGAGAGAAGTGATTGCAGAGAAATCAGGCAGAGTCTAAAGATTCCTGCGCAAAGTATTAAGCTAATTTTCCCTATTCAACCCCCACCCAGTGCCCCATGTCCACCAATAGCCAATACAATGCCGGAAAGGTATATGAGAATTCCGAGGTGGGATGGTAATAACCTCGGGGTGTCGCAGTCTTGAGTAACAGGCTGGAACTGGCTGGGCTCCCTCCCTAATTCCCATGCAGTTACAGCAAAAGCGAAAGCATTCAACCATAAGAAGCATCCTCCCTCCCGTCTGGAATGGCAGCATTCCGGCATGAACCTGACACTGACCCAATTCTGACATTCAAAAAAACCATCCCTAAATAAATAAAATAGCATCATTAAAAAATCAGTAAATGGTACATGCTCTTGAACTGAATTAATCCAATCTAAATGGCCAAATGCATGCTGGAGCAAAACTATTTCCACTTGTTTATAAAATGCCACCATGGTCCTGGATATACATCCCTCTGGGAGGGATACTCCTTAGAGCAGGGGTGTCAAACTGGCGGCCCGGATGTGTCACGCACAAGTCACGTCCAGCTCAGCTCCACAAAGGGAAAAAATGTCACGATACCTCATGTGACAGCAACACTGTGAGTTTGACACCCATGCCTTAGAGGGAGCCACTATTGTTGAATATTTGATCCATACTCTATGCACCTTGCATGGAAGGGAAACCTACCACAGGCCTTCTCTTGATAACTGGACTGGACTGGAAGGTTCAACTCTAGCAAGGTATTATCTGATACAATCCAGTGTGGTGCAGTAAAATATCGTATTTTTCAGAGTATAAGACGCACCGGAGTATAAGACGCACCTACCTTTTTTGGTGAGGAAAAGAAGAAAAAGAAATCTCCCTCTGCGTCTGAGCAATTTTGCCTCGTTGAGGCAAACAGCAAACAACCTGCTTTACTTTCATTTTCATTTTCAGCCTAGCTTGATTAGCACAAGGGGAAAAAAAATCTGCTCCAGCAATTTACCTCTTTGCAGCAAGCAGCAGAGCCCAGAGCAAATCAGCTGAGAGTTGGGAGGCCGATCCAATCAACTTTGAGCTCTGGTGGCTCAGTAGACTAAGGCAGTTATTAACATCCACTTACATCTGCTGCCTGCAATTACTGCGAATTCAAATCCCACCAGGCTCAAGGTTGACTCAGCCTTCCATCCTTTCTAAGGTAGGTAAAATGAGGACCCAGATTATGGGGGCAATAAGCTGACTTTGTATAAATATACAAAAGTATGAAGGCTATTGCTTAACACATTGTAAGCCGCCCTGAGTCTCCGGAAAAGGGCGGCATATAAATTAAAAAAAACAACTTGTGCTAATTATGCTGTGCTGAAGCTAAAAGGAGCTGTTTTTTCTTGCTATTTGCTTGCAAGGAGGTAACTGTTGGGAGGCAGAGGCCAAAGGGTGGGGGCCAGTGGGTGGGCGGGGCTACATTCGGTGTATAAGACACACCTAAATTTTCACCTCCTTTTAGGGGGGAAAAAGGTGCATCTTATACTCCGAAAAATACGGTACTTTACAGATGGTAATAATATTGAATTAGGCTTGGAATTGGCATGCAATATAGTAACTTCACGAGAGGTATTATTCTAGCCTAATGGAGTTGTAAGGAGGCTAACCACCTGCAGTTTCTGCATCCCCTCCATAGATAGACCTGGTCCTCTATAAGGGTAACTGAATCTTTAGATTGGAGTGCTCCATGTGTCAAATAGATGGCTCTCTAAATGCTTTTGAGGAGGGTCCCAACAATTTTGTAGGAAGCTCTGTTCTACACCTGGTCTATCTGAGAAATAAAATGGCAGCCAGATTGCTGGACAAAATGGCTCCATGGTGCTCGTAAGAATTCATTCAAGTCTATGTAGTACTGATAGCAGGTATCACATTTATAGGCCAAACCTAGAAAATTAAGAAGTGTCTGTATGCCAGGAAGGTTTAATTTGCAAGACATACAGTCAGAAAACAAGATCAATGTAAGAAACATATTTAGCAGGATTAATTTACAGAAAAGAAAATATAAGGAACTATAGGAAGAAGTACAAGATAATATGGAAATGAAAGCAAAAAACACATCCACAAGATTTCAAAGAGGAAAAAAGAATCCAAGCAGCCCTCAGAAGTAGCTTGAAGGTAGCAAAAAAGACCAAGGATAAACACCCTAGGCTAGTCCTAACTAGCCTAATATAACATACATACATATACATTATAGATAGATAGGTAGGTAGGTAGGTAGGTAGGTAGGTAGGTAGGTAGGGGTGTGTGTGTGTGTGTATAAATTCTGTTTCACATGAGCAATTTCTGTGAAGATTTTCCCAAAGTGTCACACATGGAAAGAAATGCAAAATGTTTAAATTTCAAAAAAGAGAAATAAAATATAAAATGGATAATGTAGTAACTAAACAAATATAAGGTCTACCTTTGCTATTGTGACTATAATAAGATCTTTCTGTATATAATGCCATGCTGTGGAATATGGTAAAGATAATGAGTGTGCCAGAATAACTGATTCTAATGAAATGAAATGAAATGAAATGAAAAACGAAACAAATGAAAAACTAAAGAACTGCATCTGGAGAAACAAAATAGCATATTATCCACATATCTGTAAAGCTTCAGCAATACCGTATATACTCGAATATAAGCCGAGTTTTTCAGCACGTTTTTCAGGCTGAAAAAGCCCCCTTTGGCTTATATTCGAGTCACGAAAAAAAATGCCTTTTTCCTAAGGTGACCAGATGTCCGATTTTAAAAATGTCCCGATTTTTGGAAAGAATGCAGGACAAGCTAAGGAACGGCGGGAGAACAGGGTTTGCTTACCCCGCCCACTCCCAATCTACTGCTGCCTCCTGAGTCCCAGCTAATGGCTAGAGGGAAAAAAAACTGTTTAAATTCTTGCCCGGGGGCTTCAAAGGGCCGCCCTACAGCTGATCAGTATTAAAAGAAAACAAATGAGTAGACCGGTGTCTGCAAAAATAGAAAAAACAGCCCCTTTCAGCTTCAGTATAGGTTAATTACCATAAGTTGATTTGAACAGCCTCCCGACTCTCAGCTGATTTGCTCTCAGCTGTTTTGGGCAGGAGTCTTTTGCTAGCTGCAAAGAGTGCTCCTGGAGCACATTTTTCTTTCTCCTTGTGCAATTCAAGCTGAAAACAAAACCTAAACAAAAGCAGGTTGTTGGCTTTGCTGTTTGCTTGCAACGTTGGAAAGGCAGATTTCTTTTCTTTTTCCTCATCAAAAAAGGTAGGTGCAAACAATGGGAAATTTATGGCAAATGGCAAAAGAGGAGAGTTCAAGATTTTAAAACACAAAAGAAAAAAAAGCTCTATTTAACTAGGAATTGTAATAATTGAGATACTATTAATTGTATATTGTGTTGAAAGCAGAAATGGTTAAGTTGTGGTTTGGAAGAATATATGGGGGAAATTATTTGGTTTATTATTATTGGTAAATATAATTAATTGATTTGTAAGAAATTGGATTGCATGGAAATAATTAATATTCATGTTCATATTGATTAATATACAAAAAAGATAGTTATATAACTAATTGATTTATATTAAAATGTTGAATTTGTATTGAACAACTGTAATATTACATAATTAACCAATGTGAGGATGGATATAAAAATAGATGACAATGGGAAGGGGTATAATATAGAAGTGAAAAATTGAATTTGATTAAGATTAGAGATGAGGATGAAGGGTAATAGTTTTTTTTAAAAAAATAGATGAGGAATAAATATGGCAAAAAGGAAATATAGAAATTGTAAATTTAATTGAAATGACTAAACCCTGTTTAAATTTGTGAACTGGCCAAATACTCTGTTCAAAGAAAATACATTGTATGTTTGTAGGTGTGTTTCTAATTATTGCTATTTATTCATATTTGTTCTCTTTTATTCTTTAAAGTTTAACAATTCATTCTTTATCTTAATATCTTTATATTTGTTTGGGGTTGGTTTTCTTCCCTTTCATCTTTTTTATTGTACAGCAATCTTTCTCCTCAAACCTACCACCTCTCTCTTTTCTTTCCTTCTTACTTTCTCTTCCCCTCTTCTTCTCCTCCCTACTTCCTCTTCCTTTCTTCTTCTTCCTCCCTCTCTTAATCTCACTCCTACTCTAATTTCCCTTCCCTTCCTTCATCCCTCTCTATTGCTGTATCCTTTTGTGCATATGGACTACTCAGAGGGCTGAAAAAGTTATTTTTGACTGGTCCTCGAACTTTTGACTGGTCTTCGCATTTATGACTGGTCATCATTTATGCCCATTGTAGCATTCTTAACAACCGTGTCACTCATTTCACAACTGCTTCTCTTCACCATGGTGACAAGATAGGGCAAAAACGTAAAATGTAAGGACAGTCGTAAGTTCGAGGATTGGTCACAAGTGCGAGGACCAGTCAAAAATTACTTTTTCAGCCCTCTGAGTAGTCCATATGCACAAAAGGACTACCCAGAGGGCTGAAAAAAGTGATTTCTGACAGGTCCTCGCACTTTTGACCAGTCTTTTTTTATTTTGAAATTTACCAGTAGTCGCTGCATTTCCTACCCCCGGCTTATACTCAAGTCAATAAGTTTTCCCAGTTTTTTGTGGTAAAATTGGGGGCCTCGGCTTATATTCGGGTCGGCTTATACTCGAGTATATACAGTAATTATATTACAAGATCTGCAGTCAGAGCAACCAGATGCAGGAATATGAGTGTGGCAAGAGGTTCAGAAGAGACCCTCCCAAGTACTTTCAGACTTGCAAAATTCTGTTAATGTAATCTTACAATATAGAATAAACTCAGGTCATGTTTCCTGTCTAGTCTATCTAGTTAAGGCTGTCAGTAAGTTTGCAAGAGATGACAGCTAGAATAAAAAAAACAATTTGAGATAAGCAGGGACACTACATTCTGGTTGAAAGTAGAGACAATTAGAAGACTTCATTACAGGTGGTTCTCAAACACTGTTGTAAGCGCCTACAAACTTACAACAGTGCTGAAAGTACTTACAACCAATTCTCAAAATTCCGGGTATCACAGCATCCCTGTAATCATTTTAATCTTGATCAAATAAGCCAACTTTGTAAAACTTTTTAATTTTAAAGGTCTTGATGTTTATTTTTTAGATAATATCCCAAAATATTTTCAGGAATTTCATCATAAGTATAAAAGATCTTTTATAAATACAAAGTAAGAAAATTGTCCAGGTCATTTTTCTGAGTTAAAATCTACACCTCCAAGTCACTTTTTTACTTTATTATTTGTGTGGCCCTTTCCACTATTAAAATATTAAAATCCTTAGTATATAACATCTTTGACACTGTCATTACAAATTCTTTCGCTATGGGTTGGAGGAAAATACCCAGTATAATAAAACGTGTTCTTCTAAAGTTTATTAATATTCAAAAAGCATTTTCTTTACAAATGCACAAGAGCAATTCATAAGGCATTTCCCGTGAAAGTGATTCAGAAAGGAAGTGGGCAAACTTAGTGTCTCTTTGAAGGCCCTGAATTGCAGCTTTGCCAAAACTGGCTGTTCTGGCTCCTTGAGCTTTGAAATCTGACATTGATTTTTTTGTTATCATATATGGAGCTCTGTAGATAGACCCCAAGTCCACGCCTTCATCCAGAGCAGAATTCAGGGTGCCAATTAATTGCAGGATCCGGTCTGGGTTTATCACTGGGACCAGAGTTTTCAGATGCGTTATGGAGCCAATCCTCAGAGAACTTCTCTCTAACAAAGTTTGCTTTGGGCTCTTCTGTGTGTGGTATTTATATGGTGCCTGGTTGGGTGTGGCTTTTTAGTTGTTGAGTTTTGATGGCCAGCTATTAAGTTGTTGGCTGTTGTTTCATTGTACTGCCAAGTCCTCAGCTCCTAAATACTTGATAAACTGGTGGTAAATCAGCACTCCTCTTGGCTAATTAGGGGCTCTGTTTCCCAGGCTTCAATCACTTTTCTGGCTATTTTTGTATCTGTACATCCAACAATCTTAGTAGCTGCAAAATTGAATGTATTGTCCTTGTTTATTACAATGTGAGGTCTCCTCATATGACTGCTCGCTTGTGTTCTTGCAGTCTAGTGTTTAGCTTCCTCCCCATCTATCCTACATAGTCACTAGGTCACTATGACACAGTAATTATATTGAAATTAATTCAATTCCAACTAATTCAACAGCTAGTCTTCTATCACAGTCAGTTCCAATTCTTTTTTTTGTTTCAAGTTTTTTATTTTGTTTTACATATATGTATCAATATGTGAACAGTGTGGCACCTGGGTGTCATACATTCTAATACAAATAAAACTTGCAGAATTAGTCATAATTATTACAGTCAACCAACTTATATATTTCTAATATATATTCCATATTTTCTCTTAATGCTTTTATTTTATTATGTAAAAATGTATATACTAATATTCCCCCTTCTCTTATTTCTATCTCTTATTCTAACTTTAAATCATGTCATCCTTCTAATCATACCACCAACCTAAAGAAGAAAAAGAGAGAGAAAAAGAAAAGAAACAATAAAAGAGAAATCATTTCCTTTCTATCCATTGTCTCTTGCCCGCTTCAGAACTTTAGTTGCTATGCTTTTTCTTTTTTTTACTTGCCTCCCATATTCCTCTCTTAGATCTTTATCTCTGTCTGCATCTACTTCTTGGCTATTCAATCTAAGTATTTCTCCCATCTCTACCCTCTTCCACTGCCTAGTTTCCAAAATTTCTGCCCAAGCCCCTATCTCCTTTCCAAAAATATTTTCCTGTATCTCCAATTCTCTTTTCAACTCTCTTAAAATATTTTCCCCCTGGTTCAAATCATCAATCACTGTTATTTTCATTATTATTCACTCCTTGTCTTCTTCTTTTGTTTGCTGGTTCTTCGGATCAATCTTTTCCTCCATTTCTTCTGTTAGCTCCTCCCTTTCCTGAATGTCTTGGTCTTTACTCATCATCCCTTGTATGATATTTTCCATTTTTTCCATAGTCTCCTTAAATCCTTTCTCCACGATGTCCTTTGTGTTTTGAAAAAGCAACACCAACTCCTTCAAAGTTCCACTCATTTCTTCTTTATAAAGCATCTTATTTTGTTTTTAAAAATCCAACTTTTGTCCAGTAATCCAAGAACTATTTATTCAGTCCTAAAGTTGCCCTTCAAGAAGTACACTAATCTGTTGTTTGTATCCCATAGGTAATCAATCAGTTCTGTTTAAATAGTCCCAGAGGTTATCAAAAGCCTCTTTACGTCCCCTTTACAGATTCAATCTTCTACCATGACATTCAGGGGTCACTAATTAAATAACTTCCTTGTTCTCATATTTGAGTCTCCAATAGTCATGGGGTAGTTAAATATAATCCAGTAAATATTTTCACAGTCCTTTATATACCATATTTTTCAGAGTATAAGATGCTGCAGACTATAATATACACCTACATTTTGAGGGGAGGAAAACAAGAAAAAGCCCCTGCCTTTGCCTCCCAGCATCCATCCAGTATTCTTCTGGCCCATGCACTGCATCCCGTTCACCACTACCGTGTCCCATTTGCCGCTGCATCCCATTCATCGCCACCGCATCCTATTTGCTGCCACCCGTCTGCTGCCAGCATGGCCCATTCAGCGTTGTCCGTTCACTGCTGCTGCAGCCCATTCAGCACAGCCTGTTTGCTATGGCCCGTTCATCGCTGCCCATTCAGTGCGGCCCATTTGCCACCACCCGTTTGCCACAGCCTGTTCACCACCATCGCGGCCAATTCGGTGCAGCCCATTTGGCAGCACTGAACCTTGCCTGGAACCAGCCAAAAATGTGACACACAAAGGCCAAACATTGGGGCATGCAGAGGCTGAAAACAGCCAAAGGGTGGGGGCCGGCAGGTGGACGGGGCTTTGGCAACATTCGGTGTATAAGACACACCAGAATTTTCAGCCACTTTTGGGGAGGGAAGTGCATCTTATACTTCAAAAAGTATGGTAAGTATTCCCAGACTTGTATTTTTTCCTTTCATCAGCAGGTGGCGCTCTCAACAAATTTCTGTATTGCCACTAGTCAATCTGATTTTAATCTTTCACTCATTATTTTAGTTGTGGTTCAATTATAAAAACAGGATAAGTTTTTAAAGTAAATAATTCCAGCATTTTAAAATGCCTTCCCATTACCACATCTTTCCAGTTCAAGAGTCCAATTTTCTGTATTCTAAAAAATGTATTAGTTTTTTCTCTTGTGTCTTTTCCTTCTGATCTGATATTTTTCTCAGAAGTCTTAATCGCCGCTTTAACAAATAGTTCTGAGTAAGAAGTTCTAAATTATTCCTTGGGGTTAGATTTTAAACGAAAAGGAATCCTCTCCCCCAGTTTCAGTCACTGTTCACCTACTTCGCTCCAGCACCAGTCTTAGTTGTTCCTCGGTTGTCCCAGCTTCATGGCAGCCATCTTTAGGCTGCCTCTTCTCCTCGCCGTGGCTGAGAGGGAGAAAGAACCCCAGAGCAGACAGGAGAGCTGCAACTCTCTGTGACCTCATAGGGCACCCCTCTTTCTTCACCGCCCCTACAAGGCGGCTTTGGGTCCTTTCGGAGCCCACCAACAGAGAGAACTCAGTGGGAGTATTGAGTATTAATAATAATAAAAAGAATACATAATATCCAGCAGAAACATGTTAAATATGCCTATATTAAATATAAACAATAATTATAGTTATAATATAAAATATAACAATAGTGATAGTGAATCAGGCAAATCATAACAAAACCAAATAAAACAATGCCAAAAATTAATTTAATACAAGTAATTCAAATAGAAATAAATTAAGACTGTTGATAACAAAATATTTAACCAAACTCTCTTCAGAAAAAATTCTCTCTCCAGTAACTCCTAGAATATTACAAAAGATAGAGCAAGGTTTAATTATAAGGGGATAGTATTTCACAACATTGGCACATAAACTGTGAAAAAACACCTCAATTCCTCTTATCAAAATTAAGCATGAATGGGCCACTTTGAGTAGCAGAAGATAGGCTATAGTACAAGTCAAAATCAGTTCATGTGGTAACCAAAGTAGTGTTGTGGTCCTCCAGCGACCTGCGGAACTGGCAGCAGAGTCGGACAGTGAGGAGGTTGGGGAGGAACATGGGCCAGTCCTGGAGCCTGGGGAAGGCTCAGACAAGGGCTTTGAGTCGGAGGCAGAGAAAGGGCCATCTGGGATGTATGTACTGCCTCCAGAGCCTCCAGAATCGGACCTCAGCGAGGCAGAGCAACAGGGGGAGCCTGTTCCCAGTGCATGCATGCTCAGAGCTGCCAGAAGGCAAAAACAGTTAAAACAAAAGGGACGACTCGGGAGTTGGGCTTGGAGATGATTAGCCCCTCCCATAAGACTTAAAAGAGGAGCAAAGGCACATGGGCCTTTGCAGGAAGCAACATTGTTAATTCTGTTCAGTTTAAAGTCTGAAGCTCTGTTTGATTCTGGACTCCGTGTGACTTTGCCAATTAGGTCTTTGGCAGCGAGTCAAGGGAGATAAAGGTAGGTGATTATCAGCCTTATCCCAGAGGACTCTTTACAACTATTTGGGACTCATCTGTGAATGAACAGAATTCACAGCAGTTGCAATAAAAGAGGTTTTGGGGACTACTTGTGTGTTTTACTGACTCAGGAAGCCTAGGTCAGAACAAGTAGGATCCACAGCACATATATTATGCACGCTTCAGGATATAGCAACTAGCAACTGGACCACTCCAGTACTCTTCAATATCTTCATAAATGACTTAGATGAGGGAATAGAAGGGGAACTTGCCAAATTTGCGGATGATACTAAGCTGGCAGGAATAGCCAATACCCTAGATGATAGACTGAAGATCCAGATGGATCTTGACAGACTTGAACACTGGGCCCCATCTAACAAAATTAAATTCAATGTAGAGAAAAGTAAAGTCTTACACTTAGGCAAGAAAAATCAAAAGTACACATATGGACTGGGTGAAACCAGGCGTAATAGCAATAACTGTGAGAGGGATATTGAAGTCTTAGTGGACAACCAATTAAATATGAGGCAACAATGTGCCACAGCAGCCAAAAAAGCCAATGCAATCCTAAATTGCATTAACAGAGGGATACAATCAAGACCAAGTGAGGTACTAATGCCACTCTGTAAAGCCTTAGTAAGACCATGCCTAGAATACTGCATCCAGTTTTATTTATTTATTTATTTATCGTATTTATATGCCGCCCTTCTCCAGTAGAACTCAGGGCGGCTCACAAGATAAAACAACCCGACAAAAAATGATATTAAAATAATCCAATTTAAAATCCCCAAGCAATTAAAACTCCCAGATGATCAGGGAATTTGCTGAAAAAGCCATGTCTTCAGGTCACCTCCGGAGCCCAGTGGGTAACTCATTCCAGAGGGTCGGTGCGACGACAGAGAATGCCCTCATCCTGGGCGCCACCAGCCAACATTGTCTGGCCAATGGCACCTGGAGGAGGGCAATCCTTTTTTTTTATTTTTTTAAAAAAAATGTCTTTATTAAGTCATTTATTGATACAAAAAAGACAAAGATAGACAAAGAGAAAAAGAAAAAGAAAAAAAAGCAAACAAAAAAGGAAAAACACACAAACTAACAAATAAACACGTAAAAAATAAAACTTTTACAAATTAATTCCACGTTTCCGGTCTTGAGGAGTCTTTTCACATATAGATCATATTTACACTGTGTATTTATGTTGTTATTTATACAAAATTGATTTTGTTTCAATTATGCCAAAGCAGTATTAATTGCACAGTATTTTATACACATAATCACTTTTCTAGCAATGCGCTTATTCCACCTATTCATCTTAATTTCTTAACAAACTCTCGCATCTGCTAATTCTGCTTGAGTTTCCTGTTCCTTAACCATTCATACCACGGGTCCCATGCACTATAGAATTCTGATTCCTCTCTGTCATGTATCTCTAGTGTTAACTTGTCCAATTCGGCACATTCTAAAATCTGTCTGATAATGTGCTCTTCGGGTGGTATGTTTTCTTCTTTCCAATATTGAGCCAAAGTAATCCTGGCTGCTGTTATTATGTGTCGCCAAATATCTCTTCTTTCTTGCATATGATTTTTTAAGGATTCCCAGGAGAAATATTTTAGGATCTAATTCCAGAGTATCTCCCAAAATTTCCTTCAGCCAATTATTTATCATCTTCCAGAAGTTTTTTGTTTTGGGACAGGTCCACCAGCAGTGGTAGTATGTACCCTGTTGGTGCCCGCATTTCCAGCATTTGGGGCTCGCTCCAGGAAATATTTTAGCGATCCTGGCTGGTGCCAAGTGCCACCTATAAATCATTTTATATTGATTCTCTTTAAGTGTTGTGGCCTTGGTCATTTTTTAAATTGTTTGTCCAGATTTGGTCCCATTCTTCCAGGATTATAGTCTGTCCAATATTTTTGGCCCATGCTAGCATTGTGTTCTTTACCGTTTCCTCCATTAAGTCATACTCTACTAAAAATTTATATATTTTTGATAGTAATTTCTCATCCGTGCCCATCCAAATTTTATCTAAATCGTTCCTACTTAACTCTATTCCCGGGTCCTCCTTATCTTTTTTATATCTTGATTTAATTTGGGCATATGTCCACCATTCTATACTGATACCTTGTTCTTTTAATTCTTCTATTGTTTTAATGTTCCCTGTCCCATCTAAAATTTCTTTGTATCTAGCTGTCTTTCCCAATTCTAGAACATTTGGGTATATTATTGCCTCCATTGTGGAGAGCCATCTAGGAATTTTAACGTAATGTTTTTTCTTTGTCTCTTTCCATGTTGCCATAAGGATGTCTCTTATTTTGTGTCTGTGAAAGTAGGTTCTCGTTTTTTCCCCTGTTTCCCAAAGGTAGAAGTGCCATCCTTTCTGAAGGTCGTATCCTTCCAACGTCAATATCCTTTTATTGGTCAGGGTTGCCCAGTCTTTCAACCAAATTAAATTTGCCGCTTTATAATATGTCTCCCATATTGGGAGTCCAAATCCTCCATGTTCCTTTTTGTCCTGCATATCTCTAATTGCGATCCTCAGTTTTTTTCCTCCCCATATAAATTTTCTTTTTTTTTTATTGAAAAAGTTTTAACAATACAAATTTTTCCCCCTTTTTCCCCCCCTCCCTAACCACAGAATGTAGAATACATATAAAAAGAATATATAAATCCTTCCCATCCCCACCCTAACCCTCCCCCTCCTCCCTCTTCCCTCCCCCCCTTGACTTCCATTATATGCAATATTAATATTCCCAAACAATATATATGTTATTCAAACTTCCATATCTTTTTTCCTATATTTACTAACATACTAACATAGTCATCTCAGCTAAAAGCGATATAATATTTTCTAGTCTGATACTTATTCTGTACATACTCAATCCATAATTTCCTTTTTTTTTATTGAAAAAGTTTTAACAATACAAATTTTTCCCCCTTTTTCCCCCCCCCTCCCTAGCCATAAATGTAGAATACATATAAAAAGAATATATAAATCCTTCCCATCCCCACCCTAACCCTCCCCCTCCTCCCTCTTCCCTCCCCCCCTTGACTTCCATTATATGCAATATTAATATTCCCAAACAATATATATGTTATTCAAACTTCCAAATCTTTTTTCCTATATTTACTAACATATTAACATAGTCATCTCAGCTAAAAGCGATATAATATTTTCTAGTCTGATACTTATTCTGTACATACTCAATCCATAATTTCCATTCCTGTATATACTTCTCATGCGTCTGATCCTTTAAAAAAGCTGAAACCTTTGCCATTTCTGCAAATCCAGCCATCTTCTGGGTCCATTCATCAACCGTCGGTAAAACATCACTCTTCCAATGTTGAGCAATCAATAACCTAGCTGCTGTCACCATATACAAAATCAATTTAGTTTCACCCAATGTAAAATCTTTAACTATACCCAATAAGAAAAATTGCGGAGAAAATTGTATTTTTTTCTTTAAAACATTTTGCATAACCCACCAGATTTTTATCCAAAAAGCCCTCACTTCCCTGCAAGTCCACCAGATGTGATAATATGTAGCATCTAAACAATCACATCTCCAACATTTTGGCTGCACATTAGGGTACATGCACGACAATTTCTTGGGGTCTAAATGCCATCTATAAAACATTTTATAAAAATTTTCTCGTAAATTTTGTGACTGTGTAAATTTAACGTTCTGAACCCATATTTTTTCCCATGTTTCCAACATAACTGGTTGAGAGAAATTTTGTGCCCATTTAATCATACAATCTTTAACTAGCTCATTTTCTGAGTCTCTTTCTAACAAAACATTATAAACTCTCTTAATATGCATTGGACCTGTCCGCTTCATCTGTTCAACCAATTCTACTTCATATTCCATTAAACCAGTTTGTTGATCTTCTTTCCATCTCATCTGTAATTGATTGTACTGCAACCAAGTCAACGATTTCCCTTCTTCCAACAGCATATCCAAAGTCTTCAATCGCCACCTGCCCTCTTCAAAGTAAAGTAACTCTTTATATAAAACACCCCCGAGTGACTTAATATTTGTATTCCACATGGTATCAGCAAGATCCAGCCAAAACGGAATCTTATAATCCCAATTAGTTCGGTGCCTTCTCCAGACTCTCAGCAAGGCATTTCTAAGTAAATGACTGTTAAACACTTTATCCACTTTGGTATCATAAAATAAGTATGCATGCCAACCCCAAACCAGGTCATGGCTTTCTATATTCAACAAGTCAGTCTTAGTTTTCCCAAACCAATCACTTAATTGTATCAATGCAGTTGCTTCATAATATAGTCGAAGGTTTGGGAGTTTAAGACCACCTCTCTCACGAATATCTTGCATTATTTTCAATTTAACTCTTGGCTTTTTATCATTCCAAATGAATTTGTTCAGTCCTTTTTGCCATTCTAGCAATGGTTTGTCTGATTTAAGCACCGGTATCATTTGAAATAAAAAGATCAGTCTAGGTAAAACATTCATCTTTACTGCTGATATTCTTCCAAGCAGTGATAACTGCAGTTTCTTCCAGTTTTGCATATCTTTTTGTATCTTTTGCCACAGAGCCTCATAGTTATTTTGAAACAATTTAGCATTGGAGTCTGTGATTTGTACTCCTAAATATTTGACCTTTGAAACAGTCTCGAAGCCTGCCATTCTTTCCAGTTCCTTTTTTTTGCTCTCTATCAGATTTTTGACAATCATTTTAGTTTTCTTCTGATTCAACCTGAAACCGGATACCATGCCATAATCTTTTATAATATTTTTCATCTGGATTATTGAGTTCATAGGTTGTGATAGGGTAACAACCAGGTCATCTGCAAATGCCTTAGTTCTATAATCCTTTTGCCTTATAACTATTCCAGTCAAGGAATTCGAGTCCCGTATTGCATTGAGTAAGACTTCTAAAGTTAAAATAAATAATAACGGGGATAATGGACAACCTTGTCTGGTGCCTTTTTGTATGTTAAAATTCGATGTTAAGCATCCATTAATAATAAGTTGTGCATGTTGCTCTTGATAGATTGCACCAATCGCTTGTATAAACCGCTCCCCCAAATCCATTTTTTCCAAAGTCTTAATTATAAAGTTCCAATTCACTCGATCAAAGGCTTTTTCCGCATCCAAAAAGACCAGCACTGCAGAGATCTGTTTATTCTTATCTAGATAGTCCATTAGGTCTATAACTTGCCTAACATTCTCCTTCATATATCTGCCTTCAATAAATCCTGCTTGGTCATGATGAATTATCTTTTGAATAACTGGCATCAATCTGTTGGCTAGTACTTTTGCAAAGATTTTATAGTCTGTATTTAATAAAGATATTGGTCTATAATTTTCTGGTTTCTTAGGACCTGATTCTTCTTTCGGAATCAATGAAACAAAAGCTGTTTTCCATGAGGAAGGTATCTTACCTCCTAGTTGTATATTACGAAATAAATCTTTAAGATGCTCAATCATTTCTTCTTGTAAAGTTTTATAATAAATTGCAGTTAAGCCATCCGTCCCTGGAGCTTTAGCTGTTTTTAATTGTTTTATAGCAAAACTGATCTCCTCCACTGTTATCAATTGTTCCAAACTTTTCTTTTGGCTCGTTGAAATTTTTGAAACTCTCTTGTTTTCCAAGTATTCATCTATAGTAATATTCTGTATGTCATCTTTAGCATATAACTTAGTATAATATTCCAAAAAGGCTTTTTTAATTAGATCTTGTTGATAAACTTCTTTATCAGCATATTCAGTACTATCAATAATTCGTGTCGATGCTTGCTTCCTCAAAGTATACGCCAACCACCTGCCCGGTTTGTTAGCATTGGAAAAGGTATTATGCTTTGCAAATTGTAAGTTAGTTGCCGTTTGGTCTGCTATAAGCATTTGAAATTGATCCTTCAGAAGTTTTATAGCCATTTGCAATTTTCCGTCTATTGGTTTTTGTATCAATTGTTGTTCTTTCCTTTTTATCTCAGATTCCAATTGTAGTCTTTTCTTCTGCTGACTCTGCCTGTGTTTAGAATTCATTTGAATTAGTACTCCCCGCATATATGCTTTAGCTGCATCCCAAACTGTTTCAATAGGGGTGCCTTTGTTCAGGTTAAATTTAAAAAACTCCTTTAAATGCTTTTTGAGTTCAATTATATTCTTTTCATATCTAAATAGATTCTCATTTACTCTCCAGGATCTTCTTTCTCTTTTACCCATCTCGATTTCCATCCAGACCGGCCTGTGGTCAGTCAAAGTCCTAGGAAATATCTTTATTTTCTTTACTTTAGAGAGTAGATTAGAAGTTAAGAGAAAAAAGTCTATTCTGGAAAAGGATTTGTGCCTGTCTGAGTAAAAAGTAAAGTCCAGTTCATTTGGGTTTCGAATTCTCCAAATATCTTTCAATTCCAAGTCCTCTTTCAGTTCAAAAAAAGCTTGTGATAATTTATTCCCTATTTTGGCCGTGGTTTTTTTATCCAATCTAGGTTGGATTACTCCATTCCAGTCGCCCATTATTATAATGTTTGAGTAGTCCCAATCCAGAATTTTTAAATGAAGTAGCTTGTAAAAATTTTCCTGCTGTTGATTTGGGGCATATATTCCGACCAACAAGATTGGTCCAACATCTGTAATAACTTCAACTGCAATATATCTTCCATCTTTATCTGCTTCTATAATTTTTGCTACAAGTTTCTTATTTATATATATCACCACTCCATTCTTCTTTTCCTGATTTGAAGCAGCAAATTGCGTTCCCAATTTTGAATTTATCAAGTATTTCTGATCTTGCAATTTTACATGAGTCTCCTGTAAACAGATAACATCATTATGAAATTGTCTCAAATAGTGAAATATCTTCCTTCTTTTTTGCGGAGAATTCAATCCGTTTACATTCCAAGACAAAAATTTAAGTGCCATTTGACCCTGTCTGAAGTTTTGAGAGCAATTGTTGAAGATTCTCTCCTACGGTAGCAATCTTCGGTTTAGCTCCTCCCATGACTTCAGCTTGCTGCTTATCTTTGGTTCTTTTCTCACGCTGTGGCTTAATATATTCTTGCTGCTGTTGCTTCATTTGTTTAGACATTGCTCTGGTTATGCGTTGCTCATCCACTTTAGATGTTGTTACTTCCAAAGCCATCGCCTCCTCTGTGATGGTTTTAGACATTTCTTCCAAAGGAGAAGCTTCGAATGGTGCAAAAGGGTCAACCACAACACCACCTACTGCTCCCATTAATTCTCTTGCCTCCCTTTGCGACTGCCTTATTTGTGCTTCTGTTTCTTGATCAATCTCGGCTTGTAATTGAGCTTCTTTATCTATTGGTGAAGATGTGCGTGGAGGAGGAGAACCCGCTTTCAAAACGTTGTAATAAAATTCTTCTGCTTTTTCAATAGTATTAAGGCGGTATCTCACTCCTCACAGCCTGAGTATTATACCTATTGGGGCATCCCACCTAAATTGTATGTTCTGTCTTTTCAATTCTGTCACCAAAAATCCAAAATCCTTTCTATCTCTTAACATTTTAGGCGGTAGTTCTTTAAAAACTCCAATCTCACTTCCATCAACTTGAACTGTTGTAACAAAAGAATTTTGCAAGATTTCATTTCTCATTCTTCTATCTGTAAAATATATAACCACATCTCTAGGCAGTTGTCTTTGTACCGCCACACGAGAATTAACTCTGTAGACCTTGTCCATCTTGCACAAAACCAGATCTGGTTCCACTTTCAACATAACTGCCAAAGCCTCTGCACAAATTTTCCTAAGATCTTCCCTGGTGTTCTCTTTTACACCTCTCAATCTGATAGCATATTCCATTGATCGAAATTGCATCATAGTAATCTCATTTTGCATTTTTTGTGTAACTTCTTCAATTTCTATAATTTTTGAGTCAGAAGCTCTGAATTTGGTCTCCATCTCTGAGGCAAGATTCTCCACTTTTTTATCAATCTGCAGCACTACCTCAGACAGGCCTTTAACCACTGTTTGAATATCTTGTTTAAGTGAATCATATTTCTCTTGAAACATTCCTTTAACCTCCTTCTCTGATCTTTGAATTTCTTTAATAATAATATCATATTGGCTTTCTTCCTTTGTCTGAGATTGCAACTGCGCTGTTTGAGGCTGCTTCTGTTTATGTGTGGGGGAGCCCCCCCCTGGTTGCTTTGTTGCCATTTTACCTCTTAAAGATCTTCCTTTTCCACAAACTCTAGCAACTTTTCCCAAAAAGTTCTCCAGATTCAATCAGGTCTATAAAAGTCAATTGGTATTTTTATTTTATGTTATTTTGTTTTTTGGATACTTCTGCCTCTTCCAGCCGGATTTGTTACTTTAAAATGTAGCCGGATACAGTAATCAAATTACTTTCGCTTTCAGCTCTCTCCACTAAAAGCAAGCGCCATTTTTTTTCCTCCCCTTTTCTCAAAGCCAAATTACTTTCACTTTAAAAACTCTTTAAAATAGTCCAAAAAGCTTCCAATACTTGCTGTTTAGTGAGAAGTTTGAAATCTTCCTTATTTTTCGTTGTTATTAGTAATGCTGCCGCGCTGTCTTGTTCTGCTTTGAAGCAGAGTTTCCCAGTCGTCCGGAGCTTCAGCGGGGTGGATAGGGAGTCCCACCCTGTTAACTCCCCAGAAGCAAGAAAAGCTTTCTGGGGGTCTCACAGGGGACTCTACCTGCAGCCGCCGGCTCTCCTCACAAGCCCTTTGCGTCTCGGAGTTTTTCGAGCCGTTTCAATTGCCGAAACGGCTCTTTTACGGGCGATCGGGCTGGCGGTCTTCAAAGGACCGTCCGCAACAGCTGACAGCAACAGCGGAAGTCCCCATATAAATTTTCTTGTAATAGTATTAAGTTCTTGGAAAAAAATTTTATCTAATTTAATTGGCGCTGTTTGGAACAAATACAGTAATTTAGGTAGAACACTCATCTTAATTGCTGAGATTCTTCCAAAGAAGGATATTTGTAATTTCCCCCATTTTTCTAGATCTTTTTTAATGTTCTTAATCAGGGGTGTATAATTATCCTCTTTGAGGGCAGAATGTCTTTTAGATACCCAGATTCCCAAGTATTTGACTTTTTTAACTACTTCAATTCCCATTAATTCTTCTAGGGCTTTTATTCATATTTTGGACATATTCTTGGTTAATATTTTAGTTTTAACTTTATTAAGTTTAAGTCCTGCCACCTCTCCATATTTGCCAAATTCGTCTAATATTTGTACGCCTGATTCCAATGGTTCTTCTATAATTACTGCCATGTCGTCTGCAAATGCTTGAATTTTATAAGTTTCTTTCCTAATTTTAAGACCCTTGATCTGTTTATTCCCTCTGATTTTTTTAAGGAGGACTTCTAACGCCAATATAAATAATAATGGTGATAATGGACAGCCCTGCCTCACCCTCTTTTTAATTGGGAATGGTTTCGTTAATTCCCCATTGACCAAAATATTTGCCTTTTGCTTCTCATAGATGGTTGCTATTGCTTTTGCGAAATTTTGCCCGAATCCCATTTTATTTATTTGTTGGATCATAAATTCCCAATCTATCAAAGGCCTTCTGGGCGTCTACAAAAATCAGTGCCATTTCCTGGCCTGGGTGGTCTTCGTAATATTCTACCACGTCCAATATTGTTCTTATATTATTTCTAATTTGTCTCCCTGGGAGAAATCCATTTTGGTCATTGTGTATTATTCTATTCAATATCTTTTTCAACCTTTCTGCCAAGATGCTCATAAATATCTTATAATCCGTGTTAAGTAAAGAAATTGGTCTATAATTCTTGATCAATTTTGTGTCTGTCCCTTCCTTAGGGAGGAGTGTGATATACACCTCCCTCCATGATTCTGGTATTTTAGATTTCGTTAATGCTTCATTAAATATTGCTAACAGTTTTGGGAGCAAAATTTCTTCCAGTTCAGAATTTTGATATAGTTCCCCTGGGAATCCATCTGGGCCCGGTGATTTATTCTTTTTAAGTTTGGAGGTTGCCATCTTCAACTCCCTGCCATCGTAATTTCTTTGTTTAATAGATCTTTCTCTTCTTCCTCGATCTGTGGTAGTCCTTCTTCCGATAGATATTGGTTTATTTTTTCTTTAGATATCTCTTCCTCTGTATACAATGTGGCGTAATATTCACAGATTAGTTCCAATTTCTCCTCCTCCTTATTGATTATATGACCCTCGGAGTTCTCTAATTGATATATTATCCCTTTTTCTTTCTCTTTTTTTAATCTGTATGATAGCCATCTCCCTAGTTTATTAGCATGTTCAAAATAGTATTGTTTGGTTCTTTTAATTTCTTGTGCTAAGTTTTCTTGATCCATTATATTTATTTTATGACAGGTCATCATCCAGTTTTGTTTTGCTAATTCATTATCTGGAGTTTGTTGGATTTCCTTCTCTGTTTCTATCAATTTTTCCAGCAACGCCCTTTGGCGGTCTCTTTTTTCTTTGTTCTTATGAGCATTGTATGCAATAGCAAGTCCTCTTAAAAAGGCCTTCATGGAATCCCATATTATCCCTCGTTCCGTCGGTTCTTTTTCATTTCTTTCAAAAAAAATCCAATAGCTCTTTCTTTAATTTTCCAATATTTTGTTTATCTCGAAGAAATTGGATGTTTAACCGCCATCTTGTATTTACCCTTCTATATTTCCTTTTCCACTTAATTTCCAGCGGATTGTGATCTGCCCATATGTTGGGTAAGATCTCCGCTGACAAAATATCCATGCCAAGGTTCCTACTCACCCACATCATATCTATTCTCAACCAGGTTTTTTTTGGATTCGAATAAAAGGTATATTGTTTTTTGTGTGGGTTTAGAGTTCGCCAAATGTCTATCAAATTTAACTCGTCAATTAATTCAAAAAAGGGTTTCGGTAAGCTTTTTCTTTTTCCTTTTTGTCCTTTGGGTCTTTTATGATCTTTATTTGGGTCTAAAACTCCATTGAAGTTCCCTATTATGCATATATTATTATTGTTTGCCATAGTGCTAATTACCTAAGTTTGTTATAGAAATTTCCCAGATTTTTGTTCGGGGCATAGATGGATATAATTAAGATTGGAGTATTCTCTCTCGTGATTTCTACAGCCAGAATTCTACCCTTGGGGTCTGTATATTTTAGCTCTGATTTTATTTATTTCTTAATATATATGGCTACCCCTCTCTTCTTTTTTCCTGCTAATGAAGTATATAGTTTCCCTAATTTCTTGTATTCTAGATATTTTTCATTTTCCTTTTTGATGTGCACTTCTTGTAGGCATATTAAATCCAGATTTTGTTTAGCTAATTTAGTAAAAAAACTTCTCCTCTTTTTGTAATCATTCAGTCCGTTTACGTTTATTGATACTAGTTTCCAATCCATTTTCGAATTTGGTGTCGTTCTAGTACTGTCTTGCCCGGGTGACTCTTTGTATTCTTTGTTCTTGCTTTCCTCCTTTATTTCCTTTCTCCTGTTTCCTTTTCTTCCAGTGGCCCTTCCTTCGATCCTCTCCGTTGTATGAGGTCTTCCTCCGTAGCAGCCCTTCTCAGGTCTTCCTTGCTACTTATGTCTTCTTCCCCTCCTTTCAGTTGGTCCACAAATTCGTGGGCCTCCACCAAGCTGTTGATTTTTATTTTCTTCCCTTGCCAGGTTATCAGCATCCCTTCTGGCAGGGTCCATCGAAAAGGGATGTTTCTTTTATTCAGCTGTAATGCCAAGAATCTGTAGTCCCTTCTTACCTCTCTTACCCTCCTCGGGACTTGTTTTAGCACTATAACCTCTTTACCTTTGTACTTTATTATTTCTCCCTTGGCTATATTATAAAAAATATCCTTGACCTTCCTCCGTGCAAACCTTATGTGAAGTTCTCTCGGGAGTTTATTGCGTCTTGCGTAATTCGTTTGGACTCTATATATTTCGTCCAGCTCTTTAATTATTTGGTCCTTGTCTTGTTGTAGAATATCTCTGATCAATTCTGCCATAACTTGGCCCAAATTTTCTTCTTTCTCCTCGGTGATATTCTGGAAGCGTAAGTAAAAGGACGCTTTGTCCATCTCCAATTGCATAATCGAGCCTTCCAGGTCCCTATTCTGTGCCATTAATTTTTGATCAATAGCATCCAAATTCTTTTCTTGCTGTTCCACTTTTGATTCAATTTTCTTGATTTTTTGTTCATTTGCTTGGATTGCTTGTTGAAAATCGTTCATTTTTTGATCTATAGTGTTAATATCTGACTTCAGTTCTATGTGGTTATTTGCCATTTTCTCCTGCATCTGAAGCATCGTTTCCTGAATCGATGTTAGCGATAATTGCATCGCTTGCATGGTGGGTATCATGGTTGCCAGGCTTTCTGTGGATTTTTGGGTTGCAGGGGATGACATTGTAATTGTTGGGTTTGAAGTATTCGGCGCTATCTTTTTTTCTGTTTTAGTTACTGTGGCGGCGTAGCTTGTCATCTCAATCAAAATTTTTGCTTGTTCTTTTATAATCCTATCTATGTTTTTCCAAATGGTCATCCACTGATTACCCCTCTTGTTATTGTATACAGTGATTCTGCTATAAGATATTCTTATCAGATAGTTTCAGATATCAGTTGCATACGTTCTTATTACAATAATGACAATCAATACTATATAGTTAAATAATTAAATGACTTTTTAACTTAATTAGGTATTCTGTATAAATCCTTATCTTATTCAATATATAAGCAGATATAATATAGTTAATATAAATATAATTTTTACCTTTCTGATTGGTACAATTGACTTAAGTATAAATAGAGGTTTTAAACAAGATATTAATAAATCAAATCCGAAAACACAAGAGAAACTTATTAATTGTAACTTATTATTAACTATTCGATTTTATAACTTATTCTGATGTATCCAACATTAAATATTCCTTAAAGTTAATATAATATCATCTAAAGAATTTTTATTTAAAAAAGTATCAATATAGACTTAACTCTAAATAGTTCTAATATTATATAAGTAACTATAGTTATAATATAAATAATCCTAATATAAATATATAAATATATATGTACTATAAATATTAAAAAATTAGCACCAGTTAATACTTATAATAAATTTAAAGAGAAAAGGAGAGAAAAAGAAGATATAGAAAGAGGGTTAAAGAGGGGGAGGGCAAAGCGGGATGATATGATAAGTTAATTAGTTGTTCCTATTTAATTATTTTATTACTTGCCACCCTCACTTATCTCAGTCCAGAGGGAGGGAGAAAATTGCCAAAGTATTTAATTCGATCCAGCACAAGTCTATATTTTTGAGTCTATATTTTTGCTTCTCTCAAAGTCCACCCTCGAATCCTCTGGGGGGTCTTCCCGTCGCTCTGGCTGCTCGTTCTTCTCGTTGGTTGCTCAAAATGGGCGCACTTCCTGCCTCACGCTGTCAGCACTCCTTTCGCCCAATCTGCAGCCTCGTCTTCTCGCTCCACCAAACTCCTCCTGATGATCTTTCCCGACACATTCGTTCAGTTTTTAACTGTGCCCTCACTCCGTCTTGCGGTTTTCTCCACTCCGATCTCTCCGGGATCCGCTCACTGTCTCCTTTGGTGTTTTCTTTTAGTCGCCGCCCGGTCTCCGCTTAGCTCTCTCTTCCCGGTCCGACCAGCTCACTTACGACAGCATTTGGTGTGCATTAGGGATAGCGGTGTGAATGCTTTTGACACCCCTCTCGCCGGAATTCCTTGCTTCCTTACTCTGTTGATTCGCGAGGCTTCGTGTCTGCCATTAGACAGCAGACGTGCCGCGTTAGTTTGGCCGTGAAAGTCGGTCCTGCAGGGTGGCTTTGCGATTCCCCACTCTACCTGCTGACACCTCACTATTGCCGCTGAGCCCTTCAAGCTCCCATGCCTCGAAGGGTCCCTAAACCACAGCGATTTGTGGCGTTAAGCAGGAGCGATCGTTCCTACCACGCCATGTCACCTCGATCCTCAACCAGAAGTCATTCGGAGGAGGGCAATCCTATGTGAGCGCACTGGGCAGTGGGAAGCCGATAGGAGGTGGTCCTGCAAGTACCCCAGGCCCATGCGATGAAGGGCTTTATAGGTAAGCACCAGCACCTTGAAGAGGATCCGAAGAACCACCGACAACCAGTGCAACTGGCGCAGGAGTGGTGTTACACGGGAGTAACGAGAAGCTCCCGTAACAACCCACGCAGCCACATTCTGGACCAGCTGGAGCCTCCGAGTGCACCCCAAGGGCAGCCCTGTGTAGAGGGCATTGCAGTAATCCAACCGAGAGATAATCAGAGCATGAGTGACTGTACAGAGGGCATCCCTGTCTAGGAAAGGGCGCAACTGGTGCACCAGGCGAACCAGAGCAAGGGCCCCCTTGTCGCGGCTGTCAGATGGTCCACCAAGGACAGCTGTGAATCAAGGAGGACACCAAGATCCCTTTCAGATGGAGTTAGTAACTCCCCTCCCATCCAAAGTGATGGGGACCCTAGATCCTGAGAAGCTGGCATCCACAGCCACTCAGTCTTGGAGGGGTTGAGTCTGAGCCTGTTCTTGCCCATCCAGACCCGCATCGCCTCCAGGCACTTAGACATCACGGAAAGGGCATCCTGGGTTGGTCCGGGGTGGAGATATAAAGGATACTGATGATACCTCACCCCGAAACTGAATAATCTCACCCAGTGGCTTCATGTAGATGTTAAAGAGCAGGGGGGAAAGAACCGACCCCTGCAGCACCCCACAAGTGAGGGACCTCGGGGAGGATCTCTGACCCCCGCCCAAACAAACTGTGTACAGCCCAAGAGGTAGGAGAACCACTGTAGAACAGTGCCTCCCACCCCCAACCCCCCGAGTCGTTGCAGTAGGATACCATGGTCGATAGTATCGAAGGCCGCTAAGAGGTCAAGTAGCACCAGGATGGAGGAATAACATCCATCCCAGGCCTAATCAAGGATGAACAAGCCGGTTTTAGAGAAGGAAGATCTACAGTAGATCATATCCTGATACTTCACCATCTGGTGCAAAAATATACCCACAAAAAAAAAAATCCTCCCTCTACGTGGCTTTCCTTGATTTTAAGCAGGCCTTTGATTCAATATCCAGGAACACACTATGGGAGAAATTAGTATCCACTACAATCGATAAACGTCTCCTTTTTCTCATACAAAAATTGTATGCCAATTCCACCTTGAAAGTGAGGTGTAATCCGCAAGGGACTTTAACTGGCCCACTAAGGGTTCAGAAAGGGGTACGCCAAGGCTGCATCCTGTCCCCCTCCCTTTTTAACTTCTATATTAACCCCCTGATTGATCTCTTACAGAACCCTGACCTACATCCTCCTAACATAGCACAACACAAAATCCCGATTCTCCTTTATGCCGACGATGCTGCTATAATTTCACAAACACCCATAGGACTGAAGAGAGCAATTAGGGCAACACTTGGCTTCTGTAGACAGAACAAACTGGTCTTTAATTTTGATAAATCAAAATTTTTAGTTTTTGCTAAAAGACCCAGACAATACTCTTGGAAAATTGAAGGACACAGATTGGAACAGGTTAGAACATTTAGATATCTTGGGGTGGTCTTCCATTCGCAAGGGACATGGAAGGCACACCTGGAGCAAACATTGCAAGCAGCCAATAGGTCCTCAAATGCAATTAAACACTTCTTTTATACAGGCGGAGGTCAGTTAGTACCTGCTGCCTTAAAACTTTTTGAGGCCAAAACATTGGCACAAATTCTTTATGGGGCACAAACAGGAATCCTAGCAAAGAAAAACTTGCTAGAAACTATACAAACCAAATTCCTGCGAGCCATCTTAGCTGCACCCATGGAACTCCAAATGCCCAGATAAGAATTGAGACAGGTATGCCTCAAATTCAGGTAAGAGCCTGGAAAATGATGATCATTTATTGGCTGAAAATTCATTACTTTCCAGAGGGACTGTCCCTGCTAGTGCTGACTGACAACTTCCCCTCCCCCTGGAAACAGGCGATAGATCACAAGCTGGGCTCTTATGGGCTTTCATCTGTATTCCTAATATCCCTCGGCTTTGACAAAGCAAAGCAAGTAGTAATTGACAGAATGAAGGACATGGAGTTCCAAGAAGAACTAAATAGGTTGCCTCTCCACATTAGGGACAGAATCAAGCAGGGTGTGTGGGAATCAGCAGGATATCTAAATGATGTGATCTTCCCAAAACAAAGAATAGCTTTCTTCAGACCCAGATTTAATATTCTTTCCTCAACACTTCTCCAGGACAGGTACAAGAGAACACCGATAGCAGAACGGGTATGTATATGTGAAAAGGGAGAAGTCGAAGATATCTCACATGTTTTATTGCACTGTGAGTTATACAGAGTATGTAGGTCAATATATATTCTCCCCTTACTAGAGAGATTGACAGGGAGGACAGAGGACTTTTATATAGGCTTTCTCCTCCAAGACTCTAATCCGGCTATCACGCGTGCAGTGGCAAAATTTTGTGTCGCTGCAATATCCACAAGAAAAAAATTGGTTAATGAATTATAATATCAACTGGTGCCAATATTTTGAGATCTATAACGATACATTTACCCACATACTTACAAGCATGTAAATTAGGATTGAGATAATGTATTTTCATAACAGAGATGTTACTCACAATTAATGTCAGAAGTAATTTTAATTCATTGTATGTCTATTGCTGGTCGATGACGGTAATAAAGTTTTATTCTTCTATTCATTTCATCCCAGGCCCGCCAGAGATCATTCACCAGGGTGACCAATGCCATTTCCGTGCTGTGTCCGCGCCTGAATCCTGATTGGTATGGGTCTAGATAATCCGTTTCCTCCAGGAATTGTGGAAGTTGGTATGCCACCACAGACTCAACAACCTTCGCCATAAAGTGAAGGCCTCCACCAGGGCCTCAGGCGAATTGCAGGATAGGTCAATGGGAAATGTCCCAAGCTCTGTCAGAAATCTATCAGGGTCCATCAGGCGCCTGGGGCGGAACCAACAAATCGGTTCCGCCTCCCAGCGGTGGGGGTTGGCGGATGGAAAGTCTAGCTTAAGGAGGGAATGGTCGGTCCATGACAGAGGTTGAACAGAAAGTTCACCCCTACCCCGAGTATTTATCCACTGCCCAGAGATAAAAATCAGGTTGAGTGTGTGTCCACCACTGTGAGTTGAGCCCTGTACAACCTGAGTCAGGTCCATGGCCGTCATGGAGGCCATGAACTCCCGGACCAACTCAGATGTCTCACCGGCTGACGGGAGATTAAAATCTCACACAACCATCAGGTTGGGTAGCTCAACTGTCAGTTCAGCTAAGACTTTAAGCAGTGCGGGCAGGACTGAAGACATGCAGTTGGGAGACAGATACGTAATCAACAGAGCCAACTGTACTCCAGAGTTCCATTTCAACAGAAGTGATTCACACCCGCCTATCTGAGGGACAGTGACCTCCCTCGGCTTAAGACCTTCCCTAACAACAACCACCACCCTTCCAGAGAAGTCGTGGCTGGTGTAGTACACGGAAACCCGGGGGACATAAATCAGAGAGAGGGACCTCTCCCTCCGGAGCCAACCAGGTCTCCGTGATACAAGCCAGGTCTGCACCCCCTCATTGATCAAGTCACGTGCGAGGGGAGCCTTATTAACAACGGACCTGGCATAAACTTACACCAGCCGGAGTCCCGGGTTCCACACTCCCGACCCCCCAGGGACGCAGGCAGAGCTGAGAGGGCCGGGGCGCTGAACCGGCTGCAAGCAGCAGGGATGCGCCCCTCTGATGTTTTAGTCACCATACTATAAAAAATTATGTTTACTTCCGGCAGTGATGGCATTGTGAGCGGGGTGAGGAACAGCAGCAGCCATTTCTGAAACCCCAATATTCTTTGATAGAAGCCTTTAAAGGGCTTTTCCGATCCCGTGGAGATCGGGAAATAAGGGGGAAGTTCCAAAGCCTCTAGACGCAGTGCTAACATCAAAAAGGAAACGGGACAACCCCCCCGAAACTATCAAAGAAAAGGTCCGCTCTTCAAGCGAACAGGAGTGATGGCGGCCGCCTAGAGTGAAGTTATCTATAGAAAAGCGGTTTCAAGTGGCAGAGCGGAGTGGAGATCCCCAGCAGCGAGACGAGAAGAGAGAAAAGCAGAGGAGAAGGAGCGCGATCGGATAACTAAGTTGTGGTGGCGATCTACGAGGGGAGCGAATTTCCAGGTTAAACGGCAGAGAGTGAAAGGAAACCTCACGGAGTGACTAAGCGATCCTAGCGAACTCGGAGCTCAAAGATTCTGACGAGCAACCCAGCGGTGAAGGAATAAGCTCAAAAAAAGGAGACTAAAGACATCCAGAAGTTAAAAAAATTGGAAACTTAAAGCAGTGGATGGACGCTAAGCTGCCTATTGGTGTTACTGAGGATAGTAGTGACAAGACAGAAGAAAGGAAAGCTGTTTTGAATGAGAAGCAGGAGCAGCCATATTAGACCCACAGAAGAGATTGGACTAAACACTGGACTAAAAGTGTTAAGTACGAAAAAGAAAAGGGGCAATCCTCTAGATCTTTTCCTATATACCAAGAACTTTGATATATCGTATATGCTGTTTATTTGTAAAGATATTAATTTATTAGACTTTCGAAAGTGAAAATAGCTATACTTATTACAATCTAAACATTGCAAATTTATATTCTATTAACTTATAATTGAAAACATATCCACTTACTAATTTATTAAGCTACTTATTTATTAATCTATCTGTCAACTCATCTAAATCAAATTTTAAATATTGATTGTGTTATGATTTGATAAACTTGAGGGGAAAGAAGGGGTTTGGGTTAAATTTAAATAAGATTAATTAAGATTCTTTGATTGACATTGTAAATAATAGGTGATAATTGATTGATTTGATGGTTTGAATTGACTTACTGAATAATTGAAAATCAGCTAATTATTGATACAGTAAAGCCAGCAGCTTAGTAAATGAACATCGGGAGATCAAGGTAAGACTGAACTGTGATAGTTGATAACAATAGTAACAAACCTTGCTGAAGAAAGTAAAAAATGTATTTCTTTATATATACAATCAGGATAGTATACTATATACAAAATTATATGCTAGCCTGGGAAAGTTTCTCTAGAGGTTTAAAAATGTCAACAATTTCTACTATTACAAAAACAGTGAAAAAACCAGCAGTAAATACGACAGCAGTGGCACCATCACCCCTACAACAAAAAACAATAGACAGTATGGTAGTAAAAGAAAAGGAGAAAGAAAAAACGGAAATGACACTAACCACTATGCAAAATATGTTTGCGACGATACAGGAAACGCTACTAAGAACACAAGAGAAAATGGCAGAAAATCAAGAAGAAATGAGGTCACTTCACACAGAAATTAGAAATGAAATTGGAGAAGTCAGGGAAGATATTAAAAATATAAATGACAGAATTGGAGACATTCAATAATCATTAACCGAAAATGAACAAAGAATCAGGAAGGCAGAAGTTAAAATAAACTCAGTAGAAATGAAAGTAGAGAAAATGCAGTAGAAATGAAAGTAGAGAAACTGGAACAGAAAACAGCTGAAATAAATAAAGAATTATACGACTCCCTAGCAATTCTTGAAATGGAAAAAGCCTCATACTATCTACGATTTCAAAATATTTCAGAAGAGAAAGATGAAGATCTTGAGGGAAAAATGTCAGAAATAATAGCAGAAATAACAGAGAAAGATAAACAAGATATATAGGAACAATTAGAGAAAACCTACCGCATCCAGACAAACTATATAAGAAGGCATCG
This sequence comes from Ptyas mucosa, assembly GCA_012654045.1. Taxonomy (NCBI): domain Eukaryota; kingdom Metazoa; phylum Chordata; class Lepidosauria; order Squamata; family Colubridae; genus Ptyas; species Ptyas mucosa. Next base: position 25,167,750 of record WNWU01000021.1, read on the forward strand.
GTTGGCAAAGAGAGGTGCATGTGAAATTTTCTAAAAGATCAATTAGGGATGAGGTGTACATGAAATCCAAGGGAGGGACTCTGACATATAAAGGCAAGGAAATCATTATATTAAAACAAATACCTCGAAAAATCAGGAGTCAGAGACAACAATTCCAATTCCTAACTAATCAATTGAATAGGCACAAAATAGCCTTCAGATGGCTAATACCAGAAGGGATCCTAGTCACGTGGGAAGAAAAAAAATACAAACTGGACATACTAGAGAAAGCAAGAGAGTTCCATGACACACACTTTAAACAGGAAGATGACCAAGATAGTAAAGATGAGCTAGAAAGTGTGTGTGTGTGTGTGTGTGTGTGTGTGTGTGTGTATAACTTTATTTATGGTCACAGACCAAAATGCAAGCATAACTACAGAAAAACATAGAGAAAGCAACATCACGAACAGCCGGCCACCAGAAGCCCCGGCTAGAAAGTAGAAGTCAAGAAGAAATCTTATCAGAGACATCTCAGGAGAAAGAAGTAAAACAAGACAGGACAAAGAAAGAGGGGAGAGAGAAGGTGCAAGGATGAAAAATCAGATGGAGACAAGGAACACTAAAAAACAGCTACACTAGATAATGGAAGAGGCCCTGAAACTTTTTTCGGTAAATATAAACGGCTTGAATGCGCCAAAAAAAAATCTCGAATTTTTACTAAATTACGGAAAATAGGAGCAGACGTGACGGTATATGTCAAAGACTGGATTCTCTCAAAATTAAAATACGCAGACGAAGACGGTAGAACCGTTATGATTGAATTAGTACTGGACAGTAGGAAAATATTACTAATAGTAATATATGCAGCAAACCAAAATCAACAGGATTTCTTCAAGAGAACACACAATAAAATAGTCGAGTTGGAATACGAAGATATTTGTGTAGTTGGCGATTACAATGCGATCGTAGATGTGAAAAAAGATTACAAAACGGGGGAAAAGAATAAGAAAAAAAAAAAAGATTCTTCCAAAAGAATTTTTTGATATGACTAGGGAGCTAAATTTGAGAGATGCTTGGAGGGAAACTCATGAAGACCAGAACCAATTTACCTTCTATTCACATCCCCATCAATCCTGGTCAAGGATTGATATGGCGTGGATGACCACAAACATCAGAAATGGGGTGGGAAAGATAGATATAGAAGTGAATCAGTGGGCAGATCATAACCCTATACAGGTAAATTGGAAAGGAGCGAAAAGATTTAAACGATGGACAATCAATCAAAGAATCTGCAAACAATCAGAATTCAAAGAAATGTTAGAAAAAGAATTAGGTTGGTTCTTTAAAATAAACAAGAAAGAGGAAACCTCTGTCCAGAACACATGGGATACGGCAAAAGCCTTCATAAGAGGTCTGATCATAGCCTACACAGGGAGAAAGAACAAAGAAAGAAAACAACAACTAAATAAGCTCCAGGAAGACTTAAAAAATATAGAACTTGAACTCCAACAACACCCTCAAAATAAAATGATAAAAGAGAAATGGAAAGAAATAAAACATAACTTAAATTTGATGAATCAAAAAGAATTAGCACAGAAAATGAAAATGGCCAAGCAGAACTATTTTGAATTTGCGAATAAAACAGGAAGGTGGCTGGCCTATAAACTGAAAAACAACAGAGATAAAAGAATGATATACCAACTCAGAGACTCACAAGGGGAAATTCATTACAGTAGGAAAGAGAAGAAAGAAATTGTCCAGACATTTTATACAGAATTATATAAACAAAAAGATGTAGATGCAGAAAAGGTAAAACAGTATATACAAGGATCGGATATGCCTACAATCACAGCCGAACAAAGAGAAGCATTAAATAAACCGATAACTATGTTGGAATTGGACACTGCACTGAAAAAACTTAAAAATAATAAAACCCCAGGACCGGATGGACTTCTGGGAGAACTATATAAGTCAGTGCAGGGAACAATAGGAGAGAACATGTTAGAAGTATACAATGAGGCCTTGGAGAAGGCAAAAATTCCGCAGACCTGGACAGAGGCATTAATCACCATCATCCATAAGGAAGACACTGACCCCCATTTAATTCAGAACTATAGACCGATATCCCTACTAAACAGACTACAAAGTCTGTTGTTCACCATAATTATAGCAGAAAGACTTAAAAAAATATTGAACAGCTACATACATTCAGACCAGAATGGATTCTTACCGGGCCGCCAAATTAGAAATAATATGAGAGTGATACTAAACACGCTTGAATACTATGAAGTCCACTCGGAGAAACAGTCTGTGCTGGTTTTTCTTGATGCCCAAAAAGCATTCGACAATCTAAATTGGACATTCTTAAAAGAACAGTTAAAAAATATGCAATTGGGATCAAATTTGGAAAATATTATAGAGGAACTATATACAAAACAAACAGCGAAGGTAATTATGAATGACGATGTGACTGACCAATTTAACATAACAAATGGAGTCAGACAAGGCTGTCCACTTTCCCCTCTACTGTAATATCCTATCCTTGGAGATTCTACTAAAAAAAATAAGGGAGGACCAGGAGATTAGAGGATTAAAAGTCAGACAAGAAGAGTATAAGACCCAGGCCTTCGCTGACGACTTAGTACTTATAGCAGAAGAACCTCTAGAAATAATACCAAAACTTCTGGAAAAAATAGAAGACTACGGTGAGGTGGCCGGGTTAAGGATAAACAGGAATAAATCTAAGTTACGAGTGAAAAATCTGACGAAAATTCAGGAGACAGAATTAGAAAAAAATACACAAATACAAGTGTCTAATAAAATTAAGTATCTAGGTATATGGCTGTCACCAAGATCATCTTCTATAAAGGAAAATAACTACAATAAATTAATAATACAGATAAAAAAAGATCTGGACAACTAGAAAGGTCTGCAAATTTCACTCATGGGAAGAATCTCCATTATTAAAATGAACATTTTACCAAAATTGTTGTATTTATTTCAGGTGGCTCCAATTAATTTAGGGAAAAACTTCTTTGTGGGCTTAAATAAGATTACTTCTAAATTCATTTGGCAGGGGAAACGTCCACGGATAAAATTAAAATTACTTCAAGATTCCAAGGAAAGAGGGGGGGCAGCACTCCCAGAATGGGAACTCTACCACCAGGCAGCAGGCCTAGTATGGGTTAAAGAATGGATAGAACTGAGTAACAATAGAATACTATCTATTGAAGGCCACGATCTGCAAGCGGGCTGGCACTCCTTCTTACGGGATGAAAAATATAACTCTCATGCTTATTTTAAAAGGCAAACACTTAGACATGCCTTATTATTAATTTGGTTAAAAACTAAAAAAAAACAATACACAAAAATTCCGTTATGGTTCTCACCCACAGAAGCCTTAAAACACCCAAATTTATCAGATTCCCAAAATATAATGAGATATAAAGAATTAATTGATCACTAAGGAAAGTTGAAACCTAAACAACAATTGGAAGCAGACTTAAATAAGGAAATTGATTGGTGGACCTTCTCACAGATACAATCGAAACACAAGGAATATATAAAAAAGTACCAAATAAGCAAAAAGAACAGGAATTAGACACTATCATATTGGACTCTGGGGAGAAATTAATCAGCAAAATTTCCAAATTTTTGTTAAGGTATAAGATGGAGGAGGAAATAGTTTTAAACATACAATGATCAAATGGATGGAGAACTTCAAATATTCAATAGATTTGGACAAATGGGAGGAAGTCTGGCAAACGAATATAAAAACAACGCTGGCGGTGGCATACAAGGAAAACCAGCTAAAGATGTTTTATAGATGGCATATGTCACCAACAAGGTTGGCCAAAATAAACCCGAAGAACAGCTCGGCGTCTTGGAAATGTAAGAACCCACAAGGCACTTTCTACCACTTATGATGGACTTGCCCAGCCGCAAAAAAATTCTGGTCCATCATTAAGAAATGGTTAGATCAAATTACCAAATTACAAATAGATAAGAAACCCGAAACCTTTCTATTAGGAATTTTTACAAAATCTTACCTCAAGGAAATAAAATATCTGTTAATTCATATCCTAATGGCGGGAAGGATAACATATGCCAGCAATTGGAAATCGGAAAAAATCCCTTCGGAAGAAGATATAAAAGATAAGATAACACAATGTGCCAAAATGGATAGGTTGACAAAAGAATTAAAGAAAAAAGAAAACACCGAATTTTATAAAGTGTGGAACAAATGGTACCATTGGAATAGGGTCGCTACAGAAGAAAGATAAATCAGACAGAATGAAAGTTTAGTGGTGCATGTCCCACCTCCTTATAAGCAATAAAACAGTTCGAGAGAAGCTTACAAAGTGTAGGTAATACACAGAATGGACGTTGTCTTACCTGAACGTCCGTTTTCGGGGTGCTGCAGCTCCACTCCATCTGTGGGTAATATCCTCATCTCTGACAGCAACTGAGAGAACTTAAATCGATTAGATCCCCTCTCCATGCTCTAGCCACGCCTCCCTTTAGTTCCCAGTCTTGAACGAAAGTGCAGCACAAAAAGGTAACAACAAACTTTATTCCGATCAAAGAACACACAACCAAACAACCAAACAGGAGCAGAACGCCAGCAACAAGAACAAACAGGGAGGGTATGGAGTGGAGCTGCAGCGCCCTGAAAACGGACGTTCAGGTAAGACAACGTCCATTTTCCAGAGCGCTGCAGCTCCACTCCATCTGTGGGACATACCCAAGCTCAAACCACAGGGCCAGGAGGCGGACTACTCCCACATGAAGACCCTGTAATAACACTCTGCAAAACCCTTCTACCGAACGAAGCATCAGCAGAAGCGTAAGCGTCAATCCAATAGTGCCATATTAACGGCGACAATGAAGTCCAGGTGGCCGCCCTGCAAATGTCCAGCACCGATACTTGCGTCGACCAAGCCACTGATGTAGCCGCACTCCGCATAGAGTGAGGCAAAATCCTAGATGGAGGTGACCTTGCCTGGCGTTCGTAAGCAGATGCGATACACGCCTTAATCCACCGACCCACCGTGGCCGACGAAACTTTCTGTCCCATGGAGGCCGGGTGGAACGACACCAGAAGGGCCTCCGACTTCCGAAACGCAGCCGTCCGGCGAATATACCGACTCAATGCCCTACAAACGTCTACGGTATGCCAAAGAACTTCACGCTGGTGCCTAGGAGAAGGACAAAAATCTGGCAAAACAATCTCTTGCGCGCGATGAAACCATGAGTTCACTTTGGGCGTAAACGCCGGATCCAAATGAAGTACAACAGTATTGGGACAAAAGATGCACAAGTCCTCCCTGACAGAAAACGCAGCAAGCTCCGAAATCCTCCGAACCGACGTGACCGCCAGGAGAAAGGCCACCTTAAAAGACAGGAACTTAAGCGAAACCAACCCCAGGGGTTCGAAAGGTGCAACGGTAAGCGCCTGCAAAACTAACTGCAAATCCCAAGTGGGATACCGATGAACCACCGTCGGGCGTAAATTCCGAGCACCATGAAGAACCCACGGATCTAGGGGTGATCAGCCAATGACTGGAAAGGGGGAGCCGAAACTACCGTCGAAAGAGCCACCATCTGGCAGCGCAGAGTAGCCGGGGCGAGCCCCCACTCCAAACCTGCCTGAAGAAAACAGAGGACGTCCTGCACCGACGCCGAGGTGGGGTCCACGTGGTTACCAGCAGCCCAACAGCAAAACGCCCCCCAAGACGCCTCATAAATCCGCGTCGTGGATGGCCAACGAGCCGCCTGGATGGTGCCGATGATGGAATCCGGAAGCCGACCCTTCCTCAATATGAGCCGTTCAAATCCCAGACAGCCAACTAGAGCCACTGCGGCTCGGGGTGAGAGATGGCCCCTTGGCGCAGGACGATCCTGTGGGAAGGGATCACCCACGGGTCGGACACCGAAAGCTCCACTAGGTCCGGGAACCAGGGTTGGCGCGGCCAGTAGGGTGCCACGAGCAACACCCTCACCTTCTCCGCTATGATCTTCCGGATTACCTGCTGAATCAACGTGATCGGGGGGAAAGCGTACAGCAGTCCTGCAGGCCAACGGCAACGCAGAGCGTCGGTGTCCTCTCCCAGCGGCGACGGATAACGGGAGATGAAACGGGGAAGTTGGGCGTTGGCATGAGTGGTGAAAAGATCCACCACCGGAACCCCAAAACGAGAGCCAGCTCTCGAAACAGACGCGGATGCAGCTGCCACTCCGCCTGGTCAATCACCTCTCTGCTTAGCCAGTCTGCCTGGGCGTTTGCCGCCCTGGATATGTGGTCCGCCCAGATCGACGACAGGTTCCGCTCCGCCCAACCGAAGAGTCTCTCCGACTCGAACATCAGGGCTCGTGACCGGGTACCGCCCTCCCGATTCACGTGCGCCTTGGCCGACATGTTGTCCGTGAGGACCAAGACATGGCGTCCCTGAATCTCAATCCGGAAATGAAGAAGGGCTAGTCTGACCGCCCACAGTTCAAGGAGGTTGATGCTCAAGGAACTCTCGGCCGGCGTCCAGAGTCCCTGAGCCACCTGGTTGGTCAAGTGAGCTCCCCAACCGTGAAGACTGGCGTCGGTGGTCAACCCCACAGGGTCCAGGCCCAAAAAGTAACATCCCCTCCAGACGGCCGCTGACTTCCACCAACGCAGGGACAGTCGGACCTGAGGGGGCACAGGCACTCTCCTCGATGAGTTGGCACACCCTTGCCGTTGAAACGGGAGGAGAAGCCATTGCAGCGGACGGGAATGACGACGGGCCCAAGGAACGATCTGGTAACAGGAGACAAACTTCCCCAGAAGCCTCGACAGGCTCAACAGAGACACCGACGTTTGGGACAGCACCTGGTCCAGCAACAGTGAAATGTCCAGCACTCTGTCCGGAGACAAAAACACCTGCCCTTTCGCGGGGTCTATTATGCAGCCCAGGTGCAGGATCGACGTGGATGGAACGAGGTGACTCTTCTCAATGTTTATAGTGAACCCATGCGCCTGGAACGCCGCCAAAACCCGGTCCATGTCTCGAAACGCCTTGTCCAGAGAAGACAACAGTACCAGCACATCGTCCAGGTAACAGAGTCCTCACTGGAATCAAGCCAAGCGAAGCTGACACCACTGCAACCAACTTGGTGAAAGTCCACGGTGCGGAGAAAAGTCCGAACGGCATTGCACAATACTGGTAATGCCCGCCCGCAAACTCGAAGCATAGAAACTGCCAATGTGAAGGGTGGACGGGAACGTGCAGATACGCCTCTCGGAGATCCACGGACTGCAGAAGATCCCCCTGACGCACCACAGCAAGTATCGACCGCAGAGAGTGCATTTTGAAGCATCGATAACGCACCGCCAGATTCAAATGCTTCAAGTTGAGGATTCTCCGGACTCCGCCCGAACTTTCGGGCACCAGGAACGAAACTGAATAAAATCTGATCTCCCACTGGTCCCGCGGCACCAGTTCTATTGCCTCTATCTCCAAAAGGTGAGAGATTTCCGCCAGCATTAGTTGACGACGCTCGCTCGCTAGTGGGACAGGACACCTGATAAAGCGCCTTGGAGGACGATCCACGAACTCGATCGATAAACCCTCCACCACGGTGCGACACACCCACAGGTCCTGGGTCGACGACTCCCACTGAGCTCGGAAGGCACAAAGACGACCTCCAACCGGACCCTCCGGCGGTGAGTCATTTGCCCCGCCTGAAAGGTTTGGAGCTGGTCCCTCTAAACGGATGAGTCGAGGCAGACTGCCTTCTGCCTCTCTCCCGGAAACCTCGCCTCTCGGAAAAGCAGTCAGGGGGCTGGAACGCCGGACGATAGCTGTGGGACCTGCCAGTCCCGGAATATTGGCAAAAGGGCTGGCGAAAGGAATAGGGCGTGAAACATCTTTCCTGTTTGCGGGAAGACGACGGAAGGACTTTCCGCTTATCCTTGTCCTCCACAAGGACCGGATCCAGAGCCTCCCCAAAAAGAGTCGGCGCCTTATACGGAGCCGCTGCCAGCTTCCAATTTGTGTTAACATCTGCCTTCCATGGTCTCAACCAAAACAAACGATGAGAAGTCACAGATGCCACGAGGGCCCTCGAAGCGTACTTGACCGAGCTTAGCGAAGCATCCGCCAAATACTCCGTGGCTGCAATGACCTTGTTAATGTCGTGGTGCAAACAGGTCTCCTCCGGCGGTAGGTGTTCCTGCAGCTGCCTCAGCCAAATCAGCGAGGCCCTGTTGAAGAACGGACAGCCCAAGCCGCCTGATGTGCCCTGCGGAAAGCCATCTCAGTGCGCCTCTCTTCCGCCTTCAAACCTTCCAGGGGGTCCCCCGAAATCATCGACTGCGAAATCAGCCCAGCTACTGGGGCATCCACCGCAGGCAGCTCCAGCAGAGCGTCCAACTCAGGAGCCGAGCAAAACAACTTCTTGTCCAAATTAGTGGGCGCAGTTGACGAGCCCGGTTGTCCCCACGGTGCTTGCAAACCGTCAGTGAAAAGTTGAGGGCACGGTACAAACTCCTTCTCAGGCTTGGCCTGTTTGAACAAGGCATCATGAGGGCCAACCTCAGACTGGGAAGGCGGAGGCTGAGCTCCCACCGAACCTAGATTAGTAGTCAGTTGCGCCTTCTGCAGCAGCGATTTAAACAGGGCTGGGCGGAACAAGTCCGTAAAGGCAGTCGAATCAGGCAGCAGACCTTCGTCCTCCGAAAACTCATCCTCAGGATAATCATCCTCATGGTCAGACTCCTCCGAAGACTCAGTCTCGTGATGCACCAGTGCACGGGATCTGCGTGTAACAGGAGCCACCGGAGCCACCAGGGAAGCCGCCTGTTCTGTCCCCTCCCTGCTTCAGGAGCCCAGACAAGCACACACACAAACAGAAGTGTACAAAAGTCGTTTATTTACCATTCATAAACAACAAGCTGGCAGCGAGCCCGGGAGAGATAAAAACAGCTGTTATTTTGAGTTGCCACGGCCAGTCCCTGATAAGGCTCTCCGGCATGTCCAAAAACAAACAGTCTTAAGGTTAGCAAACACTTATCTGATACAGTGCTTCAGGAAACAAGCAGCCAAGTTAATAATTTGTTCGTCACAAAAGCCAACAAGGTAAGGTCAGCTCCTTTTATACCTTGTGGGGCGTTGGCTTTGTGACTCATCACCTCGTGCTCGGCCCCACCCACTCCTTTGCTGAGCCCGTCTCTCTGATCGTCGCCACCTGGGATTAATCCACTCCCTCTCCTCATTAACGCCTGACTCAGAGGAGCTTTCCTCCTCAGGGCTTTCAGCTGGGGCCTGGGGTGGTGCCAAACCAGACAGGCCAGGAGACGGGGGCCTTGCCTCCTCCTCTTCTTCACTTTCGGAGGGTTCTTCTTCCGAAGGTCCGGGCTCGGGAGCCGAAGACACAACACCGCCGGAGAAGGAGCCTGAGCCGCCCGTCTGAGCGCTCGCAGCCATGATAGAATCCAAAGCTGTAGACAATACTGTCTGGAGGTCAAAATGTGGTCCCGCGTCAGGCTGAACAACCGATCTCAGACCCGCGGCCGTGGGCGTGAACGTAGCCGAGGGAGGCTGATGTCGCGGAAGAAGACCAGTGTCCAATCCCGCCCGGGAGACATCCGGCAGGGACTGAGAAATGCCCCTGGAAAGAGGTAGAGGAGCAGACTGGACCATCCCCAACACGACCTGCCCAGGGGCGGAACGACCAACTGGAGAAGCCCCCTCACTCTGGGAAATCAGCGCGGTCGCTGCCAATGTAGCCTTCTCCCATTGCCTCTCCAAGGCCTTGTGTCTCCGAAGTGTGTCCTTCTCAGCCGAGGAGGACGGCTTAGTATGGTGGGACTTACGACTCCTCTTGCCAGAATGCTTTTTAGTAGACTTTGCAGACCGCACCGGACTGGCCTCCTATTCCAAATCTGAGGAGAATGAGGACTCCGCCATTCCTTCAAAGCAGAAACTCACCGCCACCAGTAACAGGGCTTGTGTGTTTTTTAAATTTATTAATTTATGCAAATTTACTAATTTATGCAAATTGAGTTATGTAAATTTATTAAAACATGCAAATTTATTAATTTATGCAAATTTATTAATTTATGCAAATTAACTAAAACAAATATATATGAAGGGGTAAGTAGGACGTTATGACCCCCCCAAATGCAACGAAGGCACGAGTAAAGAGCCCACAACAGAGCACTTAGGTGGCAGGCGGTAGACAGGCAGCCGTTGCTACTGGCAATAAAACCAGAAACGAGCAAGGCTTGGGGAAGAAGGGCTGGACCACTAGGGCCCGCACGACCCCTGACGCCCCCCCCCACAGCCAGCGAAACACCAAATGAGAATGGGAGAGTGGCAAGAATCCCGCAGGAAAGCTTCCCCACGCAGCAGTGGTGGGGGTGAGCCAATCCAGGTGCACTTGATGCGCTGCAAACGAAGGTCCGGCCTCCCTGCCAAGATAAAAATGGCGGGCACCAACTAGTGATTCAAAATGGCGCCCGCAACCATGCGGCTCTCCTCAGTAATGGCGCAACAGGGCTGCGAGCCCAGCAGCCACACAGCCTGTCCACGAGCGGGCGAGTCACCACTCCACTGTATAATTATACACCACTGTATAATGTATTTTTTTGTTGTGCTTTGTTTTATGTTTTGTGTGTATTTATTTATTTGTTAATAAAGTTTATAATTTTTTATAAATATATGTGTGTGTGTGTGTGTGTGTGTGTAGGTCTTTGGTTATTCGGGTTTTCTCCCACGTAAAATTGGAAGTGTCTTGGCGATGTTTCGACGAAGTGTCATTCGTCATCTTCAGGCTGGTGTTCTCGGCTTCGTGCTTCCAGGAGCAATGTGTGATCGCAGCTGTTTCCTCCTTTTAACTGCCAGTGGGGGTGGGAGCTGATTGGGTGGGAGCATGGCTGTGTTCTGATTGGGTGGAGGTGTGCTTTGATTGGTTTGGGGGCCTAGCTGTGCTCTGATTGGCTGGGGGTGTGCTCTGTTTGGGTGGGGCTTGGCTGTGCTCAGGTTACTCTGAGTTGCAGGGGGATTTGAGCTGGTGAGCTGCATTGCTGTTGTTTGGCTTCGCGTTCGTGGTCGTGCCACATCTTCGTGGTGGGTGTCAGTTTGCTTCATGTATGGATTGGAGGGGTTTAAATTGGCCAATGATGCAGCTTTGGTCTGGCTTCTGGTCTGTGGTCGTGCCTCATCATCGGTGTGGGTCTGGGTTTGCTTTTTGCGTGGAAGTGTGGTGGTGATATCCTGTGTGGTTTTCGTGAGTGTGGGTCTGGTGTCATTGTGTTAAGGACTCGTTTGTCAATATGGGCGGGTTTCCAAATGGCTGGTAGGCGGGAGGTATCATCTCGTTTATTCATGCTGTGTGGGCGTTTTTCTATCTCGATGGCTTCTCTGATTATTCTGTTGTTAAAGTGTTCAGTTTTGGCGATAGTTCTGGTCTTTTTAAAGTCAATATCATGTCCTGTGGCTTTAAAGTGTTGGACCAGGGAAGAAGTTGGTTCCTCTTTTCTGACTGAGTTCTTGTGTTCTTCAATGCGTGCATTTATTCTTCTGTTGGTTTGTCCGATGTATGTGGTGGGACAAGCGGTGCATGGGATTTCATATACTCCTTGGTTTTCTAACTCAATTTTGTCTTTGGGGTTTCTTAGGATGGTGGATATTTTTCGGTTTGTGCAGAATGCTGTCTTGATGTTGTGTTTGTGGAGGATCTTGCTAATTCTGTCTGTGGTGCCTTTTATGTATGGGAGGAGGGCTTTGCCGTTTTCTTGTTCTCTGTCTTGGATTTTAGTGGGGGTTTCTTTTTGAATTAGGTTGGTGATCTTATTTCTTTGGAATCCGTTGGATGTTAGTACGTTAGTGAGAGTGTGTAGTTCGGTTTTTAGGTGTGTATTTCTCTAAACAGTAGACAGAAAAAAACCATTATCCCTACCATCATAGTCTGACTAAATCTAAGACAATTCTTCCCATTTAAGTTAAATTTATTTAAGACTGTAACAGGTTTGTTTCAATTTCTGATGAAATGATAAATCAGTTTATTAAAACCCTGTTCACAACTATATGGAAAACAGACACCACGTTTGGAGAAGACTATGGAGTACTTGGATAAAATACAGTTTATGAAATTATTTATACACCAGCAAAAGAAATACTAAACAAGCTAATTACAGGACACAGAACAAAGGACTCAATCTGAAGAATAAATCCCCATGATCAGATTGATTTTCTGCAGTATAAAAATTCATTTTGTTTGACAAAACATTAACTTAGATCATGAATGGAATGCAGTGTGTGTTAGGTCTCTGATTAGGTCTCTGAGGACCCAGATTGTGGGGGCAATAAGCTGACTTTGTATAAATATACAAAAGTATGAAGGCTATTGCTTAACGCATTGTAAGCCGCCCTGAGTCTCCGGAGAAGGGCGGCATATAAATCAAATTTTTTTAAAAAAATTATAAGAAAGATTCTAACTCATCCAGTATTTTATGGGCTTACTTCTTCATTAGATGTAGACAATAAGTTTTTCACAGCTATTTTACAATAAGTCTTTACAAATAGTCTTTCAAATGGCATAATTCATTCTAATCAACAGACATCTTAAAGAAACTTAAGAAATAATATCAAAAAAAATCTTGAATAAATATATACATCCAGATCAGAACTGATTCTTAACAGGACGGCAGATAAAAAATAACATGAGGATCATAATGAATACCCTGGAATACTACGAAGCCTATCCTGAAAACAAGCTTCACTGGTTTTCCTTGATGCCCAGAAGGCATTTGATTATTTGAATTGGAAATTTATCACAATACAATTGAACTATATGGAATTTGGGACAAAATTTGAAAAGATGGTGGAAAAAATATACACAAAACAAACAGCTAGAGTAATTATGAATGACGGAATGATAGAAAAATTTGATATAACCAAAGGAGTAAGACAAGGGTGCCCACTTTCTCCTCTTCTATTTATCTTATCATTAGAAACAATATTGACAAAAATCAGAGAAGATCAAGAAATAAAGGGTTTAAAAATTAAGAAGGAAGAATACAAGGTTCAAGCCTTCGCTGATGATACAGTATTCATTTTGGAAGACCCATTAGAAACCAGCCCTAAACTGATCCAAAAAATAGAAGAATTTTGTGAGGTAGCGGGATTTAAGATTAATAAAAATAAATCCAAATTAATAACCAAAAATCTTACAAAGAACCAAGAAAGTGAATTGGAAGACAAAATTAAAATGAATATAATCAAGAAAATAAAATATTTAGGGATTTGGTTTACAGCGAAGTGCTCTTCAAACAAGGAGGATAATTATGACAAAATATTACACTATATAAAAAAAAAGATCTAGAAAACTGGAAAAATCTACAAATTTCATTTTTAGGAAGGATCGCTACAGTTAAAATGAATATTTTGCCGAAAATTTTATTTCTGTTCCTAATTATTCCAATAAAATTAGGGAAAACATTCTTTGAAGGGTTAAACAAATTAGTTACCAAATTTATATGGCAAGGGAAAAAACCTAGGATTAAATTAAAACTTCTGCAAGACACAAAAGGCAGAGGGGGGTTGGTAGTAAGAGCCTTGGTGGCGCAGCAAACTAAAGCGCTGTTAAGTAGCACCAGCTGCCTGAAATTACTGCAAGTTCAAATCTCACCAGGCTCAAGGTTGACTCAGCCTTCCATCCTTTCGAGGTAGGTAAAATGAGGACTCGGATTGTGGGGGCAATAAGCTGACTTTGTATAAAAAAGAACACCGCTTAGGGGGGGCCGAAAGCCCTACTAAGCAGGTATATACAAAAGTATGAAGGCTATTGTTTAACACATTGTAAGCCGCCCTGAGTCTCCGGAGAAGGGCAGCATATAAATCAAATCAATCAATCAATCAATCAATCAATAAAGTGGGAAATATATTACCAAGCATCAATTTTAACCTGGTTAAAAGACTGGATGGGCATGATTAGCAAGCGGGGTGGCATGCATTCCTATGGAATGAAAAGTATAAAACACATAGATATTTTCAAACGCATGTAGTTAGGAATGCATTGCTACAGACTTGGAAAAAAATAAAACAAAAACATTATATAAGAATTCCAATGTGGTTATCCCCAACAGAAATATTGAAACACCCAAATTTATTTGATGTAGATAATTAGATATGAGAAATTGGTAAATGAACAGGGAAATTTGAAAACAAAACACGAATTGGAAAAAGATGTAGAGAGGGAGATAGATTGGTGGACATATACACAAATACAAGCAAAATACACAGAGGATAAAAAAATATGTGAAATACAAAAGGAACAGCAAGAATTGGATAAAATTATATATGGAACAGAGATAAAATTAATCAGTAAAATATACAAATATCTATTGAGATATAAAATGGAAGATGAGGTTGTTAAGGAAACAATGATCAAATGGTCAAAATTTTTTAGATACAATGTAAAATTGGAAAAATGGGAAAAAATGTGGGAAACAAATATAAAACTGACTATGTCTGCGGCATTCAAGGAAAACCAGTTGAAGATGTTTTACAGATGGTATCTCCCACCAGCAAGGCTTACTAAGATGTTTCCCAACAGTTCTCCAACATGTTGGAAGTGCAAAAAACTATACGGAACGTATTACCATTTATGGTGGACATGTTCATCTGCAAAAAAATATTGGGCCAAAATCAGAAAATGGTTGGAAGAAATAACTGACCAATCCATAGACTGGAAACCAGAGATCTTTTTGCTGGGAATACTTAATAGGAAATATAGTAAAGAAATAAGGTATCTAATTCTAAGCATAACAGCCGCAAGAATATCTTATGCACAGAACTGTAAAAATGAGAATATCCCATTGGAGGAGGAAGTGATAAGGAAAATTCTGGACTGTGCTGAGATGGATAAATTAACAAAGGAGATAAAGGAAAAGGAAAACACAGAATACTATCTACTATGGAATAAATGGTATAATTGAATAGAAATTAGAAATGGTAAGTAAGAAAAAAGCGGGAAATGTCACAAAAAAGGTAGCGCATGAAAGAAAATGTATTGTTATAATGATAGGTATGATGGAATATACACAGAAATAATAATGGGATAATGGGACAAAAAGATAAGTACAATTGAAGAAAAGTAGAGGGGGAAATGTAAATAATAAGAGGATTACCGTTACGAAACTGTTGTAAAAAAGGAGTATATGTTTTATGTTCGTGTTTGTTATGTCTTGTTGTTTTAAAAAATAAAAAGTATTTTCCAGAGAAATAATATCAAATATATATGGTAGTATCACTGATAATGTCAACTAGAGAAATAAGAAAGGAGCAACATTTTTTCTTGATGTAAAAAAAGCTTTCAGCAATTTGGAATAACTCTTCATATTCACAATCTTGAAAAAGATGAACTGCAGTTCAATTTTTTTCTCATGGACTTGAAGAATTTGTAAATGCATATATGCCTCAAAAATATGCTATTATGAAAACGACAAGATAAAATGGTCTTCCTTCTTTTCTGTTTTTATTGACCTGAACCACTAGTAAGAAAGATATAACAAAAGAGTAAATTTTCGGGAATTAAACTGGCAAATCAAGAGGATAAATTAACATGCATATGGTGTTGGTGATTACTTAGTTACTTAAGTACTTTAGTTACTTACTAAAGAGTCCTTAGGGAAAAAAATGGAACATACAAACAGTATTAGAATACCAAAATAATAAGTGATAGATGATTACATGGAATCTAACTGAAGAGGGAAAAACAGCATTTGAAAAAAAAACAATAGGGTTTAATATCAGTATTAACTGATCAAGTAGCTGGGAATTTATATACCTATATACTTGAGTATAAGCCGACCCGAATATAAGCCAAGGCCCCCAATTTTACCACAAAAAACTGAGTAAACTTATTGACTCGAGAATAAGCCGGGGGTGGGAAATGCAGCGGCTACTGGTAAATTTTAAAATAAAAAAAGACTGGTCAAAAGTGCGAGGACCTGTCAGAAATCACTTTTTTCAGCCCTCT
>WNWU01000021.1:25183755-25231739 GCA_012654045.1 Ptyas mucosa
TTTGTGCATATGGACTACTCAGAGGGCTGAAAAAGTAATTTTTGACTGGTCCTCGCATTTGTGACCAGTCCTTGAACTTACGACTGTCCTCACATTTTACATTTTTGCCCTATCTTATCACCATTTCTCTCTTCCCCTCTCTTTCTCATTCTTTCTCTCTCCCCCTCTTTCTCTCTCTCTCTCC
Organism: Ptyas mucosa; assembly: GCA_012654045.1. NCBI lineage: Eukaryota > Metazoa > Chordata > Lepidosauria > Squamata > Colubridae > Ptyas > Ptyas mucosa. Next base: position 25,183,940 of record WNWU01000021.1, read on the forward strand.
CCCACTCTCTCTCTCATTCTCTTTCTCCCCCCTTTCTCAAAGAGAGAGGTGGTAGGTTTGAGGAGAAAGACTGTACAATAAAAAAGATGAAAGGGAAGAAAACCAACCCCAAACAAATATAAAGATATTAAGATAAAGAATGAATTTTTAAACTTTAAAGAATAAAAGAGAACAAATATGAATAAATAGCAATAATTAGAAACACATATACAAACATACAATGTATTTTCTTTGAGCAGAGTATTTGGCTGGTTCACAAATTTAAACAGTTTAGTCATTTCAATTAAATTTACAATTTCTATATTTCCTTTTTGCCATATTTATTCCTCATCTATTTTTTTAAAAAACCAATATTACCCTTCATTCTCATCTCTAATCTTAATCAAATTCAATTTTTCACTTCTATTCTATATTATACCCCTTCCCATTATCATCTATTTTTATACCCATCCTCACATTGGTTAATTATGTAATATTACAATTGTTAATACAAATTCAACATTTTAATATAAATCCATTAGATATATAACTATCTTTTTTGTATATTAATCAATATGAACATGAATATTTCAATTATTTCCATGCAATCCAATTTCTTACAAATCAATTACTGGTAATTATATTTACCAATAATAATAAACCAAATAATTTCCCCCATATATTCTTCCAAACCACAACTTAACCATCTCTGCTTTCAACACAATATACAATTAATAGTATCTCAATTATTACAATTCCCTAGTTAAATAGAGCTTTTTTTTTCTTTTGTGTTTTAAAATCTTGAACTCTCCTCTTTTGCCATCTGCCATAAATTTCCCATTGTTTGCACGTACCTTTTTTTATGAGAAAAAAGAAAAGAAATCTGCCTTTCCAACGTTGCAAGCAAACAGCAAAGCCAACAACCTGCTTTTGTTTAGGTTTTGTTTTCAGCTTGAATTGCACAAGGAGAAAAAAAAATGTGCTCCAGGAGCACTCTTTGCAGCTAGCAAAAGACTCCTGCCCAAAACAGCTGAGAGCAAATCAGCTGAGAGTCGGGAAGCTGTTCAAATCAGCTTATGGTAATTAACCTATACTGAAGCTGAAAGGGGCTGTTTTTTCTATTTTTGCAGACACCGGTCTACTCATTTGTTTTCTTTTAAAAAGGCATTTTTTTTCGTGACTCGAATATAAGCCGAGGGGGGCTTTTTCAGCCTGAAAAACGTGCTGAAAAACTCGGCTTATATTCAAGTATATACAGTAGCTAGAAACACTAAAAAATTATTTAAAAATAATTATTTGCAGATCTGGAAAAATAATGATTGATATCTTAAGATGGAAAAAGCTAAGCTGATCTTGGCTATGAATAATATTGGCAATAAAAATTAATGTTTTTAAGAAATGATCTCAACAATTTAAGAAAGTATATTTGAATGAATGAAATAACGGACTAACAATCAAATATAGAATTCTACATGCTACAAAGAAATATACCAGCTGAACCAAATGTTAACTTCTATTATTATTTGATTGTTTGACCAAGATTACAAATTGGATATAATGGTTGAATTACTTCTTTGGAAAAAGCTTCCAGAAAACCTGTTCAAATATCTCTGATCTGATAACTATAGAATTAAATTATAAATAATTATTAAAAGTAGGGAGAAATATGTATGAAAAAGGATAGGCTCAGCTTCATCTCCTCTTGCTTCAAAATTACAGTAAATTAAATATTTACTTTCATGAATATGCTAAAAATTATTAGTGGAGAGATAATATTGCAAGATATTAACCTTTAATAAAACAAAGATGAAATCTTTTGAGAACCTCTTTTCAGAATAATCAGAAATACCACATTGGTTTCAATATTCAAATAAGTAATACAGTTCCTTTTCAACTACAAAAGCAAGTGATTTTATAGAATTTGAAATTTTTATACTATGAAAGTCAGAACTTCTGTTTCAATTTGTAAATGTTATTGAAATATGATTCAGTAACAGAAATTGAACAAGTTAAAGACTATATGATTCAATGGATGCAGAATTTAAACAGGAGAATTGATATGCAACAATGGGAATATCAATGGAAGATATGTTTTAGGTTTACTGTGATCATTATACCTAGAGGAAATTGGTGTTTTTCAGTAGCATATTATCCAGTAATGATTTGTCAAAACGGGTAATACGTATTTAAAAACTGCAGGTAATGTAATAAAGAGTAGTGGCACAGTGGTTAGAATGCAGTATTGCAAGCTAACTCTGCCAACTGCCATCAGTTCAATCTTGACCAGCTCAAGGTTGATTCAGCCTTCCATCTTCCAAGGCTAATACATCTACAATAAATTATTTGGAAAAAGGTTTTCCTGCTAAACAAATACAATAATTTTTAAAACACCGACAATCATGACTTATGGTTATTTTACCTTTAAATTTAATATCCAAACCGCTGAACTCTAGTTCAACTCCTTGAAGTGCTTCCCCAAGAGTTTCATGGTAGTGATCAATGCTTTTTTTAGATCCACCACAAAAAGGGAGAGAGAAGTATTTGTAAGTTTCCTGGCGATTGTGATATGGTCCTACAGTATTCATCCATAAAACAACTTCTTCTTTATCTTGGTACTGAAAAGAAACAATATTTTAAAATAAATAATTATCAATATGCACATTGTTTAGAATGGAACAAATTTTCAGAGAGAAATATGAAGAAAATGCTTTAAAATATTGATAGGCAACTCCTGGTTTGCATGCCATCCCCAGAAATTATACCATTAAAAAAGAGTAATGTGATTACCACCTGCATTTTGGCAGGGGAAGCAAAGTGCTACAGGTAGTCATCATTTAGCAACCACAACTGGGACTGCTAACTTAGTTGCTAAGTGCCATAGTCATCAGGGTAGATAAAAATCGATGATTTTTTTAAAAAAAATTTTAAAAAAATGATTTTTAAAAATTTAAATTGGATTATTTTTATGTTTATCAAATTTATTTTAATAAAATGCTTTTGGAGTAAAAATCTATCTAAAGATAGTTTTCTATTTAAGATACATTAATAATTTAGTTTATTCAGCATGAAATGGACCTTAGTTATGTAGCATGAGGCTGTATATTCGGCAATATTTACATTTTTAGTAAACTTATTCAATGAATCCAAGCTCTGCCAGCTCAGATAACATGCACTGCATTGATGCGTTCACACAATTTCACAGTAACCAAGAGATAAATCATAAAACAAAGTTCAAGAATATTCCTTTATCCCATTGTTTTGCAAATCTATGTACACTACAAACTGTATGGTTGTTTGAAGAGAAATACATCTGTACTACCAGTGTGAGGAGGAAGGGCAAGCAGTAAAAATGAAAGTGAAACCTTCTAAGCAGCTTATAAATATAATATTAAAGAGCACCTGTCATTTCAGATTCATTATGGCAGCACCTCTTAGCGGGCATCCACTCACCTGCTGCCTGCCACATCCCTCACCTTGTTGTGTCCCTGCCGCATCACCAGCCGTCTCATTAAAGTGAATGGGACTGTCGGTGAGTCAACAATGGGTCAGAGGAGGAGCCGTTGCAGGACAGAGATGACAGTTGCTCTTTAAAAGTTATGATTTAAATCGAGTTGATTTAAATCAAATCTGTTTACTAGTGATTCAAATCAAATCCACCCTGACAGTCACTAAGTTGAAAAATCATATGATCATAACTGTGCTTAGGATTTTATGAGTTTTCCTTCTTCCCCATTTCCTGAAATGCTGTTCCTCTCCAATCTTCTCTGCTCTGAGGATGGAAGGAAAAAACGGGTCAGGTGCAGGAGAGACTGCCCATTTGTTTAGCAATCTCTCTAGTCCATAAGAGGGGAGAGACAGAAAAATGGGTCAGGTACAGAACACTGTGTACTGAGTATAACGAGAAACACATGACTAAAGAGAAAGTAAGTTGTTAAGGTCATACATGTGCACCTTGATTACAGTGTTATTTTTTTCAAGACTGTCGTAACTTTGAGTGGTTTTTGCATGAGGTCTTTGGTAAGGTCTATCTGTATATCTCTCTATATTTAGGTTTAATAATTGCCTTAAAGTTTAAGTTCTATCTATGTCTGATACTACCGTTCTAGCTTTAGCTGTCCAAAGTAATGCATTAAAAAAATTGAATGAAACATAATTTTTTCTTGTATTCAATTTCTACTTGTTGCATAATTAGTAGGCCAGGACTAAAATTATCTGGTGTCTGCACAATGTATCCACAAAGCATCCAGCTAGGTGGATCTTGGCTATTCTCAAAAAATTACATAGGTCTGGATTTGATTAGTACTAATAAAGAAAAATCACCAGGAAATCCCAGTGCTATAGACTAAGACAGGAAAGCTGAATAATTAGCTCAGAAGAAAATAATGCCAGTTTTTCTATTGCTGAAAAGAAAATTTTGTGGATGTAATCAAGAACTGAGCTTAATTTACCTTTTTATTTATAAAGCACAATGATTAGATTCACATATTACACTATTAAGCTAAAACTAAGAAAATCACACAAGGGGTTAGCAAGATATGCATACTGTATCCAGTCAAACTGTTACCAGTTAATGGTGAACGCAGAAATAACCTGATGTCCTAGAACAGCAATTCCCAAAATTCAAAGCTGGCAACTTGGAAAAAAACAAATCTTCTTTTCACTTTTTGACAAATTGAAGTGTAAAACTATTTGTTTTAACAATAGCATATACTTGCAGTCACATATAATATTCAAAGTGAATGGCAGGGCTACATGCAACCTTCTGAAACTTTAGGCACTAAAGTCACTTGGACAACTTTTGCTGAAAACTGCTAATTATTTCTGATATTCTGAGATGGAAAAATGTATATTGTAAGCCCTTCATTCGTTCACTGACTTCAAGTCAGTTTTTGACTTCTAGTGACTGCCTGGACTAGACCCATGTTTTCTTGACAAGATTTTTTTAGAAGTGATTTGCCATTGCCACTTTCCTAGGGCTGAGAGAAAATGAATAGCCCAGGGCTACCCATCACTAGTAAAAAGGCTTGATTTAAATCAACTTGATTTAAATCATAATTTTTAAAGAGCAACTGTCATCTCTGTCCCGCAGTAACTCCTCCTCTGACCCGCTGTTGACTCACCGACAGTCCCAATATTGCAGAATATACAGCCTCATGCTACATAACTAAGCTCCATTTCATGCTGAATAAACTAAATTATTAATGTATCTTAAATAGAAAACTATCTTTAGATAGATTTTTACTCCAAAAGCATTTTATTAAAATAAATTTTATTTTTAAAAATCCGATTTAAATTTTAAAAATCCAATTTTTTAAAAAAAATCATAGATTTTTATCCACCCTGTCTCCCATCATTCCAATGTTTTTGATCATTTGTTGTAACAGCTTTATCCTTTTCTTCCGGCTTGCACAATGCCCTTGCATTCAATCCCTTGGTTTTTATATACTACTTACATGTATCTGTTACTTGCTTGACATTTCTCCATCTCAACAGCTGGATGTTTTCACTCTGACATTTTTAGTCTCTAAGCATTCTAAGACTGCCCTCTATCCTATCATCCACATCCTGGTACAGTAATCTTGAATTTCTTACATTCTCCCTTGCTTCATATATGCAAATACGCTGCAAGGCATGTTGCTTTTCCCTGTACAATATTGGGGGGTAATGTTCTCTTTTCAGCCAACCCCTTAATTCCCCTCATTCACGATTTTTCCACTTCTATTACAACTTTTAATTCGTATCTTGAGACTGCCAATTCCTCAATTGGGTTTCTATTGCCTTTTTCAAGGGACTCCTTTTTTACCTTTAGAAACTAAATACCATCTATTTTCTGCTATATTGTGTATACCTGCTTGTCACATTTGCCTAGGTCACTCTTTATCATATGTCTCCTTCCTTCTTCAATTACCTGAATCTCTTCTCAAGGACACCTTATAAGTGCAATTTTAAGTCCAATATGTCTAAGAATGTTCTACATATTATTTGCCCAATATTCTGGTTTTCATGTTCCTTTCTTTTCTGCTTTTATATGTATAATGACAGTTTCTCAAAGTCTTTTATTAATACTTGGTGTGTAGTGCAGAAAATTGCAACCACTAACTTTCAAGGAAATAGGCATTAAGAGATTATACTATGTACTCACTGTCTTAGTGTTAGCACTGGATGACTTTTGAGCGGCATTACAAGGGCAAGTGTATGACTAAGTCATAATGCAAACCTAGCCACAATGTAAAGTATTGTTGGCAGAAGTAGGTAATGCAAGCGGGTAATGCTTCATGCAATTCCTTAAATGCCCTTTTTTCTGCTGCTTTCTGGAGCATCCTTGGATTCAGGGGTGAGTTCTACTTACCTTTACTACCAGTTCACAATGTGGCCGCTCGCATGCTCTTCTGCGCATGCGCAGATCATCATTTATGACGTCGGGACTGGTAGGCGGAGCCTCCTGCCAATTTTATTAACGGTTCTATAGAACCAGACAGAACCGGGAGCAACCCACTATTGCTTGGATTGCACCACTAAAAATCTTTGGGAAATCATTGAAATCAGTGATGCAGATTTTCATAGTTTGCCAGCAGAAAACTGAGAGATGGGTTTTCAGATAATGTTTAATACGTCTAAAGCAGCGACTCAATTTCAAAAATAACGCTTTAAAATTTCATCCATTTGTACCTTACGCTTCCAATATCCATTGCCCAACACCATTTTTCCCCTTTTAAAAAAGTAAAGCCTTACCATTGGTTTATGGCTTAGTGTTATGTTTGAACCCATCAATAATTTAAGAAGAGAGAGTTTTCTGAAGTGACACTAAACTTGATCACATTATGCTTGGAATCAATATTATTCATCACTATTATCCATTATACAAGCTCCTACTGCTTTCAACAAACTTTGCAAGTGCTACTTTTAAAAGCTTTTTTTCTAATTATGTTTGGTTTATACCAACTATATTATTTGGTTTTAAAGTGCTTGGATTTCATATTCTACATTATTTGTATTTTCTTTTAGGTGGTTTTTATCTTAATTTGTCTAAGAATAGCTTGTATGGAAGGCTTTAGAAAAATAAGAAGTCCCAAGTTAAATACTGCAATTTCTTGATATTTTAAATAAGATGTATACTTTGCTATTTTTTTCAACCTTCCATCTTTATTTCCCACTTCGTGGGTGGGTGGGGGTGGTTGGCCTTTGCTGTTTTTGCATCTTATCGAGCAGCTACCATATATTACAATTATAGCCCATACGATACAATTACAGCAATCTGATGATACAGGTTGTATACTCTGCACCAACAAAGCAAATCAGTCATGTCATTTCTTTACAAATTATCCTGATCAACTGAATCAGGATAACCATAATGCACAAACTGTATCATAACCAGTCAGTGTCCAAAGCTATTCAAACACATCCAGGGCCCACTATTTAAGTATCAGATTTCACCTGGTTCGACAAAAGAAATACTTTTTTTGGTAGACAGAAGCTAAACAGCTTGAGCCACGCTGCTGTCTCTCAGATTTAACTATTGGAATTTATTCTGAATTGTAGCGTTTATAACGTTTCTGCCTGCTTTGGGGAAGATTAATTCCAATTTACTTTTTTTAAAGCAGGTGATTCTTTATAATTAATAGGTGCGATTCTGTTTTCTAAGTTCTAACAATGTGGTGTCACCACCAACAGAAATGGTGAAAAGCACAGTGTTGTTTGAACAAAGGCTGCCCTTCTTGATAGCCTTATTGGAGCTTCGTTCTCTGGAACTAAGACATACCCTTTACAGGAGAAGTATATTCGGCCAGGCCGCTCGCAATCACCTCCCCGCCACCCATCCAGCGGAAAGGGACCACTTCTCACTGAGACGGCGGCTCTCAATGATCTGCGGAACAGCTTCTCCTCTCACACACGCTGGTCCCGTGCCGCGCGGACCGACTGGGTCGATCCGTGCTGGCTCTGGCCTCTGCAACGCCGCGCAAAGTCGCACCCGCACCCGAGCAGGAGAGCCGCCACCGAAGGATGAGGGAAGGAGGGAAGGAGAAAGAGCAGGCCCGTCTGTCCCCGGGGCCTCGGCCGCGCCGCCCCCTCACCGTGTGGTCATGCTCGTCGGCCCGGCCCTGCAAAACTAACAAGGCCACCACGCACCACAGGAACCCGGCCAGCGCCATCCCGTGTCGTCGCCGCCGCCACCGAGGAAAGGAGCCGCTGCTTCCGCCGTCCCCGCCACGTCATCCAAGAGCACGCCGGAACAGACGCCGCTTACGGCGACCGACAGCACCCAGAAGTCGCAGAACTCGAAGGCAGTACGCGAAGGTGGGGGTGGGACGCCAGTCCGCGCCGCGCTTCCAGGCGGAGGGCCCCTTCCGCGGCCGCTCGGAGGTGGACGAGCGTGCCTTCTGGAAGCCAAGGCGAGCTTTCTATTCTCTAAAGGGCGTCGTGTAAGTTCTTCCATCTTCGTGGTGCCGGACCCGGGCGCTCGTTTCTCCATACGCAAACCCTCGGTTCCTGGATGGCCTCCAGCAGCTGAAGAAGCAGAAGGGAGAAAAACATAGCCGAAAGAGATACCCCAGGGATGGTACTAGGCCGGCCGTTTGCAGTTCTGTCAATAAACAGGGAATACTGGCATTTCGTTTCTGTATGGAATCCACAAACAGGAGTTAGAAAGCACATCATGAACAAACTCAGAGAAACACGATTTAAAAGTTTGCCAAAATTGTTTAAATATAAATGTAGCATGAATAAATATGGGGGCAATTCCAGACTTCTGAACCTGGATTATTCATGCACAAATTCAAGTATCACTAACAGTTACTATACTGTAGCATAGTATCTGAAAGTTGGAAGAGGGCTTAGATATTATCTACTTGAACACTCTATTCTACTCTACTCTGTAAAGATCCAATCTTAGTAAGGACAATTTTGGACCAACTCAGCATGCTGGCTGGAGAATTCTGGGACTTGAAGAGTACACATCTTAAAGGTGCTGTGGTTGAGAAACATTGCGTTAGAGCACCTCCAGCTCTCTTAACAAATGACCAATATTTGAAAATATGAAAAACACCATTGAAAGGGAGCCCAATTTTTGCAGCAAGCAGCTATTCCACCAGTTGGAATTCTTCCTGTCTAGCCTAAGCTGCCATTTTAGCTTCTGATCTCTATGGTAATAAAGAGTAAATCTATCCGACAATACTTCAGTAATTTGAACTGTTAAACCTCACCTTAGTTCTTTCTGTGCAATAATCCATTTTTATATACAATGAAAATATAAGTGAGACAAAAAAGCTACTGCATATACAGGTAGTCCTTGACTTACAACCATTTGTTTAGTGAGTGTTCAAAATTACACCATTGAAATGGACTTATGACCATTTTTCATACTTAACGACTTGCTCATCCCCATGGTCAGGTGATCAAAATTCAAACACCTAGCAACTGGAACATATTTATGATGGTTGCAGTGTCCCGGTGTCATGTGATCACTTTTTGCGATCTGACAAGCAAAGCCAATGGGGAAGCCAGATTCACTGAACAACTATTACTAACTTAACAAATGCAATGATTCACTTGACAACTGTACCAAGAAAGGTTGTAAAATGGGGCAAAACTCACAACAACTGTCTTGGTTAACAATGGAAATTTTGGGTTCAGTTGTGGTAGTAAATAGAGTAAATAGAAAAAGCATACTGAAAAAAGAAAAATATTACCTTTATTAAAAATATCACCTTTATTATTGCCTTCAATTGAAAAAAGAAAACTGACTTAACAATGGAAATTGGAACTAGCAACTCCATCAGTAAGTGGCACAGTCATAAAGTGACATTAACAGATTTCTAATTTATAATAGCAGTTGGACTATTCTGGTTGTTATTGTTGAACAAATCACAGGTGGCCATTACACAAAGCTTCACATATAATGGTATGTGGGAAAAAGATTGGGTGAAGAGATGCTGCTGCCTAGAGGGTATGCATTTTCTTTATTGTTTTGCCAAACATTATTAGTGACATGACTAGAGGAAAAGCCAAGTTTGCTGATGACACTAAATTGTTGACAGAATAAAAATAAGTTTGTATTCCGGAGGGATCTCTACACATTAGGGGAATGGGTGTTAAAAGATGTCATTCAATGTCAGGATGTCAACAGGATGACCGAGAGGGGTTAAGAGAGGGCAGGCAGTGGAGCAGAGGAGTGACGGAGCTTTGGCGATGAGCAAGGACTGTCCCCCAAGCACGGAGAGTGGAGAGGAGTAGGAGCATTTCAGGCCAACCTGACGACTCGGAAGGAGAGTGTCCCACCCCTCTTCACAAGGCTCACCTTGGAACAGACTTAAGGAGACACCATTGGGAGGGGCGCTTATCGGGAACAAGCGTTGAATCTGTGGTGCTTCACATGCAGTTTCCAACATCTCGGTTTTACTGTGCTTTTGTCTTGTGTGCCTTGCCCGGTATGCCTGCTTCGCTGGACTTCTTGCCTTGGTTGCTGCCTTGCTAACTTTGCTTGCTGGACTTCTTGCCTTGGTTGCTGCCTTGCTAACTTTGCTTGCTGGACTACTCATAGCCAGAGGCTCTCGGAGGTGTGTGAGAGGACTTGCACTCCAGGACTTGCAGTGGAAGACCGTTTTCCGGATGCGTTACGGACAGTTCAAATACACTGTGATGCCATTCGGCTTGACCAACGCGCCCGGCGTGTTCATGCACTTTATGTATCACGTGTTCAGGGACCAGCTGGATCAGTTCATGGTCTACCTCAATGACATCCTGACCTACTTGTCCTCCTTGCAAGAGCACTAGAACCATGTGTGGCTGGTGTTACAGCACCTGCAGGAGAATCACCTATTTGCCAAGCGGGAGAAGTACCAGTTTGCACAAACGATTGACTTTCTGGGTCATTGCATCTCGCATATAAGTGTGGAGATGGGCCCAGAGAAAGTAGAGTGGTCGCAGACATGGCAACCTCCACAGTGGGTGAAGGACATGCAGCGACTGCTGGGGTTTGTGAACTATTATCACACATTTGTCACCCACTTCGCTACCTTGACTGCTCCCATTTCCAATCTGCTAAAGAAAGGGGAGAAGTTCCATTTGGGTGCTAAGGAGTAGTGGCCTTCACCTCCAAGCCCATCCTCAAGCATCCTGATCCTTTCCAACCATTTCTGGTAGAGATGGATGCATCAGATGTGGCTGTCAGGGTAGTGCTCCTGCAGGCCTATGGCCCTGCAGGCACCTTGTTCCCATATCCTTATTATTCCCGGAAGCTGTCATTGCCGGAACGGAATTACACCATATGAGACAAGGAGCTGTTGGCAGTCAAGGTTGCCTTTGAGACAAGGTGTCACCATTTGGAGAGGGCCCACCACCAAGTTGGGGTTTGAACCTTGAACATTTACATACAGCCTGGATGCTGAATCAGCACTAGGTGCAATGGTTGCTGTTTTTCACCAGTTTGAATTCCGGGTGACATGTTTCCCTAGCAGGCAAAATCAGCGCACTGATGCACTGTCCCAGAAGTCCGAGTATGCCTGAAAAGAGGATAAGATCCCTCCCAGAACAGTGATTCCTTTGGAGCAGTTGGTGGCCACTGAGGAGCCCGTGGACCTCTGTGTCAGGATTTGGAAGGCGTAGCGATTTTGAGACCGCATCTACATGCCTGGGGAACGCCTTCGTAGCCTCAAAATGTTACACCTCATCTCTAGGACGTTTTGGTGGTCGTGACTCTGGCATGATGTGTTGGGATACGTGGCATCATGTGGGCCCTGTCGGCAAGCCAAGTATGCCACTGGTGTGCCCCCTGGTCTATTGCATCCGTTACCCATGCCAGAAAGACCATGGGGAACAGTCTCATTGGACTTCATTACAGAATTACCCCCATCAAAGGGCGCCACAACAATCCTGGTGGTGATGGACATGCTCACCAAGATGGCCCATTTTATCCAATGTGTAGGTCTCCCAAAATGAGTACTGTGTCTGATCAGGGGTGCAATTCATGGCATGCTTCTGGCAGACGCTACTCATGTCACTGTAGGTACAGGTGTGTCTGTTGTTGGCCCATCACCCGGAAACTGACGGGCATAGAGAGGATGAATGCCATCTTGGACAGTACCTCCGCTGTTTCAGCAACAACCAAGACAATTGGGCAGGCTGTGGTAGTGTTCTCCTACAACAAAGGCCAGCATGCATCCACCCACATGTCCCCCTTCTTTGCCAGTTACGAGTCCCACCCAGGGCTCTTCCCATTGGCTCTGTCCAACTCCCCGGTATTGGCTGTGGATACATTCCTCTAAGAGCAGAAAGCCATGCACCAAGTGGTCCAAAGCCAGCTGGAGAAAGCCAAAGAGGACTATAAAAGATTCGCAGACCAGCATTGTCGAAACATCCCTCCATTAGCTGTGGGCACCTGCTGACATTGCGGCCTTCGAAAAAACTCTATCACCGCTACTTGGGGCCATTTCTGGTCAAAGCAGTGATCAATCCAGTGACATTTCACTTATCCCTGCCATGTATCATGTGGATTCACTCGTGTTCCATAGGCCTTTGCTGGTACTGGTATCAGCCAATAGCCTGCATTAGCCGGCTTCACTGCCGGGACTGGTATCCCTTTGCAGAGCGGTGGAGTATGAAGTAAACAGCATCCGGGACTCCTGCCGGTTGTGGGGCTGGTCCCAGTACCTCGTGGCATAGAGAAGCTATGGACTTCACCTGGGTTGATCCACATCCCTCGTCTGGTCTGTGATTTTCATGCCCAGTTCCCACAATGCCTTAGGCCGCATGTCCCAGGGGAGGGGGCCCTGTGGGGGGGATAGTGTAATGACCCCATTGGAGCATGAGTCTGTGGAGGACAAGCTGCAGCTGGAGCTGACGGAGGAAGAGGTTGCTGCCTCATTGGCTCCAGAGGAACAACCCCCTCCTGATCCTAAGTACGGAGAGTGGAGAGGATGTCAGGGTGGCATTCAAACCCTGTTCCCCTCCTGGGGTAATTGCACTTAATTAGAGGTGGATCATGGCCTTTCTCTTGAAGTATACGAAATAAACTTGATAAGCAAAATAAATCCGAGATATATTCTAAGAAACTCATTTTATTGTAAAGAAAATAAAAAAACTCTTTACTAGTTAATTAGTTACATTTTGGCAGCGTTCCTGCCGGACCTCTTGGCAGGGAGAACAAAAGGAAGAATAGAAGGAATGTAGAAAGGAATGTAGAAAGGAATGTGGAGGATGCGCAGTTAGATTTGAGAGATAAGAGTTCTGAGCATCTACGGCAAGTCGGATAGTCTAGAAATGAGAGCTCAGCTGGTAAATACAAAAACGCAGTGACAATCCCCTTCTTTGCCAGTTGAGCGGACATCAGGTGCATCATCAAATAAGGCACATCTTCTTACGCAGATACTCGTGTTGAGCTGCTGGAAGCAGTTTGTTGAGCATGTCAGCAATCTGATTATGTGTAGATACATATTGCATTTTAACAAAACCTTGTTTCACCAATTGTTTTATGTTTTGATAACGGATATCAATGTGTCTGGACCTAGAACCTGTGAAATGTGATTCAGAAATATAAACCACCAATTCATTGTCTTCCATCATGGTGATTGGTCGGATCAGATGTATCCAGATATCTGTGACTAAAGCATCAAACCAGGTTAGAGAATTACATGCATCTGAAACACAAGCATATTCAGCTTCAGTAGATGAACAAGAAACAAAATTCTGTTTACGCACTTGCCAGTAAACAAGACATCCATTCAAGAACATCATGTAACCTGAGACTTCCGGTTGAGCTGCGCTGCTCGCTGACGGTCCTTTGAAGACCGCCAGCCCTGCCGCCTGTCAAAGAGCCATTTTGGAGAACAGAAACGGCTCAGAAAACTCCCGATCTTGTAGGATGTGGTGAGGAGAGCCGGCAGCCGTAGGTAGAGTCTCCCCCAGGCGTTCTGGGGAGTTAACAGGGTGGGACTCCCTTTTTCAGTTGCCAAAGCTCCAGACGACGGGGAAACTCTGCCTTGAGCAGAGCCAGACAGCGCAATCAACTAAATAGCCAAACACACAGCAGGGTGGAATCGGGACTTTAAAACAAAACGCAAGTATTTTTAGCCCTGTGGATCAATTTAAAGAACTATAATCCTAAAACTTGAGAAACTCTGAGAAGGGAAAAAAGGGGGGGGGGAAAGAGATGGCGATTGCTTTCAACGGAAAGAGCAGCTGAAAGCGAAAGTGGACTGATGCAACTATTGCAACATTTTATAAAGTTACAGATTCGGCTTGAAAGGAGAGGAAAAAAAATTTAAAAAAATAAAAATAAAATCAATTACAGAGATTTCTATTGAACTGATTTAATCTGGAGAAATTACTGGGAAGGTTTGGATCTTGTATTGGGAATAGAAGTCGTATACGTGGCAAAATGTCATCAAAGCAAACAAAAGCAGAGGCTAAGTCAGCGGGGGAGGGGCTCCCCCACTCATAAGCCGGAACAGTCACAAAGCCAGACAAAGGGGGAAGACTTTCAGGATTTAAAAGAATTTATTACTAAAGAAATTAAGGATGTTAAAGGGCTGTTCCAAGAAAAGTTTGAATCAGTTAACAAGGATATCCAAACAGTGGTGAAAGGCTTGTCTGATGTTGTTCTACAGATTGATAAAAAGGTGGAAAAGCTTGCATTGGAAGTGGATACTAGGCTGAGGGATACGGATTCTAAAATTAATGAAGTGGATGGAAGAAACCAAAGATTGGAAAATGAGATAAGAATGATGCAATTTAGGCAAATGGAATTAGACTAAGAGGTATAAAAGAGAACTGTAGAGAAGTTTTAGGGAAAGTTTGTGCTGATGCTTTGGCAGTGTTATTAAAGGCTGATGATCCTGATGAGATTTTTTTTTAAATCGACAAGGTCTACAGAGTGAATTCTCGGGTGGCAGTTTATAGACAACTGCCTAGACACAGACAGAAGAATAAGAAATGATATCTTGCAAAGGTCATTTACCTCTACTGTTCAAATTGATGGGTCTGGAATTGGAATTTTTAAAGAATTGCCTCCTAAAATGTTAAAGGATAGAAAGGATTTTGGATTCTTGGTGGCTGAATTGAAGAATAGACATATACAGTTTCGATGGGATGCACCAGTTGGTATAATATTGAGGATGCAAGGAGTGAGATATCGCTTAAATACTATAGCAAAAGCGGAAGATTTCTATTATAATATTCTGAAAGCGGGCTCATCAACTCCACGAACATCTTCTCCAATAAATAAGGAAGCTGAAGAACAGAGACAGTTTGACTTGGAGACAGAAGAACAAATAAAACAGACATAAAAGGAAGCAATGGAGGCTCAGGGAGCCACAGGGGGTATTCTGGCTGACCCTTTTGCACCATTTCCAGCTTCTTCCCTAGAGGATATATCGAAGATTACAAGAGATGTGGCGTTGGATCTTGAACTGATGGCATCTAAAGCGGGTGATCAGCGTATAACTAGAGCAGTCTCTAACCAAATGCAGGAAGCACTCCAACAAGAGAGAGCCAAGCCACAATGAGCAAAGAAGGTTAAGGATAAGGTACAAGTTGAAGTTATGGGAGGAACAAAGCCGAAGATTACCTGCGTGCAAAGGGATCTCCAGCAAATGTTCTCAAAACTTCAGAGCAGCCCAAATGATAATTAAATTTTTGTCTTGGAATGTGAATAGATTGAACTCTCCACAAAAAAGAAAGTATTTCACTATCTGAAACAATTTAATAATGATGTTATTTGTTTGCAAGAAACTCACATTAGAATACAAGATCAGAAATATTTGATAAACTCTAAATTAGGAACGCAATTTACTGCTTCAAATGTGGAAAAGAAGAATGGAGTGGTGATATATATAAACAAAAAATTTTCAACTAAAATTATAGAAGCAGATGAATTTGGCAGATATATTGCAATTGAACTTTTTACAGATAATGGTCCAACTTTGGTGGTTGGAATCTATGCTCCTAACCAGCAACAAGAAAGTTTTTATAAAATGCTTCATTTGAAAATTCTAGATTAGAATTTTACATCTATTTTAATTATGGGAGATTGGAATGGAGTTATTCAACCTAAAAAGGACAAAAAGAGTCCAGCTAAAACAGGTGTTAAATTACCGCATGCTTTTTTTGATATGAAAGAGGAATTGGAATTGAAAGACATATGGAGAATCCGTAATCCAGATGATTTGGACTTTACTTTTTATTCTGATAGGCATAAATCCTTTTCTAGGATAGATTTTATCTTGCTAACGGTGGATTTACTTCTTAAAGCAAGGAAAACGAAGATATTTCCTAGGACATTAACAGATCATAGTCCGGTTTGGATAGAAATTGAGATGGGAAAGAAAGAAAGAAAATCTTGGAGACTAAATGAAAATTTATTTAGATATGAAAAGAATGTAAATGAACTTAAGAACCATATAAAGGAATTTTTCAGATGGAATTTAAATAAAGGTACTCCTATTGAAACAGTTTGGGATGCAGGTAAAGCATATATGAGAGGAGTACTGATACAAATGAACTTTAAGCACAAAGAAAATAGACAGAAGAAGAAAATAGAATTGGAAGGAGAGATAAAGAAGAAGGAACAGCTTTTGATGAAAAACCCAACAGATGGGAAATTACAAGAAATTATTAAACTTTTGAAGGATCAATTTCAACTGCTTATAGCAGAACAAACATCAACTAACTTACAATTTGCAAAACATAATACTTTTGCTAACGCTAATAAGCCAGGCAGGTGGATGGCTTATACATTGAGGAAGCAACAAACTACACGAACGATTGATACCATTGAATATGCCGGAAAGGAAGTCTTTCAACAAAAACTAATCAAAGAAGCTTTTTTGGATTACTATTCTAAGTTATATTCTAAGGATAATATACAGAATAAACTTATAGATAAGTATCTTTATGGAAAAAGGGTTACTAAGATTTCATCTGCTCATAAGGAAAGAATGGATCAATTAATAACAGCTGAGGAGATTAGTTTTGCTATAAAACAATTGAAACCAGCAAAAGCTCCAGGGCCGGATGGCCTAACTGCAGTTTACTACAAAACTCTACAAGCTGAAATGATGGACCACCTTAAAGACTTATTTTGTAGCATACAGCAAGGTGGTAACATACCTTCTTCATGGAAAGCAGCTTTTGTATCTTTGATACCGAAAGAAGATTTAGGTCCGAAAAAACCAGAAAACTTTAGACCAATTTCTCTTTTAAATACGGATTATAAAATTTTTGCAAAAGTATTAGCCAACAGGTTAATGCCAGCTATTCAAGAGGTGATTCATCATGATCAAGCAGGATTTATCGAAGGCAGATATATGAAAGAGAATGTTAGGCAAATTATAGATTTGTTGGACTATCTAGAAAAAAATAAACAGATCCCTGCAGTGCTAGCCTTTTTGGATGCGGAGAAAGCCTTTGATCGAGTGAATTGGAATTTTATAATAAAGACTTTGGAAAAAATGGACTTTGGGGTTCGTTATATACAGGCAATTGCAGCGATATACCAAGAGCAATTTGCATAACTTATTATTAATGGAAGTTTAACTGCAAACTTTAACATACAAAAAGGTACAAGACAAGGGTGTCCATTATCCCCATTGCTATTTATTCTAACTCTAGAAGTCTTGCTGAACACAATACGGGACTCGAACTCTTTAAATGGAATAGTTATAAGGCAAGAAGATTACAGAACTAGGGCATTTGCAGATGATCTGGTGGTTACCCTAACACGGCCGATGGAATCAATAATCCAGTTGAAATTTATTATAGAAGAATATGGTATGGTATCAGGATTTAGACTGAATCAGAGAAAAACTAAGATGATAACAAAGAACTTGACAATGACTCAAAATAAGGAACTTGAAAAGATGGCAGGTTTTGAAATAGTATTGAAGGTTAAATACCTAGGAATACAAGTAGCAGATTTAAATATAAAACTGTTTCAAAATAATTATGAACCGTTGTGGCAAAAGATACAAAAAGAAATGCAAACTTGGGAAAAATTACAATTATCTTTACTTGGGAGAATAGCAGCAGTAAAGATGAATGTTTTACTCAGATTTATTTTCTTGTTTCAAATGATACCGGTGCTTAAATCCGATAAACAATTGTTAGAATGGCAAAAAGGAGTAAACAAGTTTGTTTGGAATGGGAAAAAACCGAGAGTTAAATTGAAAATTATGCAAGATATTTGTGAGAGGGGTGGCCTTAAACTCCCAAACCTTCAATTATATTATGAAGCAGCTGCATTGATACATACTAATGACTGGTTTGGAAAAACAAAGAATGGAATATTGAATATAGAAAGCCACGATTTGAAATGGGGTTGGCACGCATATTTATTTTATGATTATAAAGTGGACAAAATATTTAATAGTCACATATTTAGAAATGCCTGGATGAGAATATGGAAAAAGCACCGATTCAAATGGGATTATAAAATACTGCTTTGGCTGGATCTTGCTGATACCATGTGGAATACAAATATTAAGTCACTCGGGGGGGGGGTTATATAGAGATGTACTTTTCATTGAAGAGGGTAGGTGGCAGTTGAAGACACAACAAACACTGTTGGATGAAGAAATTATTTTGACTTGGTTACAGTATAATCAATTACAAATGAGATGGAAAGAAGATCAAAAAATTGGTATAATGTTGTATGAAGTAGAATTGGTTAGACAGATAAAAGAGAAAGGACCTATGCATATTAAAAGAGTTTACAATGTTTTGCTAGAAAGGGACTCAGAAAAAGAGCTGGTTAAGGATTGTATGATTAAATGGGCACAAAATTTTACAGAACCAGTTATGATGGATACTTGGGAAAAAATATGGGTCCAGAATTTTAAATTTACACAATTGCAGAATTTGAGGGAGAATTTTTATAAAATGTTTTATAGGTGGCATTTAGATCCTAAGAAATTGTCATGTATGTATCCTAATGTTCAACCAAAATGTTGGAGATGTGATTGTTTAGATGCTACATATTATCATATATGGTGGACTTGCAAGAAAGTGAAGGCTTTTTGGATAAAAATATGGTGGGTTATGCAAAACGTTTTGAAGAAAAAGCTACAATTTTCTCCACAATTGTTTCTATTGGGTATAGTTAAGGATTTTACAAGGGGGGGAATAAAATTGATATTGTATATGGTAACAGCAGCTAGACTGTTGGTTGCCCAATATTGGAAGAAAGGTGTCCTGCCTACTATTGATCAATGGACCCAGAAGATGGCCGGATTTGCAGAGATGGCGAAGATCTCAGATTTCTTAAAAGACTCTACACAAGAGAAATATGTGCAAGAATGGAAAAAGTGGATTGATTATATACAAAATAAATATCAAACTAGAAAATATTATATAGCTTTCAGCTGAAGGAGATTAGACAAATATGATTATGCTGATTAGAGTAAAGGGGATAGAATATGAAGGGGTTGAATAATATATATTGTGTTTGCAGTTATAATAGATTTATATAGTGGAAGTCTGAAGGGGGGGAAGGGGAGGTTGGGGAGGGGTGGGGAGGGAAGGGGGATATGTATTTGATAGTTTATATGATTTAAATGTATAACCTGTGGGGGATGGGAGGGGGGAAAAGGGGGGAAAATTTGTATTTGAAAAACTTTTTCAATAAAAAAAAAAGAACATCATGTAACCTGAAGTACTTTTACGTGATTTCTTATCACTCGCCCAATCAGAATCTGCATAACAACATAATTCTGCACAGTCAGTATGTGTTGGTTCTAACAGTAACTTCATGTGTTTGGTGTGTTTTAGGTATTTCACTAATTTCTTAACGCATGTCCAATGAAACTGTTTTGCCTTACCTATGTGTCGTGACAAGAGATTGACACTAAGTGCAATGTTGGGTCTGGTCCAACTACTAATGTACAACAGTGACCCAATGACTGAACGATAAAGTGTCTGATCCTCGAACTCAGGACTTGGTTCATGTGTCAAGTTGTGAAAATCTGTTTGCATGGGCGTCTTTGTTGTGTTAGCATCCTTTATGTTGCAATGATGCAAAATTTGTTCAATTTTATTTTCTTGTGAAAGATTAAACCCCTTCTGTGTTTTGTCAATCTGAACACCTAAATAAGTGCTAACATGATCTAAAGATTTCAATGTGAAGTATCTCTGCAAAGCTTTGGCAAAACTTTCACTCATCTGCTTATTTGGACCAATATAAACAATGTCATCAACATAAACAAGAACTATTTCATATGCATTGTTAGATCTTTTTGTGAACACGCACTCATCAGTTTTGGAGTTAATAAAGCCCATTGAATTTAGTTTGTCAGTAAGACATTAGTACCACATTAAACCAGACTGTTTCAGACTATAAAGACTTTTTTGTAGAAACCAGGTATCCCCTTCTTGCTGTCGGAATCCTGGAGGACCTCTCACGTAGATCTCTTCATCTAGGTCAGCATGTAGATAAGCCGTGTCAACGTCGAACTGGAAAACTTCTAAACCAAGGATAGTTGCAGTTGCTAAAGTAATTTTTACACTCTCAGTTCGAACTGTCGGTGAGTAGGTATTTGTATAGTCCTCAGGATAATGTTGAGCAAAACCCTGAGCTACAAGTCTGGTCTTGTACAATGACTCACCATTTGGTTTCTTTTTGATTCTGTAGACTCATCGAGTGCCAATGACCCTTTTGTTCGCTGGAGGTTTTGCAGGAGTAAACACCTTAAGTTTCTTTAGACTGTCCATTTCAACCTGCATTGCATCATACCATTTCTCTTGCTCTGAATCAGGAAGATGCTTGATTTGTGTGAACGTATCAGGTGGAAGTATAACATTGCAAATCAAAGGCAAGGGTGCTTTTGTCAGTTGCCACGAATATCACTGTAGAGGGATTCCTTTTGTGGCCCTCTTGGAATGTCTCGGAACAACAGTCCATTCTTCTTCTGCTTCATCCTCATCCTCACATTCGTTGCTAGCGTCAGCATCCGCGGCTCATGAAGACAACACCAGGTTGAGAAGAACTGGTGGATGGAACTTGCCTGTGAATCTTGATCATCAGGCTGCGTGGCATCAACAACATCATCTCTAGGAAAATAAACTCCAGGATCATTGGAATGAATCCTGGACCAGTCAACATCTTCCTCAAAATTAGCAGATTGGGAAATCACAATTACATGTTTGGAGTCAATAAATTTGCTCCATTTTGAATTATCATCAATACCCATAAATCTCAGTCTCTTTGCTACTGGACCTACTTTTCTTCTTTGAGCTAAGGGAATGTTCACCATAGTGTATGAACCAAAAATATGGAGGTTTTGAGATCGGGCTTGTAACCATACATCATGAAGAAAGGAGTCTGATTTACTACACTGCTCCAAGTACGGTTGACAATGGAATTTGCATATTTGATAGCTTCACCCCAGTATGGCATATTAAGGTTGGCGTCTTCTAAGAGACAATGCATCATGGTTTGCAGGACCCCTTGTCGTCATTCTATGACTCCGTTATGAGCCGGTGTGTAAGGAGCTGAAGTCTGCTGAATAATTCCATTCTTACGCATCCAGTCCTGGAAACGCTGAGACATGAATTCAGCACCACGATCACTCTGGATTCTGGCGATGCGAACTTGGTGTTGGGTAGAGACAAGAGCTGCAAAGTCTTTAAAGATCTGAAAGGTCTCAGATTTTTCTTTCATAGGATATCCATATCCATATCTAGAGTAATTATCAACAATTGTTAGAAAATATTTTCTACCACCAAGTGTTGGTGGAAAAGGACCAACTATGTCAGTGTGTACCAAATCAAAAATGCGTGTTGACAGGCGTGTAGCGTGTTTGGGAATGGCTGCTGCTTTGGATTTGGCTTTCTTGTAGACAGCACAATCCAAAAACACCTTACACCCCTTTAGATCCAAACCTTTTGTGAACTCCGGCATTTTTCTAAGAACACGGAAACTGGCATGCCCCAATCTTCTATGCCACTTGTGGATACACCTGTAATGCAAAGGTTTATCAGTTAGTGAGTTTTCAACATTAACAGTTTTATGAGGAACCTCAGGTTTGCTCTGAGCAACCTGTTTCCTAATTTTCTTTTTGTTGGCTTTAGGAGCCTTTGGAGTAGCGACAGGATCTCTCTCTGGAGCATCTCTATCTGGGCCCGTGCTCTCCTTCTTTGGAGTTCGTATACTTGCCTGTGTTTGCGATTTAGACTTTGGCTTTAAGTAATAAACACCACCAATCAACATGGTTTCAGCAACAATATCTCCATTTTTAACTATGTAACTTGCTTTTTCGAGGTGGTGAACCAGGAACTTTAAAACTCTAGACAAGTGGGCCTGACTAAGCAAACTGCTATTTGCTGTTGGTATGTAATAAAGATCAGGGATGAATGTATCGAGCTCTTCAATATAAACAGTTCCTTTTCCTACAACCTTACAAGGATGATTGGAAAAAGAGTAAAGTTCACGTAGTTCAGGTTCAGGCTTGTGCATCTCTGTGAAAAGTTCCTTTCTGTAGGTAACATGCAATGCTGCACCACTGTCCAAAGTCCACAAAAGCCGTCTGTCGTAGTCTGGATGAGGTTGTGGATCGTTGGTTAAAGCCAATGTGGCAAGTGGAGCTTGTGGATCACGCCTTGGACCACGACGACCTTGTCTTCCGCCTCTGCCTCTGCCTCTGGAGTCTGTTTCTCTGGGCTGGTATGAGATGGGAGCTGGAACTCGTCGGGGACAATCCTGGGTGGCATGTCCCACACGATTGCAGATGTAGCATCTTGGCATCCTTGGAACGTAGGCCCTTCCTCGGAAGGGAAGCCTCGCTGGAGCTCTTGATGTGGGTGGTCCTCTCAAATGTGGTGTGGCTAACATGAGTGCTTCTTCTTCAATTAAAAGCCTGTATATATAGTCCACTGTGCATTGAGCAATAGGCAATTGGTTAATCTTTGTAATGGCATCTTTCCATTCATAATTCAATGAGTTAATGATAATGCTGATCATTTGAATATCATCAATAAGATAGCCTCTTCCTCTCAATTCTTTTCTCATTTCTTTCAGTTTGGTCAAATGTCCTCCAATTTGTTCACCAGGTTTCAATCTCGAACCATGGAACTCAGACATGAGCAAACATGAAGATTCAATTGAAATAGGCCTGTAGCAATTTTCCAATTGGACCCAAATTTTTTGGGCTGTTGCATCAGGCAGAAAAGTAACCTGCAGTTGAGTATCCATGGACATCAACAATGTTGTGCAAGCTTTAGTCTCTAAGTCTCTTATTGCAGGCGTCCATGGCTGGGCAGGAAGGTTAAAAACCATACAGTGAGTGCCTTCTCTGCAAAGCAATTGTGTAACCTCAATGATCCAGGCCTTATAATTCTGTCCTGACATCTTTAATTTTGACTCACCAGCCAGTGGAGCAATAGAAGATGCCTGTTGAGGAATATGCATTTGAAAAGCTGGCTGTGCCAGTAAAAATGCTTGCTGTGGACCAAAAAATGGCCTTGGTTGTGCCACTGAAGGTGGACCAGGAGCTGGTCCTGGTTGCATGGCTGGAGGCACATGTGCAGGCACTTGAAAATGTGGCTGCTGTTGCATTTGAGCTGCAATATTAGCATGGCCTGCTGGAGGTGCAGTCATTTGCCTTTGCTGTATTAAGTATTGTTGTGCTCCATCTAAAAGGACACCAGCACCACCACGGGGTGCTGGAGATTGGGCCTGTGGAGACACTTGTTGCATTGCAGTCTGAATAACTGTTTGATTTAGAGGCATAGCAGAAAACTTCGCATCTCTATCAACATCATGTGAAATCTGAGAATGTGACAAATGTGACTTGAGTACAGCTCTCTGTTCTGATTTGACTGACACAATATCCTCTTGAGGGTGTGGCATAGGCTTCGGAGAAGGAGTTAAGATGGCGGAGTCAGGGAGAACAAAAGACTCTCTCTTATCTAGCTCAAGCATAGATAAGGCTATTTTTGCCTGGGATAGCTCACGTTTATGAAATTCTGTTTGATCATAATAACTTTTAATAGCTTGCTCAGAGCTTTGAGAATAACAAATCTTTTCTCTGTGTGTGGGAGGAAAAATGCTCCGCGGTTTGTGAAAACTTTGGCTTTGCACCCAGCCTTTCAAATCTTTGGGCTTCTCAGTCATTCGTCGCCTTCAAAAGCAGCTTTTCCACATTCTTGTCCTCCCTGAAGCCTCTGCGAAAGCATTTTATCAGTTTCTTCTCCCATGGCTGTTTCTCCTAGTCGGGTTGCTGAAGCAAGCGGTGTTTGAAGAATTGAAAACTTATTTGTGGTTCCTTCCACTGCTTCATCAGAGATATCAGAGATATCTGTGTCTTTAGCTTTGTATCTGCTTTTCTTTTTATTTGGCATCTTTGCAATAAATAATCAGCGTTCCTCAGTCGCTGAAAAATAATTGCCTGGACGCTTATCAGTTAAAGTAACTAGCAAGGAAAAAGCCATAATTCAAACCGTCTGACTGCTACCACATGTCAGGGTGGCATTCAAACCCTGTTCCCCTCCTGGGGTAATTGCACTTAATTAGAGGTGGATCATGGCCTTTCTCTTGAAGTATACGAAATAAACTTGATAAGCAAAATAAATCCGAGATATATTCTAAGAAACTCATTTTATTGTTAAGAAAATAAAAAAACTCTTTACTACTTAATTAGTTACATTTTGGCAGTGTTCCTGCTGGACCTCTTGGCAGGGAGAACAAAAGGAAGAATAGAAGGAATATAGAAAGGAATGTGGAGGATGCGCAGTTAGCTTTGAGAGATAAGAGTTCTGAGCATCTACGGCAAGTCGGATAGTCTAGAAATGAGAGCTCAGCTGGTAAATACAAAAACGCAGTGACAAAGGAGGCAGGAGCAGTGCAGGCCAACCCAACGACTTGGGAGGAGAGTAGCCTGCCCCTCTTCACAAAGCTCATCTGGGGACTGAGACTTAAGGAGACGCCATTGGGAGGGGCGTTTGTGGGGAACAAGTGTTGAATCTGTGGAGTCTCATGTGCAGTTGCCGAAGTCTGGATTTTGCTGTGCTATCTTGTGTGCCTTGCCCGGTTTGCCTGCCTCACTGGACTTCTTGCCTTGTTTGCTGCCTTACTAACTTTGTTTGCTGGAGTACTCGCAGCCAGATGCTGTTGGAGGTGTGTGTAAGAGCTTTGCTCCAGGACTTGCAGTAAATGTGGGGACATTGGGGGAAAGTTGGAGCAATAATGGGGAGTTAGAACTGTTCTCTGGCTGTGTTGCTTCCGTGCCTTGTGCTGGGTCATCACGATTTCCTTTTATACATCAAGCAGGTTAGAGGTAAACTTTGTAACTGATATAAAATCAAAAAGAGGATTTTTTAAGGATTCATAATTAAGTCTGGTGTAGTGATTAAACCAGGGGTGAAATGCTCCCGGTTGGGACTGGATCGCCCGATCCGGTAGCAATGGCGGTGGGTGGTTTGGAGAACCGGTAGCAAAAATCCCTGTCCCCCCCATGCCCAGCTGATCTGCGCAATCATGTGGGGGCTTTTTTTTAATTTTTAAAAGCATTTTTTCTACAAACTCTTCGGCCGGAAAAATGCTTTTAAAAGTTAAAAAAAAGCCTCTGATGATCCCGCAGCTCAGCTGTGATCATCAGAGGCTTTTAAAAGAAAAAAAGCCTCTGCCAATTAGGCAACTCAGCTGGGATCGTCAGAGGCTTTTAAAAGCATTTTTTTAAATTAAAAAATGATTTTAAAAATTAAAAAAAAAAGTTGGCCACGCCCACCCAGTCACATTACCCACCACCACCAAGCCACACCCACAGAACCGGTAGAAACAAATTTTACATTTCACCACTGGATTAAAGTAACAGGCCAGAAACTTGGAGATCATGAGTTTTAGTCCCATCTTAGACACAAAGTCAGCTGGGTGACATTGGGCCAGTCACACACACTCAGCACTAGCAAACCACTTCCTAAATGTTGTCAACAAAGCTGTAGGTACTAGTCCACATAATTACCAAGAGTCAAAAACTGACTTAAACACACACACACACACAACCACCCTTAGTTACTGCTTGTAAAATTGCTGAGTATAGCAAACATCATACAAAACTGAGTAAAAAAAAACCCTATAGCGTCATTAATTGCATGTAAAAACAATTAGATAAAAGTACTAGAAAACACTTTATGGCCTCTGAAAAACAGAATTACTAATTTAGAAATGAAATGGATAGTTTCATGGTATACCAAGTGTTTTAGAAGGTCCATACAGAATGATAATACTCATGAAAATACTGTAAAATAAATTGTTATCTCCTCTGTTAAAAGAACATCTTAATACAACTTAAAAGTATTGCTATACTCATTAAAATACAGAAGTTATATCAAAAGATGACATACTCATTTAAAACTTCCATATTTTCCCAATACATTTGTATTTTTAAACAAGGAGCTTTGCATATATCTGTGGTTTGAACACATGGTAAAATAATCATCCTGGATGTCAACTTCAAACTGAACCTGGCCACGGCCATCTTTCTCTTCCTCAGTTGCCACACAGAGGGGGAAGGAGGTTGGAATGCATTAGACAGAACAAAAGAACTTTCTTCTGAGAACTAAGGTTGTCTCTATTGGCAACAGATAAGGTAAGTGCCTGAAGAGCCTGCCAATAAACCCAATTGGCCAATGTGACCTGTGACATTTTGGGATGGGGTTATTTCCTAATTTAATTATACTGAAACCACGGGAAAGATTTAGATTTGGTTTTCCATTGAAGCTGTGCCGATATGATGTACTCATTAAAGAAGACCTTTGAGAAAGAGCCAAGTCTCAGAGTTCTGATTTGCTTGGGTTCATTAGTTGGAGCCTTGACATTAAACCAAATCTCATAAACCTACCCCAGAGTCCTGAGCCCCAACCGCCCTCCCAACAACAGTGGAGGGGTGGAAAAGACTCAGGGAAGATCGGAGATGGAGACGACGGGAGAAACAACCACTAACCCTAGTGCTGCCCCGGCCCTGGCTGCACCTCAGGTAAGTCACTCCAGTGAGGTGCCCATCCCACTGGCGGCCAGGCTGAAGGTCCATATGGAAAGGATCAAGAAGCCAGCAACACGAGAGGAAGCCCTAGCCACTGAGGACCTTTAGAATTCTTTATTGGCCAAGTGTGATTGGACACACAAGGAATTTGTCTTCGGTGCATATGCTCTCAGTGTACATAAAAAGAAAAGATACATTTGTCAAGAATCATAAGGTACAACACTTAATGATAGTCACAGGGTACAAATAAGCAATCAGGAAACTATCAATATAAATTGTAAGGATACAAACAATAAAGTTAGAGTCATGCAGTCATAAATGGAAGGAGATGGGTGATAGGAACAATGAGGTCTAATAGTAATAGTAATGCAGACTTAGTGAATAGTTTGATAGTGTTGAGGGAAATATTTGTTTAGCAGAGTGATGGCGTTCGGGGAAAACCTGTTCTTGTGTCTAGTTGTTTTGATGTGCGGTGCTCTATAGCGTCGTTTTGAGGGTAGGAGTTGAAACAATATATGTCCAGGATGCGAGGGATCTGTAAATATTTTCACAGCCCTCTTTTTGACTCGTGCAGTATACAGGTCCTCAATGGAAGGCAGGTTGGTAGCAGTTGTTTTTTCTGCAGTTCTAATTATCCTCTAAAGTCTGTGTCTGTCTTGTTGGATTGCAGAACCGAACCAGATAGTTATAGAAGTGCAGCTGACAGATTCAATAATTCCTCTGTAGAACTGTATTAGCAGCTCCTTGGGCAGTTTGAGCTTCCCGAGTTGGCGCAGAAAGAACATTCTTTGTTGTGTTTTTTTTATGACATTTTTGAAGTTAGGTGTCCATTTTAGGTCTTGAAATATGATAGAACCTAGAAATTTGAAGGTCTCTATTGTTGATACTGTATTGTCTGGTATTGTAAGAGGCAGTAGTATGGGAAGGCTTCTCCTAAAGTCTACCACCATTTCTACGGTTTTGAATGTGTTCAGTTCCAGATTGTTCTGGTCGCACCACGAGGCTAGTTGTTCAATCTCCCTTCTCTATGCGGATTCATCGTCTCGAATGAGACCAATTTACCAAGTGGAGGTGGGTGCTGGACGCAAGTGGATGTCAAAGGCCACTGAAGTGGAATTTCCCGAGGACCCTTCGGTTGCTGGCAGCTCTCATCCTGAGATGGAAAGTGAAGAGAACCACTGAGTGGGACGAGCACAGGGAATGGAAGTACCTGACTGCCCTTAACTGACCATTGGTAGAGCAGCTGAAGGAGATGTTTGACCACATGGAGATCTGAGGAGTTGAGTTGATACGCCAAGTCAGATCACCTGTGGTGACAGTGGCTTGGGTGGCTCAGCAGCTGATGACCCACCGGGGCCAGAGCCCAACCCCAATGACACGAGCAGTCACCCCACCTCCTCAACCAGCTGCAGCAATGAGTCCAAGCCCAAGGCAGAGCCCCCCAAGGCAGCAGCCAGTAGCAGTTCGGGTATGGCAACCCCAGCCTCTTCCTGAATGGTCTTACTATCCGGGGCCAGGTTAGTTCCTCAGTCAATGGGCACCCTCTCCTCCACTGCTGGCAGAGCCACCACCCATGAAGGCCACATTTGATGGAGACCCAGAGAAATTGGTGTTCTTCCTCAACCAGGTGTGAACCAATCTGGACTGCTATGGACCAACCTACCTATCAGATGTAGCAATGGTGAATGCTGTGACCGCAAACCTAGAGGGGGGAGCAATGGAGTGGGTGATGAAACTCCACAACAAAGACGCACCAGAGTTGGGGAATGTTGAAGTCTTCGTGGGGGAACTGAGAGCCAGATTCGAGGACGCGTCCCAAGCCTTGCAAACAGAAGTCGAAATCTGAGATCTGAACCAAAGGGGCCAATTAGCGAAGGAGTATGTACAGGAGTTCTGGCAAACTGAAGACTGGCCAGACCGACTGTTGGTCCATTACTTTAAGGAGAGCCTTGGACTGAGAATTACTACAGCCCTGCATTTACCAAGGGGTCCTTGAGCGAATCCATGACTGGTACCGGATAGCCATAGCAATGGACCTTGAACTTAAGCAGCGCAAGAAGTGCAGTGCACCCAAATCCAAGCCCAAGTGGATGCAAGAGGGTCGCTGATTCGGACACCAACCTGTTGCCATGCTGCCTGCTGACCCCCTTCCTGCTTCGGCCTGAGCAACTATCAACTACTTCAGATGCGGCCAATAGGATTATCAAGCCGCTGAGTGCCTGGTGCCAACACCCCAGCCAAAAGTGATCCTGGCTACATCGTCTAAGCCAAAAAAGCCACCGCAGAAGGGACAGGAGAAGTCAAACTTGGTGCACCAGGCTGTCAAAGTCTTCCCCTCTTCAAGTGAGGGAGAGGGATCTCTGGCCCAGAGGGATCAGCAGCCTGTCTCCTATGACAGCAATGATGAGAGTAAAAATGACCTGATGGTAGGTGAAGCCATCTCCTCAAATATCGTGGTATTGAAGTCAGGAATCCAGGGAGAGGTGGACACCCTAACAGACTTAGGTTGCACCAGGTGCTTAAGTACCAACAGTGCTGAAGCTAGGGATCAGAGCAAGGAGACTGCCCCAAGCCATGGGGTTCGAGCAAGTCAATGGATCACTGATAGGAGGGATCCCTGCAATGCACCTCACTGAGCCAGTGTGATGGGCCAACATTGGGAGATCATCCAATTTGTAATTATCCCAAAGGTGACAGAGGCAGTGATCCTGGGGCTGTCCTGGCTAGACAAGTGGGGCCTGATGATCTGGTGGAAAGGGTGCAGAGAGAAAAATGAGGCTAGGAAGAGGCCCTCTCCCTCCTCAAGGCCACCAGAAGGGAGGAGCTGTCCAGCACTAGACAGAAATTGAAGGAAATGAGCTCCTTAAAGCCGCTTCAGAGCAACCGCCAGAAACCCAGCTAATCCCCAAAGAATACTGAGACCTAGTGGGGGTGTAAAGCAAGAAATAATATGACGTGCCACCACCACCACTCCCCCAACTGTGCCACTGAGAACCTACCAGAAGTGAAGCTCCCCAAACCAAAAATGTACTCCATGACCTCAAAGGAAATGAAGGAGCTAAAGGAGTACATTGACAAAAACCTAGCCAGAGGCTTCATCCAACCGGCAAAATCCCAGGTGGTCACTCCCGTGCTATTTAGAGAAAAAAGATGGGACAATAAGACTGTGTGTGGACTTTAGGGTGATAAATAAATTGTGTGTGGAAAACATGTATCGATTCCTAATGAAAGACATGCTGCCCCATCTAACAAAAGGGAAGATATTCACCAAGCTAGACCTGAGGGAGGCATACTACAGAATGAGAATCAAAGAGGAGGATGAGTAAAAGACTGGTGTTAACTGCCCACCGGGCAACTTCCAATTCAAAGTAATGCCATTCAGGCTCCAGAGGCCCCTGTGGTCTTCATCAACTCATAAATAAAGTACTGCATGAGCACCTATACAACGGGGCCGTAGTGTACTTAGATGACATTCTCATCTTCACCGAAACAATGGAGAAGCACATCAAACTGGTCCTCCAGGTACTAAAGAAACTCCTGGCTGCAAACCTATATGCCAAACTATCCAAATGTGAGTTCTATAAGACCCTACCCAGGATAATGAGTGTCGAGTGAGGGGGTAGAAATGGATCCAGGAAAAGTCAGAGCCATCCTGGAGTGGCAACCTTCCAAACCTGCAAGCAACTGCAGAGCTTTTTGGGGTTTGCAAATGTCTACTGGCTGTTCATCCCCTTTTGCTAAAACAGCCCTGCCCATCACCAAATTGCTAAAAACAGGGAAAGTGGGGAGGCAAACTGCAATCTAGCCAGCCGCTGGAGTGGACTGTGGAGTGCCAAGGAGCATTTGAGAAACTCTAATGGCTATTCCCAGAGGAACCGGTCCTAAAGCATCCAAATCCCAAGGAGCCATTCATTGTTCAGGAAGACGCCAGCGATGTAGCTATAGGGGCAGTCCTCCAGAAGAATAAAAAAGGAAACCTCCAACTATGCACCTACACCTCCAGAAAGCTCACTGACACCAAACCAGGGTGGGTGGTATGGGAGAAAGAGGCTTTCGCAATCCCTTGGGCACTATTAACCTGGCAGCACTTCCTAGAAGGGAGTGAAGTGCAGTCTGAAGTATGGACTGATCACAAAAATCTGGAGGCCCTTAGGACTCTGCAGGTCCTCTCCCAAACAGGTTTGATAGGTGCAGTATTTTAACCAATTCGACTTCACGCTGAAATGCAACCCAGGAGGGGAAAAACTTCCTGGTGGATGCCTAGTCCTGAATGCCCCAGTACAAGAGTAAGCATGAAGAGGTGGTCAATGCCATCATTCCCATCCCCCAGAAAGCAGCACAAGTCATTATGAGACAACAGACTCAGCGGCAATTGAGCGAATTGGGGAAGAGCTAACTCAAAAACTCAGAGCCGAGCTGCAAACTGACTCCTGGTTCAGGGACAATCAAAACTCCTGACCTGCCAAGACAGATTGACAGGGAAAGGTCCAAAATTGTATGTCCCCAGCACCCTTCAGGTTCAAGTCCTGTGCAGAAGCCACAACTCCAAGCAAGTTGACCACTTTGGATTCCTAAAGATGTAGCATTTGATGCAAAGACAATTTTGGTGGCCAGCAATGAAAAAGAATATTGAAAGCTATGGAAAAAGCTGTGCAACATTCACAGCATGTGATGAAAATAAGACCTGGGAAATCGTCAGGATTGTTACAAGTGGCCGAACCATCATGACCCTGGGAGGATAGCAATGGACTTTATCATGGAACTCCCAGAAAGTGGAAGAAACACCGTAATTTAGACAGTGATTGACCTTTTTTCCCAAACAGGCTCATTTCAACGCCTGCTCTGGCCTCCCTTCAGCCCATAAACTGGCTAAGCTGCTCCTGAAGCACATTTATTGGCTGCATGGAGTCCCAAAGAGGATCATATCTGATCAGGGGGTCCATTTTACAGCCAAATTCTGGAAGGAATTTGTAAGGTCAATTGGGTCTTCTCAGGGGCTTAGCTCAGCTTTCCATCTGAGTACCAATGGGACAGCAGAACATGTGAATTTAATGATAAAGCAGTACCTGAGGTGCTAATGTACACTACCAACAAACCAATTGGGCTGATCTGCCATCTTTCGTTGAGATAGCATACAACAACGCCATATATATCAGCATGGGCTTCGCACCTTTCAAGGTGGCCATGGGGTAGACTTTATCCCAGTGCCTGAGTTCCAGCTGAGGGATTGTAAAGCAGGCACTCACCAAAGCCACCAAGATGCAGAAAGGGCAGGCAGACAAAAGGTGAGCACCCCCTCCCGAAGCCGTTTCACATAGGAGAGAAAGCTACCTCTCCACCAAATACCTGAAACTAAAGCTGCCAAGTAGAAAACTGGGTCCTAAATTTATAGGATCTTTTCCCAGCGTAAAAATCATTAATCCAGTCATGGTAGAACTGAAACTTCCATGCCTGTTGGGGAAAATATACCTGGTTTTCCACAGTAGTCTAGTGAAGCTGGTAATAGGTTTGGAGCTAAGTAGCTCGGGAAGCCCCAAGTCCAATCGCAGTGCAGTGGGAGACTCATTATGAAGTAAGAAGAATTCTGGATTTTAAACTATACACGGGGAGGTTACAGTATTTAGTACAGTGGAAAGGCTATCCCCTTTCAGAAGCCACTTGGGTAATGTGAGAGCAAACAGCATGGTCGGCTGTCAACTATGAACTGAACATGGCCACAGCCATTTTCTGTTCCTCAATTGCCACACAGAGGGGGAAGAGGGGAAGGAGGTTGGAATGCATTACCAGACACAACAAAGATATTTCTCCTGAGAACCAAGGTTGTCTCTACTGGCAACAGATAAGGTTGGGGAAGGAGTGCCTGAAGAGGCTGCCAATTAATCCAATTGGCCAATGTGACCTGTGACATTTGAGAATGGGGTTATTTCCTAGTTTAATTATACTGAAAGTTTTTTTCACAGTTTTCACAGTTTTTCATTGAAGCTGTGCTGATATGATGTACTCATTAAAGAAGACCTTTGAGAAAGAACCAAGTCTCGGAGTTCTGATTTGCTTGTGTTCGTTAGTCAGAGCCTTGACATTGGAACTATTTATTTAGATTTCTCTCAAGGGCTCAAGGCGGTATACATAGGAAAATTCTCTCATTTTATTTTCATAAGCATGATGCTCCTGGTATTTTCAGAGA
Source organism: Ptyas mucosa (assembly GCA_012654045.1). Classification (NCBI taxonomy): domain Eukaryota; kingdom Metazoa; phylum Chordata; class Lepidosauria; order Squamata; family Colubridae; genus Ptyas; species Ptyas mucosa. The sequence goes on from WNWU01000021.1 coordinate 25,217,063, forward strand.
ATATGAAAATGTTTTTTTATAAGAGAGTTACTTAACCTCCTAGCAGGGTTCTGAAAATACAGCAAAAAGGAAGTTTTTTTCAGGTGTCTCCATTGTCTTAATAAACTTTATAAGATTGCTTTTGCAGAGTGAGTACACTAGTTGAAATTGTGTCTAAACCTAATTTAAAAAGAGATGGTTGCAAATTGCTTTGTATTGTTTTGTAACACACAGGTTATCCTCAGGGACATGCTAAAAAATTTTAGAAACAATTTTTATACAGTGTAGATTAAATATCTATTTTTTAAATTTATTTTTAACTTCTTGATATATAAATTTGAGAAGCATGTCATTTGTCTGCAAGGCACAGCATTAAACCATAGTGCACTGGTAAAAGCTGAAGAGTTTGGAACTCCTGAATAGGCTTCACTGAATAGTCTTCACTTGAATAGAATTATGTACCAGTGGCACAACCACATAACAAGTAGCAGATTGATTAAAATGTCTACCTACTGATAGATTTATGCACATACAATATTTGAAAAGAATCGGTAGATAATGAATTTATATACATAGTGAAATAACAAATTAAGTACATTCATGTACATTTCTTACAAGAACTACAGCTGATACATTATCTAACAAGTAAAACAAGATAGCACATGTTCTTAAAAAAATACAACAGAAAAGTATAAATTAATAAAATTATTAATTAAATCACCTCTCTTTTTAAAAAATATTTGAAATAAACAATAGGTATTCATGGTTTGGGAGTCCTCCTGCCAGTTCTGGCTCTTAGAATCGAGGCTTCAACAACAGACTAGCCTTGTTATTTCTAAGTCAAATTACTACAATACAGTCTACAGGTAGCCCTTGATTTACTATCACAATGGGAAGTAGAATCTCAGTCATTGAGCAAAGTGGTCATTAAGCAGACAGCCATATGAACACTCATTCAGTGACGACAATTCCAGCTCTCCCAGTTGAGTTGCCAAGCAATTGTGCAAGTCATTAAGCAGAGCATCAGGGAGAGGTGCTCTCTGTGACCCAGCACATCCAGGTGGCCCAGGCTCTCTCCCCACCCCCACCAAGCTCAGGTCCATTACCTTTGCCTGTAGCTGCAAGTGTGTCCAGCTGATGTGTGATTGGCCTTCCTACCAAACCCATTTTGTCCCATCTGGCAGTGGGCAACATTCTTGCAAATGGAAGGCTCACACAACTTGGATTCACTAGTCTTTCTAGCCCAGGAAAGATAGAAAGCTAGTGAACATCATTGTTCTGAAGGCTAGAAATCTGCCAAGTGGAGGTCAGCCCCTCCATTGAGCTGCAGAAACAGGGCTTGGATCTTTGGCATCTAAGCCCTGTCTCTGCAGACTAGCAGAGCCTTAGCTTTCCTGTCTGTGTGGAAGAGAATGTCTCTGGCAGCTGCAGAAACAGGGCTCAGGTCTTCAGGAACCGAGCCGTGTTTCTGAAGCCCAGTAGAGGGCTTGAGCTCCATTTAGTTGGCAAATCTTTCAGCTAGGCCCCCCGAGATGAGAGGGAGTCCTATCGGCAGGCAGCAGCAGCTTTCTGTGGAAGCCCATGGAGAAGCTGGAAAATAGCAATCACATGATCATGAGGAGCTTGGCAACCAATCATAAGTGCAAACAGGTTGCCAAGTGTCTTAAAAGTTAGTCATGCAGGAGAAAAAATGAATGAACCTAGAAACAAAACTTTTTAATAGCTGCCTATCCATGTGGAATGTACTGTCTTGTAAAATCTGTATGACCTCAACACATTTTCCAAAGCAACCTTCCTAGAAACCCTCTCCTTTGTCTTCAAATAAGTTGAGATATTGCAAAGGCCAGTCCTTACTAGGTGTCCCTGGAAATTGCTCTGTAACAGTATAATCAGGGCTTCAGTTAAAATAGCCAAGTCTGATATATTTTATCATATATTATAGTAAAGAGTAAATCACCTATTAAATTCTGTAACAAATGTACCAAATTGGAAATAACTTAATCATACCTGCATGTTACATCAATGAGTTTCCTAATGTATTTCTTTCTTTTTAAAGAAAAAAAAATGAAAATTCTGAAAAGGGAACTGTCTTTAGAATTTCAATCCTGTGGATTTGTGTTCAGGCTGAGCTTTTAAAAAAAACATATACAGTATATGACAGATCATACAGGAGTTCCTTGCTTAACAATTGTTCAGTGACAATTCAAACTTACAACAATGCTGAACAAGTGATATTTATGACTGGTCCTCAGTTCCAGCTGTCACAGCATCCTCATATTCACATGATTGCCATTTGTAACCTTCTTCCTACAAACAAGGTCAATAGGGAAGCCAGCATGTGGTCACAAATGAGAAGTACATGATGTCCTTGCTTAACAACCCATGATGATTTGCTTAATAATGGCAATTGGAAGTGCCAGAATTTCCATTGCTAAGCAACTTTGTTCAGTGATGTCACACATTAGGATTGTATCACTTAGAAATGAAATTCTGGTCCCAATTGCCATCCTAAGGATTACCTGAATATATCTTGAAACTCAATGCAAATAGGGCCTGGCAGCTGTTCCACTGTTCCACCTTGTTAGGTTGTAGATGCAGTCCTCTCCATCTCATGCTGTGCTATTACATTTTCTCACAAACCAACAGGGCAAGCTGCCTTTTTGGATAGAGTCTGTCTACAATGGGAACAAGAATCTCTTCTAGTAATGATGTGATCCCTGTCTGTTGAGATTGGTGCACAAATTTTATTGAAGTTCAGAAATAAGAATCAAGTTTCTTTATATTCATGGTCTGCTAAGTACTTCTTGGCATATTCTCACAGAAATAATACAGATTCAAGACTCATATAGATGGCTCATATAGAGACTCTTTGATTTAAGTTATACGATCTGAAGAGAAAAATCCTCCTCAATTTCTCAGTATTGTATTACTGGAACAGCAACCAGACACATCAATTAAACAATTCTGAATATGAAATTATCATAAAATCATTAAGAAATTAGACAAATTTCAAATGAATTGCACTATTCAATACAAGGCACTGTAGTTTCACTATATTGTGAAAGTACAGTTATCTACAACAGAATAAATTTGTTCTCAGAGCAGCATCACTGGGCTACTTTATTTGTAGATAAACAGACAAAAAATATCTGCTGGTAGCTACTCCATTCTGAAGCTTAGGAATATGTGAGAAATTATTGAGACACCTTTAGTCTGGTATAATTAAAGTCTTAAGAATTCTAATAAGTTCAACATATTTTTTCATGTTCTAACAGTTTGTTCTAAATGAATTTTTGTTCATTCACCCTTGACTCAATTTCTAGAGTAAATTCTACCAAAACTATTCATTTGAGATTCACAAGGGGTGAACTGATATGCTGATTAGAGTTACAGCATAACCATTCAAAAGTCATTCTCATGTTTCAGCTTTTAATATCCAAAAGATTTAGTGTAACTTATCACGACCTCTTGGAGGCACAGGTGGTGGATGGAAGTTGTCAGTGTTCAATAATCTGCAAATAAATATTTGAAAAGAATAATTTATTATATTATGCAACTTATTACACTTACACATTTATTTTAAAAAGCAATTAAATACTTTGAAATGTAGGTTTTTTTAAAGTTGATATACAATAGCATTTACAATAGAAAAGCATTATTGTTCTTTCATGTGGAATTATTCATTGACATCCCATTATAACACTAACAATTTCTAACTATTAAATTAATCAAGTAATTTGCAAGCTGCACTGCTTCCTGGCTTGCTTCTGAGTGCAATTCAAGGAGTTGGTTGTTATCTATAAAGACCTACATGACTTCGGTCACCTGCCTCCCATAGCATCTGTCTGGTCAATTCAGTCCTGCAGGGCTGGATCACTCTGGGTTCCTTTGATTAAACAATCTCACCTATCAGGACCCCTGAAGCATGCCTTCTCTATAGCAGTATATGCCCGAGAATGAAGTCTTATCCAAGAATGAAGCTCCCCTCCCCAAATTGTTGTTTAAAAGAGCCACAAAGACCTCTGTTTACCCAAGTCTATAGGTTTAGGGACACGTAGTGAAGTTGTGGTTTCCCTGAACACCTCTGCTGCCATGTTTCCCATCTGTTTTACTTTCTTTATATCCCTTTATATTATCTATTTTAGAATTAATCCATGTGGAATAGGGATCTGTCAAATTCATTCTTTGAACAGTATAAATGTATTATAAAACAATATATAACCTGCTAGCAATTCGAGGAGGTATTCTTGGAGGCCTTCCAAGTGAAATGGAAAGTTGGTTGTCTACCTGCAAGGTTCTAGAGCAGAAATTTCTCTTCATGTCAGGTATCTCATTATCCTATGTAAAAATGGCAGTGATGTTCATTCAGTTTTAAATATACTTTTTGAAAGTAATGTATCATTTTTTTCTTATTCCACAGAAGATTTTATATACCCAAAATTCTTACCAACATTAATTATTTTCTCCCTTCCTATCTTTCCTTGTGGTTACCCTAATCCCACAGACTACTATAGTTGCTCTGTACACAGCGATGGCGAAAGGAACTCGAAAGGTTAGTGAAGGGGTGTGGCTGCCCTGGATGATGGGGGTGAGGGTTTGACCTGGCTGGGCTGGCTGAAGGGCCCTCAGGTAAGCCGGGGTGGGGTGGGTGGGGCAGCTCTGCACCCCCTACCATGCTTCGTCCTTCATTCCCCCACCTAGCTTCATTCTTCTTTCTTCACCACTTCTTTTCCTTGCTCACCACTGTAACCTAGCAGGAGGCTGAGCAATGCACTGGTGCGGCGGCCACAAAGTGAGGTGATGGTGGGTAGAGTACGAAGCAAGGCAGGGGATGCAGAGCTGCCCCCCCCCCCCCCCAATACTCTGCACCAGCTTACTGGAGTGCCCCACCAGTCAGGCACTGAAGCGCTGCAACTGCCACCGCACTGAACTTCAGCTTCCCACTGAAGCTGGAGTTCGCCATGCCGGGGGAGAAATGAGAGGCCCTGCTATACCACAGAGCCCGCTGTTGCTTGAATGGGGAGGACGAGGAGAAAAATGGCTGCTCAGGTGACTCCTGCTGCCCCTGTCACTGCCAGCAGCTTGAGTGCCCCGGTTGAGGGACGGATCATGCTCTCTCTCTCATACACAAAGAGGTTGGAGAGCTCCCCTACTTTCTCTCTCTCTCTCGCTCTCTCTCGCTGCAGCGGCAGTTGTGGTGCTTCAGTGCCTGGCTGGCGGGGCACTCAGGTAAACTGGTGCGGGGCAGCTCTGCACCCCCATCTTGCTTCATACTCCACCCCCCCACTGCTTCACTGCTCAGGCAGCTTCTGCTGCCTGCGCCGCTGCCAGATGCTTGGATGTCCCTGCTGAAGTATGGATTGCTCTCTCCCATACACACACACACACACACACACACAGAGTGGTTGCATTGGATTGCGTTCTCTCTCTCTCTTTGCAAGCGTGCTCTGTGGGACGAGGTCTCATTAAATAGTTAAGTAGAAAGTAGTTGGTGGGGAGGAGCAGGAGACCGGCAAATACGTTTTGCTCTGAGAATGAAAGTTTCTCGGTCCCTGACTCTGCCAAAGAGGTTGGGTGCCTGAACCTGCACAATATTATAGCACCCAGAAGCATCCATTCTTGGCACAAAAAGCATTTCCAAGCCAACTCTCCTATCCCTTCCTCAAAGGCAAAAAAATAGAGAAACAAAGAGGAGACAGATGTTTGCAAGGTAAGTGAGTCCTTGTGGCAGGAAGGCAGGGAGAAGCATGAGGTATCTTAATGGGTCAGGGAGTCCTTGAGGGCCTGTTCTATCACTAGCTCCCTCCCCCATGGCCTTTCCCGCCCTGAGATACTAGTGATTAGACCAAGATCACCCAGTCAGCTTTCTGTCTTAAGGCAAGTCTAGAACTCAACCATGAATTATTTAGAATGATTTACACCAGTACACAAAACTATCTGACTTTTTATTAGAATATGCAAAAATGAATAGGAATATACTGTACCTATTAGAAACATTAAAAATAAAATAAATATTTTCAACTTTACACTAAGTAATTAGGAGTAATTTCTGTGGTTGCAATTCCTTAAATGTTCCTACTAGGAATTCTAATTCTGAGGGAGAGGCGTGAGTTGTTTTTAAAAATGATGCTTTAAATATGTAGAAATTTTCCCCAGCCTCTTTATCTGTAAGCTTCTCAAACTGCTTTGCATTATAATTATTAAGGTACATATTATGGTGTTTCACTGTAAATTTAGTTTTAAAAATCTCTATTACTACTATTAGATTCTTAACAAAAAACATACAATCACTTCAGTAAATAATGCCAACTGTCAAAATTCTGTAAAAATAGATCATGTTAGCAAAAACAGTCCTTTGTACTGTTTAGTCCTTCAACTAAACTTTCTCTGTTAAAATTGTTTGGTGTTTTGATTGTAGGGAGTCTATAGTTGTATTAAAAAGAACTGATGAAGACATTGTGACATGCATAAATTTGTCTTTATATCTTACGTTGAAAGACTTTTAAAAGAAACAAATAGCCATATTCTTTTCGCAACTATTTTCACCTCTGCATTGGCTTTTAAGTCCATAGGACAAAATCTATTGCATATACATTCTGTCATAAATCTAGAATAATAGTTATTAATATCCTTAGCAGGAAATTCATACTAGTGTATGTGTGCATGTGTGTGAGAAAGAAAGAAAGAAAGAAAGAAAGACAGACAGACAGACAGACAGACAGACAGACAGAAAGAAAGAAAGAAAGAAAGAAAGAAAGAAAGAAAATTTGCACAACGAAAGTTTACCTCATTGTCACCCTCCATCCCACTACTGATACTCAATAGACTTCGAGTACTTGATCGGTTACTTGAACTGCCTGGTTAGAGGAGAAAATAAGCATTTTATAAATAGACTTTACTAATTTAAATTTCCACCCATTTTTGCCAACTCTGACTGAAAAGTGAGAAATTATTTTGATTTATCATATATTTTTAATTAGTCAAATATTTTCCTAAAAAGTTTTAGTCATTCTTGAACTATTAACACCATTCTTGCTCGCCTTCCAACAGGCAACAAGTAAAAAACAACAGTAATTTATCTATAATCTCTATATAATCTATTCTATATAATTCTGGGCAATGTCACCAAAAGAGTCAGTTTATATTATTTATAAATATGTGCACATATTAATCATTTCCCATAATTTATTATGACAATGGAATGATAATGGCAGGAATTCAGAGTCTCACCATATATTTTTATGCTTATTTTCACAACTCTTAAAATTATAAATGATTTTTTTCTTCAAGAAAATGAGAGAATGATCAGAATTCCAAGCCGATATTTGTAGAGAATTGCAAAATATAGTCAAGCCAAATCTCTTCATTTCAATAATTGAACAGAAAAAAAACAGCTTTGACAAATATAATTACGATTGTCACACTGAAATATTAATGTAACCCATATGCTATATTGACTAAAATTTTAATTGTTAGCAAAAACTATGATATCATGATACTGATAACGTAAGTTTAAAGTTCTAAACACAAGGCTGTATACAATGAAAATGTTTAATACTGTGTCTATAGGAAGTATAACTGCAAAATATATAATAGGATAGTACAAAAAGAGTGATTATGACTTAAAAGGCTAAAGAATTTAATTGTAATAATTGATTATATATAATTGATAGAAAAAAGTAATGAAAGTAAGAATCAATATTAAATAAATGTACCTACAAACGTACTGCAAAGATATAAATAATTGACTAAATAAACAGCTAGAGTTGAAATGGGTGATTAAGAGAGCCAGACAGGAAGAAAAGAGATTTGACAATACACTTAATGTGAAGAATCAAATTATAGGTTAGGAACTCCTTAATTTTAGCAATGTAAACTATTGAGATCCAAAGTATACTTCTTCATTCCTTGCTAGATAGCTTTCTGGCTACCTGCTTGCTTACTTGCAGTACTTGATGTGCTTTCTGTTTTCCAGTCCCCTCGCTTTAACTCTTTACTTGGGAAAAGATTTTTCCTCGGATTATATTCATAAATGCTACACTCTGGTTTCTTTGGCATAATCTGAGAATGTCCAACTGGTACAGTAATTTCCAAATCTAAGAAGAAAGAATAATGATTAACCAATTAGTTAGCATCTGCAGGCCAAAACTTTCAAGTTCTCTCCTAAGTTAAAGTTGGAAAAATAGAAACTGTTTCGCTTCTAGCACATATCTTGGCATGTACAATTACAATTCTAACAGGTGGAATCATCTAACTTTGCTTTTCAAACAGAGTGCCATTTTGGACAACCATGCATAGGGGCAGGGGTGCTATTCAGCAGGTTCTGACAGGTTCTGGAGAACTAGTAGAGGAAATTTTAAGTAGTTCGGAGAACCGGCAAATATCACCCCTGGCTAGCCCCAGAGTGGGGTGGGGTGGGAATGGAGATTTTGCAGTATCCTTCCCCTGCCACTCCCACCAAGCCACTCCCACAGAACCGCTAGTAAAAAAAATTGAATTCTACCACTGCATAGGGGTGCTTTAATCTTCATGTGGACATGTTTTGATCCTTTTCTTTTTCCCACTGAACCTGGAATGTACTCTTGAACAGCATAGGTAACAAGCTATGCCATAATGTTTTTATAGATTTAGAGTCATACTTAAAATGGACAATGGACAATCAGTATTGAATGCAAAGCATATCTTTCAACCACTTACTGTATATACACTGCAGCATAAAAAAATGACCTATTGATATTTGTCAAAAACAAAACAAAACACTGAATATTGCATGAGTATATGCTCTTTGGAACATCTCAAAGGCTTTGAATGCCAGCAAAAACATCCCTGACTTTTACAATTCTTGACAATGTATTCGCCTAATATAGTTTGTATTACAACAATAGAGCGATTACTCTTTAGTTCAATTTTTTATAAGATGCTAATTAAGAGTAAAGGTATTCAGCATTTGGAGAGTTGGCAGTATATCTTTAGCATTTTTACAAAATGGGTGCCCTGGTTGCTGAAGAGTTATGACTTTTGGCAACCAGCTCACATTCTGACCAAATTGAAATGGCATTTTTTCCCTTTAATTTTATGAGTTTTTTGTATTCTCTTCTTATATGCAGAATCTCAACTTGTATATGGGCAGTAGGGCTCCTCTGAGCGAGACTCAGGACTGCCTTCAATTTTTTTTTTCAACAACCGGCATCAAAACCAAACCAACGAGATCTACCCACTTGAAAACTTTTGGCTTTATAAAGTGGTATTAGTACCTCACTTAATCTTGATTGTATCCCTCCATTAATGCAATTTAGGATTGCATTGGCTTTTTTGGCTGCTGCCGCACACTGTTGACTCATTGGTTATCCACTAAAACTCCAAGATCCCTCTCACAGTTACTGCTATTATACCTGGTTTCACCCAGTCTAAATATGTACTTTTGATTTTTCTTGCCTAACTGTAAGACTTTACTTTTCTCTATATTGAATTTCATTTTGTTAGATAGGGCCCAGTGTTCAAGTCTGTCAAGATCCATTTGGATCTTGAGTCTATCATCTAGGGTGTTGGCTATTCCTGCCAGTTTAATATCATCCGCAAATTTGGCAAGTTCCCCTTCTACTCCCTCATTTAAGTCGTTTATGAAGATATTGAAGAGTACTGGGCCTAAGACGGAAACTTGTGGTACCCCACTGCTTACTTCCCTCCATGTAGATGTAGTACCATTAAGGACTACTTGTTGAGTATGGTTTGTCAGCCAGTTACAAATCCATCTGGTGGTGGTACTATCTATCCCACTTTTTTCTAGCTTACCAAGAAGTAGGTTATGGTCTATTTTGTTGAATGCCTTGCTGAACTCTAAGTATATTATGTCCACGGTATTTCGCTGGTTTACTAATTTAGTCACTATGTTGAAAAATGAAATAAGATTGGTTTGGCATGATCTTTTTTTAACAAACACATGCTGACTTCTAGAAACTTTTACTCGTTTCTAGATGTTGGCAGATCTGTTTTTTTATCTTCCCGGGTATTGATGTTAGAATTGTTGCTCTTCTTTATCTTGATTGCTAGTATTCCCCCAATTTTGATCCAGGATTGGCATTTCTACTAATAAGCAAGAACCCCAACCATACTTCTCATTATCTAGTTGTCTTACTGGATGGTTAATTTGGAGTTGTACTGTTATATCCTGCTGAGTATACTTTTCCTTTATTTTTTGCTTTGGGTTGACACACCTTCTCTTTTTATTTGTTGGGGATTTGGTGTTTTCAGAAACTGAGCTTAATAACAATTCCACAGAAGAGCAGCTAGAGGAGAGCAGAGTGTTCAGACTTTCTGTTACATTAGTTACTGATATCAACATTGAACTAGTTATTCTGATTTTCTATAAAATCAGCTATTGATCTGGGCAGAGTGGAAACTAATGGATTAATTCTTCCTCATCATCCATATAACTGTTAAGTAGATCTCAGATCTGTTAAGTAGATCTGAGTTCTCTTTTCTATTACCCTTATCTTGTTCTATCCTTGTTAATAGAAGGATTTCTTGCTTGGCCATTAATGTTTTAGAATTTTTTAGGTCAAAGTCAGCCTGCCTTGCTGTTTTGGCTCTCTGCCCAGATGTTAGCAAAGGCTGGATTTGTGTGGTATAAAACACCCATATTGGCCGAATACAATATTTCTTTAGAAAGGTTTCAAGCCTGAATAACAACAATGGAAGAACAATCTGCCCAAAAGTTAACAATATTCTTTTACAACCATGTCTGCTGGGGAGCCAAGAAATCTCTGTTAGTTCATTAGAATATACTCTGCAGTGTAAAAGTTGGCAAAGACAGTTCAGTATTACTCGTCTATTATGCCAGCTGTCCCTGTTCAAAGGATTATCAGCAACTTGGAGTAGAATCCTATGTCTCTGTAGAACTACATATGTCAGCGATGAAAAACCAACCCTACTTTTTTAGGGGGGTTGAAACATGCTCTTTCTAATGAGAATGATTTAGCAGAGTTTCCAGAAGGTATCTTTTGTAAAAGCAGTATTTTTGGCATTTTTATAAAAACAGTCAACTTTACACTCAATTTGTGAACTATTGGAAAACAATAGGAGAATGAAATTTTATATTCAAAAACCTTGTGTTGCTAAGTTATTACACACAAAGTTTCATGTTTCTCATATTTTTCCTTCCAGAGATATAAAAGTCAAACTTTAACCTTTTTTCGAGCCACAGTAATTTTCGGCCAAATTTGCTCCAAATTATCTAGATGGAGATCGCTCATGAGAATGTTTTTATTATTTTGTTTAATAGAGCACAAAAAGTTGTACAAGATGACCAAGTTTTGTTTCTCTCAACAAAATATTGCTGGAGATACTATGTCTCAAAGTTGCTGGAACTTCAGAGTCATACTGTAGAAGGCTGCGGTATGGGGTCACAGAAATGACTATATCTCCTCAAGTATTGCATTGGCACATGTAACACTTTGCCAATATTCATTGGGGACATGTGTGCATGTTCACACAAAATTTCATCGAAATCCATGATGGTCGAACGGGGCACTTTTCTGAAATCAGATCACTTGACATGGAATGACCCAAATTTCATAGATAGAATAGCTAGATACATCTATTAAAACAAATGAAGCCAGAGAGAAATGACATTAAAAAGACCTATTAAGATGAGGATAAATTGCAGTTATAACTATTGGGCAGAATCTCTGTAATTAAGATGAATGTCTTACCAAAGATGTCTTTGTTTCAGACACTACCAATACTTGCAACTGATATTCCATTTAAACAATGGCAGAGGGATATCTCAAAGTTTATATGGCAAGGGAAAAAACCAAGAATTAGATACAGACTACTGTAGGATGCTAAGGAAATCTGGGTCTACCAGATTTGAAATTGTATTTTGATGCCTGCTGTTTGGTCTGGTTAAAAGAATAGGTGAATCTTCAGAATAAGAGGCTACTGGACTTAGAAAGCCATGAATTAAGATTTGGTTGGCACGGTTAATTATGGTATGACAAAGTTAAAATAAATGTTGATTTCAACAGTCATTTTGTCAGACATGCTATTTTGAGAGTTTGGAATAAATATAAAACACGGTTTTCCATGAAGATGCCTCTTTGGGTTTTCCCAGAGGAAGTTTTTTTTAGAAAAGAAATGGTGATGAGGCCGAACTGGTGGACTTATGGTAAAATAATATCTTTTAACTTAGGGATCCTACCCTCAAATCTAAGGAGGAGCTAGAATCAGAAGTTTACATATTTACAACTGAAAGAAAGATTTAAATTAGATAAAAAGAATCACGGGTTTAACTTTGTTAAAAATGAATTGGAAACTTTACTGTGTGGTAGTGAGGAACATATTATTGCTAAAGTCTATAAAGCAGGGGTAAAATGCTCCTGGTTCGGACCAGATCGCCTGATCCGGTAGCAATGGCGGTGGGTGGTTCGGAGAACCAGTAGCAGAAATCCCTGCCCCCACCCATGTCCAGCTGAGCCGTGTGAACATTAGAGGGTTTTTTTTTACATTTAAAAGCATTTTTTCTACAAATGCTTTTAAAAGTAAAAAAAAGCCTCTGGTGATCACGTGGCTCAGCTGGGATCGTCAGAGCCTTTTAAAAGCATTTTTTCTGACTTCCGGTGGGATTGCGACATCGCCGGACGCTTCTTTTTGAAGCGCCAACCCAGGGCTCCGTAGAACCGCAAGAACAGCGACTGTCAGCTGTCTTGCGGTTTGGAAACTTTCCTCCCGGTAAGAGGGGGGAAAGTGAGTAGACGGGTGGGGTAGAGCTCCCTGAGAGTGCCAGATTTTACCCATAATCTGGCGCTCGAAGATGAGAGCTCCCCGTGAAGCCTGTCAGTACTCCGGACCCTGGATGTCTCTGCTTTGCAGAGCTAGATGTCGTGACCATCCCAGCAACCAACTTTAAACAAATACTTTTTGAATCTAGCTGGCAGAGCATAAGCAGCATGAATAAAACAGCAAGTATTTTCTTTTTTTTTTAACTCCAAAGATTTACCTTCTTTAAAAGATTTTCCTTAAGCTGAAAGTGAAAGCAAGATGGCGTTTGAGTTTCAACGGTGCGTGAAGAAGTGAAAGTTAAAAGTAATTATTGATAAGCCCCTGTTTGAAACGTAAAACTCTTTTTTGAAAAGTGGATGAAACAAGAAAGGAAGTAATTATAATAATTGAAGCAGTAATATAAATTACAAATTGCAAAGGGTCTTTTTTTTCTTTTTGATACTTTTTTTTCCCTGTCCTTTTGGAAGGGAAGGAAGAAGGGGGGCAAGATGGCTGGTCTTTTTGAAAGCAAAGAAAGCAAAGAAGGGTTAATTAACCCTCAGATATGGTCTGATTTTGAGGAAGCTTGGAGCTCAATTACCTCTGCTTTATTGGAAAAAATTGATACTATATTTCAAGCTTCTCAAGCTGGAAACAATGAAATACATGGAAATACTGAGTTGCAATCTAGCAGTGGGGGATTGAATGAAGAGCTGGGAGATGGAAAAGAACAACAGCCTATAGTAGTTTTTTTTGGGGAGAGAAAGATGGATGCTGTGCAGAATAAGGAGCAAGAAATATTGGAAGCTGATGTGACTTTGGCTACACGAATCTTTTCTTATAAAATCCAACCTGCATTTAAAGAGCTGTTTTCAGAAGAAGTTATATTTCTGCAAAAATTTTATAATATGCAATCCCAAAAAATGCAAAATTTTACTGGAGTTAAAAAAGGCAGAGGGATCAAAGTTAAGAAAAGAGTTCGTAAAAAGGAAAAGAAGAAAAATTGGAGACATGGAAAATAACCCTGCTTGATGAGATGATGGTCCTTAAAAAGTATTGTTTAAGTGTTTAAAGATTTTGAACTTTTGGAAGAAAACATCCAGCAGCTTAATGCCAGTTAACTAAGCGATGAGTGACGATGAGGAGGTAACCTACAGCTGTATTGGAATATTTTGAGAAGAATAAACAGATCACAGCAATGCTGGTGTGTTGGGCTGTGAAACATGCCTTGACCTGAATGATTTGGAATATTTTATTAAGGACTGTAATAAATTTGGACTTAATTGCAATCGCAGAAGTTTTATTGAATATAGTAAATTGGAGTTTTCTGTTTGATGGTAATAAATATAAGGCAAAAGGACTATGGGCCTAGGGCAATTGCAGTTGATCTGGTGGTTTCCCTAATACGTCTGATGAATTTATTAATCTAATTTTTGGCTGGATTTGATGGATACTATTTGAAATACAATTACAAAGTCACTCGGGGGGGGGGTTATATAAAGAAGCAATTTTTATTTAGGTGGGTAGACGCAAATGAAGACATTCTATATGCTGTTGGAAGATGTGAAGATAAGATTAGCAACTGGCTTAATCTAGTATGAAGAATTTAAATGTTTGATATAGCTATTAAATGATGTTTTTAGTTGATTTGTTAATATGTATTGATAAATTAATAAGAGGTTTGATTATTATTTTTTAGTTAGAAAATTTTTTTATTAAGTGTTTTAATTATAATTGGACCTTGATGGTTTAAAAGTGGAGGACGGAAGAGTTTATATAGTATTTTATTTTAAATTTGGGGTTTTTGAATGAGGTTTTTTTTTTGTTTTAAATGAAAGAAGTTATAAAATATCTTGTTAAACTGTATAGATCTAATAATCTGTTAAGTATCTATTAGCTAAATTGAGTAATGATAGGTTTGATTAGGTAATACTTAATT
>WNWU01000021.1:25251739-25300309 GCA_012654045.1 Ptyas mucosa
GTAGAAAAAATGCTTTTAAAAGGCTCTGACGATCCCAGCTGAGCTGCACAATCATCAGAGGCTTTTTTTTTCTTTTAAAAGCATTTGTAGAAAAAATGCTTTTAAATGTTAAAAAAAAAGCCTCTGATGATCGCACGGCTCAGCTCTGCATGTGGGGGCAGGGATTTCTGCTACCGGCTCTCTGAATCACCCACTGCCATCGCTACCGAATTCAGGCGATCCGGTTCAAACCAGGAGCATTTCACCACTGCCTAAGAGTGCTGTGGAAATTAGTGTTCAACAAAGTGATGGGAAGGGGAACTATCTTTGTGTCTAATTGTTTTGGCATGCAATGCTGTGTAGCGGCATCCAGAGGGGACAAGTTGAAATAGTTTATGTCCAGGTTGAGAAGGGTCTGTAGTTATTTTCTCAGTCCTCTTTCTGGTTCGTGCAGTCTATAGATTCTCAATGGAAGGCAGGTTGATTGCAATTGTTTTTTTCTGCAGTTCTAACTATCCATTGAAGTCTGTGCCAAACAAGACAGTTAAAGGCACAAATGACAGACTCAATAATTCCTCTGTAGAACTATATCAGTAGATCCTTGGGCAATTTGAGCTGAGTTGACACAGAAAGAACATTCTTTGTTGTGCCTTTTTAATGATGGTTCTAAGGTGTCCATTTCAAGTCCTTGGAAATAATAGAACCTAAAAACCTGAAGGTCTCTATTGTTGATACTGTGTTGCCTAATATTGTAAGAGGTGATAGAATAGGAGAGCTTCTTCTAAAATCTACTATCACCTCTGCAGTTTCAAGAGTATTCAGCTCCAGGGTGTTCTGGCTGCACCACAGGGCCAGTTGATCCATCTATATGCAGACTCACCATCATCTCAAATGAATGTTGTATCATCTGCAAACTTCAGTAATTTAACAGAGGGATCCTTTGAGATGTAGTCATTGGTCCTTCCGGTGAAGACAGGATCGGCAGCTGACACGCCCAGAGAAGCTCCTCCCTCTGGACTGTCATTTTTCCAACTCCACAACAAAAGGAGCAGGCTTCCTTTTGTCTGCTTGATATTCCGAGGTTAAGGAAAGTCCCAGAATCATCCCTCAAGATCCTTTGATAACAGCAACAGCCTGCAAGCAGTTTTAGAAGCTGAACTTCGAAGATAACTGGTGAGTTGAAGCTGGGAGGTGGGGTCGAAACCATGTCGTTGCTGGATAAAACAGCTGTTTTGTAATTTATTTTTCAAATGGATAATAAACTGTGCCCTTCATTTCTTAAACAATTTATGAGACTATTATCTTTACAAACTATAGAGGCTCTCTTTAGTTACAGTTTATCACCCCTTTTTGAAGTTTTGAACGCTATTTTTGACGCTTCTTTACTATAAAACAACGGAGAAAAGATTGCTAGAGGCAGCCAAAAAAAGGAAGCATGGAATATTCTTTTGTTTGAAATATAAGTATAAAAGCTGTGGCTTTAATTTACTACTTTTAAAATAATTAGTTGCTCTGTATTGTTTTGTTGCGGGTGGTTGAAATCTGTTGATATTCAAGCGTGCAGATTGGCTAAGAAAAGAAATAATTAAATGAAGAAATAAATAACAGTCTCTGAACACTAGAGGGAGCTATGAGGATGCCTAATTGTATGCTGGTGTTGGTTATAAAAGAGATTCTTGATCAGTCCTTGGAGAAGATTCATCATTTTGTGAATCAGCCAAAATATATTAACCCTATAGATGATATTAAAATAGAACAAGAAACACAACTAGGTGTTGTGAAAATTATCAACCTATTGTGTCAACTTTACAAATAACGGATAATGTAAACAACATAACTGTAACCTCAGAATATAAACCTGACTAGTTCTTTTTATGATGGTGGCATGAGTACAACCTTCCCAGTGCAACTGAAACAAGTGTATCAAGTAAATTCACAATACTTAAGAGGTCGAGTTTGGGACTTTCACTTTGTGGACATTAACAAAGCTGAGAATTCTTAAAGAAAAAAAGATATGACAGCTATTCAGCGAGGGAAAACTTAATTGGGGAAGATTTGCCTCAGACCAATTTTCAACGTCTAACGACAAACTTTGAGACTTTTCTTTTATTATATAAATAAAGCTGAGAATTTCTTTAGGAAAGGAGACTTGATAGACTCTCCTGAGAAGAAAAAGACTCTATTCTATGAAGATAAGCTGGAAGGAGTGACTTAAATAGGGCTTAATTTATTAGGATGGATCTTTTTCTTTTAAAAAAATTGATATATGTATTGTTAGAAAGCTTGTTAGCTTTGTATATATAAAATTGAGTATGTATGTATACGCAGGCCTGCCAGTTTTTAAGTAATGCTGAACAATATTCTAAACTTGGTAAAATATTATGGACTAGATATGAAAATATGAGAATGAATGATATATTATTCCCCACAGCAAGAGAAGCTGAGATGGTTAAAATGTTTCTTTTATAAGAAATTATATTTAATTTTGTCTCTAGTTTGAAAATGCTTCTGGATTTTGTGAGAAAGAAAAAAAATATATGAAACCTTGATTCTGTTTTTGTAAATCAGACAGGCTTGTTGTTATAGAAATGGCTTGCACATACTGTTGTATAAAACAAAAAGTTGTAGTTCTAATGTTGTTACCTTTGACTATGCCAAAGAGAATCGGAAGTTGGTGCCTTTTTCTTTTTTTCTCCCATTACACTATATCCCCTCTTTTCCTCTTCCTTCTTACTTTCCCTTCTTACTTTTCCATGTTTTCTTTTCTTTGTATCTTATACTTCGATAAACTAATAAAAAAGTTGTTAATGCTGAGATGTAGTCATTGGTATATAGAGAAAAGAGTGATGGAGAAGCACAAAGCTCTGGGTGACTCCTGTATTAATCGAACAAGTATTCAATGTAATTTTACCTAGCTTCACCTGCTGCTTCCTATCTGTTAGAAAGTTTCTAATCCATCTGCATGTGTGGTCAGGCACAACTAGCTGAGTCAGTTTAGAGGGAAAGATTTCTGTAATGATGGTGTTGAGTGCCAAGCTGAAGTCTACAAAAAGGACCCTTGCATAGGTCTTTTGGGATTCAAGATGTTATAAGAAATAGTGTACTGCCATATTGATAGCATCATCTGCTGATCTGTTTGCACGGTAGGCAAATTGCAAGGGGTCTAGCAACACATCTGTTATGGCTTTCAGGTGGGCCAGCACTAACTTTTCGAAGGTTTTCATAACTACAGATGTCAAAGCAACTGGTCAATAGCCATTCAGCTCCTTGATAAAGGGTTTCTTGGACACCGGGATGATAGTAGAGTGTTTGAAACAAGAAGGGACATAACACATATCCAATGATTTATTTAAAATGTGGGTGAAGATGGGGGCCAGTTGATCAGCACACTTTCAAGCAGAAAGGAGTTACCCTATCTGGGTCTGATGTTTTTCCAGGGTTTTGTCTATAAAACAGACCTCACACATCTTTTTCCATGATTACTGGAGGTGGGGGGCTCAGAGGGATAGAGGCAGGTGTATACAGAGACTTGGCTGTTATGGATGCATCTGACAGTGATTTCCTCTCAAACCTATAGTAAAATACATTCAGATCATCTGCCAGTTGCTGATTCCTTTCAGCAGGGGAAGGTGGTTTGCTATAGTCAGTGATACTTTTAAGGCTTTTCCATACATCTACTGATTCTTTTGTTGAAAGCTGATTTCTCAGCTTTTCAGAGTAGCTTTTCTTTGCTGCCCTGATCTCCCTTGTTAATACATTCCTGGCCTGATTGTACAGCATTCTATCTCCTTTCTTGTAAGTTTTGTATTTAGCACTGTGTGGATGTTTGAGCTTAGCTGTGAACGGAGGTTTATTATTACTGTAGATGCATACGGTATTGGTCAGCACATACAAGTCTTCATAAAAACATATGATGTCACAGTGTCAATGAGTTCATCCAAATCCTTTAAGTCAGCTTCAAAAACGTTCCAATTTGGGCAATTGAGGGAAGCCTGTAGCTTTAACTTTGCCTCTTCAGACCAGGATTTCACTTTTTAACTATTGGTTTTATGATTTTAAGCCTTTGTACAGGTACAGGTACAAGGTGAATCATACAGTGATCAGAGTGTCCCACAGCTGCTCTTAGTAGAAAGCGATAGGCATCTTTTATTGTTGAGTAGCAGTGGTCTAAAATATTTTTGCCTCTGGTGAGACAGTTGACATGATGTATGTATCCTGGTAACTCTTGACTTAGATTAGCACTGTTAAAATCTCCTAATACAATGAGTAGGGAGTCTGGATATCACTGTTCAGCCCATAATATTTGGTTAGTTAAGGTTTGCAGTGCCTTGTTTAAGCAGGCTTGGGGTGGTATGTACACCCAGTTAGGATGAATGAAGAGGGGGGCATAATAGGGTATGCAGTTAATGAATAATGTCTCTAAATCCACATCACAACATTTCTTTAGTGTAGTGACATTTTTACACCATTGGTTGTTAATATAAAAGCAGGTACTGCCTCCCTTCTTTTTACTGGATGTTTCTGCAATTCTTATCTGCTCTTTGAATCTGAAATCCTGGGAGCCACGGTGGCAAGTGGTTAGAGTGCAGTACTGCAAGCTACTTCTGCTGACTGCTAGCTGACTGCAATTTGGCAGTTCAAATCTCACCAGGCTCAAGGTTAACTCAGCATTCCATCCTTCCGAGGTCGGTGAAATAAGGACCTAAACTGTTGGGGGCAATGTGCTGACTCTGTAAATCGCTTAGAGAGGGCTGTAAAGCACTATAAAGTGGTATATAAGTCTAAGTGCTATTGCTATTACTATTTGCAAGCAGCTAGCATTAATCAAATTGTTCAGCCATGTTTCAATGAAGCAGAGGGCTGCCAAGTTAAAAAAGTCTAAGTTGTTCCTCTTTAAAAGTAGCAGTTCATCTATCTTATTTACGAGTGAGTGAAGATTAGTTAAATGCAGAGAGGGGAAGGAGAGATTTCCTTACTCCATGCTTCCTGAGTCTTTGTAATATGCCTCCTCTCTTGCCCCTCCTTCTCCTTTTGCTTCTCTTGTTTCTGCTGGGCCGAAAGAAATAACTGCTGTTCCCTTAGTCAGAATTTCCTCCGCATTTGAAAAGAAGGGAGGACTAGTCTCAGAAAGCAGCTTGTTATTTAAAGTTCACTGTCTGATATTCAAAATTTCATCTTTTGAGTATGAAATTTTCAGTCAAAATAATAGAAAACATCAAAATTACAAGAGAACATTTCACTGAGACTGCTATTGGCATCGGCATCTTAAGATTGCAATGTAACAAGATAATACCGCAATCATACTTAGATTGTGAGGGTGCTGATAGATACTTGCCAAAGAATAACATGCAAACCAATTGTTTCTAATTGTAATCTTGCCTTTTGGTTAAAGTTGCTCACCTTCTAAGAATCTGCGCATCATATAGTCCTTGGTTGTCCGTGAAAGAGGATTATTAGCATCTGACTGAAGCATTTCTACATCTGGAAAAAATGACCACACATGTACTTAGTTGACTTTGCGAACATACATATTAAATATATGTATAGCTTCCTATATTTTTATTTTCTTAGATGAGGAAGGATTATTTTTAAAAAGGTGTTGTATTGAAAACAGAAAGAACACCTTTGAAACTTTAGTACCATTCTGAAAATCAATTCATGCCAGGTATTAATCATAAATTTTGTATTGTTGGATTAACAATATTTGTTCCTCCTGCTTCCATAAAAGCTTGGACATCAAAATATCACACAAAAGTTATATGTTTACAGGGGGTCCTAAACTTATGAGGACAATTGGGACAGGAATTTCCATTGCTAAGGGAAGTTGTAAATTGTAAAGCACCACCACTTTGCTTAGCAATGAGAATCTCTGCAGTCCCAGTTGTCGTTAATAGAATTCCACACTTGTTAGGCAACTTTCTCTTGCTTCCCACAAGCAAAGTCAGTGGGAAAGACAGAGGATGTCTCAGGCTGTTAGGTAAGTGATTGCTGCAGGGTGAGGAAGGGAGGAGTGCACAGAGGGGGAGGATTGGGGATGATGACCGAGGGTGCAAGGGGATGTGGAAGAGGTGCTAGGCAGGTTGGGAAGGTGCACTAGGATGCAGTGGTTGGGAAGAGTGTGTGAAGGTGTAGAGCGGATGTGAGAAAGTACGGAAGGGTGTGCAAGAGCCGTGGGAGGGCCAAATATGTGAGAAGCACCACATGGGTCAGGGAGGGATGCACAATAAATTCCATGTAGGTTGGGAAGGGTGCCCATGAGTGTACATGGGTGTGTGAGTGGACAGTATGACACTATACAGAAGAGCTGGGAAGAGTGTATGGGTGGGGGAGACTTACCCCTGTAACTTGTGACCTTCCCTGCCAGCTTTTCCACTGACTTTCTGGGAAAACTGACAGAGAAGTTTGTGAATGGTGATCCTGTGATTGAGGGTGCTTGGGAACTGGTCCTATGAATAAGTTGCAAAGTGCCCAGATTATGAACACATGACTGCAGGGATGCTGTAATGCCTGTAACTTCAGCGACCGGTCATAATTCCCTTATTTCATTACCATAATAGCCTTGAACTGTTTCTAAACAAATGGTCCTAAATCAAGGACTACCTATATTTTAAATATAATTCCCCAGAAATATGCAACTTCTTTGAAAATACAGATGAGATGCCTATCCTCCATATAGTAAAAGCTCCTGTAGCATAAAGACAATGTGACACTAAATGTTCCAATAATTAATGAGCAATATTGATCTCTTTATTAAGACTGCAGAATAAATTTTGGTAAGAATATCAAGAAACTATAAGGACCTAGATAGGAAATAAAAAGAGTTGGAGCATCATTTCAATGGACGATGATGTGCCAAGGAAGGAACAAAAGATTCTGGAGGTGAACTGTTGGTTCAAGAAATGGTGTCAATAACTCAGAACGGCTTACACAATTAAAACACACTTAACCCCCCCCCCACACACACACACTGGTACTCAAGGTTAAACAATGACCCAACACACCATCAATGATAACAGCTCATCTACTCATGATTAAGGAAAAAAATGGATTCCTGCACCATGGTCATCTCTACCTATAAGAAGGGCTTCTGGCAAGAGATAAACTTCATTTCACAAAGACAGGGAAGAATATCTTTGGAAAACATTTGTAAAAGTCATCTAGAGAGCTTTAAACTAACTGGAAGGGGAAGGAAACCTTAACTTGAGCCATACTTACAACATAAATCTGAAAAGAGTAAACCTTAGGACAAGGAAAGAAGTGCTAAAGGGCTCAGATGCCTGTACCCAATGTGCTGTGTATGAGCAATAAATGGGCAAAACTTGGTCCTAGTAGAGAAATAAATATGATATTCTAGATATGACTTAAGTAGGATGAATCTCATAATTAGTATTCAATATTAGAAGAAAATTATTTGTTCAAAAGAAATAAACTCAACAAAAGTCATATCTAGAATATCATATTTATTTTTCTATACTAGGACTACATTTTGCCTATTTATTGCTCACATTGCATTATATGTAAAGAATGATTACACTTGTATGAAAATGTATCACCCTGAAGGACGAAAACCCTACCAAGAGTCTGGCTAAATAGTCTGGCTGCTAAGGAATAAAACTCAACAGACAGTTGAATAAAACTCAACTCACAGTTGAATAATTCAACTTCAGAGATATTTTCCATTCTAGACTTCAGTCCAGACTTTATGGATAAATATGCCTACCTCACTTCTTTTCTGTTTCCCACTTGTCTACCACACTCTTCCTTAGGAAAAACAGTTATCAATATCTGTCTAACTTAGTTCCAACCATAACATCCATTAAGATGCAAAAAGGCTAAAACTAATACTATGGTAGCAATGTACAGGTAGTCCTTGACTTACATCCATTTGTTTAGTGACTGTTTGAAGTTACAAAGGCACTAAGTGCCATTTACAAAAAAGTGCTTTATGGCCATTTTTCATACTTATGACTGTTGCAGCATCCCCATGGTCATATGAACAAACTTCAGACTGTTGGAATACAGTATTCATGCATTTTGTACAACTGCACAGCAGTATTCAGTAAAGATATATATTCTTCAATGAGTAGATGGCACTGTCGCAGTTAAACAGAAAAGCACACGTGGACTGTGCACTGTTTGTTCTGCAGGGCTATATACTGTACAGAATTTTAACAGATTATGGGCCCAATCATAGCTGGTTACAGCAAATAAGCGCAAGATGACTGCAATAGAATAAAAGAAAATGGCCAGTAACACAGCTGCAACAAAGCTTTCATTTACAAATCTGACAAACCAGAAGTACCAGTCTTGGAAATTCAAGATTTAAATTCTTAAATCTTAATCTCATAAATTTAGAGTTTTAATTTTAGGTTCAAGACCAAATAACTTAATTGTATTTTAATCAATCTTTAAAATATTTGTATTATATGTATTTTATCATTTGACTGTACACCGCCCTGAGTCCCCCGGGAGTAGAGCGGTATATATATAAATAAATAAATAAATAAATAAATAAATAAATAAATAAAGATGAAGATGCTGCTAATAAGAGTGTCTATGGAGATTCTCAGTCATCCAGGTCATGGTTGTCCCAAAGGTGCTTTTTAAAGAGACAACTGGACTTTCTAGTTTTTCTTTGAAGACGTCTTCAAAGAAAAGTCTTAAAAGAAAAACCAGGAAGTCCAGTTGCCTCTTGAAAGAGCACCTTTGAGATGCTAATAAGAGTATGATCGTGGAAACACACTTCAGATGAGTGAATAGAGAAAGATCAGAGCACAGAGGCAATTATGACCGCATGCTATCAGCAAAATTAACTACCAGGAAAATCAACTGTGAAAACTCTATATGAACTGTGTGAATGGAAAGGCCCCAAATTTGAGCCATCTAAACATTTTTAGAAGCAAAGCCTATGTGCACATCCCAAAAGAAAAATGTACAAAATGGGATACTTGCACAAAAGACGGTGTACTTGTGGGATGAGAATTCTACGCCAAGACACAAACAAGGTAACCATCAGTAGAGATGTAATTGTTGATGAAACTTCAAAATTTCATGAACTAACACAAATACTTCAAACTGAGGGAAATTTCACATCTGTGTCACATGAAGATAAGCAACAAAGTGACATAAAAATAGAAATTAACGTAACTATCCAAATACTGTAGAAGAAGAAAACATGCCACAAGAGGCTTCAATCAGGAAATCACCAAAAGCAACAAAGGCGTCTGTCATATGTTGCTTGTGAATCATTAAAACCAGAGCCAGATGGGATGCAAAGACTTCCAACCCGTGAAAAACAAAAGTGGATCAGAGTTGCAATGAAGAGATGACATGTCTTAATGAACTGCTGACATGGACATTTTCAGCGCTACCACATGGAATAACATCAGGAGTACTTGTTGAGTGTGGGTGTTGAAATACAGTGTTCATGTATTTGTACAACTACAGCAGTATTTAGTAGAGATATATATTCTTCACCCAGTAGATGCCAATGTTATAAGTTTGTAGTTGCATCTATGGTATACTCTGCCAGGGGTTTCAAACTTGATCATGTCGCAGGTCGGATTGTGATGTTTTTTGCCTTTGCGGAGGCGGGGTGGGCGTGGCCTCCATGGGCCATATATGGCCTGCGGGCCACCAGTTTGACAGACCTGTTCTTGTTCTGACCTAGACTCCCTTAACAAGCAGGAGGCAGGAATTACTGGCAAAACCTCTTTTATTTACACAACTGTGAATTACCTTCATTCACAGTCAGCAAGGTTTGTCCAAACAGTTTTTCAAAGGAATATTTCTCCACACACTTTATCTCGTTGGCAAGTTGCCATGCAAATTGTTTCCAACTGCAGTACAAGGCAAAACTTGGAACAGAGTCTCTCAGAGTCACGGAATGAACTAATTGTTTCCTGCAAAAGCCCACTCTGTTTGCTCCTCTTTTGTTTCCTATGGGAGGGGCCAATTATCTCCAAGGTGTGGCCTTACTCCCTAGTCGACCCTGCTTTCTTAATTGTTCTTGTCTTCTGGCAGCTCTCCGCATGTGCACATGGAATGGACTCCAGCTGTTCCTCTGCCTTGCTGCTGTCTATCTCCCGCTCTGCCTGCAACGCAGAGCCCTCATCCAAGCTTTCCCCAGCCCCCAGGACTGGCCCAAGTTCCTCCCCAACCTCCTCACTGTCCGACTCTGCTGCCAGCTTTGCTGACCGCCAGCAGGCCACAACAGCTCTATGCCTTTTCTTTGAATAAAAAGTTTCCTGCTTCCTTGTCACAGTTAAACATAAAAGCACATGTGGACTGTGCATTGTTTGTTCTGTAGGGCTATAC
Organism: Ptyas mucosa; assembly: GCA_012654045.1. Lineage (NCBI taxonomy): Eukaryota > Metazoa > Chordata > Lepidosauria > Squamata > Colubridae > Ptyas > Ptyas mucosa. The sequence goes on from WNWU01000021.1 coordinate 25,262,036, forward strand.
ATAGAATTTCTAACACTTGGTGTCATGGCTACATCTCACCTATCCAAGCTTCATGATCTGGTTTTGGGGATGCGGGGAGAGGAAAAGATTGGAATATAAGGAATAAGGGGAGAATGGAAGCCCAGCTGAGCCTTGTAAGAAGCTACAGCCAGCCAAGATCAAGTAACAATATGCAGAGCTGGGAACTGAGCACCTGTTTCCTAAACAATATACAAGCACCTGATTGGACATTTGCAGATAACGGGTGGGGAAGAGAGAGAGGGGGAATGGAGGGAGGGGGAGCAGAGGGAAGTTTCCTTTGTGTTGTTTGCACAGGAAAACCTCAGATTCAGCTTATCCTAGTTCTGTAACTATTTAAGCTTTAGTCAAATATAGTCTTGGCAAAACAAATGGCCAGGAGTCTTTCTTTACTAGATGACTGAGTGGGACAGTTGACATTTGGCAACTGGCACATATTTATGATGGTTGAAGTGTCTCAGGGTCATGTGATCACCTTTTGCAACCTTGTGACAAGCAAAGTCAACAGGGAAGCCAGATTCACTTAACAACCATGATACTAACTTACTAACTGCAGGATTTGCTTAACAATTGTGGCAGGAAAGGTTGTAAAATGGGGCAAAGCATATTTAACAAATGTCTCACTCAGCAACAGAAATTTTGGGCTCAATTGTGGTTGCAAATTGAGAACTATCTGTATTCTATGTTCTATGTGCCTCCATATCCAAACTTGAAGTGCAATACTGTAAGAAATACAGTCTGCCAAATCACAAACTGTAAATATAACATCCACTACATGAACATTGCTGCTTGCAGGTAAGTATGTTCCCTTTCTGCTTTTTTGCTACTTACATTCCCATGCAAAATTAAATATGTTTTAACTTTGCATCACATGTGCAAAATAGCTACATTTAAAGTGACAAGAAATTTTGGCTTAACATTAGTTAGTAGCCACCATCACTTATATTATGAGATAAATAAGGAGCACTGTATAGGTACATAAATCCTCTGTAGAGCTGGGGATCAAACCACCCATGGATTCATAGAGTTCTTCATCACAACTGGGGTTCAGTGAACATTTCATCAGAAGGTCAGCAGAGACATGAGCCATGGACTCATAAATAGAGCCATCTTCCTCCCCCTGCATCAACTCCTCTTTTATGTGAGATTTCAGCATATCTGCTGTCTCCTGCAAGAAATAATACAATCAGTTCAAAATATGGTCCTACTGAACCTAATTTAAAGGTAGCAAAGTGAAACCCAGTACACAAGTGTATCATGTATAAAACAACAGAATCATAGAATAGGAAGGGACACAAAGATCATCTAGCCAACTGCAAAGTGCTGGAATCAGTTAAATCTTCCATGAGAGATGACTGTCCAGGCCCTTCTTAAACACCCCCAGAGATAGAGACCCTACAACTTTCATAAGTAGATTTATTCCACTGCTGTGCAGTTGAGTGTTTTGTTGTTGTGGTTGTTGTTGTTTTGGTTTTCGTCCCTTAGAGAAAATTATGACTCCTGGCAATTTCCTGGACCAAGTCCCTATAGTTTTCTTGGCAAGATTTTGGAAGTAATTTGTCATTATATTCTTTCTATGGCTGAGAGTGACTAGCCCAAGGTTATCCAGCTAGCTTTGGTCTAAAATGGGATTAGAACTCACTGTCTCCTAGTTTTTAGCCTGGTGCCTTAACCACTACACCAAAGTGGCTCTGAATAGATCTTATCATCAGGAAATTGTATTCAAATAAAATCTTGGCAGCTGCAATTTATAGCTATTAGGTTTAGCTCTGGTTTTTGTAGTCATGGAAAATAGTTCTGGACCATCTTCCCTGTAACTTTTCTTTATATACCTGAACATACCATATCTCCATTCAGTCTCATTTCTTCCAGATTGAAGATCTCTAGTTCCTTCAACCTATCGACATAGGGCATCTCTTTAAATACTTGTATCTTCTTCACTGCTTTCCTCTGAACTTTCTCTAATCTAATATCTGTTTGTAAATATAATGCTCAGTTCTCTGATATTTATTATTCGTGTTCAGCTTGTTATCAGTGATCACGTCAAAGTCCTTCTCTAATGTATTTACAAGCCATGTATTCCCATATTATATAGCTGTCCGAGATTTTTTCTTTCTAAATGTAATATTCTAATTAAGAAAGTTTATTATATATTGCATATTACATCTTCAGAATATTTTGGTTACAAGAATCCAAGGAAAGTTCAACAAAACTGTCTTCCAGTTCTGCTCCTTTTCAAAAAGGTACTAGTTGATACCTGCAATGTAGATATATATACTCCACAGTGATTGTGCACACATCAGTTCCTTTGTGCTCCTTCAGAATCTACTTAACATAACCCATACAGATTTTTTCCTATGTGAAAACTGAAGTATCAAATGTCTCTAGATCTAATTCTAAAAGTCCCATTTAGATTAATGGTGAGGACTCCTTAAGATCTGTCTTTCAAATTATTATTTCAGTACAAGAATAGCCCCTTCACCTTCTGGAAAACTCAATATCTTATTATTGTGGAAACTTATTATTGTGGAATAAACATACATATATCACTGAAACCTTCAAATCTATTTTTTCTATGTGAGTCATGAACTGTTAAGTTTTAGCCCCAGTACTTTTCTTCCCATTATAACAGAGAGAGAAAATATTTTTACCACATATTCATCAATGAATTGACGGAGATCTTTGAAGCCATGCTTTTCAGCAATGTTGTTAGGATAGAGACCATACTTGTTGGCAACACTATAAGCCTGCAGAGCTCCTGGGCATGTAAGCAACAGGGCTGTGAGATTTTTTAAACCATATTTTGCAGCAAAGTGCAGCAGAGTTGGCAGGTCTTCATCTCTTTGACCTGAAAGAAAAAGGAGGAAAATACAATTTCTTATAGAGCTATGCCACTGGTGACAAATTAAATAACAGAAATGGCCTAAATTTAATTTCAATTTTTGTTTATCATGTGTGGACTACTGGCTTGTCCAGTAGAATCCCTATAAGGATAGGACTACCAACTCAGGTCACATGTGGCATTTTTGGGGAGGCGGGGGTCACAGCTACTCTGCAAGATCTGATAAAGTACTTTCTAGAATACATGCAACATACAAGAGTATTGCACATTGTATCAGCTCCTAAATATAAAATAAATTATGTGCTGATGTACAAAGTTGGCAACTGATATATTGGCATGGGTGACTTGGGCCAGTTGCTCTCTTTCAGACCAAATTACCTCACATGGGTGGTTATTGTGGGGAAAATTGGAGGAGGAAAGACTATTAGATATCTTCACGGACCGGAAGCATCGTGGCAAGACAGTCGGGGATTAGCGGGCTCTGATGAGCCCCGCGAAATCCCGGGCTGACAAACCACTGCAGAGGGTTCTTCGGACCAGATCTGTCCTGTAGGGACAGAGAAGAAAGAGAGGCACCTCGGAAGACCAAGAGGAACAGGCAAGTTCCTCAGAGGTCAGAGGACATTTTTTCTGACTCTGCAGCGGGGGGCGGTAGCCAGTACGACCGCCAGTAAACTGGGGCAACCGGATTAAGTGATGTGCAGGAGCGGAGAACTGAATGGAATATTGCTGCCGGGTGAGTGATATTTAACTCATAGGCAGAAAGGGGGGGAAAAAAGAAGGATTTTTAAAACAATTGCAAATGTCCTGGCGTCATAATAGCAGCTAATACGCGCGGGAAAGGACAGAAGAGTAAGGCAAAAGTTACAAAGTAACAGAACCCAACTAGAAATTTGTTTGTTTTGGATTTAAAATACTTGGAGAACCTTTAAAAAAAGAAAAGAAAAACCAAGAACCTGAAAAGACTCTTTTTCAATTTGGAAACTTTAAAGGGAGTTTAAAAAAACAACAACGAAGAAAAGCCTCTAATAAAAAGGACTGGTTAATAGAAAGAGCCCTGGTAGTGCAGCAGACTAAAGCACTGTTATTAACATCAGCTGCCTGCAATTACTGCAAGTTCAAATCTCACCAGGCTCAAAGTTGACTCAGCCTTCCATACTTTCAATGGTAGGTAAAATGAGGACCCAGATTGTGGGGGCAATAAACTGACTTTGTATAAATATATACAAAAGTATGAAGGCTATTGCTTAACGCATTGTAAGCCGCCCTGAGTCTCTGGAGAAGGGCAGCATATAAATCAAATTTTAAAAAAAAGACTCTAAATTGGAACCTAATTGGAATGTAACGTGGAATTTGGACTATATAAATCTGAACTGAATTTTAAATTGACTTGGTGTAAGTAAAAACTGTTAAAACGGACTGCAACCAAAATGGATGCCTTTTAAGCTTGCCAATTGTAAACGTGGATTTGTTGTGGCCCGTCAGCGGCCTGTGCAGCTAGTAGCTGATTCTGACAGCGAGGAGGCTGGTGTGGTGCTGCACCAGCAGCCTTTGCAGCTGGCACTCGAGTCGAACAATGAGGAGGCTGGAGAAGATGTGGTGCCAGAGGCGGGGATTCAGCCAGGGCTTTCAGAAGCTCCTATAAGTGAAGAGGAGGAGCCTCTTCTCAATGAATGGGTGCGCAGAGCTGCCAAAAGGCAGGAGTGGCTCCTCAGGAGGAGGTCTCCTCGAGAGAAAGGCTTGGGGCTAATTGGCCACTCCCTTAGCCTATTTAAGGAAGGACAACGACTGAGACAATTTGCAGGGAACAACTTTGTTCACTCTCCTTCGTGTCTTGATCTTAGTTCTCTGCAAATTGCTTCTGGGCTTTCCGCCAACCATAGTAAGATTACGATTATTTATTCTTTGGATTCTTGTAGGCTGTTAAAAAAGTTAATTAACAGCCTTTGTTTGAAAAAGACTGATTTAATTTAGTAAACTAAGGTTTGTACAGACTTTGTGTGTGCTGTGTTCTTTGGGGTCCGTAGCTGAGGCAGAACAGTTGTGTGTGCCTGAAAACACACACACAAACCTTGATTAAGATGGAGCAGTTGAGGGAAGAGAATGTGCAGCTCCGGCAGCAGTTAGCTGTGATGGCTGGCCAGCTGGCTCAGCTTCAAGTTCAAATGGCTTCATCTGCTCCTCCTCCTCCTCCTTGGAGAAACTGCCTGGTAGCTATGCCAGATAAATTTGCTGGTAATTTGGAAATGTTCCCGGCTTTCCTTGGACAATGCAATTTATTTATGAGTTTGCGAGCTGAGGATTTTCCCAATGACTGAGATAAAGTCAGATTCATTATCAGCCTACTCTGCAGCTCGTTGGGCCATACCTCTGTTGGTCCAGAACAGTCCGTTACTTAATGACTTTCGGGGGTTTTGTGAGCACTTGCGGCAAATGTACGAGGACCCTATCAAAGCCCAAACATTCACCAGACGGTTGAAGTCCTTGAGGCAAGGCCGACTACCCCTACAGGAATACATTAGCAAATTCAGTTTGCTAAGCCAGGACTCGGCCTGGAACGAGGCAGCACTTTTGGATGTATTCCAGGAGGGTTTGTCGGAGGCATTACAGGATGAGTTGGCTAGAGTGGACATTCCTCCAACTCTTAATGAGCTGGTTCGTCTGTGCCTCAGAATTGATGCAAGGTTACGGACTTCCGGTGCAGCAGTCAGAGCGGAAAGATCGGCGCGGCGTTAGCTCTGCAAGACCAATCGAATTTCCAGACCTCTGCGGCGTTTCTTATGCTGTTCTCAGCCCCGGAGAGGTTGGGAGAGCAGAGGGGCTTTCTTCGGAGGCGAGGAGGGGGAGTGCGACACCCCCCCCACCGTAACAAAGCGTGAGCTCCGAAGATCCGGAGGACAGGAAGGCCACGGATTAGCAGCCCCAAAGCCTGTGACGCTGCGGTTTTGACCGGCTCGGGGAGGCAAGGCAAAACAGAACCAAACGGAAAAAGAAGGAAAGGATTTTGAAGAGGAAAAAAAGGGGGGGCTGTGCAGGGACTGGAGAGATAGCGGCAGCTTAGTCTATTAGTGAAAGAAGTGTATATTACTAATATTGCAACCATCTTGCTGCTGTGGAACTAGAAAGAAACGGAAATACGACATATTTGGAGTATATACTTGGAATATAGCGAAGAAAAGAACAATAAGTGTGGTTCTTTTACTAACTATAAGAAGAGGGGAATGATTAGGGGGTAAAACTTCTCCTGACCCCTCTCCTCCCAGGAACATTAACAGTGAGCTCTTTTCGAACTAATCAAATTAACTGATGAATTGTACTACTTAAGTTGACATTGTTGATTAATACCCTCCTATCTTTAATATTTACTAACTGTTCACAATGGCTTTTGATCAATTGTTGATTAATTGTTTATTATTACTCATTTTTTATTATTATTTTACTATTTCTATATTGACTTATTACCTAGTATAAATTACTGTATTAATATATAAATATATTTATATTTAGATTGTATTTAACTATAGAAAGATAAGGTAAATTAGATTAGACAAATAATAGTATAGGAGTAAGATTGAATAATAATGAGAGCCTAATTAAAGGGGGGTGTTTAGTGAAACAGACGAAATAACATTTGTGTATGATTAGTTGGGGAAAACTCTTTTGCTTAGCCAATATGTCCACTACGGTCACAAATTGTGTAGCACTAAACTGCTAGACGTCACAACTTATCCAGAGAAGTACATGTAAGGCTGACTAAAAACGCGTTAAGAGACGAAACTGTCCACCAAGCCAGGGATCAAAGTGTAACATACAAAGGAAGGCAGATTATAAACCTTAAACAGATCCCCAGAAGAGTGAGAGAGCAACGACATAATTATCAATTCATAACTTCACAATTGAGAAAGCATAATGCACCATACTGATGGTTACTACCTGAAGGACTCTTAGTGACGTGGCAAGAGCGGAAAATCAAAATTGAGAGCATAGACAACGCACAAGATTTTTGTGAAAATTATTTTGGACATGGCGAAAGAGAAAGGGAAGTAGTCAAAGAGAGTCAGAGAGATCAGAAAGAAGAGTGGAGAAAAGAGAGAGGAGCTCAAGTAGAGCATGGAAAAGGGAAAAGAAATGGGAGGAGGGGGGAAGAAGGAGGAGTGGAAGAATACGGGGTAGAGACTCGTTTAGCAGCTAAAGCCAAAGGGGCTAACAGATAGAAATGAATCAAGGAGTAAGATTACTTACGGTAAATGTTAACGGTCTTAATGCCTCGACGAAAAGGAGACGCATTTTATCGAAGATAATTAAAGCCAAAATGGATATAACATGTTTACAGGAGACACACATTAAATTATCACAAACAAACCTATTGAAATGCCCCAAGGCTGGGAAATTATTTGTAGCAGCTTCAGAAGTGAGGAAAAGAGGAGTAGCCATATTTGCCAAAGAATATCTCTCGCCAAAACAACTATTTGCAGACAAAAAGGGAAGAATACTGATATTAGAGGTAGAATTATTACAAAAATAGATACTTCTGATTGGAATCTATGCGCCTAATACTAAACAATCCTCATTTTTCCGAAGAATATGAAGAGAAATTAGAGAATGGGAATACGAGCAAGTATGTATTATGGGTGACTTTAATGCGATTGTTAACAGAACACAAGACTATAAAACAGGGAAAAATACAAAGAAAGGGAATAAAGGCCAAGACAAGAGGATCTTACCAGTTATTTGCGAAGAAATGAGAGAGGAATTAGGGTTGAAAGACACTTGGCGAGAACACAATCAGACTATAGAACAATTTACATACTATTCTCCCAGACATGGATCGTGGTCTAGATTAGACATGATTTGGATGTCACAAGATCTTAATTCCCAAGTAGCAGAAATTAGAATTCTACCAAATGATTGGGCGGACCACAATCCAGTTTTGATAATATTGAAAGAGGGGAAAAATAGAAGGAGCTGGATGATGAGAACGGAAATCTTAAAACGAAAAGGATTTTATACAAAAACTGAAGACAGAAATATCACTTTTTTTTCAGGATAATAAGACACCAGGAACGTCATTACAAATAATTTGGGATGCTGCCAAGGCTTTCATAAGAGGTCTTATTATAAAACAGATGGCCATTAAACATAAAAGGGGTGAAATAATAAATAAACTAATTAAAGCCGAAGAACAATTACAAGATAATCCACTATCTATTGAAGCAAAAGAACAGATAATATTTCTAAAACACCAACTTAATCTTTTAGAGCTGGACAAACTGAAAGATAAGGTAAAAATAGTAAGGCAAAAACACTTTGAGTCAGCTAATAAATTAGGAAGATGGCTTACATATAGACTCAAAAAAGAAAAACAAAATAAACGAATTAAGCAGTTAGAAGATAAAGAGGGAAATTTAATAAGAGACAAAGAAGGAAAGGAAAAAACTGCAGAGGATTTCTATAAAGAATTATACAAAAAAGAAGAGACTTTAGTAGGTGCGATAAAAAATTATATAGAGAATTCAGACTTACCTAAAATATCTAATTTGACAAAAGAAATATTAGAAGAGGAAATTACCTTAACGGAAGTTGAAAGAGCAGTGAAGAAACAAGGGAATTCGAAAACACCTGGCACAGATGAATTACCGGCGGAACTATATTAAACAATGTTTGAAGTAATGGGAGAACATATGAAAGCTCTATTCAATGAAGTTCTGGGAAAGGCAGAAATTCCCCATTCATGGAAGGAGGCAAACATTAGTTTAATTCCAAAAGAAGACCCCCCTTCGCCAGATATAAAAAATTATAGACCAATATCCCTCCTGAATTCCGACTATAAAATTTTCTCAACAATTTTGGCAAATAAATTAAAAGGATTCCTGAATGACTTTATACATAGCGACCAGAATGGGTTCTTACCAGCTCATCAAATAAAAGATAATTTGAGGGTCATGTTAAATGGAATATTATGAAGAACATCTAAGTAAACAAGTAGCGTTAGTTTTTATAGACGCCCAGAAGGCTTTTGATAGGATTAATTGGGAATTTATACTAACACAATTAGAGCATATGGACTTTGAACAGAGATTTACAAATGCTATAAAAGCTATTTACTCTAAACAAACGGCCAGACTGTTGATAAATGGAGGATAATCAGAGGAGGATAAAAAGGAATTACAGGAAGTGACTGGGTTGAAAATAGTTAATAAAACTAAATATTTAGGAATCTGGCTATCGGGTAGATGTTCGAGTATAAAAGAAGACAACTATAACAAATTATTAATCCAAACAAGGAAAGATTTAGACAAATGGGGCAAAATACAGCTTTCACTTTTGGGACGAGTAACTACAGTTAAATCCTACATTTTACCAAAATTTAATTTTTTATTTCAAACTGCCCCAGCGAATTTATCTAAAAATTTTTTCATGGAATTAAACCAAATAGTAACCAAATTTATTTGGCAGGGGAAAAAAACACACATAAAAAAAAAGATGATGCAAGAAGTAAGAGAAAGAGGAGGTCTGGGCCTACCAAACTGGGAGAATTATTACTCAGCAGCCTTGTTAGTGTGGGTAAAAGAATGGATTACCTTAGACAATAATCGTCTTCTCAAACTAGAGGGTCACGACCTACAACAGGGCTGGCATATGGCACTCTGGCGAAATGGTACCCCACAAAGCAAATGGTTTACTAAACATTATATAAGGAATATTCTAATTCGAAACTGGGACAAGATTAGCAAAAAAATATTACAATAAAACACCGTGCTGGATATCCCCAATAGAAGCAGTAACATACCCCAAACTTTATAACCCAACAAAGAAATTAACATATAAGGAGGTACTGAATGCACAGGGGAAACTCAAATCTAAACAGGAATTAAACTCAATAGGAATACAACTAGATTGGTGGACATATTTGCAGATCCAATCTAAATTTAAAAAAGATAGAGACTGGAGAGGCATATATGTGGATCTACAAGAACTAGACAAAATTTTGATGGGACAAGAAAAAGGAATGATCTCCAAAAGCTACAAATTATTAATGAGATTAGAGATAGGGGATGAAATAATTAAGGATACAATGATCGCTTGGGGGAAAAATTTTGGGTATTTAGTTCACCTAGACAAATGGCAAGGGATATGGTGGGAGAACATGAAATTAGTAGTTTCTACAGCATATAAAGAAAACATATACAAAATGATATACAGGTGGCATCTCTCCCCCGATAGATTGGCTAAAATGTTTACAGGACAATTGGCGGTATGCTGGAAATGTGGTCTAGAAAAAGGCACTTACTATCATCAATGGTGGATGTGCCCAAAAGCAGTGAAATTTTGGAAGGTAATAAAAAAATGGCTGAATGAGATATTAAATCTAAAAATTGACTGGCTACCAGAGACATACTTGCTCGGATCCAAACCGGACAATATCAAGAAAGATTTATGGTATTTGGCGATTCACATTATCACAGTGGCGAGATTGACTTATGCTCAATTCTGGAAAAATCAAAATATCCCACCAGAGGAAACAATTATAAAAAAGATTTTGGTCTGTGCGGAAGCAGACAAATTGACTAAAAAATTAAAAGATAGAGACCAAACACAAACATGTTTATCCTGGGAAAAACTATATATCTGGCTAGAAAAGAGAAAATTATAAACTAAATCAAAGTGAAAAGGTTACTAGGGAGAAATTTATACTACACAAGTAAAGTGAGATCGGTTTGACCTAATGGACATGAAGAGAAAAATGAACTGCTTTGACTCCCCTGGAATATAATATTACATTGAATATATAATTAGTGAGGTACTATCAGTACCTATCACATGTATGTTATTTGTAATGTCTGTGTGTTTTGTATGTTTTTTTATACGGTGTGTTATTATTCTATGTGTGATTTTAATGGAAAATGTAAATAAAGATTATTTAAAAAAAAAAGAATTGATGCGAGGTTACAGCGGCGGCCCACTCATCGTGTTCACCAGGAATCCCATGTGAACCCAGTTGTACGTGAGGCTTCAGCTCCAAGGGAGGAGCCCATGGAAATCAGTGCAGCCAGACCCCACCTGTCCATAGCTGAGATGGACAGACAATGGGCAGGGGGGTTGTGCTTATATTGTGGGGAGCCTGGACACTTCGCCACTTCTTGCCCCAAGAAGCGACATGGGGCATCAGCTCCTGGCCCTGCACCACAGTCACAGTCTACCCTGTCGGGAAATGGCTGGAGCCCGATCTAGGGGAGACCTTGGGTCAGACATGTACCAACACCGGCTCACGCCCTGCGGAGGTGGATTCCGGACCCCCTCATCATTTGATTTTGAACACCAAAGTCTTCACTGCCAATAACCCCCAAGGGATCCCGGCTCACACTTTGGTGGACTCTAGCGCGATGACCAATTTCATGGACGAGGCATTTGCTAATCACTTTGCCATTCCCCTATGTCCAGTGGATCCTCCCATGGTCGTGGAGACCATTGATGGTCGGGTACTTCTGTCCGGGCCGATTAAGGCCGCCACTCAACCCATGCGTCTGACCATCGGTAAGCATGAGGATGCCATCCAATTTTATGTCATGTCTGAATTACATTTTCCTTTGGTTTGGGGGCTGGCTTGGCTTCGAACTCATGATCCACACATCCTTTGGTCCCAGAATTTCATGTCATTCCCGAGCCTGCAATTTGTGGATCATACTTGCCAAGTTTGTGCAGGCCAGGTGCAGGATCCACCTGCGGTATCTTTGCCGGCCAATCTCTCAGACTTTGTGGACATTTTTAGTGAGAAAGAGGCAGACCAATTGCCCCCACACCGGTCGTACGATTGTCCCATTGACTTAATCCCAGACGCACCGCTCCCTGCAGGGAGATTGTATTCTATGTCGGACTCTGAATTGGCTGCGTTAAAGGAATTTGTGGACAAAAACCTGGCCCGGGATTTTATCTGGCCCTCGTCATCGCCTTTGTCTGCTCTGGTCCTCTTTGTCAAGAAGAAAACCGGAGACTTGCGTCTGTGCTGCGATTACCGTAAGCTGAATGCCGTTACAGTGCGTAACCAGTGTGTTACCTTTGATTCCTGAACTCTTAGAGAGACTTCAGGGGGCTACCTTGTTTACCAAGTTGGACCTGCGCGGCGTGTACAATCTGGTTCGGGTACGAGAAGGGGATGAGTGAAAGACAGCGTTCAGCACCAGGTATGGCCATTTTGAATATACAGTCATGCCGTTTGGATTAACCAACGCTCCCGTTGTCTTCCAGCATTTTATGAATGATATTTTCTGGGATCTTTTGGACCCGTTTGTTGTGGTTTATCTCAATGACATATTGATTAACTCGACATCCCAGAAACGTCATCTCCAACATCTCCGACTGGTCTTGTAACGGCTTCGGGAACACCAGTTATATGTGAAGCTGGAGAAATGCAAATTCTACCAGACGGCCATCGACTTCTTGGGCCATCGCATTTCTCCTGAGGGAATAGTGATGGATCGGTGCAAGGTCGAGGCGTTGAGAAGTTGGCAACCTCCCCGTCGGGTGAAAGATTTTCAGCGACTCCTCGGGTTCGCCAATTATTACCAGACATTCATCCCTGGCTTCGCCAGTTTGACCGCGCCCCTCACTCGACTCCTGCAGAAAAAAGTCCCGTTCCGGTGGGGCATCCCTGAGCAGCAGGCATTCCTGGCCTTAAAGCAGGCCTTCATGAAAGAGCTGATTGTTAAGCATCCTGACCCTCACCATCCATTTGTGGTGGAAACCGACGTGTCGGATATCACGGTCAGAGCGGTGTTACTCTAGGCTCACATGGCTGGCGGTACTCTTTTTCATTGTGCATACTATTCCCGGAAATTGAATCCTTCCGAGCACAATTATACCATCTGGGGAAAAGAGCTACTGGCCATTAAGACCGTGTTTGAGACCTGGAGACATCACCTCGAGGGGGCCTGACATCAAGTGGAAGTCCAGACGGACCACAAGAATCTGGAGTTTCTGCAGACCGCACAGAAACTCAATCAATGACAGATCTGATGGTCCTTCTTTTTTACCTGCTTCAACTTCAAGGTGACATACATTCTGAGTGGGCGCAATCAATGAGCAGATACGCTCTCAAGGAAACCTGAATATGCCCAAGTCAAGGACCTGCTTCCGTCTCAGACAATTCTTGTAATCGAGTCATTCGCTGCTGTCCAGGAACCTGTCGACTTACGGGTTCAGCGGCAGGACGCTTACGTCGATCTTCGGAAGCATGAAGTAGGGCCCGACTCTCCCTAGACGTTTACCAACTATCTCTTGTGGTACCGGGAGAGACTTTATGTACCATTGGGGCCGCTTAGGGGTCTTATATTGTCCCAATGTCACGACAACCCTGCGGCAGGACATTTTGGTCTGTTTAAAACCCTTAACCTAGTGTCGCGGAACTTCTGGTGGCCACGATGTCCAGACATATGTGACGTCCTGCGTCTGTTGTTGACAGGCCAAGTTGGCCACGGGTGCCCCCCCAGGACTACTTCAGCCCCTGCTGACACCAGAAAGACCTTGGGGTGTCATCTTGATGGACTTTCTAATGGACTTGCCCCCGTCTTCGGGTTTCACGACTGTGTTCGTAGTGGTGGACATGTTGACCAAGATGGCGCATTCCATATCCTGTCGAGAATTGCTGACAGCTCACGCCACCGCCCGCATGTTCATCCAACATGTCTTTCAGCTACACGGCCTACCAGATAGGGTTGTGTCGGACAGAGGGACCCAGTTCACTACCCAGTTTTGGAAAGAGCTGATGACGGCCTTAGATGTCAAGATCTGCTTATCGTCGGCTCATCATCCCAAAACTGACGGCGGCACTGAAAAAGTTATTGGAATATTGGAGCAATACCTGCACTGCTTTGTCAATCAGCAACAGGACAATTGGACAGAATACTTAGCAGTCACGGAGTTTGCTTTTAATAATTCCTAGCACACCTCCACTCAAACCACCCCTTTCTTAGCCAATCTGGGCTATCACCCATGTTTCTTTCCACTCACACCCCTTGACTCCCCGGTTCTAGCAACGGATGAATTCTTGACTGTGATACAGGCCGTTCATCAACTGATGAAACGATATCTCGACAAGGCCAAGGAAGATTATAAAAGGGTTGCAGACTGCTCTCAGCGGGCAATACCACCATTGGCTGTGGGGGATCGTGTGTGGCTGTTGACAAAGCATCTCCCCTCAGACCGACTAGTCAGAAAACTAGATCATCGTTACATTGGGCCTTTTCCTGTGGAGGCAGTCATCAATTCAGTGGCCTACCGCTTGACCTTGCCTCAGTCTTTGAGGATACACCCTGTGTTTCATCGATCCCTCCTGGCTCCCGAAAGGCCTATCTGTCCTCTCCGCCAACTTGACCGTCCTCAGCCGGCACCCTGTGACAGAGATGAATCGCTCACGTACGAGGTTGTTAGCATTCGAGACTCCCGGTGGATGAAGGGTCGGTTCCAATACCTCATCGAATGGAAGGGGTATGGGCCAGAGGACTCCATATGGGAGGATGCAACCTCTGTTCATGCTCCAGATCTTGTACGCACCTTTCACAAGCAGTTCCCATCCCGACCGCATCTGGATCGACAGACTCGGGGGAAGGGCTTCACTGAGGGATAGTGTTGTGGCCCATCAGCGGCCTGTGCGGCTAGTAGCTGATTCCAACAGTGAAGAGGCTGGTGTGGTGCTGCGCCAGCAGCCTGTGCAGCTGGCACTCGAGTCGGACAATGAGGAGGCTGGAGAAAATGTGGTGCCAGAGGTGGGGATTCAGCCAGGGCCTTCAGAACCTCCAGAAGCTCCCATAAGTGAAGAGGAAGAAGAGGAGGAGCCTCTTCTCAATGCACAGGCACACAGAGCTGCCAAAAGGCAGGAGTGGCTCCTCAGGAGAAGGTCTCCTCGAGAATAAGGCTTGAGGCTAATTGGTCACTCCCTTAACCTATTTAAGGAAGGACGACGACTGAGGCAATTTGCAGGGAACAACTTTGTTCACTCTCCTTCGTGTCTTGATCTTAGTTTTCTGCAAATTGCTTCTGGGCTTCCTGCCAACCATAATAAGTTTACAATTATTTATTCTTTGGATTCTTGTAGGCTGTTAAGAAAGTTAATTAACAGCCTTTGTTTGAAAAAGACTGATTTAATTTAGTAAACTAAGTTTGTACAGACTTTGTGTGTGCTGCGTTCTTTGGGGTCCGTAGCTGGGGCAGAACAGGATTGTAGAGAGCCATCTTTAGGAGAGGAAAAAAATTCATTATAGCACTGAACTTTTTAAAAAGAACAAAATGGTGCAGGAACTGAAGGAAATGATGATAACGATGTATACCTATCATTGAAAATGGAAATAAGAGAAATGACTACAATGTTGCATGGAAAATTGGAACTTGATGACCAAAAAATTGATTTAGGATACGTTCAAGCTGATAAAGAAACAACTAACAAGAAGCAAGGAAAAGAGACTGACAATAAAGAAGAAGACAAAGACAAGGAGACTGATTATGGAAAATTAAATGATTATTACTTTGGGTTTAACAATGGAAAAAATGGAAAAAGGGGAAAGAAAAAAGAAAAGAGGATGGAATAGAAAGAATATAAAAAACTTAAACAATTACACTGGGGTTATCAGTGAGAAAATAAGAAAAAGGGAAAAGGGATGGAAAATAATGGGAAAGATACAGCGAAATAGAAGAGTTTATGATCTTAAAAAACAAAACGACTATATTGGGATTAGGGAAGAGAGAGATCAGGATTTTAAAATACAAAAAAGAAGAAGGGGTAAGAAAAAGAAAAGTAAAATATAAAGATAGAAAAGGAGAAAGAAATGGAAGGAGAATATGGGGTAAAGCAAATGAATAAAAGATGAAATTGTATTTCTAATGAAGTGATTTTAAAACTATATGGGTGTGTGAATAATTGGAATATTTTTAATTAATGAAGGGGAGTATAATAAATGAGATATCCTTAATTATATATTGGATTATGAATTAATTAGATATATTTAACTGGTCTTTATAAAAATGATATAAAAATGTTATAAAAATGTTATAAAAATGTTGAAGCCTATTAGTTGGAACAGTTGACAAAGAAAAAATTATTTGAGATTGGAACTAAAGAATTTAAGAAAATAATTGGGAACGGTATTATGTTATAAATTTAAGAAAATAATTGGGAATTGTATTATGCTTTATGAATGTAAAGGTAAATGTAGAGGTATTGGAGTAAGATTGATATTTAATTGGTTTTTTTATTGAATATAAAAATTGTTGCAATCTATTATTTGGAATAGTTGATAAAAGAATCATTGGTGATTGGGATAAGAGAATTTAAGGTAATAATGGGGGATGGTATTAGATTATATGAATTTAAATTTAGGGGTTCAAATTTTAAGGAGGGAAAAGAAAAAATGAACTATATTAGGATGAGAAGGGTAAGCTGAAGGGTAATATTGGTTTCTTAGAATTAGAGAGAATAAATGATATGAGAAAATTTATATATAAAATTGTGTTAAAATTGTGTTAAAGATGAACAAAAATCTGTATAAATCTAAAACCGGGCCAATATTCTGTTCAGAAAAGATGCATTGTATGTATGTTTGTGTGTTTAAAAAATAAAAAAACTTTATTAAAAAAAAAGAAAGAATATTAGATATGTTCACCACCTTGAGTTATTTATAGAAATAATAAAGGCGGAATAAAAAATCTATAAATAAAAAATGCTAATCTTTCTTTCTGATCATTGCCACTGCTGCCTTTTATTACAATAATTAAACTTGCCTATTAAAGCATGAATTATTAAATAAATATTAATAAATAAATAAGGGCATTATTTCAATGTATATTCTTCTGAACTATGATTTTTCTTAAAAGAACGCTTCAACAATAGGGCCAGTATTCTGTCCACATTGTCATGGTTCCAAGTTATGCTCCCAACCAATTCAAGACTCTGAGGCCTTGGCTTCCACAAAAATCCGGTTTATTGGGTACATCATATCGGCATGGTCAAAGATGAAACCAACACTGAATAATTCCCACGTTTTTGGTATAATGAAAGAATAGATACTGTCCACCCCCTCATGTCACAGGTCAGGTTAGCCAACCAAGCAGGTGAACTTCTCAGCACTCCCCCCTGCCATTGTTGATTTAGCCTTGGTTCTCAGGAGCCTTATCGTTGTTATGTCTGGCACATTGGAAGAAAACATTCTACATTTCATAAGTCCCCCCCCCCCCCGCATAAGTATGGCAACTAAGAAACAAAGCAAGAAAAATATTGCTGCAGCTAAAGTCGTTTTGAGAGTTGACACACATCTCTGTTTAGTCTCTTAAAATATTTGTTTTAGGAATTGGCATACAGCTGTGCTAGTTCTTATAGTTGCTAGGATTGTGCAAGACAGTCACATATGCCCAACTCTTTCATATAACATATGCTTTTGCATAATGTAGTAGCATTTGAATTTAGTATAGAATCATTCATATAGGCTTTTTTACCCAAATCACCATCATACTCACTAGTAATATTTTCTTCTTCCAATTGGTTGATTCCTAAGAGGTGCAAACCACTGGCAGGAAGGTTTTTTTTCAATGATTCTGTGAGGATTTTGTCCAGAGCTTCTGTATTATAGGGTACAATCTTAAATGCCTGGATGTAAGAAGAGAACCACCAATTATGTATATCCAGTACTGATTCAATGTATTTAAGAATTTGTCTGTGACTTTAAAAATTTAAGAAATTATTAGCATTTAATAATCTTAAAACAAAATGATGATCATCTATCACCCTGCTGTACTCAGCTTAATTCACCTGGGTAAATTAAATGATGCTGTCGGTGTTCTTTCATGATGCTTGGAGGCTGTGGAAGGCTGGATGGAGAACAGGCTTCAACTGAACCCTGGTAAAATGTGTAACTCTGGGTGGGTGGGTCCTGTGTATTTGGGGGGTTTATCATATTTGGTCTTGGATGGGGTTGCCCTGCCCCAGATAGATCCATACATAATCTGGGGGATGTCCTGGACTCACAACTCCTGCTCAAGGAGCAGACAGCAGTCATGGATAGGAAGGCCTTTGAGTTGTGCACCAGTTGTACCCCTTCCTATTTTGGAGGCCCTTCTCTCAATCATTCATGCCCTGATCATCTCCCGAGGGACTCAGAAGAATGTGCTCTACATACGGCTACCCTTGAAGAGGATCCATAAACTGGAGTTATCACCTTTAAAGTCCTTCATGGCATGCAACTGGATTACCTGAGGAAGCATCTTGTTCCAATTACATTGACCCATCCCACCATGTCAGGCAAAATGGGTATACTACAGACCATGTCAGTTGAAGAATTTCGACTGACAGGATCTAGAAAGAGAGCCTTCTCTGCAGTGACCTATGAAACATCCTCCATCCAGAGGTGAAATTGGCACCCAGTCTCTTGGCCTTCCAGAGAGTGTGAAAACCTGTCTCTGCCAACTTGCTTGGGGATTGAAGAGTGGTACGCCACCTGGGGGTGAAGTTGGTGCCTTGAGGGTACTCCCTCCAATTTTATCTTTGTTTATACTTGTTTCTCATCCTGTTTTGATTCTATTTTAATTGTATGTTTTTATATGGTTTTATATAGCAGCCCAGAGTCACTTAGGTAGTTAGACTGGCTCTGGCTACTCCCTAGGAAAGAACAACTCTTGAGTCCATAAGTTTTAGAGAAACAGTACTTTTACTAGAAATACTGAGTGCAGCATGGATGAGGCAAGCTCTGAGGAAAAACCATGTCAAAATTGTATATTGAAAGCAATCCCCAATGTCCAAAACCCTCCCCCCAGGAGAACAGTCCAATCAGGTCTCATTCCAATGTTTTGGGAAATCGGTGCCTCAGGCACCAGTGTAAATTCCTTTTCCAGGACTGGCATCCTTGAAGGTTGGCAGATGACTCAGTTTGGCACCTCTGGTTCCTGTTAAGTGTCCATACTCCAATAGCATTCTTTTAACCTCCAGCATGCCTTCCCCACCCCCCATACCCCCTTCCCCCTGGTTATGGCAGTAGCTAGCGAACTTCAAAGAAAGTGAAGATGAGTGGCTGACATGGGTAGTACCTAAATTTGATAAATAAAATAAGTTTGTAGTAATACTGAAAGCAGTGTTGTATATTTAGACAGTAGCAGTCAACTGATGGCTGATATGAAAATGAATGTTCTTATGCTACATATATATACAATGTTTACTACCAAACATTTAGAAATCATCAGGTAATAAATATGGAAAAAGTAAATATAGTAATACAAGTAGTCCTTGACTTACAAGAGTTCATTTAGTGACCATTCAAAATTACAATGGCACTGAAAAAAGTGACATAACCATTTTTCACAGTTACAATCTTTGTAGCATCCCCATGATCATGTGATCAAAATTCAGAAGCTTGGCAACTGATTCATACTTATGACCACTGCTGTGTCCCAAAGTCATTTGATCACCTTTTGCAGCCTTTTGACAAGCAAATTTAATGGGGAAGACAGATTCATCTAACAACTGGGTTACTAACTTATCAATTGCAGTGATTCACTTAACAACTGTGGCAAGAAAGGTGGTAAAATAGGGCAAAACTCGATTAACAAATGTCTCACTAAACAACAGAAATTGTGGGCTCAATTATGGTTGTAAGTGGAGGACTACTTATATTTTAATATACAGCTTCTAACAATATTACTGCAGAAATGCAGCTATGTTGCGGAGGTTCTTATGTATTTTACATCTCAAGATACATGAAATTAAAAATGTTCATGGCTGAAGTCCCCTTCCTTTATTCTTTGTTTGAATTTAAGAAACTTAAATCAGGGATATTGAATACTGAGAAGAATAATGCACGCCCAGAGTCATGCTAGATACCGCTTCCCTATCCGAAAGCAAGCATACAAACTTGAGGAGCTATCATGTTCTGAAAAAGTGGATGATATCAGTTATGGATCATTGCATTCCCCCCAAATGAAGCAGCTCAAAGGTCTGGTTCTGATCCCAAAATCATGCCACAGCCACAGATGCCCACTTGTGTACACACCAACCCATTAAAGTTGGAAAGAAACTCATGCAATTTAAACAGCTTTTCTTTCTAAAAAGGAAAAATGCTGTAGATGTAAGCAAGAACTGTCACTCATGCACTACTGGTCACCTCATGGTTGGACTATTGTAATGTACTCTTGGACCAGACCAGTTGGAAGCCATTGCAGGTACAGAATGCAGTAGTGCAGGTAGTGTCAGGTAGGCCTCAGTATGCCCGTGACACCACTACTGCATGAACTGCACTGGTTAACAGTGAGCATCCAGACACAATTCAATATACTGCTTGTTACCTATATAGCCCTTTGTGATGTAGAGCCAGGTGGGACTGCCTATCTTTAATAGTCCCCTTGAAATCTTCAGATTATAACAATTAAACAAGACCATAAAGTTCAAAAATACCTTTTTCTAATAAACACACTACACATTTTAGCAAGAAACAAGTTTTCTGACTCCTCCATTTATTTATTTCTCACAAGATGCTTTTGCTACTTACTCATACCTCAGGTTTACAGTTGGTCCTATCTTACTATCTAAATGATATATCAAGCTCTCTCCTGTTCCTCCTTCCCTAAAGCAGAGAGGTTATTTATTTTGCCCCATTAGAAATTAATTTAATATTTCACCTGACACATGAATTCCACTGGATTTGCTGCAGTAGATAACAAGTTGCTTATTTCTTCCATGTCAGTATAGTAATTGATGTTTGATTCAGCTATCATTAAATCTCCAGAAAACAGTTTCAAACATACAGTTCCAGGTGATAAGTCTGAAGGGGAGACAAGATCAGCAATAACCAGTACATAAAAGGAAACTCATACATTGTGTTGAAAGAAGCAGTGGGAAAAAGGAACAGCATATACACATATAAACTGGATACATCTTTAACTCTAAATTAAGCAAAATGCCCAGAGTTCAATTAAACATGATGACACCTTGGGTGGGAAAACAGGGCTAGATGTTGGGGGGAAAACCCCCACATGCTGAGGGAAAAAATGGGCAAAGAACTTTCATTTTTGAATCAAGAGAGTCTTTGTTCTTTACAGAAATGAAAAGCTAAAGTCAGAAAAGAAATCATGTAGAAAATGCTGCTGATTAGAATCAAGCAAGAGTCCATGTTTTTAATTCTATTTTTATAATTTTGTTAATTTTTAAAGTGATAAAATCTATCATTTTAACTGCTGTTTCAAGATCAGTTTAAGTTCCATCCAAATTAAAAAGCCTCAGAAAATAGCAGTACCTGGATAGTTTTCGCTGATTAATAGATGGAAAATCACCAAGTTAATTTGGGGCCAAAGGCTAGAAGAGAAAATTAAGCAGCATTTCATGAAGCAATGATAAAATGCTTCCTTAGTGTTTCCAAGAAAACTACACAGATGAATCCATTAAGTTGCCTTGAAGGAAACTGTCTTTTTCATTTTATTCAAATATACTCAATCCTTGTTATCTGTGGGGTTTGTTCTTGAGAAACCCCACAGAAATGGAAACCACAGTTATTGAAGTATTGGTCCTATGAAAAAAATGGGATTCAGTATATTTTATTTTAAAAAGTAATCTCTCTTTCTTTATAAAACAATCCAGTTTCATCCGCATTAAAAACCTGCTCAAATAGGTACCCTTTGCTTCTGGTGTTTTTCAGAAATTTTACAAACACTTCAGCAACTTCCATTATTTGCTGAACCAGTCTCACTTGACAGTTTCACATTTTTTAAACCATACCTGTTTTTAAAATGCTCCAACCAACCAATAGTCCCATGGATGACTTCCTGATTTTCAATCAAATGTTTGTAAAAAAAATTTTCCTGAATCTGCATGTTTTGTTTTGTTTTTGTAAATTTTCATTCATAAACATTTTTGAAAAACAGTGCATTGTCAGAGTATCATTTACAAATAGAACATAACCAACAAGAGTTGGTAGTAAATAGTACTAGCAATAGTACTAGTACTAGTAAATAGTAATAGCAATAGTATTATAGTTAATATTGATAATAGGATTAATGCGGGTTCAGCTAGATGACCATTGAAGGGCCTTCTTCATTCACTTATTCTAAAAGCAAGAAATGCATCCGGGTGGAAAGAGTACAAACTCAGCCAAATTCCTTCTGGCTAGAAGGAGGCCCCCTACATGTCAGAAGATAGGAACAGACTGGTGACATATAGCTTAGAGGTGGGCCAGGTCAAGGGGATCCACGGAGCCAGGGATCCTTCTGTCAACAGGAGATAATTTGAATCTATGCTTCAGTAATCTACAGAAGAATTATGATTGTTTGGCCAGAATAATGTAAAACTTTCATAATTAGGAAATGTCAATTAAATGTAACGAATGTATCTGTGTAATGAAAACCACTGTGTTAGCAGAATCCTTTGTTTGAAAGAGTATAAGAACTGTGGTTTCAGATTCATAAGCTGTTCAGATCTTGAGGTATTAATACCTATCTGATCCTTATTGCGCAATAATAATAAACTGACTCTGTCTGCCCCGAAGGGATTTCTCTTAATTCCTTTCTTCCATAACAATTTTGGCACCTGGCGGATGGGACTTTGAGAGGCAGAGATTCTTGTCTACCTAGGCGTGCTGCCCTGGCGAGAGGCGACATTTTCCCAACGAAGGTTCATCAGCTGGCATTTCCAGACTCCATTGCAGTCTATAAGGATTCTTCGGTGAGGGATTGCCATAGGCTCGCTGGAGACGCAACTCAGCCAAGGACCCACAAGAGGGCAGACCAGACTCAGAAATCTCCGCGGATGGCCAGGAACAACGCTTGACAGGCAAGTATACATTTAAATGGGGGAAAAATAGCCTGCCTATTTTTTCAGGCAGAGAGGGGATTTGATCAATCTCCTAGGAGACGAGGCGGCGTCCTAAAGTCTCTTGTTAGGATTGTGAGGGTGGTTAAACGGTCGCAGTTCTCACAGACAGCCGTTGGAACGTTCAGTGTCTTGAGTCGATCGTAGTGATATTAAGTTAGGATATGGGAGGAAGTAAGGGGGTCCACCGGACCCCCTTACAATGTATACTAACCAACTTTTAACAAGCCTTTAATGAATCCTATGGCGGTCCTCCGTGTAATCCCAACACCTTGAAGCACTTTTGTGTTAATGTATGGCCAGCCTTGGGCGTAAGGTGGCCAGAAGGAAGTTCTTTGGCTCACATAATAATTTCAAAGGTGCACCGGATCATTACACAAGAGGGTCGCTGGGAACAATTCCCATACATTGATCAGTGGCAGATCATTCAAAAAGCAAAACCCAAGTGGCTTAGAAAATGTCAGATTGAATGTGTGAGAGCGTGTGTGATGAGAGAGAAACATAAGATCAGCAAACAAACACTTAAAACCAAAGTTTTAAGTCAGGAAGAGGAGGACGAAGTAAATCGCCCTCCCCCCTATGCTCCCCCCCTTGCTATACCCCCGAGGCAAATCCCACAGCCGTCAGTAAATACAGCACTGAGAACCTCTCAACCTCGAAGAAGTCATTTGCAAGTCAAAAGAGAATGTAAAAGTGAAGGGGAGGAAGACCCAGAAGAAAAATCTCAACCCATTAGCTCCCGCACTCGAAGCCAGACAAATCTTAAGAAAACAGAAATGCTGGCCCCTTTAAGGGAAATGCTAAATCATGGAACAGATGCCCAGGGACAGCCCATTATTCGTTCCTTGCTGCAATACCAACCATTTACCACTACGGATTTACTTAATTGAAACAACAATATGGTCCGTTTAGCAAGAAACCCAACGAAATCATAGATCTCTTCAATACAATCATGCAAACCCACAGACCAACTTGGGGAGATATCCAACTACTGTTAAATACCTTACTATCCATGGAAGATAGGGAAAAATTTAAAATTGCTAAAGAAAAAGTACTGACCCGTATGTATCCTGATGCTAACCAAGCAGCAAAGTAGATATACATCTTATTAGTAGCTATACATCTTATTAGCTGTAATATTAGACATCCTTCTACATACTCATGTTAGAGGGAATTTGGGCTTGGGTGTGGGTATTGTGGGTTGCTGCTATACTAGCATTATTATTACTTCTGTTCTACATATATAAGGAACGATTTTGTGGCAAACCTAGGATTTTTATTGCTACTCCTGTTTCCCACACACCACATACCACTGACCCTCTTCCTGACGTGGTGAGCTTTACACCATAGGTAATTATGATTTCTTTCTGGCTTTGGACATTGTTCACAACAGGACTCCTAAGTGACCATATAATACACGTTGGTTCCCTCAGTAGCAACACTTTAGGTCCAGTACGCTCCCACCAAAAACGCATTGTCTATGCACGGGGTCGTTACTTTAGACCTAAACCAACACCATGACCTAAGGTTGTGCTCTTGACAATCCCAGCTGAGGGGGGAATAGATAAGGAAAATGGGCCCCTACAACAATTACACAGAGGAGACTACATATCAAGGATTCTGGAATTAAGTCACGATCTTGTTAATCAGTATGACCCTACCCTAGGTCAGAAATGCTGGTTGTTTATCTGCAGATCCTGCATCTTATCATGCTGTTCCTGTCAAGCCACAACTCTGGGTAAGAACAAAGGCTACAATTCTCCTTGAAAGGGACAGTAGAAATAAAGCACCCGTCTCACCAATCCAAAGAGATTTTTATGAGGCATTCAAAAGATTGGGAAAAAGTCACCTTCCTATTGCAGGCCCAATAGCTACAGGTGTAAACCTCATAGGAACATCTTCTTTGTGTGTAAAGAGACACCAGAAACTTGGTAGGCTTGTAGGATCCCTGACAGAAGAACAATGTCAGTCAGAAATATATTTTGGCCCTAACATGAACCTTGTGGATATAAAATTAACAAAAAGTATTTTTCCCTCTGCACACCATATATTTCAAGAAAAGGTTACTTTCTCCACACCACCAGGAATGACCTTCAAGAAGGAAAAGTGGGGAGGATGGAATATGTCCTTTGAAAGCTGTCCAAGACCATTTCAGCCCCCATGGTTTCCAATCTGGTTCAATTTAAAGTCCAAATCAGGTTTATGTATCTTTTTTCCATCTGGGAACACTACCTCCCGATATCTTTTTAAGGACCAATCCTCAGAGATAAACAAAAGGACCCTTCATTAGAAGTCCCATTGCAACCATTGGCAGGAATGTTTGTGGCAGGGACTTTGGGGGTCTGGACTAATGAAAACTACTGGAGGATCCATGCTTTCTCCATGAACATAGGAGTTTGCATAGAAGAAAAAGGAGTGTTCTTCTTGTGCGGAAAGGATGCATATTTGTGTTTGCCAACAAACTGGACAGGAACATGTACATTAGTCCACCTTTTTCCTAAAATAGGTGTTGTCAGTGGAGAACATGCTATCCCTGTTCCCCTTATGGGACATGTTCAGAAAAGGGTCCCAATATTGATCCCACTATTAGTGATTATGGGACTGGGAACTGCGGTTGAAACTGGGGTGGCAGGATTAACCCACTCCTTAATACAGTTTCGGCAAATATCAGAGGAGCTTCAAGAAAGCCTGAATCAAATTGCTGGAACCTTGGTCGAAGTCCAAGATCAGATAGATTCCTTAGCAGCAGTCGTTTTACAAAACAAGACGTGCTCTGGACCTTCTGACAGCTGAGAAAGGAGGAGCATGTTTATTTTTGGGAGAAGACTGTTGTTTCTATATGAACAAATCAGGTGTGGTCAGGGATGGTGCTAAGGAATTGCAGGAAAGGGATTCCAAGATTAGCCACAGGTTACAAACATCAGAGATGTGGTTTTCTTGGGTGCCAGGTTCTGGATGGATTAAACAGATGATATTCTTATTCATATGTGCGATAGCTGGCCTAGCGTTCATTCCATGCATAATCCCAATTCTCAGACAACTATCCATAAGAGCAGTAAAGGAGATTCAAATTGAAAAAGAATTAGCCTTGACAGAACATTTTCTTAATCAACTTGGTCCCTGTCCCTATCCTGTGGAAGAACATAAAGATTCTGAGGCAGACCCATATGTGAAAATGGAACCGATAGAAAGTTGAAAAGAATCTCCCTAAGAATCATTTTACCTTTATTACTTATATTTTGTTAGACCTTATATATAGTAGATTTGTTTATTGGAACTTTGTATACTCAGACGTTAACCTTATAGATTATGAAAGTTTCTGCATTGAAAAACTTTCAGAGGGGGGAATATTATAGTTAATATTAATAATAGGATTAATGCGGGTGACCATTGAAGGGCCTTCTTCATTCACTTATTCTAAAAGCAAGAACTGCATCCGGCTGGAAAGAGTACAAACTCAGCCAAATTCCTTCTGGCTAGAAGGAGGCCCCCTACATGTCAGAAGATAGGAACAGACTGGTGACATATAGCTTAGAGGTGGGCCAGGTCAAGGGGATCCACGGAGCCAGGGATCCTTCTGTCAACAGGAGATAATTTGAATCTATGCTTCAGTAATCTACAAAAGAATTATGATTGTTTGGCCAGAATAATGTAAAACTTTCATAATTAGGAAACTTCCATAATTAGCTGGTGTGTATGTGTTTGTTATCTGGTGAAGGAATACCCCCCCCCTTTGTTTAGTAAAGAACTTGGCAGCCGGTTCCCATAGGGCTGCCAAGCCTTGATAACGAAACCTCCGTGTGTGCCAGTCATTTAACCCTCGTCTGTCTGTGTGGGTTTGTGCGTGCGGAGGACGGGGACAGAACATCTTGTCCGTCACCTGAAACGTAAACCATCGTGTAATCACGATGGACCAACAGCTGCAGCAGCAGTTACAGCAGCTGCAAGATGCCAATCAGCTCCTGCAGCAGCAAGTGGCATAGCTAACTGCCCAGCTTGCTTTGGGGAATGCTCCTGCAGCTCCCCCCTCCCTCCTCCTCCTCCTCCCCGTTCCAGATGCCCGGTGAACGTGCCAGAGAAGTTTTCTGGGCAGACGGAGATGTTCCCGGCCTTCCTGGGACAGTGCCAGCTTTTCATGGCAATGAGGCCGGAGGATTTTCCGGATGACCGGGCTCGGGTGGCATTAACGATCAGCTACCTTTCCAGCTCTGCCGCCCGATGGACCACGCCCCTGTTGCTGCAAAACAGCCCCTTGCTTCTGACTATCAGGGCTTTTTGCAACACCTGCGCGTTATGTATGAGGACCCCCTCCGGGTTCAGACACCAGTGAGGCGCATTAAGGACCTCCGCCAAGGGAAGCGCCCCCTACAGGACTATATTGCGGAGTTTCGACTTCTCAGCCAGGACTCGGCCTGGAATGAGGCGGCGCTCATGGACGCTTTCCAGGACGGCCTCTCGGACGAGCTGCAGGACGAGTTGGTTCGGGTGGAGGTGCCTCCGACCCTCGACGCGCTGGTGACCCAGTGCCTGCGGATCGACACCCGCCTCCTCCGGCGACGGCCTCGTCGGGCCCTTCAGGAACCCCCGGCAGCTCCCGCACCCCCGCGTCCCGCACCGACAGCGCCCCGGACCATCCTGCGTTTGGTGACGACAGCTGAGGAGCCCATGGAGCTCAGAGCGGCCAGACCTCACCTGACAGCCCAGGAGCGGATGCGGAGACACCAGGAAGGACTGTGCCTCTATTGTGGCGAGGCTGGACATTTTGCCGCCTCATGCCCCAGGAAAAGGAGTGGGGCGGCCAAGCCTGTTCCAGAGTCTCGGCGCGACCAGCCGAGAAACGGGCCGGGCCTGGTCTAGGGGAAACCCTGGACCAGGCACATAACCAGGCCCCGCCGGAGTCAGCGGCTGTGGACTGTGAGCCCCCTCGGCACCTGATTCTGGACATCTGGGTTTTGTTGGCCAACCGGTCGGAGGGGCTCCAGGCTCATGCGCTGGTGGACTCAGGGGCCATGACGAACTTTATGGACCAGGGCCTTTGTGGCCCATTATAAGGTCCCCTTGGTTCCGGTGGACCCTCCGTTGCGGGTCGAGACTATCGATGGGCGGGAACTCGTGGCGGGGCCCATCAAGTTTGCTACTCAGCCCTTGTGCCTCACCATTGGGACGCACAAGGAGGCCATCCAGTTCTATGTGATGGCGGACCTCCATTTTCCCGTGGTCCTGGGAATGGCCTGGCTGCGGGCCCACGACCCTCGGGTGGCCTGGTCAAGGAATGCAGTCTCGTTCCCGAGCCTGCAGTGCGTCGACCACCTCCACCACACCTGTGTCGGCCAGGACGTCTCCACCCCGGCCGTCTCCTTGCCTCCGGAGCTGACACCTTTTGCCGACGTGTTCAGCGAGAAGAAGGCGGACCGCTTGCCCCTGCACTGACCGTACGACTGTGCGGTGGACCTGCTGCCCAATGCACCCCTGCCGTCGGGAAGCCTGTACTCGATGTCGGAGCCCAAGTTGGCCGCCCTGCGGGACTTTCTGGACAAAAACCTGGCCCGAGGGTTCATCTGGCCTTCGACCTCCCCTCTCTCGGCCCCGGTCCTCTTTGTGAAGAAGAAGACGGGGGACTTACGCCTGTGCTGCGACTACCGGCGCCTGAATGCCATCACAGTGCAGAATCGCTACCCCCTGCCGTTGATCCCGGAGCTGATGGAGAGGTTGCGGGAGGCCTCGATCTTCACCAAGCTCGATCTCCGGGGAGCTTACAACCTGGTGCGCGTGCGAGAGGGGGACGAGTGAAAGACGGCATTTGGCACCCGGTACGGCCACTTTGAGTACACCGTCATGCCGTTCGGGTTGACCAACGCCCCCGCAGTCTTCCAGCATTTGATGAACGATGTGTTCCGGGACATGCTGGATCGGTTTGTGGTGATCTACCTGGATGACATTTTGTTCTATTCCCGGACCCAGGAGAGCCACCTCCAGCATGTCCGCCAGGTCCTGCAGCGCCTGCGGGAGCACCAACTCTATGTGAAATTGGAGAAATGTTACTTCTTCCAGACTTCCATAGAGTTCCTCGGGCACATCATCACCCGCAAGGGCATCGCCATGGACCCGCGCAAGGTGGAGGCCTTGTGCAGTTGGGAACCCCCGCATCAGGTGAAGGACATCCAGCACCTGTTGGGGTTTGCCAACTACTACTGGACCTTCATCCCAGGCTCCGCCACCTTGTCCTTGCCGCTGACCCAGCTCCTGCGGAAGAAGGTCCCGTTCCGGTGGGGGCCCCTGCAGCAGCAGGCTTTTGAGATCGTCAAGTGGGCTTTTGTTACGGAGCCGGTCCTGAAGCACCCCAATCCACACCGTCCGTTTGTGGTCGAGACGGACGCGTCCAACGTCGCGCTTGGGGTGGTGCTGCTACAGGCCCCGGTGGATGGCTGCACTCTTTTTTCCTGCGACTACTACTCCAGGAAGCTCAATCCTGCCGAGCGGAACTATACCATTTGGGAAAAGGAGTTGCTGGCTATCAAGGCCGCGTTCGAGGCTTGGCGGCATCACCTCGAGGGGGCCTGACACCAGGTGGAGGTGCGGACGGACCATCGGAACCTGGAGCACCACACCACGGCCAGGAAGTTGAACCAGCGGCAGATCCGGTGGTCGCTCTTCTTTGCCCAGTTCAACTTCCGAGTCACGTACATTCCGAGTGGCCTCAATCAGAGGGCGGACGCCCTATCCTGCAAGCCGGAATATTTCTGCCCCAAGGACTCCCTTCTCCCCCGGACGGTGCTGCCAGCGGAATCCTTGGCTGCAGTCCAGGAACCGGTGGACTTGCGGGCTCAGGTGCTGGAGACGCAGTGCCGGGATGACTGGTCGCAGCAGCGGAAAGCGGACTTCGGACCCGCGTCCCCGTGGACCTTGGAGGAGGGTTTGCTGAAGCACCGGGGCCGGCTGTACTTGCCCACGAGTCCGCTCTGAGCCCTCGTCATGAACCAGTGCCATGACAACCCCGCAGCAGAGCACTTCGGGTTCTTTAAGACTTTAAACCTGGTGACGCGGATGTTTTGGTGGGTATGGCACGACGTGCACGCGTACGTGACGTCCTGCGTGCCGTGCCGACAGGCCAAAGCCACATCCGACCCACCTCCTGGGCTCCTCCAGCCGCTGCCCACACCGGAGAGACCGTGGGGATCCATCTCCATGGATTTTCTGACAGACCTGCCGCTGTCCGCCACGTTCACGACCGTCCTCGTGGTGGTGGACATGCTTACCAAGATGGCACATTTCATCCCGTGCTGCAGCCTGCCGTCGGCCCGCACCACGGCACGTCTGTTCCTGCAGCACATCTTCCGCCTCCATGGCCTGCCGGACCGGGTGGTGTCGGACCGTGGGGCCCAGTTCACG
The DNA here is from genome assembly GCA_012654045.1 of Ptyas mucosa. Classification (NCBI taxonomy): domain Eukaryota; kingdom Metazoa; phylum Chordata; class Lepidosauria; order Squamata; family Colubridae; genus Ptyas; species Ptyas mucosa. Next base: position 25,292,116 of record WNWU01000021.1, read on the forward strand.
GCCCGCTTCTGGAAGAGCCTGATGGCCGCGTTGGAGGAGCAAGTGTGCCTGTCGTCGTCGCACCATCCGGAGACGGACGGGGGCACGGAGAAGATCATCGGCATCCTGGAGCAGTACCTCCGCTGTTTTGTCAACCAGCAGCAGGACAACTGGGCCGAGTACCTTCCCCTGGCGGAGTTCGCCTTCAAAAACTCCCAGCACACCTCCACCCAGATGACCCCATTCCACGCCAATGTTGGCTACCATCCCCGGCTCTTCCCCTTGGCGATTCCGGATTCCCGTTCCCGAGACCCGGGACTTCCTCTCGGAACTGCAGGCCATGCAGCAACTGGAACGGCGGCAGCTGATCTGGGCGAAGGAGGATTACAAACGGCTTGCCAACTGCTCACGATGGGCTACGCCACCGCTGGAATTCAGGGATCGGGTGTGGCTGTCCAAGAAGCACCTCCCAACGGACCGGCCGGTGAAGAAACTGGACCACCGCTTTATCAGTCCCTTCCCCGTCAAGGCGGTCATCAACCCGGTGGCCTACCGGTTGACTCTACCACGCTCCATGCGGCTCCACCCCGTGTTCCATCGGTCCCCCCTGGTCCCTGAGGCCCCACCGTGTCGCCTCCGACACCCGCTGGCGCCTGCCCCCCCTGCCACAGCCAACAAGGACTGTGAGGCGTACGAGGTGGACAGCATTCGGGACTCCCGTTGGGTGAAAGGGCGCTTCCAATACCTCATCGCCTGGAAGGGGTACGGGCCCGAGGATTTCACCTGGGTGGACGCTTCCGCCATTCAGGCCCCCGACCTGGTTCAGGCCTTCCACGACCAGTTCCCGTCTCGACCTCATCCTGACCGGCAGACCCGGGGGAAGGGCCCTGCGGTGGGGGATAGTGTTGTGGTTCCGACCCCCGAGGCCATTGCATTGGAGGAAGAAGGCTCCGAACATGAAGGAGAGGAGCCAGCCAGGCCTCCCTCCCCCGGCCCCTCCTCTCTGGCAATTCCTCAGCTGCCGGCCGAAGGAGAGGAGATTAGCCAGAAGCCAGGTGTCTCCGATCGGTCGGAAAGTGATGAGGGAGACAAGCTGTGGCTGGACCCACGTCAGTGTCGGCGTGCTAAAAGATCCTAGCAAATGCGGAGGCGTGCCAGGGATTAGCTGAGTCACTGGACCACACCCCACAGGCTATATAAAGGAGTGGGGTGGCAGTTTGAATTCTGTGACGGACAAAGTTTCATTCTGGCTAGTTTCCTGGTGTCAAACCTCAGTCGGCTTCAAGGATTGGAATTTGGACTGTGTTTTTCCCAGCTGGTGTGTATGTTTTTGTTATCTGGTGAAGGAATACCCCCTCCCTTGTTTAGTAAAGAACTTGGCAGCTGGTTCCCATAGGGCTGCCAAGCCTTGATAACAAAACCTCCATGTGTGCCAGTCATTTAACCCTCGTCTGTCTGTGTGGGTTTGTGCGTGTGGAGGACGGGAACAAAACAGGATATTGCAAAATCTCCCTTCCCACACCACTCTGGGGCAAGCCAGAGGTAGTATTTGCCGGTTCTCCGAACTACTCATAATTTCCACTACCGGTTCTCCAGAACCTGTCAGAACCTGCTAGATTTCACCTCTGCCTAAAAGGCATGTTTGTGGTTTAAACTCAATATTTTGTTCAGTTATTGTTTCCAGCCAGTTATGTATGTTCTCCCAATATTTTTTTGCTTTACCACATGTCCACCACATGTGATAATAGGTGCCTGGGGTCTGGTTGCTTTTCCAGCATTTGGCGGATAGGTTGCTGAACATTTTCACCAGTCTTGCAAGTGGTAAGTGCCACCTGTAAAACATCTTATAGAGATTTTCTTTGTATGCCGAGGCCATAGTCAATTTGTAATTTCTACCCCAATGTTTTTGCCATTTCTCTAATTCTATATTATAACCAAAGTTTTTGCCCAAGCAATAATTGTTTCTATTTCTAACTATTTCTTCCTCCATTTTGTAGTTCAGTAAATAATTATATATATTTTTAATCAGTTTTTTATTGGTCACCATTAAAATTTTGTCAAATGTTGTTGGTTCTTTATTTATACCTCATGTTCTAACATCTTTCTCATATCTTGACTGAATCTGGAAGTACGGCCACCAAGCTAGATCTACCCCTTGGTTCTATAGTTGTTGCCTAGATTTAAGTTCACCCCTCTCATTTAAAATATAGAGTACATTTTTTTCTAGTTTAATTAGGTTTGGATATATTAATGCCTCCATTGTCAGTCAGGTATTTTCAAATACTAGACTGGTATTTTCCTATAATGTTGTGATTTAATTTTTTCCCATATGCTAAACAACGCATTCCTCACATAATGCCTCTGAAAGTATTTATGCACTGTGCTACCAAAGAAAGGCGTGCCAACCTAATTGCAGATCATGTCCTTCTAATAATAATAGCCTTCTGTGTTTCAAGTTTACCTATTTATTTATTTATTTATTATTAAAATGTATATGCCGCCCTTCTCCCGAAGGACTCGAGGCTGCTCACATAAATAAAAAACAATAACAATAAAATCTAAAACCAACCCAAAATTAAAATCCCCATATTTAAAACCTCATATAATAATCAGGGAGTTTGCTGGGACAGCCATGTCTTCAGGCCAGCTTGGAAAGTGCGGAGATCGGGAGCCGTCCAGAGCTCGGTGGGTAACCCATTCCAAAGGGTTGGTGCGGCTGCAGAGAACACCCTCATCCTGGGAGTCGCCAGCCGACACTGTCTCGCCGACGGCACCTGGAGGAGGGCAGCTCTATGTGAACGCACAGGGCGGTGGGAGGCCAATAGGAGGTGGTCCTGCAAGTACCCCAGGCCGATGCCATGTAGGGCTTTATAGGTCAATACCAGCACCTTGAAGCAGATGCAGAAGGCCACCGGCAGCCAGTGCAGCTCGCGCAGGAGAGGTGTGGCACGAGAGTAACGGGAAGCTCCCGTAACAACCCGCGCGGCCGCATTCTGGACTAGCTGGAGCCTCCGGGTGCACCACAAAGGCAGCCCCATGTACAGGGCATTGCAGTAATCCAACTGAGAGACAATGAGAGCTTGAGTGACTGTACGGAGGGCATCCCTGTCTAGCAAAGGCCACAACTGGCGCACTAGGCGAGCCTGTGCAAAGGCCCCCCTTGTCATGGCCGATAGATGGTCCACCAAGGACAGCCGTGAATCAAGGAGGACGCCAAGATTGCGAACCTTTTCAGAGGGAGTAAGCAGCTCCGCTCCCATCAAAAGTGATGGGGTAACTAGATCAGGCGTTGCTGGTATCCACAGCCACTCGGTCTTGGAGGGGTTGAGTCTCAGACCCGTACCGCCTCCAGGCACTTAGACATCACAGAAAGGGCATCCCTGGGTTGGTCCAGGGTGGAAATGTACAATTGCATATCATCAGCGTAGTGATGATACCCCACCCCGAAACTATGAATGATCTCACCCAGTGGCTTCATGTAGATGTTAAAGAGCAGGGGGGAGAGAACCGACCCCTGCGGTACCCCACACGAGGGGCCTAGGGGAGGATTTCTGACCCCCTGGCCAAACAAACTGCGTATGGCCCGAGAGGTAGGAGGAGACCCACTGTAGCACAGTGCTCCCTATTCCCAACCCCCGGAGCCGTCGCAGTAGGATACCATGGTTGATGGTATCGAAAGCCACCGAGAGATCAAGTAGCACCAGAATGGAGGAACAGCCCCCATCCCGGGCCCGCCAGAGATTATTCACCAAGGCAACCAATGCCGTTTCCGTGCTGTATCCACGCCTGAAACCCGATTGGTATGGGTCTAGATAATCCATTTCCTCCAGGAATTGTGGGAGTTGGTAAGCTACCATGGCCTCAACAACCTACACTACAAAGCCAAGGTTGGAGACGGGATGAAAGTTGTTTAAGGAGGCCAGATCCAGGGCTGGCTTCTTGAGGAGGGGACGAACCACTGCCTCCTTAAGTATGGCAGGGAAGACCCCATCTCTCAAGGAAGCGTTAGTAATCGCCCGGATCCAGTCTCCAGTCCCCTCTCTGGTTGCCGTGACAAGCCAGGAGGGACATGGGTCCAACAAACATGTGGAGGCTCCCAATCTACCCACTATCCTGTCCACTTCCTCTACGGAAACAGGGTCAAACTCAACCCATGTGTCACCTTCAAGACTTGCTCCCATTCCCTCGTTGGATTCTGCCCAGTCAGAGTCCGACCCTGTCCGGATCTGAGCGACTTTGTCTTGCAGATATTGAACAAAATCCTCACTGCCTTGTAAAGGGTCCTCCCTCGCTCCCTGATTGAGGAGGGAGAGGGTTACGTGAAACAAGGGCGCTGGTTTTCTGAAGATGCTATGAGAGCAGCGAAATACTCCCATTTCGCCGCTTCCATCACCACAAGATAAGACCTAATATGGATTCTTAGTTGTGTTCGATCAGATTCGGCTTGGGAGGATCTCCAACGGTCCTCTAGGCGTCTCTTCCGATGCTTCATCTCCCGTAGTTCCATGGAAAACCAAGGAGCAAACCGGGATCCCTGTCGGCGGGGAGGCTGCAAAGGGGCGATTCGATCCCAGGCATCCACCAAGGCCTCTGGCGAATCGTGGGAAAGGTCAGTGGGAAATGTCCCAAGCTCCGTCAGGAACCTATCAGGGTCCATCAGGCGCCTGGGGCGGAACCAACGAGTCGGTTCCACTTCCCAGCGGTGGGGGTTGGCGGATGGAAAGTCAAGCCTGAGGAGGGAATGGTCAGTCCATGACAAGGGTTAAACAGAAAGGTCCTCCCTACCCCGAGCATTTATCCACTGCCCAGAGATGAAAATCAGGTTGAGTATGTGTCCACCGCTGTGAGTTGGGCCCTGTATAACTTGAGTCAGGTCCATGGCTGCCATGGAGGCCATGAACTCCCACACCAACTCAGATGTCTCACTGGCTGACGGGAGATTAAAATCTCCCACAATCATCATGTTGGGGAGCTCAACCGTCAGTTCAGCTATGACTTCGAGCAGCGCGGGCAGGACTGTAGATATGCAGCTGGGAGACAGGTACGTAATCAACAGAGCCAACTGTACTCCAGGGTCCCATTTCAACAGAAGTGATTCACACCCGCCGATCTGAGGGACAATGACCTCCCTAGGACTAAGACCTTCCCTAATAACAACCGCCACACCACCACCTCTCCCGCGGAGTTGAGCCTGGTGTAGGACACGGAAGCCTGGTGGGCATAAATCAGAGAGAGGAACCTTCCCCTCTGGCCCCAACCAGGTCTCCGTGATAAGGCCATGTAAGAGCTGCTGCCTGGTGGTATCATTCCCAGTCTGGGATCCCAAAGCCACCATTAATTCTAGATTCCTGTAACATTTTCAATTTTATTCTCAGTTTTTTACCTTGCCAAATATATTTCAGAGTCATTTTATTTAGCTCATCAAAAAAATTCTTTTCTAATTTTATCGATATTGTTTGAAATAAAGTAATTTTGGTAGTATGTTCATTTTTACAACTGCTATTCTCCCTATCGTAGAGAACTGTAAATTCTTTCACCTTTCCAGGTCCAATTTAATTTGGTGAATCAATTTTATATAATTATCATCTTTAATCGTCACACACCTTGCTCTTAGATGAATACCAAGATATTTAACCTTTTTTGTTATCTGTAAACCAATTTTCTCTGACAATTCCTTTTCTTGTTTGTCTGTAAGATTTTTGACTAATACTTTAGTTTTATCTTTGTTTATTTTCATCCCTGCCACCTCTCCATATTCCTCAATTTTCTTTATCACTTTGGGGCCAGTTTCTAAAGGTTCTTCTAAATCATCAGCAATGCTTGTAATTTATACTTTTTGTTTTTAATTTCCATTCCTTTTATCTCTATGTCTAATCTGGTATTCCTGGTTAAAACTTCTAGTGTTAAAATAAATAATAGTGGCCACTTCCGGTTGAGCCGCCGGCATCGCTAGACGCTTCTTTGCGAAGCGCCAGCCCCAGACTCCGTAGAATCGCAAGAACAGCGAAAATCGGCTGTCTTGCGGTTTGGAATCCTTCCCCCCAGGAAGAAGGGGGGAAGGAGAGCAGACGGGTGGGGTAGAGCTCCCTAAGAGCACCAGGTTTTGCTAATAATCTGGTGCTCGAAGATGAGAGCTCCCCGTGAAGCCTGTCAAAGCTCCGGACCTGGGATGCCTCTGACGGGGAAGTTTTTCCCTGTCAGAACTAGATGCCGCGGCCACCCCATTAAACAACTTTAAACAAATACTTCTTGAACTAAGCTGGCGGAGCACAAGTTCCACGAAGGAAACAGCAAGTATTTTTTTCTTTTTTTTTAACTCCAGGGATTTACTTTTTTAAAAAGATTTTTCCTAAGTGGAAAGTGAAAGCAAGATGGCGTTTGAGTTTCAACGGGGCGTGAAGAAGTGAAAGTTAAAAGTAATTATTGACAAGCCCCTGTTTGAAACGTAAAACTCCTTTTTGAAAAGTGGATGAAATAAGAAAGAATGTAATAATAATAATTCAAGCAGCAATACAAATTAAAAGGTCTTTTTTTTTCCTTTTTTCTTCTTGAAACTCTTTTTTTCCCCCATTTTTTTCTGTCCTTCTGGAAGGGAAGGAAGAAGGGGGGCAAGATGGCTGGGCTTTTTGAAAACAAAGAAAGCAAAGGAGGGTTATTTAACCCTCAATGGTCTGATTTTGAGGAAGCTTTGAGTTCAATTACCTCTGCTTTATTGAAAAGAATTGATACTATATTTCAAGCTTCTCAAGCTGGAAACAATGAAACACATGGAAATACTGAGTTGCAATCTAGCAGTGGGGGATTGAATGAAGAGCTGGGAGAGGAAAAAAAACAACAACAGACCATAGCAGATCTTACAGAAGAGAGAAAGATGAAGGCTGAGCAGGATAAGGAGCAAGAAATTCTGGAAGTTGATGAAATTTTGGCTACACGAATTTTTTTTTATAAAATTCAATCTGTATTTAAAGAGCTGTTTCCAGAAGAAGCTACATTTCTGCAAAAATTTTATAATATCCAATCCCAAAAACCGCAAAATTTTACTGGAGTTAAAAAAGGCAGAGGGATTAAAGTTAAGAAGAAAGTTCGTAAAAAGGAAAAGAAGAAAGCCTGGAGAAATGGAAAATAACCCTGCTTGATGAGATGATGGTCCTTAAAAAGTATTGTTTAAATGTTTAAAGATTTTGAATTTTTGGGGAAAAAAAAAAGTAGACAGCAGTTTAATGCCAGTTAACTAAGTGATGAGCGACGATGAGGAGGCAATCTATAGCTGTATTGGAATATTTTGAGAAATATAAACAGATCACAGCAATGCTGGTGTGCTGGGCTGTGAAATATGCCCTGACTTGAAGGATTTGGAATATTTTATTAAGGACTGTGATAAATCTGGATCTAACTGTAATCGCAGAAGTTTTATTGAATATAATAAACTGGAGTTTCCTGTTTGATGGTAATAAATATAAGGCAAAAGGACTATGGATCTAGAGCAACTGCAGGTGATCTGGTGGTTTCCCTAATACGTCTGATGAATCTACTAATCTAATTTTTGACTGGATTTGATGGATATTATTACAAATATAATTATAAAGTCACTCGGGGGGGGGGTTTATAAAGAAGCAATTTTTTATTTAGGTGGGTAGACGTAAATGAAGATATTCTATATGCTGTTGGAAGATGTGAAGACAAGAAGATTAGCAACTGGTTTAATCTAGTATGAAGAATTTAAATGTTTGATATAGTTATTAAATGACGTTTTATCTGTATTGATAAATTAATAGGTTTGATTGTTATATTCTTTTTTTAATTAAAAAAATTATTATTATTATTATTTTTTATTAAGTGTTTTAACTATAACTGGACCTTGATGGTTTAAAAATGGAGGACGGAAGACTTTATATAGTATTTTATTTTAAATTTGGGGGGTTTTTTTGATTGAGGGTTTCTTTATTTTATTTTTTTTGTTGTTGGGTTTTTTTTCTCTGTTTTAAATGAAAGAAGTTATAAAATATTTTGTTAAATCGTATAGACTTAATAATTTGTTAAGTATTAATTAGTTATATTGAGTAATGATAGGTTTGATTAGGTAATACTTAATTGTTTTATTAACTGCTGTAACGATAAATGGAGATTAGTTCTGTTGAATTAGATGGAATAAGAAGAAAGAAGACTTCCTTTCCTTTTATCTACTTGTTTAATGATTAGGATTATGATAAGTGTG
>WNWU01000021.1:25300709-25330693 GCA_012654045.1 Ptyas mucosa
CTTTCCTTTTATCTACTTGTTTAATGATTAGGATTATGATAAGTGTGAAATGGAGTTTAACTTAGAGAATTTGAGCTGTATTTTATTTTGTATTTGCTCTGGGAAGTCGGGGGGGTGGTTGGGGAGGGGGAGAAAATGTATGTAAAATTTTTAAAACTTTTTCAATAAAAAAAAATAATAGTGGAGAGAATGGACATCCTTGTCTTGTTCCTTTTTTTATGCTAAAACTTTCTGTCACATCTCCATTTACCAATACTTTAGCTTTCTGTTGAGTATAAATTGCCTTTATTGTATTCAAAAATTTCCCACCAAAATCCATATATTTTAGTTGCTGCAACACAAATTGCCAATTTATGTTATCAAACGCTTTTTGTGCATCCAAAAATATTAATGCTAATTATTTTTCATTAAGAGTTTCATGATATTCTAGTGTATCCAGAATTATTCTCACATTGTTTCTTATTTGTCTCTTGGGTAAAAACCCATTTTGGTCTGGATGAATAAAGTCAATTAGGAATCTTTTTAATCTTTCAGCAATTATTGATGTGGAAATTTTGTAGTCTGCGTTTAATAACGAAATTGGTCTATAATTTTTTATTTGTGTTATATCTGAATCTTCTTGGAATCAGGGTGATGTAGGCCACTTTCCATGTATCTGGGATTTTGGCTTCCAGTAGCACTTCATTATATACCTCTAAAATTGACCAGCTCAAGATGTCTTGTAATTCTTTATAGATTTCTACTCGTAGACTATCCGGTCCTTGTTTTTTTGCTTTTTAGTTGCTTCTGTTAATTCTGCCATTGATATTCTTTCATCCAGCATATTTGTCAGGTTCCGATGTCATCTCAAATAAATTTCACTCCCAAGCAATTAGTCTTTGCTGAAATATTTCATTTATTAAGAACGACAGATCTGGTCCCAACTTCATCGTAGCCAATACTAACCCTCTGACCCCAAAACCTTCCCCTTCCGTTCCCCCAAACCTCATCTTCTTATTGGCCATCTTCCAGCTCAATCTTCTCAGCTCCTGCCTCCAAACCCAAGAATTCCCCCCTCCCATCCCATCTCCAAGCGACCCTATCTACAGAGAAAAATAAGTAGGTAAAAATTCAAGCCTCATCTCCTCCTCTTTATGGCAGCCTTAAAGGGCTGACAATATTCTTCACTGTTTCTGGAATTTTGGGTAAGTTAACATTATCCAAATACTGTATTATTCTTTCCTCTGGTATCATATAACATCTTATAAAAGTTAGGTATTATGTACCTTTCTCATCCTGTAATTTTATTATCCAATTCTTCTCTTTTTCTTTTTTCAGTCTGTAGGCTAGCCACCTTCCTGGCTTATTGGCATTTTCAAAAAAGTTTTGCTTTCTTTTTTTCATTTGTTCTGCCAGTTCATCTTTTCCTATAATATTTAATTTGAGTTTAATCAGCTCCAATTGGTTTCTTAAGCCTATCTTGTGTGGTTCCTTTTGTGACTCTAATTCAAGTGCTTTATATTCTTCTTCCAGCACCTTTTAGTACTGTTTCTTTTTCTTATTTTTCTGTGCTGTATATGTTATAGCTAGTCCTCTAATAACTGCTTTTACGGTATCCCACATGTTCTGTAAGGGAGTCTGTTCCTTTCTATTCTCTTTAAAGAAGAATCCCATTTCTCCTTCCATCATCTGTATACATTCTTTGTCTTTTGTTATTGATTGATTTTAAGTCCATCTTATTTTCCTCTTTTGTCCCTTCTAACTAATTTTTATTGGATGGTAGTCTGCCCAAAAATTTGGTTCAATTTCAATCTCTTGCACATTCCCACTTAATTCTGAATTCATCCAAATCATGTCTATTCTAGACCAAGATTGATGCACGTTGGAGTAAAATGTATACTGTTTTTCTCAGGATTTATTTCTCTCCAAATGTCATGAATTGATAGTTTTTCTATCATTTTGGTAAGGGTTCTAAGTAGGGTCCTTCTTGTTTTATTTGTTTTACTACTTTTGTAATCCAGGTTTGTATCAACTATTGTGTTAATGTCTCCCGTGATACAAATGTTTTCATGTTCTACTTCTAGTATTTTTTTATGAAGTTTCTTACAGAATTCCTCTTGTCCTGTATATGGTGCATATGTAACAACCAGGAGAGTCCTTTTTTGATTCAAAGCCACCTCCAACATCAAGTTTCTGCCTTCTTCATCATTAAAAATTAGTTTGGCAATTATTTTGTCTTTAACATATAGTAACACCCCTCTTTTTTTTTTCCTGCGATAGTGAATAGAATAGTTTTCCCAATTTGGGGTGTTCCAATAATTTCTTATGGTATTTCTTAATGTGCACTTCTTGAAGTGCTATTATGTTCAATTTTAATTTTTGTAGTTTAGAAAATATTTTCTTCCTTTTTGTAGGTGAGTTCAGCTCATTAATGTTAACCGAGAGCATCTTTATTTCTTCTTGCATTAATTTACTTATATCAGGTCTTATAGTCCAGGTTGCTCTTACTTCTCTGGGTTCTTTGGCTATTGCTCCTTCTTGTTCTGAACATTCTTTTTTCTCCTTTTCATTCTGTGCTTGTTGTAAGTGTCTCCCTTCTATTGTTGGTACTTCTTGGCCCTTGTGTACTAAATTCATCTCTTGCTTCCTGTTTCTCTTCTGAGGTAAAGTAGTTTTCATAGAAGTCCGTTGCTTTGTCAAGTGAATCTAATCGGTGTCTTTTTTCCTGCCAGGTGACTAAAATCCCTTTGGGTATCAGCCACCTAAAATTTACATTGTGTATAATGAATACTATGGTCAGAAAGTGATATTATTTTCTGAGCTCCCTAACTCTCCTAGGGATTTGTTTCAAAACCACCAAGTGTTTCCCTTTGTAGTCTAGTGGTTTATTTCTAGCCTTATTAAGGATCTCATCTCGTATTGGTTTTTTCATGAATCTTACATGCACTTCTCTGGGAAGATTATACCTTCTCGCGTAGTTTGTGTAGATCTGATATGTTTCATCCACTTCAATATTCATCTCCTCTTTATCTATTCCTAGCACCTTCGCCAGTAGTTTTTTCATTAACTTTGGTAGTTCTTCTCCCTTCTCCTCTTCTATATTTTGAAACCTTAGATAGTGGTCAGCTTTCTCTGTCTCTAACATTATCACAGTATTTATTAACTCTTTATTTGCTTGTATCAGTTTATAATTTATATCATCTACTTTCTTCTCTATTTGTTCTGTTTTTTCTTCCATTTTCTGGATTCTTTGTTCGTTTTTTATTATCATTTGTTGAAAGCTCTCAAGTTTTTCATCCATATTTTGGATTTTCCCCTTCATATCTCCCGTATAGTTTCTCACTTCCCCTATATCTTTCCTTATTTTATTGTGACTTTTGGTCATAGATTCCTGTAACATCTGTAGCAATGTTAATACCTCCTTTTGGGATGAGTTAGTTTTCTCCAGCTATAAAACACTTTCAATCAACCTCTAGTTAGAAAGGCTTGAGGATGCTGAAGACAGTGTGGAAGATGCCTTCTTCCCTATTTTTGTTATATTTAAGATTGACATTTAGCGAGTAGTGTTTTTAGCAGGTAGATATTCCCACCTACTATCCACTAAAAACATGGCCAACCCAGAGTTAACCGCCTAAAGTATTCCAATACAATCAATATCAATATCTCCCACACAATAGTACAGCTAACAAATAAATCCCAGATCGATATACCAAAATAGGTATAGGAAGCAATATAACAGCTTCCACTTTTCTTCAATCCAGTTTCAGTCAATCTTTCATTTTTCAGAGTCTTAATACTTCAAAAGCTCAGAGTCAAACCTGGATCAACTGGTTTAGTAATCCAAAAAAGTCCACAGTAACTCCAATATATTCTTTTCTTCCTGCCCAATAGGTATATTCTTTTTATATCTTTTGTATTTTCTTCATTGATATTTATAATCCATAAGGCCCTCTGTTTCCCCAGACATCAGCAAGATAAGAATTTATTTATTTATTTTTATTTATTTATTTTACTTTTATATCAGTTAACCCAAGTTATTTATGATCCATCAAGGTTGAATAGTATTTGTCTCCATCACAATTCCAATCTTGTTTTTCCCCCCAAAGATTTCCAAAACAGGGTACAATCCTTAATTAAGTCTCTGACACCACATGTTACAATTCCAGAAACACCTTTGTTAAGCCTGAACAGCTCAAAGTATTCTTTCTGGTATGTTCCGACTTTGACCAGTAGATGGCAGCCTTGCTTCTTTTTCCTTTCCACTCAAAAATAGGAGTCTGGAAAAAGAATAGCAAACGGAGAGGACAGGGGAAAAAAAAGAAAATGTAGCCTGAGAAAGTTTAAACAACAAAAGAAAATCCTCTGAGATAGGGTATTATATCCTTGCCTTCAAAACAAAAAGTAATACTCAGTTCAGTCCAGTCTTTCTCACAATTTAAAGGTAATTAGATCTTGCTTCGCTTTTCACTCAGCAAATATGTATTCAGCTCCGATCTTTCACTTGCCGTTTCCAGAGAAAGACAGAGTAATAATTTCCTCCCCTCCTTTTTTCTGGAGTCTCTCTTCTTAGCAGAGATATTTTAGTGGGGCAGGTTAATTCAGGGTAGAAATTGTATGTTCCTTACCCCATCCAATGCACTTTGAGTTTTCCGCTTATTTTCCATGCTTGCTTATTCTGTCAGAGCTTTGGTTGGGACATTAATGGCCGTCTTCTTTTCCACCTGTCGAGAAGGTTTTCCTGGATCAAGCTAGGTGGACCGCCATCCACCTGTGATCTACAGGATCCCTTCCAACGTGGTCACCCCTTCGAGGTGACACTTGGCCCTGAGGAGCCTTCAGCCCAGCAGAAAATAGCTGAACTCTGCAAGTTTCAGCTGTCACGCTCCTGCAACTGGAAGTTCAAATATTTGTAAATTTATATGGGGTTATTTTTATTTTGTTGTTCATAAGACATCCCTTGGAACCAACCATTTCATTTATACACAAACTAGGCCACTTTTCTATTTCTTCCGTACTTTTTTACAAATCACAGAAATCATTTTAGCACTTTCTGGAGCAGCTGCACAAATAGCCTTATAAACATAGTTTTCCTTTTGGCATATGGCAGATGGTTGATTCATTTACATTGAATTTTCTGTCTATGAATGCTACACAGTTTCCAGAACAAAGCAAATGAAATTCTAATTTTATCCATTAGGCTCATTATGAAGTGTTTGCACTTGTTGAAACATGTCATTAGCATTTTGCTTTGATGCCATTGTTGAAATGTATTAAAACTTACCCCTGAACAGCATAAAAGAATGAGAACACAATAACTATTATCAAAATGACATGGGGAATAAAAGAACAAGAACATAGTTTCCTTTTGTGTAACTTTTGTCACTTGTGTGTGTCATTGCTACACAATAAGATTCCATTGTGCATGGCCATGTATAGCTGCGTTGAGACCATGTGGTTACACATACTTCTACATATAAATGATCTACAAGAACAGAATATATGAGGTGTGAGCATATACAGGTAGTAATCAGTTAATAATTGTAATTGGGACCAGAATTTCTGTCACTAAGCAATGTAGTTGTAAAGCACAGTATCACATGATCACATTGCTTAGCAACATCAATCTCAGGAGTTCTGGTGGCTGTCATTAACCAAATCCCACTTGATTATTAGGTATGGATTCACCCCAATCCAAGTAATTCCTGGCTTGCTGCCTTGGGGAGTCCTGAGTCTCGGTAAGGTAAGGAACTGCTTCCTCTTCAGCTCCTTTCACTCACCTATCTCCGCCCCCTGCATTTCTGGACTTTTGGCTGTACTGTACTCTGTCACCTCTACCAAATCTGCTACCCAGCGCTCCACCGGCCCAGCTAGCCCAGCTGACCTTTGCTGTCATCTTCCTTCCACTGCTGATGAGACATGCCTGAAATGGCTTGTGAAGCAGCTGACTTGCAAATGTTGGGCCAGGCATGCAGAGGACATCCAGCAGAGTGTAGGATGCCCCAAAGGCCAGATATGGGGGGAGAAAGTAGGGGCATCTGGGCCAGGGGAGGCAGGGCAGCCAAAATTGTAAAGCAGTAAGCAATTTAAGTATTCCAAGCAATCTGACAATTCTAGCAATTTCACTTACTGTGTAACTAAAAGGGACCAGAAAGGTTTAAAATAAGTTTTCAAACCACTGTTGATGTTTACAACAATTTTGTTTCATTTCTTATTGTATTAAAAAAAAACTTATTGTACAGAGTCTATGAGTGTATCAGGCTAAAATTTTGAATCAGAAATCCAATGACCAGAGTTAACAGTGACTCAGATATCCAACTAGTTAAAGCTAGCACCATGTCCTTCAAATGCTTGGCTCCATAAGGAGTGCTAATCTATATAGCGTCTAACATTAACATTGTGGATAATTCCATAATTATCAACATAAGTATCTTGTTAATGTGACTTATAACCCTAACTGGACTGTAACTTCCAATACTAAGCAATGTGATCATTAAGTGAGCCATACCTGACTTTTTGACTTTTACCACAGTTGTTAAGCAAATCATTCAGTTAAGCAAATCCAGCTTCACCCATTGGCTTTGCTTGTTTTTGATCACAAGATCATGGGGACATTAGTGTCATCATAAGTAATTTTTTCAGTGTTGATATAACTTTCAACGGTCATTAAACATATGGTTATAAGTCAAGGACTACCTGTAAAAACTAAATTAGCTACTATATGTATAGAAATATGTCCTCTGACAATACATAATACTTCATATAAAGAGAAGTTTCCTAATGCTTTTAAAAATATAATGATGTTAAAATTAGCAGCATGAACAGAAAGTACAGGAAACAGGAAGTGCAGCTAAGCTTCTGCTTCCTGTGTCAGCTTTCTCCTCGCATCTTGACTTCTTGTATTAACCCATGAAAGAAGCAGGTCTCCTTTATGATCTTAAATTCTTTTAATTCTGTGCATTTCACCAGCCATCCACTTGTGAGTTTGTGTAAATAAATTTATTTTCTAATTGTAGCTTTTTGCATCCTCAGTGACAGGAAAAATATTTTTGATAGTTTGTTAGCCTAGTACAAGTGTGCCACTAATAAGAAGAGAAACTCTACTAAAATGTTCTAACACATACACAAATTCAGGATAAAAAGACCAGCTTTAGTACTTACCTGGTGTGTAAGCGGAGACTGTATATTCATTCTCGATATTTGCTGATAGTCGCAATGGCTGACAGCTCTTAGAAGAAAATTCCACTTCCATTTTTATTTGTCTATCCAATTTACACTTTAGGATTATAAAAATGGTTGTCTGCACCTACATTTTTTAAAAAAAACATAGTAAGATGTAGGGCCTTTGAAATATTCAGTTTTCACAATACATTGGTATCTTTTGGGGCGTGAGGATCTACAGGCACAAGCTCCCTTATTTGGGCTTGGCATGAGGAAGAATGCATCTTCTTTTTCAACCCTATATAGATGGCTGCTGGCCTGATAACATTGGTTCAGAGGGAATGAAACAAAGTTTATTCTCATCACAACTTGATTATAGTGACAGTGATAATGAGAGGACATTGCTGTCCTTTACTTAGCAAATTCATAAGTGGCATGCAATATTAAAAGCATCAAAATGTATTTAAGCACTTAAGCCAATAACAAACATAAGTTCTACCATTCAACAAATGTCAACCACATTTTTTTCCTAAAATGTGTATTTTTTTTGAAAAAAAAAGATAAATTTTTTTACAAAGCTATGATTAAAAAACTATACTCATTTTGCCTGCTGCTATTGACTCTTATGTCAATTATATGGTAATTTTTTATCAGTTTTTCACAAAACATTTGAATGCACATTGCCACATTCAATTAACACTGCATTTTATTTCAATTATTCCAAAGACTCATTTATCCTTAAAAGTCATGCTCAGCCTGCAAAAATATATGAAGCAGTTAGATTCTTAAAACTTAAAGGATTTTCCAATAGGCTTTGGTGCACATGGCTTGTGTCTCCTCCCTCCACAACAATTCTATGAACCCAATCCACCCCTTTTGCAAAGAAGGTCAGGTGACTAAAACTGCAGGACTGAAGAAATTGTAGTACAGTATTATGAAGTATAGGGCAGAACTTCTTTTAAAAGAAGACATTTCTCCCTCCTGTTTGTTCCACAGAAATGTTTAAAAAGGCTGAAACTAGAAGACATCCAACTCTGTTATTCTATTATTCATGCAGAAACTGCCACATGTGTTGTTAGTCCCCATCTCATTCTGGAGGGGGTGGCAAATCCATGGCTTCAGTTCCTCATGGGCACTAAGGTCCTTCTGGAATACCAGAGAACAACCTTGGCTGGTATCCCAGTTGAAGCACTTTTGAGAGCAGGAGACTTTAGCAAAAATTAACAATATCTTTGTTGCCCCTAGACTGGTTTACTGTAATAGTCTCTTTGCTTAGACCTACCCTTAAGATTACCTGAAACTATAATTGTTCAAAACTCAGCTGCACAGAGGTGCCCTTTGTTAAGATGGGTAGCCAATACATTTAATTAATGAATAAAATAATAAATAAAAATAAAATAAAATGCAGTAGCCTACTTGCTGACAGGTAAAAACCACTTTTGAAGTACAGAACCGATATTGATGGTGCTACTCTGATTACCAAATTTCTCAATGAAACCGATAAATCCCTATATGATTTGGGTCTGGGTTAACCAAGGTACCGTATCCTCCAAATTGAATTTACTTATCTTATTTGTTCATTATGGCAGGGATGCTGTAGATTTTCTCTTTTCAGGACATTGTGAAGGAAAGGGGAGGAAATAAGCTAGAAACCTGGAAACCAACCTTCTTGGTACAAGCACTATGCTTTTGGTAGATTCAAGCCAACTATGCAGCCACAAAGATATAAAAATCATTATACCTATGTCTGAGCAGAACTACAACATCATTAAAACCCCAGCAATGTATTTTGTTTCCCTCCCCCGTAAGATGAATTACAGAAAACAAAACTAAAATTCAACCCAATTCGACCTCAGATAACAATGTGAAATAGAAAAAGGAAATGTATAGTAAAAAATAATACGATAGGGATAGAGTACTTGTGGTAAACCAGATATTGTGAGCTGTGATTTAATTAAGCATTCTTAATCAGTGTCTATGCTGGCTAGGGCTGCTTAAGTTTTGGTTGAAGAGTATTTGGTTGCAGGTTCACCATCCCTTGCCCAAGAAAAGGAAAATGTGTTACAGAACGCGGTTACATATATCACACATTTTCTTATCCACATAGTCCAACTCAAAAATTTGGCTAGCAGTGTTAAGAACAAGTCTGCTTGTGAATAGCTGTGCTATTATAATTAAGCTGTATCCACTGCAGAGCATGCTTTCTCTTCCAGTTCTATCAGATCAACTTTGAAAGAGTAGAAATATACTATACCCCACAGCGTATACGATCAGGCTGCACTGCAACAAGATTTTCTAATCTGGTCACTAAAGGTTCATATGCCTGACAGGCTGGAAAATTGTATGACACTTGTAGACTCCCAGCGTCCTCTTTCTCTGCATCAGCCACTGAATCACAACCAGAATCTAAAAAAAGGATAAACATTAATGTGATTTCTGAAAGTTGTTTGGCTATTAGGAAAATCCATAAAAAGAAGAACATAAATTAAAAATTAAATGCATTCTATATAAGAAAGAAGAAATATTACTTTAAACTCAGTAATGATGATATGGAGAGCCAGTTTGGTATAGAGGCCAAGGTATCAGAGTAGAAACTAGGAGACCATGAGTTCTAGTTCCACCTTAGACACAAAGTCAACTGTGATATTCCTGGACATGGGGGGGGGGGCACACTCTGCCTGCCCTAGGAAGGAAATAATGGGAAAGCCACTTCCAAAGTCTTAACTGGTAGAATCTATCAGAGATCACACCTTGAGAAGCAGGAGAGCAACGCAGGTCCAAAAATGAAAACACTCAGCCATTTTAAATGAGTTTAAATCTCTGCAATTGGATAGATTTGCATCCCAGCATGCTAAAGGAACTGGTGGATGTGATTTCAAAATCACAAACTGTAATTTTTTAGAACTCCTGTAATATTGGGGAAGTGCCAGATGATTGGAGAAGGGCTATCCCCATTTTAAAAAGGAAGAAAAGTACATCTAAGGAACTTCAGATCAATCATCTTGGCATTAATATCTGAGAAAATCCTAGAAAAGATGATCAAGCAGTGGGTTTGGAGCATTTGGAAAGTAAGAAAATGATTATTAGACACCAGCATGGGTTGGTTAAAACCAGATCATGCAAGACAAATTATACTGCTTTTTTGGGAAGAAAAGGTTACTAGACTAGTAGACTGATAATATGCTATCAACAGGGCATACTTAGCTTCCAAAAGAAATCTGATAAGGTTTCATACTGCAGGCAGAAGATAGAAGGGATGTCTATCAGATTTTCAGATGATGCATATTTGGGAAGACTGGTAAATTCTCAGAAGGCTCAAAGTTTTCCTATGAAGAATGAATAGACCAGGAGTGTCAAACTCAATTTCATTGAGGGCCACATGAGGGTTGTGTTTGACCTTGGAGGGCTGGGGAGGGCAGCGTGGCAGGAGCAGGGTCATGGTGGGCGTGGCTAGGGTGTGCATGGTCAAAGGGGGCATGACACGGGATTTGTGTTGGGAGTGGCACTTGTGGTGGCCAAGTGCTAAGGCAGGACTTCCCTGAGACCCTCACTCACTCTCATTATACAGGTAATCTTCGAGTTATGAACATAATAGAGCCCGCCAATTACATTCCTAACCTGAGGATTTGTTTCATTGAATCACATTAAATGAACGTGATCACTCCCTGCTTTCCCCAATGCATTTGTTAATCAAATGTGCAGGTCATTAAATGCACATGAGGTGTCTCAGAGTGGGGAAGAGCCTGTGGGGCCTAGTGCTGGAGCAACCCATCCCAGACCTCCCACCAACCACTGAGATACCTCATGCTCCCCTGGGGTTCCCACAATTGCTTTCCCCTCCCCCTTTGCTAGCATCAAGGATTCCACTTACTCTTCCCCATCCCATTTCCCATGGATTACTTACTTTCTGAAGATCTCCAGAGCTCCAGAAGTCGCTGATCCACTAGCAGAGAAGCCAAAGTGTTTTATTCAGATGATGGTGAAGCTGTAAGAACGTGAAATCTAAGGAAAACATTTTTGCCAACTTCTGATAAAAGACTGAGGCTTGGGGCCATGTGGCCAGCAGGCTTCTGGTAGTAGAAAAGGCCTCCTGCTTCAGGACAGCTTCAGGGACTGAGGCAGCAGCAACCAATCAACGAGGAGCTTGCTTCCTTTGTCTCATTGGGTTGAACTGCAAGCCCCTTGTTGATTGGCTGCCATGCCCCAATCCCTGAAGCTGCTCATTCGAATTAGCCAGTCAGCAGCAAGCAGGAGGCTGCTTGATGCCAGTCAGAATGGGCCCAAACCAAACCTGCAGACCCTCATGGCAGAGAAGCCGGTCTTTTATTCAGATGGGGAAAGCTGCTTTCCTTGCATCTCATGTTCTTATAGCTTCACAGGCTTCTGAATAAAAGACTTTGGCTTCTCTGCCATGTGGGTCAGCCTCTTCTAGAGCTTTTCGAAAAGTAACTACAGTAAAGCCATGGGAAATGGAGTAGGAAGTGGAATCTGAGAAGCTAGCAAAGCAGGCATAGTCTGTTAAGAGGTCCGAATGGAGCCTCAGAGGCCCGAATCCAGCCCACAGAGGCTCCAATTCAGCCAGCAATGGACCTCTGGATGCCCTTGCGCCCCATTTTTGCTCGCAGAGGCACCCCAGGCCAGTCTTTTGCTATTTCCAGCTGGCTCTGCAGGCCACATCTAAGCATTTTGCGGGTCAGATCCAGCCTGTGGGCCTTGAATTTGACATCCCTGGATTAGACGAACTGAATACATTTAGCCTAAAGAAGACAGTGCTAAAGGGAAACATGATATCAATGTTCAATACAGGTAGTTCTCAATTTATGGTTGCTTATCAACAATTTAAAGTATAATCCCTCAAAAAATAGTGATATCGAAGTTCCAATAGTTAGCCTCCCCCCATCCCCGCAGTCAAGTGATTGCATTTTTGGTGCTCAGCAACTGGCCCACATTTACAGTCATTTGCAGCATCCCACAGTCATGTGATGGTGATTTATAATTTTTTTCCCCATAAAATGGCATTTTATTTCCATTTTTTTAGCAAAAACTTCCAAATTAGACTTCTCAAATGAACAATGGGTTTGCTTAAGACCACAAATTCACTTCATGATTATGGTGATTTGCTTAACAACTGCTGCAAAAAAGGTCATAAAATTGAGTCAGTCACATGATTACTACTTTATTACTTCCACATTTTATGACCATAACAGGCATGTTCTATTATGGCTAAACATCAAAGATTATCTCTAATTAGAGGTCTGTCACAGCAGAAACTACAGATTTATTCTCCGTAACTCCATACTGGAATACTGCTATCATCTCCCCCCTAGTCCTTTTTTTCTAGACTGGCCATACTTATTTCCTGTTCTTCATGTTTTTGTCTCCAGGCCCTTAATTATCTTAGATGCTCTTCTTTGCACTTTTTCCAAAGTCTCAACATCTTTTTTGTAATGTAGTGACCAAAACTGGATGCAGTATTCCAGGTGTGGCCTTACTAAAGCTTTATAAAGCAGTACTAATAGTTCACATGATTTTGATTCTATGCCTCTGTTTATACAATGAAGGGTTACATTAGTTTTTCCGGCTGCTGCTGCAGACTGGTAACTCATGTTTAAGTGATCATCCACGAGGACTCCAAGGTCCCTCTCACAGTTACTGTTTTTGAGCTAGGTTTAGCCTAACCTGTACTTGTAGTTTGGTTTTTCCTGCCCAGGTGTAAAACTTTGCTTTTCTCCACATTAAATTTCATTTTGTTGTATAGGGCCCATTGTTCAAGTCTGTCAAGATTTTTTGGGCTCCTGCACTTGTCTTCTGGGGTATTGGCTTTTCCTGCCAGCTTAGTATATCTGCAAATGTGATGAGTTCCCCTTCTATCCCCTTATCTAAGTCATTTATGAAGATATTGAAGAGTACTGGGCCTAAGACAGAACCTTGTAGTACCCCACTGCTTACTTCCCTCCATGATTTGGCATGGTCTATTATTAACAAACCTGTGCTGGCTACTAGTAATAACTTTATTTGTTTCTAGATGTTCACAGATCTGTTTTTGCTAATTTTTTTCCAGTATCTTCCCAGGTATTGGTGTCTGACTGATTGGTCTGTAGTTTTCTGGGTCTGGTTTTTTCCCTTCTTTGAAGATGGGAACCATATCAGCTCTTTTCCAATCCTCTGGTAGTTCCCCACTCCTCCAAGATTTTTTAAAGATATGATACAATGGTTCTGAGATAACATGTGCCAGTTCCTTCAGAACTCTGTAATGTAATCCATCAGGTCCCAGTGATTTATATTCATCAAAGTCAGACAGGTGTTCTCTTACCATTTTCTTGTTTATTTTAATTTTTATTTCTAGTCTGTCTTTCACAGTTATGTTTTTGGTAAGTTGGGCTATCGTTTCTTTTTTTGTGAAGACTGATGCAAAGAATGGGTTAAGCAGCTCTGCTTTCTCTCTGCTGTCTTTTACTTCCTTGCCATCTTTTCTTTTTAGTGGACCAACTGTTTCCTTGACCTTTTTCTTGTTATTTATATGTTGAAAAAAACTCTTTTTTATTATCGATTTTTGTTGGAAGTCTTTGTTCATTCTGAGCCTTTGCTTTCCTGACTTCATCTTTGCTAATTCGGGCTATCTGCTTATATTTTGCCTTAGTTATGTGCCCGTCTTTCCTTCTTTTGTACTTATCCTTTTTGTCTTCCAGTTGATCAGAGAGATCTTTTTGCAACCATGCTAGTTTCTTCTTGAATTTCTTGTTTTTCTTTTTTAGTAGTATTGTGTTGGACTGGGCTTTTATGTTCATATTTTTCAATGTTTCCCACACTTCGTGAGTTGTTTTCCCCTTTAGGATTTTTATCCATGAATTTTTCCTTAGGCTCTCTCTGAGTTTGTTAAAATCAGCTCTTTTAAAATCTAAGACACTGGTTGGATTATAGTCTATTGCTTATGTTTACATTATATTGAATTCCAGTATGACGTGATCCCTCTCGCCCAAGATTCCAGTAACTTCAACTCCCTCTATCACTTCTTCTCTATTAGTAAGAATTAGGTCCAGTATAGTTTTTCCTCTAGTTCCCTCCTCTATCTTTTGAATGACAAAGTTGTCAGCTAAATTGGTTAGGCATCTGTTCAATCTCCCACTTGCTGCAGAGTTTGTCTCCCAGTTGATATCTCCCTGAAAATAAGACCTATCCTGAAAATAAGCCCTAGCATGTTTTTACATGTGTCCTTAATATAAGCCCTAGCCCCCAAAATAAGCCCTATTTATGAGCCTGCGCAGCTGGTGCCCACCCATTCCATCTGGTTGCTCACTGTGCCACAGCCATGAGGCAAAACGAGAAGGTGGCGCCACCCCTCGCACCCCACACGAGCTTACTTCAAGGCCCCCGTAGCCAGGCCATCCACACTCTAAGAACTGCCTTGTGGCAGCAGCCCAAACACCCATGTGAAGCAGAAGCCCACATGGCCACTAGCCCACTTCTTCTGCATGCAAGGCAGGTGTATAAAGACATGGCGCAGCTCCACCCCTCCTCACCTCATGGCCATGGCACTTGCACGTCGCTTGGCCCCCTGCTCCGTTGCGGCTGTGAACAAGCAGAAGTGGGCCGGGAGCCACACAGGATCCTGCTGGACAGGGTTGCTGGAGCTGATGCCATGAGTGGAGGCAGATGTCAGGGCGTGGGTGGCCTGGCTGCGGGGACCCTGAGGTAAGCTGGTGTGGGGCACATGGGGCAGTTCCACTCCCCACCTCACAGCAGTGGCACAGTTATACCATGCAGCCTCCTGTCCTGTCACAAGCAAGGAGAAGTGGGCCTCCTGTACATGGAAAAAATAAGATCCCCCCAAAAATAAGCCCTAGTGCTTATTTTGGGGCCCAAAAGAAAATAAGACCCTGTCTTATTTTCGAGGAAACACAGGTATCAGGGTAGTTAAAGTCTTCCATTACTACTATGGTATGTTTCTTACATACATTTGTTAATTGCTTAGCAAAGAGTTCATCTATTTTTTTCTTCTTGGTTGGGTGGCCTGTGGTATATGCTTATAACAATGTCGTATTTTTCACTTTTATATTAACCCATATGGATTCTAGGAGGCTTTCATCCTTGGTTTTGTGTATTTCAGTAGAGATGTAGTGATCTTTTATATGTAATGCAACTCCACCTCCTCTTTTGTTAAGTCTGTTTCTTTTGAATAGTTTGTATCCTTCCATCAGTATATTCCATCATGATTCCACCAAGATTCAGTAATGGCAACTATATCATATCCACCTTCATGTACTAATACTTCAAGTTCACCCTGTGTGTTCCCTAAACTTTGAGCGTAGTGTGTAAGCATTTGAGTCCTTTATGGTCTTGGATATGTTTCTTATATCTCCTACTTTGAAATTGGGCTTTCCATCCTTTCCATAACTCTCTACTTCATTATGGTTTTTTTAAATTTCTTTTTTCTCTTTCCTCCTTTCCTCCTTATGCGATTGGTTATCTAGTGGTTTTTGCTTGGAATTAAGTTCTATAAGATGTGAAGATTGACTCCCTCTTCTCTCAATTTTAGTTGAAAACCCTTTTGATAAGATGAGCCAGTCATTTTCCAAATATATGGTTTCCAGTTCTTGTGTGGTGCAGTCCATCCCTTGCCAGTAGCCCTTCATCTAGGTCAGGGGTCCTCAAACTTTTTGAACAGAGGGCCACTTCAGGGTCCCTCAGACTGTTGGGGGCCCAGACTGGCTAGGTGGGTGTGGCTGGCCCCCTGGTGACTGGGTGGACGTGGCTTGGTGGCCATGTGACTAGGTGGATGTGGCTATGTGCATAGGGACTACTCAGAGGTCTGAAAAAAGTCATTTCTGACTGGTCCTCGCACTTTTGACCGGTCCTCATACTTATGACCATCTTCACATTTATGCCCATTGCAGCATTCTTAACAACTGTGTCACTCATTTCACAACTACTTCTCTTCACCACGGTGACAAGATAGGGCGCAAAATGTAAAATGTGAGGACAGTCGTAAGTGCAAGAATTGGTCAAAAGTGCGAGGACTTTGGCATAATATTGAGGATATAAGGAGTGAGATACCGCTTAAATACTATATCAAAAGCAGAAGATTTTTATTATAATGTTTTGAAAGCGGGTTCAACATCTCCTCGTACATCTTCGCCAATAGATAAAGAGGCTCAAGCACAGAGGGAATTTGATCAAGAAACTGAGGAACAAATAAAACACTCACAAAAGCAAGCAATGGAGACTCAGGGGGCAGTAGGTGGTTTGTTGGTTGATCCTTTTGCACCACCTCCAGTCTCCCTTTTGGAAGACACATCGAAATCTACGAGAGAGGAGGTGCTGGATCTTGATATGGGGTCAAGTAAATTTGAGGAGCAACGTATAACTAGAGCAATCTCTAGGCAAATTCTAGAAGCACAGCAACAGGAGAAACCCAAGTCACGAAGAAACAAGAAGGTTAAGGAAAAGGCACAAGTTGAAGTTGTGGGAGGAACAAAGCCGAAGACTACCTGTGTGCAAGAGGATCTTCAGCAACTGTTCTCTAAACTTCACAGTAGCCCAAACGACTAAATTTTTGTCTTGGAATGTGAATGGACTGAATTCTCCATCCAAAAGAAAAAAAGTATTTCATTATTTGAGACAAGTTAATAATGATGTTATTTGTTTGCAAGAAACTCATATCAAGTTGCAAGATCAGAAATATTTGATGAATTCAAGATTGGGAATGCACTTTATTGCTTCAAATTCGGAAAAAAAGAATGGATTGGTGATATATATAAATAAAAGATTTTCAGCTAAACTAATAGAAGCAGATGATTGTGGGAGATATATAGCAATTGAATTGAATACAGACAATGGTCCAACCCTGATGGTTGGAGTCTATGTTCCTAACCAGCAACAAGAAGTTTTTTATAAAATGCTTTATTCTAAAATTCTAGGTTGGGACTTCACATCTATTTTGATTATGGGTGACTGGAATGGAGTAATACAACCTAAAATGGATAAAAAAAGTGTGGCTAAGAACTTCCGGTTGAGCCGCCGGCATCGCCAGACACTTCTTCGCGAAGCGCCAGCCCCAGACTCCGTAGAATCGCAAGAACAGCGAAAATCGGCTGTCTTGCGGTTTGGAATCCTTCCCCCCAGGAAGAAGGGGGGAAGGAGAGCAGACGGGTGGGGTAGAGCTCCCTAAGAGCACCAGGTTTTGCTAATAATCTGGTGCTCGAAGATGAGAGCTCCCCGTGAAGCCTGTCAAAGCTCCGGACCTGGGATGCCTCTGACGGGGAAGTTTTTCCCTGTCAGAACTAGATGCCGTGGCCACCCCATTAAACAACTTTAAACAAATACTTCTTGAACCAAGTTGGCGGAGCACAAGTTGCACGAAGGAAATAGCAAGTATTTTTTTCTTTTTTTTTAACTCCAGGGATTTCCTTTCTTTAAAAGATTTTTCCTAAGTGGAAAGTGAAAGCAAGATGGCGTTTGAGTTTCAACGGGGCGTGAAGAAGTGAAAGTTAAAAGTAATTATTGACAAGCCCCTGTTTGAAACGTAAAACTCCTTTTTGAAAAGTGGATGAAATAAGAAAGGATGTAATAATAATAACTCAAGCAGCAATACAAATTAAAAAGTCTTTTTTTTTCCTTTTTTCTTCTTGAAACTCTTTTTTCCCCTTCTTTTTCCCATCCTTCTGGAAGGGAAGGAAGAAGGGGGGCAAGATGGCTGGTCTTTTTGAAAGTAAAGAAAGCAAAGGAGGGTTAATTAACCCTCAATGGTCTGACTTTGAGGAAGCTTTGAGTTCAATTACCTCTGCTTTATTGAAAAGAACTGATACTATATTTCAAGCTTCTCAAGCTGGAAACAATGAAATACATGGAAATACTGAGTTGCAATCTAGCAGTGGGGGATTGAATGAAGAGCTGGGAGAGGAAAAAAAACAACAACAGATCATAGCAGATCTTACAGAAGAGAGAAAGATGAAGGCTGAGCAGGATAAGGAGCAAGAAATTTTGGAAGTTGATGAAATTTTGGCTACACGAATTTTTTTTTATAAAATTCAATCTATACTTAAAGAGCTGTTTCCAGAAGAAGCTACATTCCTGCAAAAATTTTATAATATCCAATCCCAAAAACCGCAAAATTTTACTGGAGTTAAAAAAGGCAGAGGGATCAAAGTTAAGAAGAAAGTTCGTAAAAAGGAAAAGAAGAAAGCCTGGAGAAATGGAAAATAACCTTGCTTGAGGAGATGATGGTCCTTAAAAAGTATTGTTTAAATGTTTAAAGATTTTGAATTTTTTGGGAAAAAAAAAGTAGACAGCAGTTTAATGCCAGTTAACCAAGTGATGAACGATGAGGAGGCAATCTATAGCTGTATTGGAATATTTTGAGAAGAATAAACAGATCACAGCAATGCTGGTGTGCTGGGCTGTGAAATATGCCCTGACTTGAAGGATTTGGAATATTTTATTAAGGACTGTGATAAATCTGGATCTAACTGTAATCATAGAAGTTTTATTGAATATAGTAAACTGGAGTTTCCTGTTTGATGGTAATAAATATAAGGCAAAAGGACTATGGATCTAGAGCAATTGCAGGTGATCTGGTGGTTTCCCTAATACGTCTGATGAATCTACTAATCTAATTTTTGACTGGATTTGATGGATATTATCACAAATATAATTATAAAGTCACTCGGGGTTTTTTTTTTATAAAGAAGCAATTTTTTATTTAGGTGGGTAGACGTAAATGAAGATATTTTATATGCTGTTGGAAGATGTGAAGACAAGAAGATTAGCAACTGGTTTAATCTAGTATGAAGAATTTAAATGTTTGATATAGTTATTAAATGACGTTTTATCTGTATTGATAAATTAATAAGAGGTTTGATTGTTATATTCTTTTTTTAATTAAAAAATTTATTATTATTATTATTTTTTATTAAGTGTTTTAACTATAACTGGACCTTGATGGTTTAAAAATGGAGGGCAGAAGACTTTATATAGTATTTTATTTTAAATTTGGGGTTTTTTTGATTGAGGGTTTCTTTATTTTTCTTTGTTGTTGGGTTTTTTTTTCTCTGTTTTAAATGAAAGAAGTTATAAAATATCTTGTTAAATCATATAGACTTAATTTGTTAAGTATTAATTAGTTATATTGAGTAATGATAGGTTTGACTAGGTAATACTTAATTGTTTTATTAACTGCTGTAACTATAAATGGAGATTAATTCTGTTGAATTAGATGGAATAAGAAGAAAGAAGACTTGCTTTCCTTTTATCTACTTGTTTAATGATTAGGATTATGATAAGTGTGAAATGGAGTTTAACTTAGAGAATTTCAGCTGTATTTTATCTTGTATTTGCTCTGGGAAGTCGGAGGGGTGGTTGGGGAGGGGGGAGAAAATGTATGTAAAATTTTTAAAACTTTTTCAATAAAAAAAAAAGTGTGGCTAAATTAGGCGTTAAACTACCACAGGTTTTTTTTGAAATGAAAGAGGATTTGGAATTGAAGGACATATGGAGATTGCACAATCCAAACGAAATGGATTTTACTTTTTATTCGGATAGGCATAAATCCTTTTCCAGGATAGATTTTATTTTGTTAACGGTTGATTTACTTCCTAAAGTAAAGAAAACGAAGATATTTCCGAGGACTTTAACTGATCATCGTCCGGTATGGATAGAAATTGAGATGAGAAAGAAGGAAAGAAGATCTTGGAGATTAAATGAAAACTTATTTAGATATGAAAAAAATGTAGACGAACTTAAGAAACATATAAAGGAATTTTTTAAAATGAATTCAAATAAAGGCACTCCTATTGAAATTGTTTGGGATGCAGCTAAAGCATACATGAGAGGAGTACTGATACAAATGAATTTTAAACATAAACAAAATAGACAGAAAAAAAGAATAGAGTTGGAAAATGAGATAAAGAAAAAGGAGCAGCTATTGATAAAAAACCCAACAGATGGAAAATTACAAACAGCTATAAAACTTTTGAAAGACCAATTTCAAATGCTTATAGCAGAACAAACAGCAATTAATTTACAATTTGCAAAACATAATACTTTTGCCAATGCTAATAAACCGGGCAGATGGTTGCCTTACACATTGAGGAAGCAATTAACTTCACGAACTATTGATAGTATTGAGTATGGTGAGAAGGAAGTTTTCCAGCAAGAATCAATTAAAAAGGCTTTTCTGTATTATTATGTTAAGTTATATTCTAAAGACAACATACACGATAATCTTATAAATAAATATCTAGAAAAGAAAAGGATTACAAAAATCTCACTTGTACAAAAGGAAAAGTTGGATCAATTAATAACAGTTGATGAGATTAGCTATGCTATAAAACAACTGAAAACAGCCAAAGCTCCGGGAATGGATGGTCTAACTGCAATTTACTACAAAACTTTACAAGCAGAAATGATTGAGCATCTTAGAGATTTATTTTGTAATATACAGCAAGGTGGCAAAATACCTTCCTCACGGAAAGCAGCTTTTGTATCGTTAATACCGAAAGAAGAATCAGGCTCTAAAAAACCAGAATCAGGCTCTAAAAAACCAGAAAAATATCTCTTTTAAATACGGATTATAAAATTTTTGCAAAAGTATTAGCCAACAGATTGATGCCAGTTATCCAAGAGGTGATTCATCATGACCAAGCAGGATTTATCGAAGGCAGATATTTGAAGGAGAATGTTAGGCAAATTATAGATTTATTGGACTATTTAGAAAAGAATAAACAGATCCCTGCAGTGCTGGGTTTTTTGGATGCGGAGAAGGCCTTTGATCGAGTGAATTGGAATTTTATAATTAAGACTTTGGAAAAAATGGGTTTGGGGAATCGGTTTATACAGATGATTGCAGCAATATATCAAGAGCAATTTGCACAACTCATTATTAATGGAAGTTTAACGACGAATTTTAATATACAAAAAGGTACTAGACAAGGTTGCCCGTTGTCCCCATTGTTATTTATTCTAACTTTAGAAGTCTTGTTGAACGCAATACGGGACTCGAATTCTGTGAAGGGAATAGTTATAAGGCAAGAAGAATACAAAACTAGGGCATTTGCAGATGATCAGGTAGTTACCCTAACACGCCCGATGAAATCAATAATCCAGATGAAAGATATTATAGAAGAATATGGTATGGTATCAGGATTTAGGTTGAATCAGAAAAAAACTAAAATGATTGTTAAAAATCTGACAGAAAAACAAAAAACTGAACTTCAAAAAATGGCAGGTTTTGAAATAGTGACAAAGGTTAAATATTTAGGGATACAAGTTGCAGATTCAAATATAAAATTGTTTCAAAATAACTACGAGGTTTTGCGGCAAAAGATACAAAAAGATATGCAAACTTGGAAAAAACTGCAGCTATCTTTACTTGGGAGAATATCAGCAGTTAAAATGAACATTTTACCTAGATTTATCTTTTTGTTTCAAATGATACCGGTGCTTAAATCTGACAACCAACTAATAGAATGGCAAAGGACTGGCTTCCGGTTGTGCCGCCGGCATCGCCAGACGCTTCTTTGCGAAGCGCCAGCCCCAGACTCCGTAGAATCGCAAGAACAGCGAAAATCGGCTGTCTTGCGGTTTGGAATCTTTCCCCCCAGGAAGAAGGGGGGAAGGAGAGCAGATGGGTGGGGTAGAGCTCCCTAAGAGCACCAGATTTTGCTAATAAGCTGGTGCTCGAAGATGAGAGCTCCCCGTGAAGTCTGTCAAAGCTCCGGACCTGGGATGCCTCTGACGGGGAAGTTTTTCCCTGTCAGAACTAGATGCCGCGACCACCCCATTAAACAACTTTAAACAGCTACATTTGACATCAACTGGCCGAGCAAGCATGCAAGGAATTGGAATTGCAAGTATTTGTATACTATTTTTAAAGAATTATTTTTTTTCTTTAACTCCTATGGGAAGAAAGAGAAACTAAGATGGCGTTCTAGCTTTAACGGGGCGTGAAGAAGTGAAAGTTAAAAAAAAATACTGATAAAGCCCCTGTTTGAAGTATAGGATTCTGTTTTAAAAAGTGGATTAACCAAGGATTGAAATAATTGGGACAATTGAAGCAGTAACAAAAAGTTTAAAGTGAAAGACCTTTTTTTTCCTTCCTTTTTTTCTATTCTGTCCTCTTGGAAAGGGAAGAAGAAGGGGGGCAAGATGGCTGGTTCCTTTGAAAATATTGCTGGGATAGTTATCCCACAAATAAGGTTTGACCTTGTTGAAGAAGCTTTGAACTCAATTACCTCTGCCTTATTGGAAAGAATTGATAACCTTTTTCAAGTTTGAAATAATGAAACAATTGAAGATACTGTATTGATACCTAATAGTGAGGTGTTGAATGAAGAGCTGGCAGAAGAAAGAGAACAGCCTGTAGGGATTTTGGAAAATAAAATGGAGGCGTTGCAGAATGAGATGGAAAAATCTCTGGGAGCTTTTGGGTTTCTGGAGATACCAAATCGAATTTTACATTTTTTTTATAAAGTCTCAACTGCAGTTGAAAAGTTGTTTCCAGTGGAAGATACAGTATTGCGAAAATTATGTGGCAGACAACAACTTCAGAAATTGCAAGAGTGTATTAGACTAAAAAAAGGCAGAGGAATCAGAGTCAAGAAAAAGGTCCGTAAAAAAAAGAGAAAAAAAAAAAAGGAAAAAAGAGTGGAGATGAATCCCTCACTGATGATATGATGGTCCATAAAAAGTTTTGTTTAAGTGTTTATAGACTTTGAACTTTTGAAATATCCAACAGTTTATTGCCAGCTATTTAAGTGATATGGGAGGTGAAAGGCAAAATCATAGATATACTGAAATCTTTTGAGAAGAACAAACAGATCACTGCAATGCCGATGTTTTTGGTTGTGGAGCAAGCCTTGGCCTGAGTGAATTGGAACCTTTTATCAAAGACTGTAATAAAGAGGAATTTAATTGTTATTGTAGAAGTCTTATTGAACATGATAAGTGAACTTGAGTTCTTTGTTGGATTGTAATAGCTACATGGCAAGAAGATAAAGGTCTAGGGTAATTGCAGGAGATCTGGTGGCTGCCATAACACGTTCGATGACTTTAATAATCTAGTTGAAGGACTTTATAGTAGCCTATGGAGTGGTATCAAATAATTCAATTTTTTTTCCTTTTTTTTTCTTTTTACAATATCAATGAGATGGGATTATATCGTGGTTGAATTTGTCAGATACCATGTGGATTATAAATATAAAAGTCACTCGGGGGGGGGTTATATAAATTTTTGTAAAACCTTTTAAAAACTTTTTCAATAAAAAAAAAAAGAATGGCAAAAGGGACTGAACAAGTTTGTTTGGAATGAGAAAAAACCGAGAGTTAAATTGAAAATTATGCAAGATATTCGTGAGAGGGGCGGCCTCAAACTTCCAAACCTTCGATTGTACTATGAAACAGCAGCATTGATACAAACAAGTGATTGGTTTGGAAAAACAAAAACCGAAATATTGAATATTGAAAGTCATGATTTGGATTTAGGTTGGCATGCGTATTTATTCTATGAGCACAAAGTGGACAAAGTATTTAATAGTCATATACTTAGAAGTGCCTTGATGAGAGTTTGGAAGAAACATCGACATAATTGGGATTATAAAATTCCGCTCTGGTTGGATCTTGTGATACCATGTGGAATACAAATATTAAGTCACTCGGGGGGGTTTTATATAAAGATATACTTTTTACTGAAGGGGGCAGATGGCATTTGAAGTCATTGGAAATACTGTTGGCAGAAGGGTTTACTTTAACTTGGTTGCAGTATAATCAACTACAAATGAGATGGAAAGAAGATCAGAAAACTGATTTAATGGAGTATGAAGAAGAACTGGTTAGACAGATAAAGGAGAAAGGTCCAATGCATATTAAGAGAGTTTATAATCTTTTGTTAGAAAGGGACTCAGAATCCGAATTGGTTAAAGATTGTATGATTAAATGGGCACAGAATTTTGGTGAACAAGTTATGATGGATACTTGGGAAAAAATATGGGTTCAGAATGTTAAATTTACTCAGTCACAGAATTTACAGGAGAATTTCTACAAAATGTTTTATAGGTGGCATTTAGATCCCATGAAACTGTCTTGTATGTACCCCAATGTTCAACCAAAATGTTGGAGATGTGACTGCTTAGATGCTACATACTATCATATTTGGTGGACTTGTAAGAAAGTGAAGGCTTTTTGGATAAAAATTTGGTGGGTTATGCAAAATGTTTTGAAGAAAAAACTACAATTTTCTCCACAATTGTTTTTACTGGGTATAGTTAAGGATTTTACATTGGGGGAAATAAAATTGATTTTGTATATGGTGACAGCGGCTAGATTGTTGGTTGCCCAATATTGGAAGAAAGATGTTTTGCCTACCATTGAACAATGGACTCAGAAGATGGCTGGATTTGCAGAAATGGCGAAGATTTCAGCTTTTTTAAAAGATCATTCGCAAGAGAGTTACATACGGGAATGGAAAAAGTGGATTGATTATGTACAAAATAAATATCAAACTAGAAAATATTATATAGCTTTTAGCTGAGGAAGACTAGATTAATTTGATAATATAGAATAGCAAGCAGGGTATAGAATATGAAGGGGATGAATAATATATATTGTGTTTGGAATTACTAGAGTTTTAAATAGTGGAAGTCCGGGAGAGGGGGGTGGGAAGGGTGATTGGGGAGGGTTAGGGAGGGAAAGGGAGGGAATTGTATTTTCTAGATTTACCTGATTAATGTAATATAATATGTTGGGGGATGGTGGGGGGAAAAAAGGGGGGGAAATTTGTATTTGAAAAACTTTTTCAATTAAAAAAAAAGTGCGAGGATTGGTCAAAAATAACTTTTACAGCCCTCTGAGTAGTCCATATGCACATAGGGACTACCCAGAGGACTGAAAAAAGTGATTTCTGACAGGTCCTCGCATTTTTGACCGGTCATCATTTATGCCAATTGCAGCACTTAATTAAATTAATTAAATAAAAATGACCTAGGTCAGGGATCTGTGACTTTAAACACTCAACCTTAAACACATTTAAACACTTAAACACAACTTTAAACCTGGGTGGGCTTTGCCAATGCCATATCACTTACTCCCACCCAGGTTTTGTGGCTCCCAGTATTTTCTTTTAAACAGGTATCTCTGTGTCTCTCTTTCATCTTTCTCATCTCTTTCTTTCTCCACCCCTTTCTCTCTCCTTCATCTCTCCTTCTCTCCCCCTCTTTCTCTCCTTCATCTCTCTTTCTCTCCATGTCTCTTTCTCCTCTCCCGCCTGGGCGGTGGCAGTAGCAGCGCACCTACCACACCATCCGGTCCCGATGGGTGGGTGTGGCCAACTTTTTTATTTTTTTTTACTTTTAAAAGCATTTTTCCAGAACCTTAAGAGGTTGCAGAAAAAAAATGCTTTTAAAAGCCTCTGGTGATCAGGCAACTCAGTTGGGATCGTCAGAGGGTTTTAAAGGCATTCTTTTTCCTACAACCTCTTCGGTCGAAAAGCCAGCCATGCAAGGAGTGGGTGGGAGTGGTGGGGCAGGGGACAGGGCAGGGGGTGGGGCTGAATCCCACCACTGCATGGGCCAAATACATTGTGTCAGCGGGCCATACCCAGCCCGCGGGCCATAGTTTGAGGACCCCTGATCTAGGTAATATAAACTATGGTCTAGGACAGGGGTGGGCAACTGTGGCCCTTTTATAACCTGTGGACTTCAACTCCCAGAATTCCTGAGACAGCCAAGCTGGCTCAGGAATTCTGGGAGTTGAAGTCCACAGGTCATAAAGGGGCCATATTTGTCTACCCCTGGTGTAGGAAGCTGAAGTTCTATTGATGACACCATTGAATGTTGGCCTTTTGTTGGAAGTATAGATGAAAATACTACTTGTGCTCCTAATTCTTTAACTTTCTATCCTAGCTGTTCGTAATCTCATTATTGTTTTCAGATTCATTGTTGTGTCATGTAGGAGAAGAAAGGGGTAGTAATCCATGGGGTTGATTATTTTAGTAAATTACATCTTTGATTTTTGCTCCGGGGAGCCTATATACCTCCCTAGATTCTGCCTGATCTGCAGACTATAGTTTCTGTTCCCCTAAGAATTGAATCTCTTATCACTAATATTCACCATTTTTTTCTTAGGGAAATCTGGAATACATTTTTTCTTGCCGCAGGAATGCTGGTTTGTGCCTAACCCTAACCCTAACTATTGATGAATGCTCTTTTGTAAGTGTTTGTATATTTTCTTCCAAGGGGAGATTATGAAAGCAATTGTTCAGTTTCAGAGGGGCTACATTGGATTGGGCTAGGGTAGATAGTAGGGGCTTTGTTCTTGGTTGTTTTCTTCTAAGGGTGACATGTTTCCATAGGTCTTGCTCTTTAAGTAGATATGTAGGCTTGTTTTTTACAGAAGCTGTTTGTTCCCTACTGTGTTCAATTTGAGTGCATCAGTTTTCTTCTTTATGTTCATATATGGGGTCATCATTTGTTTTAGAAGCTGTTTGCTCCTATTGTGTTTTATTTTGGTGTAGTCTTCTTGTTTAGGTTGGGATTTCACACTTTGCTCATTGAGTTTCAGAGTGGCTGGAGTTGCCTTTAAACCCTTTACTTCTTCTAGTCATTCAAGTAGTTTATATTTGATACATGTATAGTTTGGTTGTCTATGGGCATAAACTGAAATATATGGCACATTTTTCAAGCCACTATAGTGTCAGTCTCTACCTCCATGATTTTTCTTTTTTTGTTTGCTAAAAAATTTAAAAATTCTAAAAATTTAAATATTTTCCATGTTGCAAAGTGTTTACAGTAGTTTACAAGAACTTTTGACCTTTTGTTCCCTGTCTTGAAAGTTTCATCACTATTTTCTCTGTTTTAAATGTCTGTCTCTTTTTCTGCGGGTTTTTTTAAAAATTTCCTCTTAGATCATTAAGAATTTAGAAATGTCTAAAGAATTAAAATAAGCAGTGGTGGGATTCAAATAATTTAACAACCGGTTTTCTGGGTAGGTGTGGCTGGGTGGGCATGTGACTGGGTGGACATGGCCAACTCTACACCACTCGCATGGGTGGTGCCTGTATGGGCCAGATGGGGTTGGGGAGGGAATCCAGGGGTCTCCAATGATTGGGGCCTCAGGAGGAAAAAAAGATCCAACCTCTGTTTGTGTGTGTGTGTGAGAGAGAGAGAGAGAGAGCACACACTGCTGCCAGCCCTGATATAACTCTCTGACATTGGATTGGATCTCTCTCTCTCTCTCCCTCTCCCCCTCCCTCTCTCTCACACACACACAGAGGTTAGATCGGATATCTCCCTCCCTCCCTCCCTCCTTTAGGCAGGCTTAGAAAGTCTGCAAGTGCTGTTCCTCATTTGGCAATGCTTAAGGAGAATTAGGGGCTAGAGACAGTTAATATTCTCATCTCTACTACAGATGAAGTGGTCAGAAAGACTTTTTGGCAGGCACACAATGCCTTCTCCTCAGCCTCTCCAGCACAAATGAGAGATGCAGCTCTACTGTCCAGGGGAGGCAAAGCCTCTCATTTTGTACACACTATCCACTGCCAACAGATACAGACTTATGGATGGTGTGGCGGGTCCATCTTGGGCATGGAAGTTCTGCCACTAGCCCAGCAGCCTGGCCCGAGGCATGGGTTTTTAAAAAAAAATTATTTACCCTACAGGGGGCTACCGAAATGGGAAATGCATGGTGTCACCCTTCCCCCCTCTTCTTACTTCACAAGCAAGCGCAAGCCTGATAGAGCACAGAGCCATCCACTTCCTGGCAGGAAGGGGTTTGAGACTGTGTTGTAGCCCTGAGTGCCAACATTATAACAGCCCCCTTCCTCTCCTGCCCCCTGTTATGGCCTCGCTCTCTTCTTTTCCCCTCTCCCATAAGCCTGCCATTCACCTTACAGCGCCTAC
The DNA here is from genome assembly GCA_012654045.1 of Ptyas mucosa. Classification (NCBI taxonomy): domain Eukaryota; kingdom Metazoa; phylum Chordata; class Lepidosauria; order Squamata; family Colubridae; genus Ptyas; species Ptyas mucosa. The sequence continues at coordinate 25,328,732 of WNWU01000021.1, forward strand.
GGGGCTTGAGACTTTCCCCTCTTCTCTTTCCCAAGGTGCCAGCTTTAACAGAGGGGAAGCAAAAGCGACCAAATGGTGCGCGTCATCCCAGAGGACTCATCCCGCGGCATCAGCAGGTGGGATCTAGGCCCACGTTCTTGACATTTGTTTTGCTGACGTGCACAGGCAAAACGCGTCTGCCTGATCCCCCCCCCCCATTTCGCAGCATTTAACCTATCCCCATTTCCGTGACAGCCAGCCTGCCGGCCCACCTTCTGGGCTGGCAGGAGCACACAGCATTGCTTGTATCATGGGGTTAAAGTATGAAACAGTTGGGCTGCTTGGTTTGCCCTGATGGATCGCCTTTTTTTCTTCCCTTGCCTCATTTTTTTAACTTGCCACTTTAGAGGCAGTGTATACAGGCAAAGCCTGGGAAACATGTGTGCACAGGGCAAGATGGCTGCGTCAGGAGTGAGGGGGAATGAAGAGGCCAGCCGGCAGGCAAAGGTTCATTTGCTTGCTTTGCTCTCCCACCTCCACTGCCTTTTCTCTTCCTGGCTCATCTCACAGCCAGCTTTCTCATTTAGGGAGCCGCTGCAGTCTCAATGATTGGGAGGGACCACAGGGCAAGAGAAAAGGTATTTCACTTTACAAGAGCAGAGGTGGGAGAACAAAGGAAGCAATGCTTTAGGCTGCCGACTGGCCTCATAATTCCCTTCACTCCCTTGCCCGGGCAGTTCCACAATTAAATGCTGAAAGTGACATACCGCGAGAGACCCATTCTGGACCTGCCTGTTCGGCCGAAGGGCTGCTTTGAGGGCAACATGGCAAGGCTTGGCCTCCTTTCAGGCCCAGCTCTCAGCTGCTGCTCACTCCCCCCACCTCGGGTCCTGCATCCAACAGGACAGGGTGACTTGCCGCTTCCGGGCAGCGGGTGACCCTTCAGGGAGAGTGCTGCACTATGGCGCTATGTGCCCAGACCAGGTGCTTTCTCTTGGCTCCACCTCCTGGAGCCAGGCCCGAAAGATGGCCAAGCCTCGCTGTGTCCCTCCCCCCATTTGCAGCCCTTTGGCAGAGCGTGGCGGGACCCCTCCCCCTTTTCAGGACAGGTGAAAAGTGGCCGCATGGGAGGCAGCTGGGTGAGGAGCAGAGATCAACAAAGGAAGGCTCACTAGGCAGAAATCAACTGGGCCATGTAGTCGAGGCAAGCGAGGGAATCAGAGAGCAGCAGCAACTATGATACGGGTGTGACTCTAGGCATTGGCCAAGCCGGATGAGGCAAGATAAGGAATAAGTGGGAGGGGAGAGGCAGAGGGGCGGGGCCAGCCAGTGGTAAAATTTGCCGGTTCTCTGAACTGTGCAAAAATTTAACAACTGGTTCACCTGAACCGGCCCGAACCGCCTGAATCTCACCTCTGAAAATAAGTTAATTTCATTTCATTTCATTTCATTTATCAAATTTCTATGCCGCCCAACTCCCAAGGGACTCGGGGCGGCTTACAGCAAAAAATAATACAACAAAGAACATAGGAAAATTATTAAAAAACATTTTAAAAACATTTTAAAAACATTTTAAAAACATTAAAAGCCCATGCACACCATTCATGGCCAGATCTCGCAAGATTGCAACAGCAAGATCAACGGCCCCAGGCCTGCCGGAAAAGCCAGGTCTTCAACGCTTTCCGGAAGGCCAATAGGGTGGGGGTAGTCCAGATCTCAGATGGTAACTGGTTCCAGAGAGCTGGGGCAGCCACAGAGAAGGGGCGTTGGTCCTACCTGAGACGCTCCTTCTCGTTGGGTGGAGACAGCAGCCAGCATGGGTTGTCCTAGCCCATTCAGATTGGAGGACTGAGTCTGTCATAGGTCTTAAATCCCGCCTATGTTGCCGGGCAGACCCAGCTTTGGCGAAGGACTAAAAGACAGACTCGGCGTGTGGGAGGTAAGTAAGAAAGGTAAGGAAAGGCAATAGCAAAAAAACACCAG
>WNWU01000021.1:25345693-25357375 GCA_012654045.1 Ptyas mucosa
CGATCCACGCTGCATAGAGGAAGTCCTTCCAGTCTGACTGCCGTTCCCTTCCTTCGGAGAAAATATTGATGCTTTTGAACTTTGTTGTTGGAGAAGACTCCCAAGAAAGCCAAGAAAACAAATAAATGGATTATTGAGCAAATCAACCCAGAGTTCTCATTCAATGCACAAATGACTGGGATCAAATAATCATACTTTCAATACATTAAGCAAATACCTACCGTATTTTTGGAGTATAAGATGCACCTTTTCCCCCTAAAAGGGGGTGAAAATTTAGGTGCGTCTTATACACCCAATGTAACCCCACCCACCCACTGACCCCCACTCTTTGGCCTGTGCTTTGCACCAGTTACCTCCTTGCAAGCAAACAGCAAGAAAAAACAGTTCCTTTCAGCTTCAGCACAGTCTAATTAGTACAAGCTGATTAGATTGGCCTCTGGACTCTCAGCTGATTTGCTCTCAGCCGTTTTGCGCAGGGCTCTGCTGGGTAAATTGCTGGAGCAGATTTTTTTTTCTTGTGCTAATCGAGTTATGCTGAAAACGAAAATGAAAGTAAAGCAGGCTGTTTGCTGCAACATTGCAAAATTAGGCAGAGGGAGATTTCTTTTTCTTCTTTTTCCTCACCAAAAAAGGTAGGTGCAAACAATGGGAAATTTAGGACAAAAGAGTTCAAGATTTTAAAACAAAAAAGAAAAAAAGGAGAAAGAAAAAGGCAAAAATAAAAATGGGAAGGGAGAAAAAGAAATGAAAGAGAAAGATGTTATACATATTTAGAATTGAAATATGAATAGTAGTAAGAATTAAATGGGAAATCATGATTGTAAAAATGAAATGAATAATAATTGGAATATTTGTCTTTGTATTTTTGAAATCTAGGCAATGATAAGTTTTTATTTTTTTATTTTTTTTAGAAATATGAATAAGTATAAACTGTAACAATTGAAATACTTTAATGGTATATGGTATATGGTGGTGAAAGTAAAAAGGATTAAGTTGTGGCTTGGATAACAGCTAGAACATTTTTAAATTTCATTAGGGAAATTGTAATGATTGAAATATTTTTATTTATATATTGTGATAGAAATGATTAAGTTGTGATTTGGAGGGTTATATGGGCAAAACTATTTGGGTTATTGGGAGAGTTTAAGATGTGAAAATGAGTAACATAAGGAGAAAGCTCTATTTAACTAGGGAATTGTAATACTTGAGATACTATTAATTGTATATTGTGTTGAAAGCAGAAATGGTTAAGTTGTGGTTTGGAGGAATATATGGGGAAAATTATTTCGTTTATTATTATTGGTAAATATAATTAATTGATTTGTAAGAAATTGGATTGCATGGAAATAATTGGAATATTCATATTCATATTGATTAATATACAAAAAAAGATAGTTATATAACTAATTTATATTAAAATGTTGAATTTGTATTAAACAATTGTAATATAACATAATTAACCAATGTGAGGTTGGATATAAAAATAGATGACAATGGGAAGGGGTATAATATAGAATAGAAGGGAAAAATTGAATTTGATTAAAATTAGAGATGAGGGTGAAGGGTAATATTGGTTTTTTAAAAAGTAGATGAGGAATAAAAATGGCAAAAAGAAAATATATAAATTGTAAATTTAATTGAAATGACTAAACACTGTTTAAATTTGTGAACCGGCCAAATACTCTGTTCCAAGAAAATACATTGTATGTTTATATGTGTGTTTGTCTAAAAAATAAAAAAAAACTTTTTATAAAAAAAACAAAACCAAAAAGGTAGGTGCGTCTTATACTCCGGTGTGTCTTATACTCCAAAAAATGTGGTAGGTCTCTTGAAAAATCCATAATGAAAGGAAAAAGCAACAAAAGATAAAGCAGATGGACTCAACTACTACAGCAGCAATTGAAGAAGACTATTCTCTATTCTCAAAAGTCCTAAAAAAGCAGGTTGGAGATAAAGTGTCTGTGTTGTTGCGAAGTGCTGAAGCAACTTGATAGCAATCAATCTGTCATTCACTTAGTGGCAAGCTGGTTAGTGTCTTCCAAATGTTTTAGATTACAATTTCCATGATAGACCTAGAAGCCAGGATCAATTTCAACTACTGTATTTTTCGGAGTATAAGACACACCGGAGTATAAGACGCACCTACCTTTTTGGGTTGTTTTTTTTTAAAGTTTTTTTTTATTTTTTAGACTAACAAATTTTTTTAGTCTTTTCAATTAAATTTACAATTTCTATATTTCCTTTTTGCCATATTTATTCCTCATCTATTTTTTTAAAAAAAACCAATATTACCCTTCATCCTCATCTCTAATCTTAATCAAATTTAATTTTTCACTTCTATTCTATATTATACCCCTTCCTATTGTCATCTATTTTTATATCCATCCTCACATTGGTTAATTATTTAATATTACAATTGTTTAATACAAATTCAACATTTTTATATAAATCAATTAGTTATAACTATCTTTTTTGTATATTAATCAATATGAACATGAATATTCCAATTTTTTCCATGCAATCCAATTTCTTACAAATCAATTAATTATATTTACCAATAATAATAAACCAAATAATTTTCCCCATATATTCCTCCAAACCATAACTTAACCATTTCTGCTTTCAACACAATATAGAATAGCATCTCAATTATTACAATTCCCCAGTTAAATAGACCTTTTTTTCTTTTGTGTTTTAAAATCTTGAACTCTCCTCTTTTGCCCATTGTTTGCACCTACGTTTTTTGGTGAGCAAAAAGAAAAAGAAATCTCTCTCCCTGCCTCATTTTGTCATGCTGCAGCAGAGCCTGATTTACTTTCAGTTTCGCTTTAGCTAGGGAAAAAAAAAATCTGCAGCAAGCAAAGAGCTTGCAAAACAAGAGCTTGCAAAAGAGCCTGCACAAAACAGCTGAGGGTGGGGACCAGTGGGTGGGCAGGGCTACATTCGGTGTATAAGACGCACCTAAATTTTCACCCCCTTTTGGGGAGTAAAAAGGTGCGTCTTATACTCCGAAAAATACGGTATATAGCCAGAAATGAATATTAGAAATTATTCTTTCAAATATATTCTGAATAATAGAAATAATTGGAAAACTGGGGAAGCATTTTTTGTTGAAAAGAACATAAATAAGTGAAATGAGAAGAGGGATAGTTAATGAATAGATGGAAACAAAATTATACAGAAAAGTAATTGTACCTGCAGACCAGAATTTTGCTCTTCAGCAAGTCATTTAAAAATATATGAAAATGTTTCTTGTAAGTTTATTTATAAAAAGAGTAAGATAAAAGATATACAATTGAATTATGGAATGTATTGTGTAATATCAAGATGACTAATTGCAATGTGAGCAGTTAGTAATATATGAGGCAAATAAAGTTTCTGGGTGAATAAACGGAATGCTTAGCGAATAGTTCATCTCTTAGTAGGGAGTAGGGCAAGAATACTGCACATAACTAGGAGATATGATATTTTAGACATAGGGATTAAAAATATTAAAGTGGAGGGAACTTCGGTAACAAGTGATTCACATCATAAAGAATCCTTGATTTTAACAAAAAGCTTTTAACAAAAATCATGGAATTCAATAAGGCTATTTTTAACAAATGAAGCAAATAGCAAGAAAGGTGTGATAAGTAGGGGGAAATCCCCATCCTATCTGTATTAACACTAATTACAAGTAAACATTCAGACTGCAGAAAGTTACATAACATCAAGTCAGTACCCACAAATTTGCTCCTCATAAGACAGGCAAGCGGATGCTCTTTTTCACAAGCCAGAAAGTTTTGTTTCTCATGAGCCACCTTTTTCCATGATTTTGAAACTCAAAGAATTGAGGGGTACATACCTTAGCCATCTTTAAGCACTAAGGTTAGGGGACTGAGAAATATTTTCTAACCCTAACTAAACAGAGAAAAGTTGTTTTTTTCACCTTTTTCTTATCTCTCAAGGATTAAGTGGTTTTCCTTCATATTGCAGAGAGTTGGATTCTTGTAGTTCCTTTCAACTACAAGATTGATTGATAGATATCGGAAGAGCTAGTTCTGACAAGGTTCACCTAGTACTAGGTAGAGTTGATAGATAAAAATCCTCATAAGATTATAAGAGGAATAATCCTTTTCTGAATGTATTTAAATAAAGGCTGGATGGACATCTTCTGGGGATGCTATATCAGTGAATTCCTACACTAAGGAAGAGGTTGGGCTAAATATTCTACAAGTTCTCTTCCAATGTGTGCATCTTATCATACCCTGATTTTACAAAATCAGTGGCAAAGGCAGTAAACATTCAGGAAATGGCCGTGGTGCTTAACAACCTAATTTTTAGTTAAGTGACATCAATCAATCAGAATAGAGCTGGAATGGACCTTGGAGATCTTCTACTCCAATCCCCTGCTCAAGCAAGAGACCCTATTCAATTTGAGACAAGTGGTTGTCCAGTCTCTTCTTAAAAACCTCCATGATGAAGCACCCACAGCTTCTGAAGACAAGCTGTTCCACTGGTTAATTGTCCACACTGTTAGGAAGTTTCTCCTTAATTCCAGATTGCTCCTCTCCTTGATTAGTTTCTATCCATTGTTTCTTGTCTTGCTTTCTGGTGCATTGCTCTTCTCTGCACTTTTTCCAAAGTCTCAACATCTTTTCTGTAATATAGTGACCAGTCCCACACAGTTGTTAAAACAGCAATCTCCAACCTTTCCAGCTTGGTAGCACCGGGGGGGGAGGGGCGGAGGGGGGGCGGGGATAGTTCAGTGTGAGTGGCAGGTGCATGTGAGCATGTACGGTTTCAATTGCTGAAGCAATTGAAGCTTTCCACACTTGCACATTCACCCACCACGCATGCAAATGGAGCTATGCATGTGCACACACTTGTCCGCCACTTGCAAGAGCCAGTTCCAAATGGGCCGCAGCCCAGTAGTGGGTCGTGACCCAGGGGTTGGGGACCTCTGTGTTAAAATATTAGCTTATATACTGATATATCTTTTCTGGTCCTGGATAGAAAGAGGTGAAAATATATTGAGAAAGAGCTCTTTGTAGCCCAAAAGCAACTACAAAAAAATCTTGCAGAACACACTAATTATTTAGCAATTACAGTGCATTCAGAAAGTAGTCAGACCCTCTTCATTTTTGTCAATTTTGTTATGATGCAGCCTGATTCTACAGTTGAAATTTAATTTTTGTCATTAATTATACTCAGTATCTTATAATGATAAAGTGAAAACAGAAGTTCAGATATTTAAATAACGTTGTGAAGTTATTGTATATCCTATGTGTATATCCTATTGAAAGATGAAAATAACTACTTCGGCTTCCTCCTCAGCAACGTCATCAGCTGCCCCAAGTCCAGCAAGCCAGAGATCATTGGATAATTTTTTGCCACAGGAAAGAAACGCAATGCAGGCAGAAACAAAAGCAATCTTTCAATCTATACAGGAGTCATTGACATGAAAGAATACAAAAAATGGATGATAAGGTAGAAAATATCCAACAAATAATGATAAAGAACAAAGAAAGAATTTAAAAAGTAGAGGAAAAATCAGATCAAGCCGAGAAAAAGGTGGTGGAAATAGACCAGAGATTGATCCAGGTGGACAAGAGCTTGGAGACCTTGATAATATCCTTGGAAAAGGCGGAATACTTCCTAAGATTTCAAAATATAGAAGAAGAGAAGGGGGAAGACCTTCCCGATAAAATGGCAGCGTTCTTGGCTGAAATCCTGGAAGTGAGCAAGCAGGAGGCATCATCTGAGATGGATGAAATTTTTGGGGGTATACAAAGAGGAATAAACTCCCAAGAAAAGTACACATTAGGTTCTTGAAAAAGACGACGAGAATGGAAATACTTCAAAAAGCTAAAGGAAAGCCAGTGGTGTATAAATAATAATAATAATAATAATAATAATAATAATAATTTAATTTGTATCCCGCCCTTCTCCCAGAAGGGACTCAGGGCGGTGAACAGCCAGAATTAAAATACATACAATACAAAAATTAAGATAATTAAAAGATATTAAATCAATCGGCCTCCCAATTTAAAACCCCAAATCTATAAAATTCAAAATCCCAATTTAAAACCATTTAAGCTAGGCTGGATTGCTGGAATAAGTAAGTCTTCAAGGCTTTGCGGAAGGTACGAAGGTCCGGGATCAGTCTTATTCCAGGAGGTAGCTCATTCCATAGGGCGGGTGCCCCCACAGAGAAGGCTCTCCCCCTGGGGGCCGCCAGCTGACATTGCTTGACTGACGGCACCCTGAGGAGGCCCTCTCTGTGAGAGCGTATTGGCCGGTGGGAGGTTATCGGTAGCAGCAGGCGGTCTCGTAAGTACCCTGGCCCTAAGCCATGGAGCGCTTTAAAGGTGAGAACCAATACCTTAAAGCGTACCCAGAAGACCAACGGGAGCCAATGCAGCTCGCGCAGGAGAGGCGTTACATGGGAGCGCCCCGTCGCTCCCATAATCATCCGCGCGGCCGCATTCTGAACCAGTTGGAGCCTCTGGGTGCTCCTCAAGGGGAGCCCCATGTAGAGAGCGTTGCAGTAGTCCAGGCGAGATGTAACAAGGGCATGAGTGACCGTGCATAAGGAGTCCCGATCCAGAAAGGGGCGCAACTGGCGTATCAGGCGAACCTGATAAAAAGCCCTCCTGGCCACGGCCGTCATGTGCTCTTCTAAAGACAGCCGTGTGTCCAGGAGGACGCCCAAGTTGCGAGCTCCCTCTGTAGGGGCCAATAACTCGCCCCCAATAGCCAGCGATGGCACCAGCTGGCTATATCGGGACGCCGGTATCCACAGCCACTCGGTCTTGGAAGGGTTGAGTCGAAGCCTGTTCCTCCCCATCCAGACCCGCACGGCCTCCAGACACTGGGACATCACTTCGAGGGCATCATTGGGGTGGTCTGGGGTGGAAATGTACAGCTGAGTATCATCAGCGTACAGATGACATCGCACCCCAAAACCACGGATGATCTCACCCAGCAGCTTCACATAAATGTTGAACAGGAGCAGTGAGAGGTCCGACCCTTGCGGCACCCCGCAAGCAAGGCGCCTCGAGGTCGACCTCTGCCCCCCTGCCAACACAGACGGCGACCGGTCAGAGAGATAGGAGGAGAACCACCGCAGCACGGTGCCTCCCACCCCCAATCCCCCCAACCGGCGCAGCATGATACCATGGTCGATGGTATCAAAAGCTGCTGAGAGATCTAACAGGACCAGAACAGAGGAACAGCCCCTGTCCTCCAGAGATCATCCACCAATGTGACCAATGCCGTCTCTGTGCTGTACCCAGGCCTGAAGCCGGACTGGCACGGATCTAGATAGACGGTTTCATCCAGGTACTGTGGGAGCTGTCGCGCAACCACACTCTCGACAACCTTCGCAATAAAGTGAAGGTTGGAGACCGGACGGTAGTTTGCCAAAACAGCCAGGTCCAGAGAAGGCTTCTTGAGGAGGGGCCTCACCACCGCCTCTTTCAAGGTGGGAGGCAAGAAACCCTCTCTCAAAGAAGCATTTGTAATCCTCTGGAGCCAGCCTCGTGTTACCTCCCGGGTGGCCAGTACCAGCCAGGAGGAACACGGGTCCAATAAACATGTGGTTGCGTTTAACCTCCCCAGGATCCTGTCCACGTCCTCAGGAGTCACAGGGTCAAACTTGTCCCAGATAACATTCTCAAGACCAGCCTCAGTCATCCCGCCGGGATCTACCCAGTCAGAGTCCAAGCCTTCCCGAATCTGAGCGATTTTATCATGCAGATACTGTGTAAAATCCTCAGCCTGCCCTTGCAAGAGGTCCTCCCGCACTCCCTAATGTAGGAGGGAGCGAGTCACCCTAAACAAGGCGGCTGGGTGATTATCTGCCAATGCAATAAGAGCGGAAAAGTAATTACACTTTGCCGCTTTTATCGCCACTAAATAAGTCTTAATATGAGACCTAATTAGTGTTCGGTTGGATTCAGAGCGACTAGCCCTCCAACTACTCTCTAGGCGTCTTTTCCGGCGCTTCATCTCCCTCAGCTCCTCGGAGAACCAAGGAGCCGGGCAGGCTCGGCGCCGGGTCAGAGGCCGCAAAGGCACGACTCGGTCCAAAGCACCAGCGGCCACCCTATCCCAGGCGGCTACCAGGTCTTCAGTCGAGTCGTGAGCCAGAGTTTCAGGAACTGGCCCAAGCTCCCTCTGGAACCTATCAGGGTCCATCAGGCGCCTGGGGTGGAACCACCTAGTCGGTTCCGCCTCCCTGCGGTGGGGTGCAGCGGTCAAAAAGTCCAGCCTCAGGAGAGAATGGTCTGTCCATGACAGGGGTTCGATAACTATATCCCCTATATCCAGACCACTCAGCCACTGACCAGAGACAAAAACCAAGTCCAGAGTGTGTCCTCCCACATGAGTAGGGCCAAGAATTAATTGTGTCAGGTCCATGGCTGTCATGGAAGCCATAAACTCCCGAGCCATCCCAGACGCCTCACCGACAGATGGCAGGTTGAAATCCCCCATGACCAAAAGTCTGGGGGTATCAACCGCCACCCCGGCAATAACGTTGAGAAGCTCGGGCAGGGCTGCTGTGACATGGCAGGGAGCCAGGTACGTGATCAGCAAGCCCACCTGCATCCCATGGCCCCACTTCACTAGGAGAGACTCACATCCGGCTATCTGAGGTACAGTGGCCTCCCTCGGATCAAGACTTTCCTTTATAACGACCACCCCCCCACCCCTGCCCTGGGCCCTTGGCTGATGGAATGCGTGTAAACCTGGCAGGCACATCTCTATGAGGGGAAACCCCCCCTCTTGGCCCAACCAGGTTTCAGTAATACCCGCCAGGTCCGCACCCCCCTCTTGAATTAGCTTGCAAATGAGGGGGGCTTTATTAACCACGGACCTGGCATTGCACAACATCAGCCTAAGGCCTGGGCTCTGCAACTCTGGACAGCCCAGGGAACGAGAAGAGTCATGCCACCGCTTGGAGATAGCGAGTGCGTGCCCCCACCACACGATGTGGCCCCCTACTCCCGCCATATCTGCCCCTCCCAGCCACGGTCCTGATAGAAGCACCCACCTCCCTATCAACACTGAGCTCCTCCACACCCCACTCCCCGCCTTCCGTTCCATGCCCCTGTGTCGAGCCTGACCTATACCCCTCCCTCCCCTCCCCACCCCCTGCCCCAAACCCCTTAAAAGATTACAAAAGGACAATTTTAAAAAACCCTGCAGCCCCCTCTTTGCGGCACATAAAGAGAGAGAAATAATGATTCTAAAAGAAATATCGAGTAGCTATAAGAAGATTGTGAGATATAAGAAGAGAATACCAATTTTTGGAAAGAAAATTGATTAAATATGATGTACACTTCAGATGGTTGATACATTAGGTTTATTGCTGACTTGGCATGAGAAAAGATTCAGGTTAGATTCAATAGACAAGACAATTGAGTTTGAAGATCAACACTTTGCCATGGAGGAAGAGAACAAGAAAAGAGAGAAAACAGATGATAAGAGACAAAAAGTATTGGTCAGAGAAGAACCACTACAGGGAAAAGAGAGTGCAATGGAGCAAAAAGAAAAAGTGGAACGGGAAGGAGTTAGAGCAAAAGAACAGAGAGAAATAAGAACCACTAGAACAATTAGACCTATTTACAAGTAAAAGGTGGAAGAAGAAATTACTTTAATGTCAGTTAATGTTAACAGATTGAATTCTCCAATAAAAAGGAATTTTTTTTAACAAATTAAAAAAATTGAACTTAGATTTGATCTGTCTCCAGGAAGTACATATTAAAAATGACCATTATAAACTTTTGGAAAACCCTAAAATAAAAAAAATCATCAAAGAATCAATAGAATCAAAACTAATTTACAAAGATGAAGAGGGGAGAATTCTGATGGTAGAAGTAATTATAAATTTTAAACGGACACTATTAACAGTAATACATGCACCAAATACCAAGCAAGAAGTCTTTTATGAACACCTACATAAGAAAATTATAGAAACAGAGTATGATAACATTTGTATTGTGGGAGATTTCAACACAATTGCCGATGTAAAATTAGACTATTAAAGTAGTAAAACAAACCAAAAAGCTAGAAACAGACGAGTCAACCCATTATTGGCCACTCCTGGGACCTTGCAGGAGAACATACAAGAAGTAGAAGTGGAATTAAGCATTTGGGCAGACAATAATTCAATAAACGCTAAATGGAAAGGACAAATAAGGAAACTAAGATGGACATTAAAGCAGTCAGCACTGAAAGATAAACAGTTCATACCAAAAATGGAGAAGATGGATTTCTTTTTTAAAAAGAATAAAAATGGAGAAACATCTCTGCAAAATGTATGTGGGATATGGCCAAAGCATACGTTAGGCAATTAGCGATCTCTTATATAGGAAGGAAAAATAAGGAGAAGAAGAAAAGACAAAAGGGATTAGAAGACTATAAAAATCTCGAATTGGAATTACAGAGACCCACTTACTAAATGGTAAAAACCAAATGGAATTAGTAAAACATGAATTAAACATCTTAGAGAAAGAGGAATTGGCACAAAAAATAAAAGCAGCCAAACAGAACTTGAAAATGAAAACAAGGGAGATGGCTGGCATTCAGACTTAAAAAAGAGAAAGAAAAGAAATCATTATCTGAAAATACCAGTTTGGTTATCTACAATTGAGGCATTGATACACCCAAACGTCATAAATATGGAAAAAATCATAAGATATAAGGACATACTAAATGAAAGGGAAGAACTAAAAACTAAACAAGAACTAAACAGATCAGGGATTGACTTATCATGGTGGCCACAATTACAGATACAATCCAGATACGAAAAAGACAGAAAGGCATATGGGTTTTATAAAGAACCAAATGAGCTAGATCAGATGCTAATGGGAGCAGATGAAAACATTAATTAAGAGGATATATAGCTATTTAGTAACCATTAAATTAGAGGAAGAACAAGTAAAAGAAACTATGATAATTTGGGTTAAGAATTTTGTCTATACAATTGGATTAGACAAATGGCAGACATTATGGAATAGAAACTACAATCTTACAATGTCAACAGCGTACAAAGAAAATCTCTATAAAATGTTTTATAGATGGCACTTGTCACTTGCAAGAATAGCAAATATGTACAAAGATAAATCTGTCAAATGTTGGAAATGTAACCAAATACCAGGTTCATATTATCACATGTGGTGGACATGTTCCAAAGCAAAAAAATATTGGACGAAAATTTGGATATGGCTAGAAGCTATGATAAAACAACACATAGACTTGAAACCTGACATATTCCTGCTGGGCATGCTACCAGAAAATTATAATAAGGATAATACATATTTAATTCTACATATTTTAACAGCAGCCAGGATTGTATACGCACAATATTGGAAAAATGAACAAACCCCCACAGATGAGAATATAATTTAAAAAATAATAGAAAGTGCAAAAATGGATAGGTTAACATTAAAAATTAAAGAAAAAGAAGATTCTGAATATTTTATGACTTTGGGAACTTTTTTACAAATGGTTAGTTGATAGATATAGAGACCAGATGGATGGATTTATGTGATCAGATGGATTTATATTACACAGAGAGAGAGAGAGCATATATATATGTATGTATATGTATATACAGGTGAAACTCGAAAAATTAGAATATCGTGCGAAAGTTCATTTATTTCAGTAATGCAACTTAAAAGGTGAAACTAATAT
>WNWU01000021.1:25362209-25377742 GCA_012654045.1 Ptyas mucosa
GAAAGAAAGAAAGAAAGAAAGAAAGAAAGAAAGAAAGAAAGAAAGAAAGAAAAGAAAAGAAAAGAAAAGAAAAGAAAAGAAAAGAAAAGAAAAGAAAAGAAAAGAAAAGAAAAGAAAAGAAAAGAATGGAAAACCACATTTAATTTCCCCCCAACATGTTTCCAATTCCGAGTCCTCCAGTTTGGGCTGCAGGAAGTTCCTGACATATTGATGCAATTGATTAACGAGATTCTGGATGAACACTTAAACAGATTACAAATTAACAGAGTTGGTAGGGACCTTGTAGGTCATGTAGTTTAACCTCCCGCCCAAGCAGGAGACCCTACACCATTTCTGACAAATGACAGTCCAATCTCTTCTTAAAAGCCTCCAGGGATGAAGCTCCCATAACTTCCGAAGGCAAGTTCTGTTCCATTGGTTGATTGCTCTCACTGTCAGATAATTTCTCCTTATTTCTAGGTTGAATCTCTCCTTGATCAGTTTGCATCCATTATTCCTTGTCTGGCCTTCAGGTGCCTTGGAAAATAGCTTGACCTCTTCCTCTCTGTGGCAGCCCCTCAAATATTGGAACACTGCTATCATGTGTCCCCTGGTCCTTCTCTTCACTAGAATAGCCATGCCCATCCTGTAACCGTTCTTCATACAGTATGTTTTAGTCTCCAGTCCCTTAATCATCCTGGTTACTCTTCTCTGCACTTTTTTTAGAGTCTCAACATGTTTTTTATAGTGTGGTGACCAAAACTGGATGCAGTATACTAGATGTGGTCTTCCTAAGGCTTTATAGAGTGGTATTAGTACCTCACTTGATCTTGATTGTATCCCACTGTTAATGCAATTTAGGATTGCATTGGCTTTTTTGGCTGCTGCCGCACGCTGCTAGCTCATATTTAGCTGGTTATCTACTAAGACTCCAAGATCCCTCTCACGTTACTGTGAGAGCCTGCTTTTACCCAGCTTATATGTGTATTTTTTTTTATTTGATTTATATGCCACCCTTCTCCGGAGAAGGTTTTGGTTTTTCTTGCCTAGGTGTAAGACTTTACTTTTTTCTACATTGAATTTAATTTTGTTAGATAGGGCCCAGTGTTCAAATCTGTTAAGATCCATCTTGATCTTGAACCTATCTGCTAGGGCGGTGGTCTGAAACTCAAAGAGCCATTTGGACCCATTTCCCACAGAAAAGAAAACACCGGGTTCACAAAACCTGGGTGGTGTGGCCAACTTGACATCACTCACTTCCATCCAGTCACATGACACCCCCCCCTCCCCAGCCATGCCTACCCAGGTTTTGTGGCTCCCGGTGTTTTCTTTTCTGTGGGGAAACAGGTATCACTTTCTTTCTCTGTCTCTCTCATCTCTCTCTATCTCTCATATCTCTCTCATCTCTGTCTCTCTCCCTCTCTCTCTCTCTCTCTGTCTCTCTCTCATATTTCTCTGTCTCTCTCATATATTTCTCCCTCATCTCTCTGTCTCCCTCTCTGTCTCTATCTCTTTCTGCTCTCTCATATCTGTCTCTCGCTCTCTGTCTCTCTCTCATCTCTGTCTCTGTCTCTGCTGTGTGTGTGTGTGTGTGTTTGTGTTTGTCTTCCCTCTTGAACCATTTCCTAAAATAGGTGAGGGTTGGGTTTTTTTTTTTTGCTGATGTTGTTCTTTCTTCTTCTTTTGATGCTTTTTACCATATAATTTAAATCAAGAGTCATTTCAGGTTTCCAGATAAATGAAGCTCTTTCATCCCCCTGCTATAGCTTCTGTCGGCTGAATCCACCACTGGATGGCTCCACCCCTCGCCCTCCCCTCCCAGTCACTCCTCACTTGCCCTGAAGAGCTCTCCGCCCTGAGATACTGACCCGGCCCGGCTGTGGCCAATGCTCCATGTTGTAATGGGTTCCAGGAGGAGGATGGAACACCATTGTGAAGCACACTAAATTTAACTCTGCTGCGAGAGCAGCGGGCAGGCTATGGAGGTGGTGAAAGCAGTGGCATCTGACACAGCCGGGCCAGGCCAGTGTCTCGGGGCAGAGAGCAAGTCGCACATCTCCCCGAGTGACTGAGGTGCGCACAGCACCAACAAGGGCCAGAGGAAGCACCCACGAGATGGGGCTAGTACAGGGGGGCTTCGTGCCTGCTCTGGAAAATGGAGTGAGTCTCTATCCCCCGCCATTGTCCTTACCTTCTCAGGGCAGGTAAGGAGTGACTGGGAGGGCAGGGGAGGGCAAGGGGCAAGGCCAGCCAGTAATGGGTTCAGCCGACAAGGAGACACAGCAGGGGACAAAAGAGCTGCATGTGGCTTTGGAGCCGCAGGTTGCTGACACCCCTTCTAGGGTGTTAGCTATTCCTGCCAGCTTAGTATCATCTGCAGATTTGGTAAGTTCTCCTTCTACGTCGTTTATGAAGAGTACTGGGCCTAAGACGGAACCTTGTGGTACCCCACTGCTTACTTCCCTCCATGTAGATATAGTACCATTAAGGACTACTTGTTAAGTACAGTTTGTCAGCCAGTTACTAATCCATCTGGTGGTGATGCTATCTATCCCACTTTTTTCTAGCTTATCAAGAAGTAGGTTGTGGTCTACTTTGTCGAAGGCTAAGTATATTATATCCACAGTATTTCACTGGTCTACTAATTTAGTCACTATGTTGAAGAATGAAATAAGATTGGTTTGGCATGATCTCTTTTTAACAAATCCATGCTGACTGCTAGTTATTAGTTTACTTGTTTCTAGATGTTGCTAGATCTGTTTCTTTTTATTATTATTATCTTTTCCAGTATCTTCCTGGGTATTAATGTTACGCTGATTGATCTGTAATTTCCTGGGTCTGTTTTTTTCCCTTTTTTGAAGATGGAAGCCATATCAGCTCTTTTCTAGTCATCTGCCAGCTCCTTTAGAACTCTGGGATGTAATCCATCTGGTCTTGGTGATTTGTATTCATCAAGATCAGACAAATGTTCTCTTACTATTTTTTTGCTTATTTTAACTTTTGTTTCTAGTCTGTCTTTTACAGTTGTTTTTGGTAGGTTGAGCTATAGTTTCTTTTTGTGTGCAGATGCAAAGAATGAGTTAAGCAGCTCTGCTTTCTCTGTTGCCTGTTACTTCCTTGCTGTCTTCTCTCTTTAGTGGACCAACTGTTTCCTTGATTTTTTTTCTTGTTATTTATATGTTGGAAGAAACTTTTTTTTACTATCTTTGACTTTTGCTGCAAGTCTTTGTTCATTCTGAGCCTTTGCTTTCCTGACTTTGTTTTTGCAGATTCTGGCTATTTGCTAATATTCTGCCTTAGTTGTGTGTCCCTCTTTCCATTTTTTGTACTTGTCCTTTTTGTCTTTCAATTTTCAATTTGTCAGAGAGACAAATTGAGAAATCTTTGTTTCTCAGTGGGCTTTTATGATCATATTTTTCAGAGTTCCCCAAATTCTTGAGTTGTTTTGCCGTTTAGGATTTTCATCCAAGGAATCTTTCCCAAGTTCTCTCTGAGTTTATTAAAATCAGCTCTTTTAAAATCTAAGGCTCTGGTATCATTATGTTCTATTGCTTGTGTTTGCGTTATGTTGAATTCTAGTATAACATGGTCACTCTCACCCAAGATTCCTTCAGTTTCAACTCCCTCTATCATTTCTTCTCTGTTTGTAAGAATTAAGTCCAGTATGGCTGTCCCTCTAGTTTCCTCCTCTACCTTTTGGACAACAAAGTTGTCAGCTAGGTTGGTTAGGAACTTATTTGATTTCTCACTTGGTGCAGAATTAGTCTTCCAATTGATGTCAGGGTAATTGAAGTCCCCCATAACTATTGTATGTGTGTGTATGTGTGTATGTATGTATGTGTGTATCACCAAAACTAGTGAATGAGATTTCACTGAACTAGGGCTGCATAAAATCTTGGCTTACGTAGGTAGAACCTGGCTAACGAAAAATACATACATACACACACACACACTCTGTGTGTGTATATATATATATATATATATATATATATATATATATATATATTTGTTAGTTGGTTAGTAAAAAGGACATTTATTTTTTCTGTTCGATTGGGTGGCCTATAGTATACACCTATGGCCATGTCATTCTTTTTTTCTTTTATATTGATCCATCTAGGAGGTTTTCGTCTTTGGTTTCATGCATTTCTGTAGCAAAACTCCACCTCCTCTTTTATAGGATCTGGTTTTTTTTGAAGAATTTGTATCCTTCTATCAGTATGTTCCAGTCATGGGTTACATCCCACCAAGTTTCTATTATTCGAACTATATCACACCTTCATGTAATAATAGGGGCCCTAATCTACTTAGATGACATTTTGATTTATACAGAGACTATCAGAGCAATATTGTAACTATCAGAGCAATACTATAAAAACTCTATGACATGTAGCTGTACATCAAGCTCTCCAAGTGCAAATTCCATAAAACTAAATTAGACAAGGCAACTGGATTTCACACGAAGGAGTAGAAATGGACCCTGAGAAAGTACTAGAATGGGAAACCCCCCCTCCCCATGCACCTGGAAGGAAATGCAGAGTTTCCTTGGCTTTGCTAACTTTTACTGGTAGTATATCCCATCCTTCACCCAAATAGCCCTTCCGATCACCAATCCTCTGAAAACAAGCAGGGAGGGGAAATCTAAACTGAGTGAAACCACTTAAGTGGTCTATGGAATTCCAAGCAGCCTTCGAGAAGCTTAAACGCTTGTTCATTGCCAAACCCATCCTTAAGCACCTGAATCCTAATGTGTCTTTTGTCATCCAGACTGACACCAGTAATGCAGCAGTGGGGGCTGTTCTCCTTCAGAAAAATAAAGAAGAAATCCTGCAACCCTGTGCCTACATCTCCCAAAGCTCTCGGGTACAGAGTGTAGGTGGGCAGTCTGGAAAAAGGAAACCTATGCAGTGTAAGGGGCACTTCTCATCTGGAAGCACTTTTTGGAAGGTAGCAAGACTCTTTTCAAAGTGTGCACAGACCATAAGAACCTAGAGGTATTAAAAACACCCTGAAAGCTATCTCCAAAACAAGTATGGTACGTGCAGTATTTTAACCATTTCAATTCACCCTATGTTATTTAACCGGGAGAAAGCATTTTTGGCTGATTCCCTCTCTAGGCTGCCATAGTACAACAGCATTAAAGAGAATGCTGTTAAATCAGTCATTCCTTCCATCCAGCTGGCAGCCCTGGCCACAAGAGCACAGACCAAGGCGATGCCCCAAGTGGCCGGCGATCTTGTACAAGCACTGAAAACATCCTTAATCAGGGATGATTGGTTTATCCACCACCAATTGGACTGCACTCTACACAATGACCTCGCTTGCAGAGGTGGTATTCAGCAAGTTCACATTGGTTCGTGCGAACCATTGGCGGAAATTTGGCCAAGGTCACCAAACTTGTAGCAATGGCCAGATGACCACTCCCCCAAACAGGTCCCCCACCTGCCATGTTCATTGTTGCCATGTTCTTCGCGCACACGCATCCCATTGCCTTGCAAGTCCAATGGGATGTATGAAGAACATGGCAGCAATGGCAACAGCTTTTTCCACAACCTCCGGTACTTTTCGGCTGCCTGCAGCCAACTACCACAGCCACAAAGCGGCTCTCAAAGAAGTGGCGGCTGGGAGGCTTCTTTGCCAGCCACTTTCCAGCAGCAGTGGCTGCCTGGGGACTGCTGAAAACTCTAGTCAGCTTGCCTTCCAGACTCTGGACCAGCTACTACAAAAGGTAAGGAGCCAGAACAAAGAGGTGGGGGGTAGAAAGCGGGGCTAGGGCCAGGGCCGCTAAAGGAGGGGAAACGGGGGCGACTAGCGAAGGGCGGGGGTAGATAGGTGGAAATTCCAAACATTTTCCTACCTTTTCCTG
Source organism: Ptyas mucosa (assembly GCA_012654045.1). Taxonomy (NCBI): domain Eukaryota; kingdom Metazoa; phylum Chordata; class Lepidosauria; order Squamata; family Colubridae; genus Ptyas; species Ptyas mucosa. The sequence goes on from WNWU01000021.1 coordinate 25,368,052, forward strand.
TGGGTGTGGCTAGGTAAGGGGTCCATGTGACTGAGTGGGCATGGGCATGAGTGATGTCAAATTGGCCACACCCACTCAGTTACATGCCCCCCACCTAGCCACGCCCACTGAACCATGTAGCGAAAATTTTTGAAACCCACCACTGCTTGCTTGCATGGGAATTTTTTTAAAAAAATGATTTATATGCTGCCCTTCTCTGGAGACTCCAGGCGGCTTACAATGCATTAAGCAATAGCCTTCATACTTTTGTATATTTATATAAAGTCAGCTTATTGCCCCCACAATCTGGGTCCTCATTTTACCTACCTTAGAAAGGATGGAAGGCTGAGTCAACCTTGAGCCTGGTGAGATTAGAACTTGCAGTAATTGCAGGCAGCTGAGTCTGCTGCGCCACTCAGGCCCAAATTGACTCTACATGCCCAAAAGCCAACACCTACCCATCCTACAGCGAAGCCAAGACTCAGAACCTGTGGGACACTTCGGGTTTCTCAAACATCTCCATTTAATAAAACCAGTTCTGGTGGCCCTACATAAAGGACATAGGGCAATGTGTTGCTGGGTGCCTATTCTGTGCAGTGGCAAAAGGCCACCCTGGCAAGCACATGGCACCCTGGAAGGAAATCTCTGGATTTTACTGACCTCTTCTCTAAACAAGTACACTTCGTGACTTGCTCCAAAATACCCTCTGCATGTACTCTAGCAAAACTCTTTATGCAGCACATCTACAGGCTTCACGGGGTCCCCGACCTGATCATATCAGACAGAGGTGCCCAATTCACCTCACAATTCTGGCAAGTATTTCTCAAGCTGTTGGGGACACTCAGAAGCTTAGCTCCTCGCATCACCCCCAAATGAATGGAACCTATGAATGTACGAATGGCCTGCTGGAGCAGTATCTTAGGTGTTAATTACCACCAACTGGTCCAACCTCCTCCCATTTGCAGAAGTTGCATACAACAACACGGTTCATAGCAGTACCGGATTTACATCATTCTGAGTGGCAACCAGCCATGTTTTTGTGGCTGTACCAGAACTATCCTGGATGAACCCCTAAACCACCTTACTGGCAGAATGAATTAAATCTCTCCAAACTACCTGTCCTGGTGCGCACAAGGTGCAAGAAGACACAGAAAAAACTACAAAAAATCTGCAGGTGAAAAATGCTCTCAGCAAAAGGACTTTTAAGTGGAAAAGGAAGTCTACATCTCCACCAAATTGTTGCAGTTAAGGCAACAGTTTAAAAAATAGGGCCCAAAGTATATTGGCCCATTCCCCATTTCCTGAGCTATTAACTCAGTCACAGTTCAATTAATACTGCCAAAAATCCTCAGGCACATCCATCCTGTTTTCCACTGCAGCCTATTAAAGTCGGCAGCCACATCTCCTTTGCATCCTGCAGTGGACCCACCTCCAACACCAAACCTCATTAAAGGAAAACTGCGTTTTGAGATCAAAGACATTCTTGACTCCCACCTTCATAGGGCAAACTCCAATACTTAATCCTATGGAAGGACTTCCCCCCCCCCTCTGAAACTGAGTGGGTCAATCCACAACATGTGCAAGCCCTACGTCTCCTTCAAAAATTCCATGGCAAATACCCCAATAAACCCCACTGAAATAATCCATTAACCTCTTATTTATTTTCTCTCTTTCTCCCTCCTAGGATTAGCCTTTCATTTTAAAGGGGGTAGAATGTCAATGCTACCATCCTACTTTGCCACATTGCTTCTTCGGTGATGCCAGACTGCCATGAACCCTTGGGACAGGAGGGAGCCAACAGATGGGAGGGAAAGACCAGAAACTGAAACTATTCCGAATGCCTGTCAGAGACATTGGCCGGCCGACCCCAAGGCCACAAGCATGGGAATGGAATGTGGACTATCGCCAAGCCTACCAAGCATTAGAACTGTTATCAAAACAATTTGTTTGAATCCAGTTGGACACCAGGAAGATAATGGGGGTGGGGGAAAGGAGAAAGTAAGTAGGCAGTTTTCACATGCAAACCTCAGATCTGGCTTTTTTTCTAATTTGTAACTGCTTGGCTCTGATAATGTATACATTTCACTATGAATGCAGTTGAAGGCTCTTTCTTCCTAATGACCGAGTTAGGACAAATCTGACATCAAATCTGATGACAATATTAGACTAAAAAGGTAAAGACTGCAATCTGAGAAGGATCATAATTCAAAGAGAATCTGGCAAACATAAAAATAGTAATTTGGTTGAGTCAAATTTAATTCAACTATTTTTGCAAATTCTTCAGCTATTGATAGTTTCCACATTATTAGGTTATTTCAACATCACAGGTTAACATTTTGTCTAACTACCTTCCAAATAAAACAATAGTCTCTTCAGTTGCAGCAAATTAGGGAAGAATTGATGTCCAAAGAAGTAATTTATTAAGCCCCTAGATTGGCCATATGGTTTCTTCTGCTATTCCACTTTCTTCACACTGTTTTGTTTCTGTCAGTGGCTGCAACATTGAGGTGCTCTATCCCCACATGGGGGCACCTCCATTTTAGCTACAAGATATAGCCTGAAAATGACTTTCATTAAATCTATAGCCCTTCCTCTAAGTAATAATGGTATCCATTTTCTGCTTATTTAACAAATATACACTAATAGAGGCAGGGAGCACTGGTGCTGTTATTATACTCAAATACATCAGGGGTAAATGCTCCCGGATTGGACCTGATTGCCCGATCCAGGAGTGATTTTTCCTTGTGGTTCGGCGATCCGGTAGCGATCACTGCCTGGGTGTCATTACTTCCTGGTTTTAATCAGGAAATAATGTTTTTTTACCTTCTGCACATGCACAGGTTTTGCACATGCGCAGGTGTGTACGTGCATGTGATGCGTGCGTGAGTGAAGTGAGCGTGCATGCGTGGCATGTGCGCTTCTGAACCGGTAAGGAAGGTAAGTAGATTTCACCCCTGAAATACATACAAGATATCAGTTTTACAGCATAGAAAATATTCTAGGCTAGGTTACAATGTGATAATTCTAAAAAGATCTATGTGATATAATATAATAAATTTGAACCCTACTTGCCTACAAAATAGGTGAATTCTTCTATAAGGTTGAGATAATTGTTAGATCAAGAATATTAAAATTAATTCAATATGTCTGTTAATCCACTCCAAGCAGGGTGGATAAAAATCAATGATTTTTTTTAAAAAAAATTCATTTTTTTAATTTAAATCGGGTTTTTAAAATCAAATTTATTTTAATAAAATGCTTTTGGAGTAAAAATCTATTTAAATATAGTTTTCTATATAAGATACATTAATAATTTAGTTTAGTCAGCATAAAATGGAGCTTAGTTATGTAGCATGAGGCTGTATATTCTGCAATATTTACATTTTTGGTAAACTCATTCAATGAATCCAAGCTCTGCAAGCTGAGATAATATGCACTGCATTGATGCATTCACACAATTTCACAGTAGGCATAAGATAAATCATAAAACAAAGTTCAGGAATATTCCTTTATCCCATTGTTTTGCAATCTGTGTAAACTACAAACTGTATGATTGTTTAAACAGAAATGCATTGATACCACCAGGCTCTAAGTGTGAGGAGGAAGAGGAAGCAGTAAAAATGAAAGTGAAACCTTCTAAGCAGCTTATAAATATAATATTAAAGAGCACCTGTCATTTCAGATCCATCATGGCAGCACCTGCTAGCGGGCATCCACTCATCTGCTGCCTGCTATGTCCTTCACCTTGTTGTATCACTACTGCATTGCCAGCCATCCCATTAAAGTGAATGGGACTGTTGATGAGTCAACAGCAGGTCAGAGGAGGAGCCACTGCGGGACAGAGATGACAGTTGCTCTTTAAAAATTATGATTTAAATTGAGTTGATTTAAATCAAGCCTTTTTAGTAGTGATTTTAATGATTTAAATTGTGATTTAAATCGATTTGATTTAAATCAAATCCACCCTGACTCTAAGATAGCATTTGCTTTTTTAGCAGCTGCACACAGTACTGGATCAAATTTAACTGTAGTTGACAAAAACCTTTTCATATATACTACTGCTAAACCTTTTGGGCCTTTTATTTTTCCTACTTAGATGTAGAACTTTACACTTTTTCCTACTACTAAAGTCAGTTTAGATCTTTTTTGAATCTTCTTCTTCACCTCTAAAGTATTAATCACCCTAGCCAGAAACTATATTTATTTTATGCATCCTTTAGCTCCTACAGCTAGTTCAGTAAGAGTAATGTTCCAATCAATGGGCATTCAATAGCATTCAGGAAACTATCAGCCAGTGATGTGATTCAGCCAGTTCGCACCAGTTCAGTAGAACCGGTATCTAATTTTTTGTGTAGTTCAGCAAACAGTCTGAATAGCATGCCTCGCCTCATCCCCCCTCAGCCACTCCTTGCCTGGCCTGGCCTTCGAAATAAGCACAACACAGAAGGCTTCCGCCCTAGGAAATAAGCCCAATCAACGCCTCTCTCTCTCTCTCTCCAGCAAAATAGGGTGGCCCATCTTCACATTTTTTTCAATGAAGCCTTTTTTCCAAACAATCCTGTGTATAAGATGAGCAATGCATATCGAACTGATCCGGAGGAGGAGGGGGAGGAGGATTTGAGCTACCTGAACGGGTGTGAGTGATCAGTTCGGCACAATTGAGCACTGTACAAGCAGCACCCTGACCGGAGTGTGGGAGTGCCCAGTGATCAATTGGGATTCATGAGTAAAAGCAACCGAGCAGCTGCATCGCCTCCAGGCACTTTGCCACCTTTCGGGCTCTTCCCCCTTGGCCTTAATTAAGGTTGAGGATGGTGAGAGTCACAACCAGACTCCCAGGAGCAACGCCCCCTCCGCTCAGATGAACAGAGCCTGTATATCTTCCTCCTTGCTTCCACCGGCAGCCTCTTGTAAGAGAAAGGCCAGGGCCAAAGCCTAGAGAACATTGGAGGCGTCTTTCCTGAAGAGCGGCAGGTGGGGCAGCCTCCTAGGTTTTCTAGGCTGTGGTCCTGGCTTTTCTCTTACAAGAGGCTGCCGGTGGAAGCGAGGAGAAGATGCCCAGGTTCTATTCGTTCAAGTGGAGGGAGCATTGCTGCCAGGAGTCCAGTTGCGACTCTCGTCATCCTCAGCCCTAATTAAGGTTGAGAGGGAAGATCCCGAACTGTGGCAAAGTGCCTGGATGCAGCTGCTTAGTTGCTTTTACCCTGTGAGATCGTGAATTCCGATCAGTCTCTGGGCACTCCCACACTTGGGTCAGGGCGTTTCTTATACAGTGTGCAGTTGCGCCAAACTGATAGCTCATGCCTGCTCAGGTAGCTCAAATTCTGCCCCTCCTTCTCCCGATCAATTCAGTGTACATTGCTTATTTTATATACAGAATCATTTGGAAGAGAGGGTGTGCTTGAAAAGACATGAAGATGGGCCATCCTGTTTTGGTGGAGAGAGAGGCGTTGATTGGGCTTATTTCCTAGGACAAAAGCCTTCCGTGTTGCCCTTATTTCGAAGGCAAGGCGAGTCACCCAGCGAGGAGAGACTGGGCCAAGTGAGGAGTGGCTGGGAGGGGAGGGGCAAGGAGAGGCCAGGCGCCCCTCAATGTGAGTTACCATACCCACCCAGTCACATGATCACCCAGCCATGCCTACCCAGCCAGTCATTAGGGCAGAGAACCGGTTGTTGAATTATTTGAATCCTACCACTATCAGCAAAACAGATGGTCTTTACTTAAACCTAATTGGGACTGGAATTTCCAATGCTAATCCTTAACCATTTTACAGAACTATCATTGGCAACCTTCAGTCTCAAAAGACTATGGTACTGTGCTCTGGAAAGAAGTCCTAAAACAGCATCTGATGTGACTAAAAAGGCCAATTCGAGAGGGGCAATCCCTTCCGCACCGAGGGTAGATATATTTCGTCCCTTGCCCAGCCCCCATATTTAGCTGTTCCAGGACTGCCTCTTTGCCTCAGCCTGCCGAACAAGTGTCTCTTCAAATTGGAGAAGGCCATGCTGTGTCTTTAGCCTCCAAGCTGAACGATCAGAGGTCAAGGTTTCCCAGTCATTAATGTCCATTCACAAGGCCTTTAGATCCCTCTTGCAAATATCCTTACAGAACTATACATGTTTTAATTTTGCAAACATTAGTACAAATGGATCTAAATGCAATATAACTGTTCTTGGAGACTTTTGTGAATTTATCTGTCAGAGAAATCCAAATATATTAATTTAGAAATATAGTTAGACATATCTGTTAATAATCTCATTTGGGAAAAAACATTTTTTTCCAAACTTTTTCTGAATCTTGATACTGTTCTCACAGACATTTTCTATATCTCCTAACTTTGGGTTATCTACAGCTCTGATAATATTTTCTAATCCCTCATCAACATAAATATATTGAACTGTACAGCAGAGCTCCCCAACCTTTTTAGCTCCAAGAACTGGTCTGACAAAATCAGTGGTGTCAGCATCAGGGAAAAGAGGATGGTTTCCTGTGCAACCTAGATCCCCTGCATATGCAAATGAAGCTTTGTGAACTCACCTGCCGCTTGCGCAGCCTAGTTCCCAACAGGCCACAGATCGCTACCACTCCACAATCTGGAGGTTTGGGATCCCTGCTGTATAAGACCTAAAGCAGATTCCTACAGAATGCAATTTGATAGCTCTGTCCAACTTGACATGCAGCCATTATTCTTTGGGTATGATTGTTCAACCAGTTCTATATCTATTGAATGGAAATACAATTCAGCTCATATTCAGTTATCTTCTTTACCAGAATTTCAGGGGAAATTTGTCAAAAGCTTTGCTGAAGTCAAAGCCCTCCACTGCATTATCACTGTCAGCTAAACTGTTCTATCAAAAGAAGAGATCAGGTTGATTTAGATTTTTCCCCCTGTTTAATCATGTCCAAATGATTGGAAACTGCCTGGACAAGACCCTACAGTTTTCTTGGCAAGGTTTTTCAGAAATAGTTTGCCATTGCCTCCTTCCTAAGGGCTGAGTGAAAGTAACTGGCCCAAGGTCACCCAACTGACTTCATGCCCAAGGCTGAACTATAACTCATGGTTTCCCAGTTTCTAGCCTGATACCTTAATCACTACACCAAACTGGCTCTCTGATGATTTATTCTTATGAAATCAATGGTGGTTCCTGACAAACAATGTATTGTTTTCCAAATCCTCACAGACTGATTATTTAATCTATTCCAGAATTTAGAAAGAGTTCATGTTTCCATAGGACTCTACTTCCTTTGCTTTTAGCTCTGGGGAAAATGAAACTGTTACATCAGAACAGTTCAAAAAGCCCCTCAAAGGGTCTTGCATGAGTTCCTTCTTTGTACATCATCCATGCAGAAGCTTAAATTCAAAAACGGAAGAGAAACTTACTTGTATTTTCTGGCTACAATCCTTAGCAGATTTAGGGGTACTTAAAGTCGCTGATTTCACAGCAGCATAGTCCAATTTGCACATAATAATGTATCTTGGTTATTTTATTTAGTTTCTAATATATATAACTTAAGTGCTGTAGGTAGGTGGCAAAGTTATTTACAATACATACATTGTAAAATAAAGAACAGTGAAAATAATATAATGCAATTAACAAATATAAAAAAATATACTTTAAATTGCATGTTTCTAGCTTTTAATTTAGCAGTGTTAAATTCCAATTTAACAATTTTTTTTACAATCTGGCTGCTGCAATGTGGTATATCTAAGCAACTTTCTAAATAAATCATATCTAATTTTGGAATTTATATGGAAACAGCAAAAAAGCAGTTAGGAGATTTGAAGCGCTAACAATTTGAAGACTTTTTAAATAATCTCAACAATTGTCAAGCATATATATATAGACAAGAAAAGGCATTGAACATCTGATCTGTAGCTGAATCAGTTTCAGAAGCCAGTATGGTGTGGGATAACTCAGCTGCCCAACTTTTAAGTCTGGGACTCTGGCTATACAAGAATTCAGGTAAAATACATCTGTAGTTCAGAAAAAAGAGACAGACAGTATTTGAACCATATGCTTAGTCTTAATTACCCCTCAACTGTGATTCACTCAGCCTTTTTTATGTCTTTCTAGAGGAACCATAAATTAACTATATGCATAGGTTTCAGTTAAGAAGCTGGGCTAAAATATGGTCCCTTTCTGGCTCATTTTGCAGTGTGAATCCAGCTAGATTGCATGTACTCCTTAGGGCAACCTAACAGCATCAAGTGGACTAGCTTTATATTACTGTATTATGTGCAAAGCTGATCTGGAAACAAGTCCCTTTATACATCTATGAAGGAAGAAAAAAACTAAAACAAGCTTATATAAAAAATTATAAGAAAAAGAAAGAAAACAAAGTTAAACTGAAGAAAGGGGGGGGGGAATTAAAAGAAAAATAGAAAGGATAAAAAGATAAAGAAGTGACTTCCGAAATTTTTTAAAGCAGTTACAAGTTCAATTAATACATTTACCTCTTACTCGATAATTACAACATAATTCTTTCCTTTCTATAATCTATCCGATCTAATCATAAAAATCAGAAAGCCTATGTTCTTTTTTTCTGTTTTAGACAAAACGTTTCTAGTCACCAATAAGTTTCACTGAAAAAGTGCGAGGCTTATTGGGTAATTTTCCCATAAAAAAACCAAAAAGAATATGCACAGGAACGGTCTCTAAAGCTGCGCCGGCAAAGGCACTCAGCCCCTGCTTTCTTTTCAGCATCCGCTAGCAGACGGGCTAACCCAACCACTAGAACATCTGTTAGCGGCGATCTCTTGTCAACGAAACTCGGAAAAGTTTAGATCGTCGTAGGAACGCGGCAAGTTTGTCCGCCACGCGCCGCTTTCTTGGCCGCCTTCAGAGGCTTTTGGACGGACTTCTTCGTCCACCTGAGTGAGCCAGAATCGGACGTCAGCGAGGCAAGAGAAGTAGAAGTTCCTTGCTCTGCTTCTTCCGCTACGAAGAAGCGAACGACCTAAATGAAGAGGGGGGCAGCGGACCGGCAAGGCGCTGCTGCCCACGGCTGGTTGGGACTCTTTCTCCGGCCTCCGAGTTCGCCTCACTTACCTGGGGCGGCGGCCATGCCGAGCTTCACCTCAGACAAGTCGAGCTACCTCCTTATGGCCGGCAAGTCAGCCGGAGGTCCTGCCCCAGCCTGCTTCCGGCGCTTGTGGGGAGACAGGCTTCTCTCACGGCGACGCGACAATTCTGGCGCCGCAAGCGAGAAGCGGCCGGCTGAGGGCGGCGACCACTTCCTCCCTTTCCCTTCCCCTTTCTCTGCGCCGGTAGAAAAGCGACGGCCGGCTCGGGCGGAGTTCCCACGACTAGGCGAATGGAGCCCCCTCGGTCAGCCGCGCGTGCATGGCGCAGGTGGTTCGTTTGGCGCAGCCCAGGAGCTGGGCGATTGGGTCACCTCAGCAGCCTTCGGGCAGTTAAGTGAAGCTATATTATATATATTAGATTTATTGGCAGATAGATGTTATAGAGAGAAAATGGTCCCACAAATATCAAGGCTCTGAACCCTGACTTTAAATATGACAACCTGCATCCTGAAGTGCACCACAAAATTAATCAGTGCAGCTCTCAAATTAGAGATGTTTTAAAGGTGCCTCAGGAGTACTCATAACCAACTAGAGCCACCACATTTTGGACTATCTATAGCCGTGATGGCGAACCTATGGTAATGTAAATGATGCGGGTTCAGCTAGATGACCACTGAAGGAACCTC